>JAYRBT010000082.1:33500871-33534623 GCA_036023395.1 Myiotriccus ornatus | reverse complement strand
AAAGTGGTCAGTATCTTTTTTTTTTTTTTGAGGGAATTTGAATTTATAGATAAACGAGTGGCCAAGGAGGAATGTTGTACTCCTGTCATCATGTAGACAAGCCTTACATTAGGGAACTATGTTCATTAAAAGAAATATCTGGAAAAAAATTACCTGTGTTTCTTCAAAAACAAATATTCCATTGATTTTCCCAGGTATAAAATTCCTGAAACTGAAAATTGCTTGCTCTGCCAAACCAGATCTCTTGGCCTGAGTCAGTCTGATTTACATTAGGTAGAGATCTTGTCAGGTAATTCTGGTACACTTCAGAATAAATACCAGCATGTCCTTCTAAAAAGCTAAATGCATGTGATAGGGTTCTGTAATAAGTAGGCTCAATATATTCTCCTTAATAGGAAATCACATGAGCATCACTGCCTTGAAAACTATTATGCCACAGGTTTTTTATATAGGCTATTTCATGTCTTAGTATTAATGATCAAATGGAAAAGTTTTAGCAGTCCTTGTGATGTTCTGTCTGGACGTTGCAAAATGAACTGATTGTTCAGTATGTCCCTGCTAAGAAGAAGGGAAGCACACTGAGAAAAGTTAAATGATAAAGTCCTAATGTAAAGCAGAAAATTTTAGATTTTCTTGGTTATCTCCCATTTGAAACAAACTGATTCATTTCCTTGACATACTACAGATGGCAAGGAGTTTCTTCTTTCTTTTGTTTACTTTTTGTACAGCTCCTCCTGAGAAGGCTGATTCATGATGTGGTCAGGTAGTATAACTTTGCACTTCTGTCAGGTATATTGGCTAGTGATGTACTCTTTGAAACATGTTCCATCAAATACTAAAGAAAATGCCAGCATCTGTCTACTTAAATATTTTTATTATTAAATATTTTTTAAACTTTCCAAGTTACTCTGAATGTTGTTTTACCTGTAGTTAAGAGAATCAGCTTGTTATGGCTGCATTTCTGAAAGTCCTGCCTGCCAGGTTATAAATAATGCCAGCTTCCAATTTCTGCACCCTCTGTTCCAAGTTCCCTGTTGGAGCCCTCTTCCAAAGCTAGGGTTTGTAACAGCCTAGTAGCAAAAAACATATATTCTTTAAGACTTTTTTTTTAATTAACTATTAACTGAGTTGCATTTCAGCAGCCTCAGCCCAGAATTTCCATTTTTGTCATCTTAAAAGTTTTCGGGACCTAAAGTAAGCATTTAGATTTTTCTGATAACTACAGGATTTTTCCCCGTGTTTACTTGGCATAGGATTTTGTTCTGACTTATGTAGGTGCTCAGAGTCATGCCATGGCTGAGTTTCTCTTTCTGTGGGTGCAGTGCCTGCAGAGACAGCCCAGGAGGGCCAGCAGACTAATTTTAGATATGCAGCTCACATGTCTGTTATTGTCTGATGGGAATCTTTTTCCCTCAAGTGCAAGTATATATGGCAGTTGACTAGCAAGGTGATACAACCAAGAGTAGTTAGGCAAGATCTGTTTCAGGGAAACAATTTAGAGTGTGTAAATCATCCTACGTTTCAGCCTCACAGTGCCTACACAACTTTCAAGCCCTACAGGCATACCCTCCACTGCATCCAGTGAGAATGAAGAATACTGCTGTATTCCTTCCGTGCAATCCTGCTTGATTTGTACTCCGAGCAAACTTGTTAATTCGTCTTTGAATGCAGGTAAACATGTATGCTGTGGTAACTTGAGAAAACATCGAGGCTGTTTCTCCTTAGGTTGCCTGAAAACGCATCGTCTGGGTTATGTTCTGTATTTGTTATAATCCCAATATGATCATTGTCCTCATCCCCCTTCAGAGCTGTACTTTTTCAAAAATAAAATGGGATTGCTTTGGCCCAACTCGTTCATGAAATTTTCAGAATGGCCACTTCCCTTTTATTATCTCCCTTCTCAGTTGTTCAATACTTTGTGAGGGTGCCAAACTTCAGCAGTGTGCCTGGCAGTACTGTTATGGCACAAGGCGTGACGCCAAGAAGGTGCCACTTGAGAGGAAGCATGCCTTCCAGGCTAGTGAGGTGGCACACAAATATGCCTGTTCCTCAGCAGAGAGTATCTGTCCTATATGGCTTTTTGCCGTTCTTGTTCAAGGTAAAAAGCGGGAACTTCACTCATCTTTTGAGTCGCGTTTTCCATGTACTGTTCTCCGTTTCAGTATGCTGCTCATCTTGGCTTTCCCAGGTGTGTTAGTCTTGCCTTGGGTGAAGCCAGCAGCTGCTTGAATCCCAGTCGCGTTCGTGCATGTCCTTACATCTACATCTCACCATTTCCTGATGCTTTTAAGCTACTGTTGTAATTTTTCAGCAAAGCATAATTTCATATAATGAACTCTCATGTATGTATTGACCAGACTCAAACCCACTTAGCTTGTGAAATTTGATAAGAAACAGTTCAAGTTGGTTTGGCTGCAGACAATGTTTATTAAGTTTTTGCAGTAAAAATCTGTGCCAAAATACTAAGGGGCCACGTTCTCAGACGGAGCTGAGCAGCTTCCAAGCTGACACACGTCGATGCTGCAAATGTTGCATGTGCACGTATAGTACTTTCTTCTTCGTAAATGAGTTTATTCATGGAGAAGCAGAAGTATTCAGCAAAGAAGTGTACTCTTTAAGGCTCTTCTCAGGTAATAAGGTAGACATGTATTTATCTTCAGGCTCTGTATGTGTTAGTCCCCTGAAATGGCCCATTTGTGGTTTTGGTGGGAAGTAGAAATACAGTAGTTAATTTTCTATACCTCCCCTCTCTTCCCTCAGGGTGGCTGGCATATGCTCTCTGCTTACATTTGGGTTTTTGTTCCCTCTCCTATAGCAAGTTTTCTCTTCTTCTTAAGACCTGCATCCTCTAATGATCGCAGAAAGTTCACTTTAAAAGTTTGTTCCAGTTTTTGTTTTAACAGTAGTGTCTCCCAGGAGACTTTGTTTAGTAGGGCTTAAATGCTTGTTAGCGTTCGCAGGCAGGATTTAGCAAAAGAAATGGCTTCCATCAGCAGTACAGGCTCCTTAGGGTGATAGGGAAATAGAGCAAAGTAGCACCACCCCACAGCTTATTTTGGAAAGACATTAACAGTCTGCAAACATTGAAATATCTCTTTATTTAAGGAGCACTCAATTAAGTCACAAAAACTTATGTTGCCTTTATTTTTAAATGTCAATTTTAAACCCACAGAACTAATGAAGTCTAGTTATGGATAAAAATGGGGCTGGCATTGCATCTTTAACATACGCTGTTAATTTTTTTTATGTTTTCGTACATCTGTGTGGCTCACAGATGAAATTTTCACCCCTAACTTCCTGGCTTTTGAGTGTAAGTCAGACCATTGATATTCTTTTGAAAACTGTGATATCTCTTCATACTGAAAAGCTTTAAAAAGATACAGTGATAGTAACTTATTTGGTAATTCATTATTAAAATAACCTGTTCCCAATTTTAGTTAGAAAAGTAATTCATAGCAATGAAACTCAAACAACAAAAAAAAAATTAAAAAATAAAGCCACTTCTGCATTGAAGGAATGCCAAAAATCGTCTGAAACCACTGTTTTTGAGATTTTTTTTCCTTCTATATTTATGACTCTTTTCTTTTTGTTGTTGTTGCTTTTGTTTGTTTGTTTGTTTTTAAACTATTCCAGGCCTGGAATAGTAAATTTCAGCCTGGAGTGTTTGGCCTTCCTATAAATCCTAAAGTAAGAGTTTAATACCACCAACTGGTTTTTTAATGGCTCAACCCTAAGTCTTGCCCACCTCCCAAAAAAAAAAGCTGGAATACTTGAAAACCTCATAATTAGCATTACATTTGGCTCTGAAGAAGCTGGCTCTCAGACGTCCTTCCCTGTTTATTTTTTATTTTAATAGATTATAAGTTACAACATTTATACTGTTTTAATAGGTTTATAGACCCACTTACTGCCTGATCACGTTGGGCAGTGGATGGCAGCCAGTCCTGGCACAAACCATTGAGGATGCTGTGCTTGGCTGGAACAGCTGTGGCCATTGAAAGAGCAAAGTTTTCATGGGTGGTCATAGCTGAACCCATGAGAGAATTGGCAAGTCCCATTTTGATTTGCAGCTGTCATTTAAGTAGGTGAATAACTCTTAGTTTGTCTTATTAATTAGGATAAATGCCTTTCTGGGGAGTCATATTTGTCCAGTCATTTTGATTGACTGCATTTGAAAGGTTTTACCTTTCATTAATGAGGCAGACTTCCTTGAAATTTCCACTAATCCAATCTCAGTATTTATGAAAGTGACCCCATTTTCTACCCACAAAAAATACCAAACTTTTCAATGTTTTTGTTTTCTGTCTAGTGAAACTTGAAAGTAATAACTAATTTTAATCTGGAGTAAAATAGTACTTTGTAGAATTGGCCTTAACCTTTAAGAAACCTAAGATCTAAACAGTGATATTTTAATCAAATATGACTAAAAATTCAGTACAATAGTGTTTTAAAACTTTAAAAAACTGTGACAGAGGCTTTCAAGTTAGTACTGTTGATGTAGAAATCATTACATTTACCAGCTGAGGATACTATCTGAATGCTGATTTTTTTTAGATTTATAGTAACTGAGTACTTTTTTAGATATACAGAGCATATTCTTAAACTGAAATCAGAATCGCTTTGTAGCTGCATCAGTAATCATAAAGCTGCACTGTTTCAGTAAGTTAGAACATACCATGTGAAATGGGCCAATTTTTGTCTACTAAATCATACTAGTGGTGAAACATGACTTTATAAAATATGCAATTCCAAGACAGAAAGAAAAATTCAATATATTTTCAAGCTAAAGAAAACAAAATCAGTCTTCCCCTAGCGTCTTATTTTCAGAACCTGGTGTAATTAGGAGTACATTTTGTACCTAGTGTGACTGCATTCTTAAGTACTTGCAATAATTTTAAATATATTTTTGTTTGGTGTAGGTTTAAGTAACTAAATTAAAGAGAATCATGTCCCATTTACATCATTAGGGAATATCTTCTAAGATTAAATATCTTCTAAGAGGTGTATATATAAGTTTTTATTCAATAAAATTAATAGATCCTTACAACTCAGACTATTAATCTTTTCTTTGATTCAACTGGATTTTGTTCAGGATTCAAATGCAACTAACTGCTGGCAAAACAGTGACAAAAAAGTTACAGCTTCCTTCTGTGTTAACAAGTGTTCTTGTTGCTGATGAAATAATTTAGAGCTTCATTGTTCCCTCTATGGGTGATTAATTTACAGGGGGAGAAAGTCTCCGTATTACAACAAAAGATCTCCTTTCTCCTCCTACCAAAGGCAATTGGGACTCAGAAATTAATCTGTAAGGATCCACCTTGCTTCTGATCCATTGAGGACTTGTCTGTCGTGGAAGCTTTGATTTTGAGAAGCAACACACTGTGTGGCAATTAATGAGTTTTCCCAATAAACCTTGTTATCTCGTGTACAGTTAATGACATGAGATATCATTCCTATAATTCTGCTGTGTAGCATTTGCTTTCATGGATAACTCAAGAAGGAATCCCAAGGGCCTCTTCTTGAATCTGTTCCCTTTTCTTTTCCAAGAATGCAAAAGCTGAAAGAAAACCACCCATTGTTTGCTGGTAATAGCAATCAAAACCACAATAGTAACCAGCTTTTGGAACTGGGCATTGGAATAGAGCAACAGGCATGCTGGAAACTAATATGGTTTACATTCTAAATGTGTGTTTAATTTTTTTTACTTCAAGTTGTTTAAAAAATGCGTTGTTTTAATGTAAAAGCTCATTCCTCTTCATAGGTATCAAAGCAGCTAACATTTCAGTACAGTTTCCATATGTTAGGCTTTCAACAATGAAGTAATCATATGGCACAGACAGCTGTTGTGCAGAGTGCTGTAACAGCACATTAAACAGAATCCAGCAAGAAAAAGAGATCTGCTAAGCTGAACTACTTTGTGGGTTTAAAGTAGCCAGCAGAAATTTAAAAGAACAGGGGTGTTCCCCCTGCAAGTTAATGGAGGACTTAGAGGAGGAGAAGTTAGGTGCTCAAAACTTTTTTCATTGACGGATATGCTATTTATATGTAGCCAAATTGATTGAATTTGTAGCAGAGCTGCTATTTATATCAGAATCTCTTTGGCTTCTGTCAGCAGGTGGCATTTCTGAACTCCATGTTAGGTTGAATTAGAGTACACTATGAACCATTAAATCTGCTATTCAGTTGATAATCTGCAGCAGCTTTCTCTTTGGGTGATGCAGGTTTGTTCAATATTGCTACAGCTAGAGAAATCTTGCTCTTTTGTGGTGGGCTCCTTTTTTTAAGGACAGAGCACTGCAAAATATTCCTTGATGAACATCTTAAAGGAGCTTGAAATTAGACTTGGCAGGACAAGCCAGTGGAAACAAATACACGTTGATGGCATTTTGACACTCATTCTGCAAATTCAGGTCACGTGCACTTCAGCACATGATTAATGTTAAACACCTCAGATTGAGGAGATAATGCTGCCTGACTTTGGGCGCATAACAAGCATTTTGTCAGACTGGAATGAAGTATTCAGCACTTGCAGAGTTGCAAACTCAAAAATTTATGTAGTCACAAAAGCCCAACTTCAGCCATTCATTCCAAAAATTCTTCACCTGTGTTAGCGTACTGTCAATGCTTAAATTTAATTATTACACTCTATGTTAATGTGGTATCATGCAGATGTAATTGAAAAAATAATGAAAAGTAGAAATATTAAATCAAATCCCAGGGTTCTTGTCTTAAATTGTTGCTGAGAAGTGGGCTAAGAGTGCTACATTTTTGTGTGTTTGACTTATGGAGTGTCTAGCATAATAAAAGCATGAATCAACCAAGCTCTACTGCAGTTTGAAAAAAATACACTTTTAGATGTCTGAGGAACCATCTCATTACTTGTTCAGAACTTTCTACTTGTTTAATTGCCTGTTCGGAAACTGCAGAACTTTTGTGCTGTGTTTTTATTAAAAATTACATATATGGACTCAATCTTGTATAAAGAGTATGGGCACATAAGTAAGCCACACTTCACAAAATGGAGACCAAATTCTGTTCTCCAGCATAATGAAAGTTTGTCTGAATGCATATAATATTTCAGGCCTTCAAGGTATGATAAAATCTGTGTTAAAATATCTTGAGGAAACTGTTTTTGAGGGGTCTGTGACAAAAGTTACCTCTGAGGGGCTTCACCAGTGCCACGATTTCACATTGCTGTGCAGTCGATGGAAGAGAACTTTCTTTATTGGAGCCAAAATGGTTCCATCTAATTGCAGGTCTGGGGCTCCATATTAATCCTGCACACTAACTAATAAATACATATGTTTGCCCAGCATTTAGCAGTCTGAGGCACTTATTCTAACAGAGCCTTATGGGTGTTCTTGTAAAAAATAATTAAAAAAATAATGAATGACATTGTGCAAAACATATGACTTAACTATAATATATGTGTGTGCTTAGACATGGTATGAGATTTTAACATGAGCTTTTGGCTGAGGTCGTGACTAAGCATGAATAATAAGTGAAATCTGTGGTAGTTTCTAGTTTCTGCCTTAAGGAATAAAGCTATAGTAGGAGGTTTCTAATAACAATGAATAATAATAAGTAAAAATGCAATTATTTCCTGTAGGGGTTTTCTTAGAACAGGTGGGATTTGTTCCCAGCAACAGCTAAAAGATGGGGATTTTTTCAGAGCTAAATGCCACATTCCACTTCTAGGGAGCCAGGCTTTAGCACTGTACATATTCATCTTTTTCTTCAGTAATCCAAAGTGAAAAATGCTCAAGTGCTCCACATTGTGCTTGGCTAAGTGCTTCAGAAATTGATCTCTTATTTTTTTTCCTAGCTGTTATCTGCTGTCAGGTAACTGTCTGGGTTCCTTAGAGGGACAAAAGTATTTATTACACTGGTTACTCAGGGGGTAAACCAAACCAAAAGAATTACAATCCCAGAACTTACTGAAATTTATGCTTGGAGGATCTGTGGAGCAAAGATAATCCCGTATTGCAGGCACAGCAACAGTGTTATAACTTGGATGTGACTGCATGGCAAATACTAATTACTAACTTATAGCTCCAAAACAAACAGTTTGAAATTATCGTGAGGACCAACAACGTTAACTTAGTCAAACCTGCACATTTATTGAAATCTGGCTGTGTGATTACCTGGGTACCTCTTCTGCAGTTGGCTGGACCCTAAAAGGAAGATGAGAGTTGGCCCAGGCATGATGGCTGTTTCTCTTACAAGGGAGGCCATCGTGGGGGTTTTTTTGTCTCCTAGGCAGAACTACAGTCTTTAAGGACGCTGCAAACCCCAGGCCCCTTTGCCTTACAGAAGTGACCTGGTTTGTTTTACAGTGGGTTTGGGACCCCCCCTCCCAAAAGCCACCTCTTTCAGTGTGGATGGACCGCATGAATGAGGAGTGCTGGTTAAGTCTTTGCAAGGAGTACAGGGCCCCAAGTCCATGACTACAGTTCTTTCAGAGTCCTGTTGCTTTGGGGCTCAGATCCTGGAGTATTTCTGCAGGGCTGTGCTACACAAGCCAACATAAATTTTTCAGAAGTCTGGTATTCCCACTAATCAAGGGCTGCAACTTGTGACTACAGAGCAAAAATATGGAGATTCTCCAGGAACTAACCTTTTTCTATGGTTTTCACAAAGACACATACCATGATAACCTCCCCTGCTTAGTCCTTTTTTTCAACTGCATCCTAAACTGCCTTACAACCTAAGTACAGAAAGGCCTATACTACATTCACAAAATGAAATGGCTTGAAAGTGGTGCTTCTTACAATTTAAATTTATTTCAAAGTTAAAAGGCTGTTTATAAGTGTATATAGAGGAAAGTAAGATTGATATAAAATAGCTGGTGGGGAAAATATGGCTGTGCTGTGAGGGGAAATATATGAAGACCTTTTTATTTAATCACAATTCTTCTCATAGCTTTCCTCCACAATTTCTGGTTTTCTTCCTTTTTCTGCTTTATGGGTGCATTTCCCTTATAATTCTGTTAAATTTCTTATTTGCTCTTTAACTTGGCAGTAAAAATGTGTTGAGCCCAGTTTGCTGTAAAAATATATTCTGGGAAGATTGACTCAGTTGTCAGATTTTGTGCTTTCCAGTAGAATTCTGAATCTTGCCAGAGGAAAAGGCATATCAAAAATTCAACATTATATTTTATTTCTCTCATCTTGCTCACTACAGGTAGCTTTACTTGTAATTTCCTGCTTGTTGGACATTGTCTTCCCGGCCCCTTCAGAGCATTCTTGTTTGATACAGACTATAAGTTGCACCGGCAATTGTAAAGCTACTGTGCTGTAGAATTGTATTTTAATTGCACATACCTGTAATTAATTGTATGGGAATTTTCACAGTACTCTCCCCAAGGAACAATTTAATTGAAAAGTAGCTGAGTTGTCTAGACTATAGCAACTCATAAAATCATCACTAGTTTTGGGTTTTGAGCTACAAAGCAGCAGTAGAAACATGGCTTGTAGATTTAAAGTACTTCCAAGCACAGGAAATGTTTTATAATCCCCATCGTAGTAGTCTAACCTGGCAAACTGTTTTTAACAGGGTCGAGAACAAAAAATGTACAATAAGCTTAAAAGTAAAGATTATCTCTGTGTTAATTTGTGATAGGGTAGGAGGGTTTTTTGGTGTAGAAGTGCCCCCATCATACACAGACGTTTCTTCCTCCAAATGTGTAAAAAAATATATATTTTGTAGAAAGCGCGTTGTGCCTGCCTTTCACAGCTTGTGGCATAGCTGGTTTAACATAGGAATAGTGTGACACTCAAAAAGGTACTTCAGTGGTTCTTGGTAACAACGACAGCATTCATTTTTGTGTGTTTATACTGCAAAGGCCAACTGGTGGAAGGATTTTTTTTTTTATTATTTTTTTTTATTTTTTTTTTTACTATTTAGCTCTGCAAGTAATCTTCTAATTATTTTGAAAATTGCTAACTGAAAACACAAATTTTTTTTTTGAAAGATAGAAACAGTAGTTGACCACAGGGAGCTTTTAGGTGCTTATTTAAATTGTTCATTTATAATATATATTTATTTATAATTGCTTATTTAATATATGCACACAAATATCTCTATATATACTTGTATACATATATATACACATCTATAATAACATTAAACAGGATTCATCTGTACCATTGTAGTGCCTCAAGGACTGAAAAAATTGCTGAACATCTACCAGTGCTGTATGTCTGCACACTGAAAGCGGTTGTGTTTTCAGTGCCTAGCCGGAAAAAAACCACACTCATTTAGGCAGCACTTCAGTCTGCTGAAGATGATGAAACTTAAGCAAATGTTTGAGTTTTCCTTGCATTGTAGCCAAAGCAAATCAGAAGTAATAAAAAGCAAGGACTAACGTATCATTTAACACTCATTGACTTAAAACCCAGAGAGGTTTATTTCACAGGAGAAATGGTGTTATTATGAGTTGACGTTAGCCGGTAGATGATCATCGAAATTAAGTAAAATTCAAGGAGAAACGGGGTTGTTTGTAGTTTTTGTGTGAGCTAAAGGCTATGAAATGTTTGCTGACCCCTAAAATCACAGATCCTCTTGTCTCTTTAGTGCTTGTGGCCTGGCAGGTGGAAGACACCACCCTAATTCTTGCTGAAGATGAAGGTTGGTGCTTTGTCCGTGCTAGCAGAGGCTCCCTCTTGTAAGGTTTTTCCGTATATAGTCAGACAGCACCATTCACAGCAGTTTCCGAGCACTTCTGCCTCTAATGCCAAAGGATACAAGAAGCCAAGGAGCAATGGAAAATAACAGATTGAAAAGTACTTTGATTTCAACTTCAGCCCAGTGATACATCATCTGAAACAACTCACACCTGCTAGCATATGTTTTGTAGACCTGATTGAAACTGTGATAGCCTCAAAGAAAGGTTTGTCACAGCATACCAGGCACAGTGCACATTTTATTTTATCAGAATTTTTGTCTTTAAAAATGAGAGAGGAGACATGATTCCCAACTGAAAGTGTTTTTAAGTTTCAGGTGTTTAAAAATGTATTTCTTGCTCAAAAACACAAAATAGGATTAATTAAAAAACATAACAAATCTTTCCTGTAGATTTTAGTAGTTAGAATGGCAAAAGCCTTGATTCTCACTAAGTAATGGATAGACTTTTTAGCCCTTACTGGTAATTCTGAGTATTAGGGCTAGCTCTCAAATTATGCTGATGATGTTTCTTAAATCTAGATGGTCAGAGCATTTAAAAGCAGGCAGAGAGAAGCAGCCAGTATATTTTCATGCAGGTTAAATCCTCCCTCCCTTCGGTACATTGAAGTGGAGAATCTGCCATTGCCTCTCTCGTTGCTGGTCAGGGATTTGTAACTCTCTTGTGCCTCATAAACATGAAATTCCCTCCATCTGAAGCTGCTGAGAAGACGCTGAGGTGTTTTGCGTCTCTGCAGCTCCTCCACACCCTGGTCCTCCACGGATAGCCTGCACTGAGCAGGTCCCTTTGGCATGATGCAGCCCATTCACACATGAGGGTCAAAGGTCCAGCCCAGGAGCATCTTGGAAGTCCCCACGTAGCTGGATGCTGCTGAAATCAGCACAGCTACTTGCACAGTAATAGCGATGCCTTGGATTGGAGCCTGGTCGCAGCTCGGTGCATCCTTGCCGGATTTGCACGCTTGTGAAGGCAAAGCACACGGCGGTCGGGGTGGGTAAGGACTGTGTGCATTAGCACTTTTATGATCTGCATTGTAAGTGGCTGAATAGCTTTTGTACAGCTGTAAAGCATGCTTAACCCAATGTTATAAAACATGTCTCAAATGTATTTTCATAGCTTCATAAACTGTAGTTCATTTATGTTGGTACTTTTTATTGTAATCCTTTATCTTAAACATGAAACTGTTTCCTGATACCATTTCTTTTTTCTTTTTCTTTTTAAATGAAAATAGGGATAAAGAAGAGAAAAGAAAAACTGCTGTTTTGTTATATGCATCAGGAGAGTCCTTAAGTACAGTAATAGTGCCCTGAACTTGTATTTTTATATTTCTAACCTCAGAATGCAGGCCTAGCAACTAAAAAGCCAAAATAACATTAATTATGACTGTTCTTCACTGTGGTTTTTGGAGTATAAGTTTGGAACAGATGTTTGGGGGGAGTGGAGGGGGGAAGGAAGGATGGATTGTTTCTTTTTCTCAGGCCCAACTGGTTTTAATTCTTTCTTGAACATTTTGAGAGTATCTTTAAACATTTGCCAGAGTTCAATTAACATCCTGTGACTAAAGGTGGAAAATGTCCTACTTTGTTTTTCTTCAAACATATACCTGCTGTTGCTGCCTGTGCCAAACCCAGAAAAAGAAAGGATTCCAGCTGGCATAGGTTTTATTACTGTTACATTAATTTGCAGGTTAAGCCTCAAGTTGGGAGGGGTCCACTGGATTGATTTATTTATTTACTTTTTTTATTTTCGTGATTTTTAAAAAGTGCCATGTAAAACACTGCTATTTAATTACAGGAAGGTTACAGTCCTTTTTGGTGAGCGTTTAACAGCTTATTCTTGTTTACATGAAGTTGTAGAAATCTAGTTTTAAAATATGTTTAAAGTAGAGATTGTGTTCTTGGGTTTATCATGTTTTTTCTGTACTGTGTATAAACAGAAGATTGTACATTATTGAAAGCCCTTTTTTGTGGAAAACAGGATTGGGAAAAAAAGTTTATATAAGAATGCAAAATAACTTCCCGAGACTATTGGCGCAGTGTGACCATAAAACCTCAACAGCACATTGTGCAGTGACATTATAACAATTTGCTTTAGCACCTCTGCAGCGTTCTCAGAAAGTCCTGTTCTACAAAACACATGCCGTGGTATCAGTTGACTGGTTTTTTCCAGAATTGGTTCTTTACATGCATGTTTTTGTGATTAGTCTGTTCCACAAGTAATTGGAAGTGGGTTTTTTTTCTTATTTAGCTTATTACATGTATATTTTATTTGCATACATTTATACATTCAATAAGTTGTAACATATCTGCTTATATAGGTGTGCAAGCTCCTTTTAGTGGATTTATAATCTCTGGATTGGGATTTACAGTAGTTTAGTTTTAAAGACTGTTTTTTGATCTACCAGTATCAAGATACAGATATATCGAGAAAGAAAATGGCACACAATTAGCTCCTAAGGCCAGATAGAATCCAGCTGCTCCACCAACCCCAGTATTGGCTCTGGAGGACTATTTTTTTTTTTAACCTGTGTTGTTAGATCTGTTTCTCCTGTAGCCCAAAATGGAGAGCAGTTCTCATGTGTAAACAGTTCCCAATTTTCCTGACAGTGAATAGGAATATATAACACTAATATCATACTAACAGTACTTTACATAGAAACCTTTATGTTTATTTTGTACCTTTATAATTTTAGCTATATCTCCATGATTTTAGGGTGATTTCCCATATAGACTAGCTCAGCCAAAGTCATTCTCTACCAAAATACAGTATATTCAGGTTTCTGTTTTACCTATAGAAGTAAGTGTTTACATGCTTTCCAAAGTGGATCCAAACCTTGCAATGGAGTACATTTTCAGTCACTTCAAATTCAGAGTGAGCTTACACTGAGCATTGAAATGAAAACTGCAGGCAATGTGAATTGTTGGAATTGACCTGTCTACCATTTCATTTAAAACACTGAAGTGCTCCGTGGTCCGGGGGTTGTAACTGCATGTGGCTTTGTCCTGTTTGAGGTACCACCCTCCAAAATAGCTGAGGGAAGTATCTTTTCAGACTGGCGTTGTGACTCTGTGAGTTACAGTTGTCATTTCTGTGGTGACCATGGGAGAAAGGAGAGGAAGTCCAGAAATATCCACCCATATTCTTAGTTGCTTAAGTGTTCCCTCCTTCGGTATAGCCAACCCTAGGGTCTGAAAGCTACTCTTCAAATGATGCAAACAAACAAGAAAAAGTATTTTTTTTGTCTAACTTTTTTTCTCTAATGCTTTTATGTACCTAGTGCCTAAAAATAATGATAAAAACCATACTTGTTCTTTTCATTTGAATCCGTGTTCACATCATTACATGAGGTACATTTTTTAAATTCTCTCATTGCTTTTTCACTAACCGAGCCTTGCTTCAGCCAGAGACAATTGAAAATGAGTTCTTCTGAGTAGTAATGGATCCCAAACAGCTCGTTATTTAGCGCTTGATACTTGATCTGAGCTAGGAGAGGACTGAAAGGAAGGGTGGTTTCTCCAGAAGACACTGTTCTGGCCAAATCCTGCTCTGACTAGTGTCACGAGGAAGAGTAGGATGCTGGCAGCGGCGACAGCTGAAGGCAGGATGAGGGACTGCTCCTGGCGTGCGCGTGTGTGAGAGCAGCCCGGCAGCGACCGCCGCAGACCACACACCCGTGGGACCCGCTGCGTGGGGCTGGCAGGGGCCAGCAGGACATGCCCTGCGCCAGACCCCCCCCTTGGCACCAGACCAACACAATAATAAGTTGTAATTGCTGTTTTGATGGCTCTTTTGTGATCATGCAGAGGGATGGAGGCCACTGCCAGCCTTGGCAAGTGCCCATTTGACAAACCATAACCATCTCAAGCAGCTCCCTCGAGTGACAGCAGAGCTGCCAAGCATGCAATTGGCTTTGAGAACAGATTTGCCTCTCCTCTCCCAGAAACAAGGCTTGGAAATATTTGCTGGGATGAGAGAGAAAACTCATAACTGCTTGTGCACCCACTGGCTGAAGAAAGGCGCCAGCATTCACTGTGATGAACCTAGTGCTCACTGTGTATGTAGGTGTTTAATCCAAACACTGGAATTGTGCTTGCAGTCTAAAATACCAGTGTCTGCAGCACTGCACAGTGCTCTGTTTAAACTATGCTGGGTTTTTATCTATGTCTACATCATCTTTGTGGACATGAATGGTAAAAGTATTTTTGAAAGTGCAGGAAATTAATCTGAATTGACCTTTCACAAAGGCTGAAAACCACTTTCTGTCACCTGAGTTCCCTTCTGCCCCCAAAACAAGCAAGCAAGCAAAAGAAAGACCCTGGGTTAGTCTGGAGTATCCAGTGTCTGAAATCTGCTGGAGTTTGCAGAGCCACTGCATTGTGCCATCCATACCAGCTCACAGCTGGGAGAGTCCTTCTGCAGCTTCTAGGTAGGGACTTGCATAGCGGCTGTGACACGTATTATTTAACTATTTCATGTTTCATTGCCCCTAGCATTTATTTCCTGTGCTTTATATAAAGGAAGAATATTTAATTTTGAATGACTTGGTACATCTTTAGATCAACATGAGTATCAGCTGTGGGAACGTTCTCCCTGGTTATGAGTATGGAGGAGACTGTTGTGCATCCATGGGCACAGAGGGAAGAAGTTTGACAAACCCATAAATGTGCTTTAGTGTTAGACCAAAATTCACATAACATTAATAATTCACTTTTTTTATCAAGGAAACTGTCGCACTATATGGGAATGCAAAGTTCTTAACATAAGAAGTGCTCTCATAAAACTGTTTCTATGAAATGCAAACTGCAAGTCCCACACGGGACAAAGTGTGAAGCTGAATTTTTATGAGAAATCCTTGGAATTACCATGAACTTTCAGTGACACCAGCAATGTTGGTTCTCACTGCAGTAAGCTATTTGCTCATAGTTATTCATTGTATACTTCAATGTATGCTTTCTGGTCACAAAAATAATTGGCAAGGATGTTTTGGGTTTGTTTTTCTTCATGGGAGGAGAAAGGAAGAACTCGTAATGTTCTTGATCAGAGGTCAAGATAGATCCTACTCATTGTAATGGCACACACAGCTTGTGCTGGTTTTAATCAGCTTTGTCTTTTTTATATTTAAAGGCACAGTATAGAAGTCTTTAGATTTGAAAAGCAACATAACTACAAATGATGTGCACCTACTAGAACTAAGATTCTTTCAAAGTTCAGGGGAAAATCCTCTGTAAAGATCATGGTGGAATGAATTCACTTACACAAAAAGCAGAATTTATCTTGGCTACAGTGGTGTGAATTCCAAATAAACCCCAGAAATATGAAAGATAAGGCCCCAGATTTTGAGTAGTGTAGCTGGGATTTTGTCTATTCCAGACTGTCAAATTATTACCTCTCTGCAAAATACTTCTTTAAATTTATTTAAATTACTGACTTCATCTACTGGAAAAAAGAAAAAGTAGTAGATGGGCATTCATTTGCTGTAGGATTAAATGATGTTCACACTGATTTCAACCTCGAAAACTGACTGGAAGAAGAGGTAGACCGAGTGATTATAGTGCAACTTTGCTTTTTATCACACTACAAAGGCTTCTTACCCTGCAGGCAATAATCATAATCCCTTTTCATGCATGTCTTTACTTTTGGCAAGTAAACTGCTGTGATGCAGACAGCTTTCTTATTTGTGATGGGTTGTTTAAATGCAGTGTGAAAATTACAAGAGAAATAGCTTGCCAGAACTCTTTGTGACCTGGTATGTTTTCTGTCTTCTCATAACTAGTAATCTCATGTGATACCTGGCTCTGGTATGGCATTCTGTGCAAGCTGTGCCTTAGTGGCACAGTCCATCTCCACCACTGGAGTCCACCTCCCCTTTGAGGGGTAGTGGCATTGTCTCATCATGGCAAATTCCAGGAGAAGAAAAGAAAAAAAAAACCAAAACACAAAAAACCACACCCACTAAAGTAGCATTCTTTCCTTGCCTTTGTTTTGTTTTATTTTTTTGGTCTGCTGGGGGCAGCACAGATGAAGTGAGTCTTTTGGCAAGGCCATTGGAGTGAGGAGTGGCTTTGTGGGCCAGGACTGAAAGAAATTGCGTGTGAGGGTGGGCTCAGTATTAAGATTTAACTCAGTCATTTGGATAATAAAGCAGTGGGTTTAGGTTAGGCTGAGGTAGAACTATGTAGGGTCTCTGAATGACAGCCAGATGATTAAACTTGATATTATGGTAAAGAGTAATGAGCTAGCAAGGAACCTCAGAAAAAAGCATTGCCAGAAGAGAAAGGTGGAGAAGGCAGTTTCCTTGCTGTTGTAGAACTAGTATTTAGTTATGGTAATAATATTGTATATTTGTATACTGCCTTGATGAAAGCACACGCTTCTCTATCAGCCAGATGTTTCGATGCTTTGCCTTAGAAAACTGTGTGCCGTTGAGTTTTGGGGAGGGTTCTTTTGCTGTTCACATTTCTGAAGCCTGATTCTGATATTTTTCCTTTGAGTGCTAATGGGGGAACAATCAATCTGCCTTCCAAGCACAATGTGGAACGGTAAAGCCATTAGCACACGTGCTCCAGGAACAGCTCTGCTCAGTCCCCCAGAAGGGCAGCGTGCCCCAGCAGAACGTCCTGTTTTCCGTGTGCATGGCAGCATCCACAGGGAGATCAGTGAGCCAGCTCTCTTGGAGCTCTCTTAAGAGTTATTGCAAATGCTTGCCCAAGTCACGCAGTTGTTACACCCTGCACCAGGCCACAGGTTAAGACGCAAAGGTGTGCAATTATTTTTTTTCCTTTTAAAAATAAATATTTGCAGATATAATCGTGAAATACCGACCAAGTTTGAAAAGAAAAAAAAAAAAAAAAGGCAAGCAAGCAAGCTCTATCTTGATCAAAGTGCGCTGCTGTGCACTTCCCCTTCGGCGCACTGCTGGTCCTCTGGAAAGCTGCCCGACGGAGCCAGGGCAGCCGGCGGCTCGGGTTGCAGTTTGTACACCTGACGTGTAGCTGAGGGCCAGGGACTCCTGCACGGCATGGGAACGGCTTCGCAAACCCACCGTCCTCAGCATTGCACCGCTTAATTAAAATGCCTCATCCAGGGGCTGTTTATAATGGCAGCACCAACCTGTGTGTTGTGCTTTTCGTTTTTCCTCTTTTTTTTTTCATTTCTCCCCTCTCTGATGTGTTGCGCGCAGCCAGCGAGGCACCACATGAGTTGCTGCTCTTAGACACTGACAACTAAGGAAATTAAATTCTGAGGCAGAATAAGTTAAAAGCATGACTAAATCAGTGTTGTTTTTCTTTGACAACTGAAACAACATAATTATTTTAAGGTTAAATTTTTATTGCAAATGAATTTTTTCCAAGGCAGTAATTTTTTTGCATTTTCCTTATACCAAGACCCTTTTAAATACATTTTGGGATTTTTTTTTTTTTTTAAGAGAGTAGAAACAATAGAGTTCAGTAGACCACTGTTAGGTAAAAGCAGTGATAGACTGTGGCTCCAGCTTTGCATGAATATGGAACCATTAGTATTACTGTTTTGTTCAAGAAGAAATAAATATTTTTATGGTCATCCATATGAAAAAGCTCATCATATATGTAAAGTCTGTAATGATGTCTGGATTTAAAAATTTGTGGCTGGAGCATTTGCTTATATTGTTTAAACAACTGCTTTGACTGTACTTGACCAAATCTTGTATTTTTGTTCAGGTAAGTTATTTAAAAAACACCATAAGGGTGGTCTAATCTCACAGATGCTTACACACACATTTTGGTCTTTTCTGTCTCTCTCCTTCACTGAGTCTCTCTACAAGTGAAATACAGGCGAAAGGTCTTACAGAATTGGGTCTTACTGTACAAAGTTATTAGAAAAATTAAAAGGGTACCCTTTTAACTCCTTCATTAAAACCTAGGGAAATGCATAACAGCTGCTTCTTCCCACTGTTCTGTGTATCTTTTCCCTTATTTACCATATTGCATAATAAGTTTTGTAGAGATTGTTGCTTTATATAAGCAACCTCCTCATTATCACTGAAAGGAACGGCATTGTTAGAATATGCCTAATAGTCTCAAATGATGTTTTCTTTGGGAGTCCTATTTGCAAGGAAATCACCCCTTCATGAAAGAGCTCACAAGGAGGGTGATTATAATGGCAGAAATTTTTTGTATCAGTGTTTAGAATTGTATACTTTGTCATCCCAGGAGTGCATATGTGTATTTACAATAGGGTTTTCTGTTGCATTTGCTTTAAAAAAACCCACTGAGCTAAAACGTTTGAAAGGAACAGCTTGAGGAATTTTTTCCATCAAGATACAATCAAGGGCAGGAAATCGTAGAAGCAGAGTTGTGGGTTTGCCTCCATTTTTTTATTAGTTAATTAAACTATAACAACTCTTAACTTCATTTTAGGTTAACTGTTCCTAGAGTTCAGAAATATTTTAAGAGGTCAATAATGCTTTCTTTGGCTTTCACTCGTTCGGTGTGGGATAAGGAGTCGCAGTCAGCAGGGCAGAGTTTTCCAGATGTGCTGCAGAGCGTGTGTGCGTGCGCTCATGTCGACAGTTGTTGCTGGTGGGAAACCATCCATCTTTCCTCATCTGCGCACCACCCTGTACGGATGAGAACCACAGGAAAGAAACGTGGACAGCCTGACATCTGTGAGCAAACTTACAGTATCTGACTAAAGCTCAGGAGCCCTGAGCGCTTGCAGCTACCAGCTGACACGTGTTGTTACTCAGTGCTGAGTCTGACTGGGAATTCTGGGGGAGGGGGAGTCCGAAGGGAAAAGTTTGAGGCGATGGGTGTGTATTTAGTTTCACCAGAAGCAAAAAAACCCTAAAGAACCCATACTGCGTTGCAGCGTGGGTTTTCCCTGTGAATTCAGGAGGTTTCTTTTTTAAAGTGCCATGAGGCATCTGTCTGCATCTTCTTCTCGGTGCATAGAGCTGCTTAGAGGCGTGCACTGAAAGGGCATATGAGGGAAGCAAATAGAGCCATGGAAGTGTCACATAACTGTCTTTAATAATGGGAGCTATTCCAGCACTCAGAGCCAAATTGTCTTTCACCATAAAGAATAAAATTTAGCAGAGCTGGGAAAGGGAAAAAAAGAAAGGGGAGGGGAAACACAGCACCACCTCCTGCTGACACCACAGAAGTTTCCCTCAGCTTTCTCTCTCTCTCTGTGCATATATTTTCTTTTTAAGCAGCTGGGGCTCTTCCCTCCCCTGCTTTTTTTTTTACTTTATTTTTATAGTTGGAATTCTGCTTTTCTAATTTCTCTTGTTTCACATTTAACTTCTTCAGAGGATTTCATTAATAGTTATTGCAATTAAAAATAATAAATAAACTCAGCACCAGCTGCTCAGATGGCTGTGGTAGCATATCTGGAACATAATGCGGTCTGTTCAGGGCAGCCACACAATGCAATTTATCCCCACACCTGAGGGAATGAATTTCACAACTATAATTGCTACAATATAATTCTTATTAATGTTGTGCTATAATTCCTATTAATTCCAAAGGGCTAGTAAATGCATTAGGACTTGTCAACATATTATTTTACACTGTTTATGATCTGTAGAATTACACTCTTCAGTATTGTATTGCATAAAGAAATGCCTTAAAATTAGCCTTAATTGGGGGTGGTGGGGAGAAGGTGAGAGGGAGCACATTTTCTGTTCGGGCACTGGGAAAGACGGAAGGATCCTGGTGTTTGAGAAACAACGAAACTGTATTTTCATATCAGTCCTTTGAACTTTCTTTGCCACACAGTTAACAGTTTATGAAGATATATTAATAATGCCTCTCCTGGTTATTAGAAAAAGAACCACTGGTGTCTTTATGAAGGAATAAAAAACTACAAGAAAGATAGGGTTATAAAATTTAAAATAACTGTCTTCCAGAAAACACAGAAGTGGGGAAATTACAAGTCATTCTAACTGATGTAATAAATGCAGAATGGCTTATCTTGCTCTGCTCTTATTTATTCTCTTTTTATCTGACTATCCTGCTTTTCTAGGTAGTGAATATGATGAGGAGGAAGTAGACTATGAAGAATCAGACAGTGATGAGTCCTGGACTACAGAAAGTGCTATCAGCTCTGAAGCTATCCTTAGCTCAATGTGCATGAACGGAGGGGATGAGAAACCTTTTGCCTGTCCTGTTCCTGGATGTAAAAAAAGATATAAGGTAAGTAGTAGTGCAGACTTACCTTTTTTCTTGATAGTGTAGTTGGGGCAAAGCTTTTGAAATCAGTTTGCACCTTTCTCATTTAATACTTTTCACAATTATGTTTGTGGTATTTTAGCAGAATATTTTATTCACTGGTTTCCTCTCAAGCACAGCCAAGTCGTCAGTTTTACAAGGGGTGCCTTTTGCATCCCTGTCTGTCAAGATAGATTACATACTCTTTTGCTTTACACCTTTTAACGAGCTTTCTGCTATTTAGACAAATTTACTGCAGAATGCAGGAGGTACTACAAGCAAAATGATCTCTTGGGTCCCTTTCAGAGACACAAAATAAAAAGCTTTTGCTCATCTGTACCGAATGAATTCCTTCTGCTTGACTGCTAGAGATACTGCTCTTCTTTAGTGAGAATGTGCCCAGGGTACATTTTCTGGTAAAGATGATGTGCAGGAAGTGGTGGTTAATATCTTGCAAGTCAGAATTCATCTTGGGAAGGCATAGTCTTGGAGAAATTCAGGCCCCATTCTGACCTGGATCCAAGTCCCCTTGACCCATCTGTACAGCCATCAATGACTGTGTGTCCGGGTTTGCATAGCTCTGTGTGACATGCTGGGAAACAATTCCCCAAACCCCCCCCCCACCTTCTTTGATTACTCTCCATCATGAAAAATTTTTGTCTTTTTATGAAAGTGAAACATTTCTAAATTTGAACATTGAGCTGGCTGATGTAGAATGTGCTATGATGTTGTGAGGGATAGGAGTGTTGCTTCACATCAGTCAGTGCAGAGACAGATGAAATTGTATTGAACAGCTTGGACTTCAGTATGGTATTCTCTAGTCATTCACATTTGGGAACACAAATAGCATGTTAGCATACTTTCTCTAACTAATTTTCTTAAGGTTTTACGTGAACTACTGGAAAATTGACTTATACCCTAGAAAAAGCTGCAGTGGTCAGGTCAGTTTTATACTAGTTCTCTTTTATGGCTCCTCCTTTAAATAACTGACAAGCAGAGAAGAGACAAGAGGAGAAATATGAAATAGAAACATAGGAGGACCAATTGCATTGCAGATAAAACTGTTATGACAAGAATGAATAAACTGTGCATGAAACCACGTAGTGGATGAAAACATGTTGCAGTGATGCTGCAGCTGCTCTGGGCTGTGGCAGCTCCCACAGCAGCAAATCACAAGACTCAGATTCCTGTACAGATCACTTAATATTAACAATACTTTTTCTTAAAACACGGACAGGAAAGCAGTGTATTCATTTCTTAGTGACATGCAAGTCTTTTTCCTATAACAGGAGAATAAACACTACATAGTTCAGGATAATCTCTGCAAAAACTGAACACCATCTCTGGGGCCGGGGCAGAGGGAAAGATGTTTTCAGATGGTTTGCAAGTATTGTTTAGTAGATATACCCACGTTATTCAAGATCAGTACTTTTCTTGCGTGCGGTAGAAGCTGTGCCAGATGAAGCATATGGTATAAAAGCTAAATCCCCAGCTCAGGAAGCAAACAAGCCATGGTGATTGTTAGAAGTCGCTGTGCCCAGAGGGCATCTATGCATTGCAGAAAACATTTACTTAATGGCAAAGGCTAGAAGGAGAACCCTGTAATTTGCTATATCCTGTCTGTTCTCTGTTTGACTGCCAGCCCTCTGTCTTTTTATTGCCCAAATAAGCAAGCTGTTTGTGCCTGCTCCTGCTATCTTACTACCTTCATCTCAAATGCGTGAGGACTGTCTATAAGGGATGTCTTGTACACCATTAATGTTAGAGCAGTGGGACGGGGAACAAATTAACGACCCCTACAGAGGCTGACAGAGAGCAGCAGCAAATAAAAAGTACCGTATTTTCCTGAGAGACTCACCTCTGTTTAGTCCTGATAGGAAAACACATTTCCTTAAACTCTGCCTCACCTCATTTCTCTTTTCTGTGGGCTCTGTTTCCTCCTTTTTCTTTTCAGCCTAATTTTTTTTTTCTTTTTACATTTTTATCTTTGTTTCCTTCCTTTTAGCTTCGTGTCAGCTGTGTTTCTTGTTTCCTCTTTATCTTCCTTCTGCTTAACCCCCTCCTCAGATGAATTATTTGCGGAGTCTGGGTAGGGAGTCCTGTGATCAAAGCACTGGGATTTTCTGGTGGGTACTGGATAATCACAGTCAGGACAGTAAAACAATTATAGTGCTCCAAACAGGAACACGGACATGTACATACAGTAATTGCCAGGCTCACTTTACGGCTGAGAAAGGATGCATTCCTTTAGGGAGAAAGGAGGAAAGGAAATACAGAGTTTTCTTTTGTCTGGCCTTAGGTGACGTACGTTTGAGGAGCAGAAGTGGTATTTTTAGAGATGTTATTTGCATTACAGTACTTCTTACAGGACCCAGTAGGGATGGGACACCTTTTTGCAAACAATGTACCAGCATAAAAGATGGCCTCTGCCCTGAAAAGTCATTATGGAAAGGTAAATAAGACAAGAATGAGTACAACAAATACTCCTAAGGAATGGGCTGGGGCGGACAATGGAAACTGTAACAAGAACATGTTTATAAGCAAGCCCAGATGTGTATCAGAAGACCCTGCTGGCCTCCTGCCCAGCAGTTATCTCCTGGCACTTTCCCATAGGCAGTGCAAATAGAGTCCCAAACATTTAGTTGTTCTTCAGGAACTTCATTTATTTCTTTTAAAAATTGTTTGCTTATAATACAGATTGGTTCTCTATATACTGTGGCACAGATTTGCTTGAGGAGCCACAGATTCTGAGGAGAGACCAAAAAAGCACAGGGGTTTTTTTTCAGTGATATGTAAATTTGTTTGTGGGATAGCCAAAAACAGCTAAATTAATCTGGAGCAACACTGACTTCTAGATGCTTAAAACACAAGCCTCTGAACTAATTTCTGAAGCTTCCTTTCTTCTTTAATTATGCTTACTGACTTAGAGAAGAAATTATAATTATTTTATTTATATTATTTCTTCCTGTGATTTGTGTTTGCTGCCTGAAATTTGATTTTTAAAAAACCCTCTTCATGATTCAAAGGAACCCAAAGGTCCTTGTTTCTGTGGAGTTCACTCTCACCAGTTCTTAGATTTACATCCACATTTAGATGCTGTGTCCAGAAATGTGTGGGTATCAAGTAGTTAACGTGCTGTGCGAAATACCACCTGTAGGAGCTAAAATGGGGATTTATGAAGGTGGCAATTAGTTTTCCTTTTATTCAATACCACCCGAGTGGTCTCCAGCTCGAGAGAAGGATATTCAAAATGGGTATATGATTTAGATAAGCTTATTCAGGCAACATCCAAAGAGCAAATGAAGTTTGACACATAATAGATAGATACAACAAACCCCACAAATAATGCATTTATACTGCTATAGAGAAAACTGGAGAGTATTTGTCCTAATTTTTCTAATTTGTGCAAATACAGTAAAAAAAAAAAAAAATAATAGACTTCTGTGCATACAAAATGTAGCTTATATGCATGACTTCTTTTTGGCCTTGGGTGAGAAGTGGTACCTTCCAAGACGGCCAAGGCATTGGGCTTGTCTGTCTGGAAGTAGTGGGATGAGGGTCCTAGGCCTGTCAGGTGGGGAAAATCTGAAGGAAGGCTGATCTAAGAGTGATGAGACTCAGCAGAGCTTAGGGAAGGAGAATACTGAAGTAAGAGAGCGGGGGGAAAGGGAATTTCCTTGAAAGAAAGGAGTAAGCCAGAGTTTGCAAGTTGAACAGAGGAGCCAGACCCGCAAAGAAAACTTCAGGAGGAAGAGCCAGGACAAAACATTATATGAATGTCTGAGGCTGAAACAAGAAATCTCCCAAGAAAACATCCTTCTGCCATCTCTTTTCCTACTTGAAGGGGGTGGCAGGCTCTCTGCAGTGCAGTGGCTTTGTGAGTCCTGCCATGCAAGGGGCCCTGCCCAGCAAGAGCCCTTCTGTTCGTGCAAACCAGGCAGTGCCACTCTAAAATTCTCTATCACCTCCTGATCTTGTTCCAGGTTAATAATTGTTTCCTTCTGTTTAAGATTTTAGATTGCCCTTCTCTACTGCCATCTTCTTCCTCAATCATTTGTGAGAGTAAATAGTGAGCAACCTGAGTAACCAGAGCAATAAAAGTGATGTACGACTTTGGCCGTGGGCTTTGCTGTACTTCAGCAAACTCAGCCCAGACGTACAACAAAGTGTTTACATTGCAGCAGTGGAAAAAGTGCTGAAGAGTCCACTGTAACTCTAACAACAGTTTCCTTTTAGACAGGAGTACAGGTCAAATTTCATGTTGTACAAGCTCCTCATGCACTGCGTGGTTGACTGTTTTTCAAACATTCCATGGGCCAATTCAGCCCACGTAGATTTCTGGTTTAGCATTTCCTTAAATTTTTCTGCCTGAAAGTACTTTTCCCCCTTCATCAAAGCATGTGGTGTACAGGAGCTGAGTGGATTGTTAAAAAATCTGTACCAGAAGAGTACCACTGGCATGGAAGAGCGAGGATATTTGTGACTGCAGATTTAAGGCATCTGTAGCAATTGATAGTAACTCAAAAGAATCTAAAAGTGGTTTCATAGAAGAATTAAAAGTCTAAACAGCTTTTTGTTAGGAAAGTAGCGTTATTATACGGTAAAAGTGCTTAAGGACAGCTTTGTTTTTAAAACTTCACTGCAGTAGCAAAAGTTGAGCATGTCACCCTCAGATTTTCTTCTCTTTTGAAGGCACAAGTCCTTACAGGTACTCAGATGTTGACAGATGCCTTTTGAGAGTCCTCTTGCCAGCCAGTGCCATTCCTTGCCCTCCCCCACCCTAACAGTCCTGTTGCTGAATGAGTGTTGGGAGTTTCAGCTGTGTACAAAACCATCTAAAAGCTGCCTCTGGATCTCAGATTACTGGCAGAGAATTCACTTCGCTGCTCTCGAGGCTGATGTATAGCTTTGATGTGCTCTTGCAGTTGTGGTGGGACAGTTTTCTGCCTCCTCTGAGTGCTGTGCACCCCGATGTAACTTGCACTGATGGCTCATATTGCTGTGTCTTGTTTGTGTTGGAGATGGAAGGTTCTCAGCTCCCACATCTCAGGAGACAGCTGTGCAGGAGTTGTTCAGCAGTTTTAAGGGTGTAAAGGACAATTCAGGGGCTGGATTTACAACTTTAGGTGAGGATTCAATGCCTGGATGCTCTAGAGGAGAGGAGCACAAATATGTGGGCAGAGCAGTTGCTTGCAGTCTTGCACCATGATCCCTCTCTTCCAACCTGGATATTTGAGACTGTTTTTCTGTGAGTTCCAGGCTGGGTTTTCCACTTACTGTAAGCTGTGCATCAGTAAAACTGAACTTGTTGCTTAAAGAGCCAAGGGGGCTTTCTGTTGTGTGTAACATGAGGCAGTGGTTCAGCAACGACAAAATCCTTAAAATGTGATTTAGAGCATTAATTAACATCCAGCTGTTAACTGAATTTTGTGTTTTAATAGCTTTAAAAAAAAATATGAGATATCTTGACACAGTAGAGCCTTGGAGTAGTCTCTTTTTGTCACAAGTTGTCTTGGTATCTTCTTTGATTTCATCCTCAGAGAAACTCAAATGAAACACAGTTTTCCATTCCTTATTCAAAAAATCCAAGCTTTCTTGGAGCAGATGGGAGATTTCAGTATACTATATAAAGCAGTGTCACAACAGCTGTTGAGATCACAATATCTTCTTCCATTTTTGCCAGAAATATGGGAAAAGGAAAACAGGGGAATTATTTTGATGTATGTTTAGTAAGGTTTTGGGTTGATCTGGCAAAAGTGTGGCCCTGCCGTTTCCTGCCCTTTCCTGTGTAATGGAATGTGTGTTGTGGTGCTGTGTTTTGCTTTAGTGGGGATCAGTTCTCTAGTTTTAGCTGTGGAATATCCCCAAACAATAGCTATTTTGAAGATGGCTTCTCTGGATTATTTTCCAAGTGTCCTGTGTAAGACTTGGGAGTTAAGCGTTCCCTGCAGTTAATTCTTTGGAGGCAATGTGTAAACTATCAGCATTTGCTGGTGCCTAAAGACATATCTAGAAACAATGACACAAAATAGAACAGACCCACCACGGGGGGAGCCTCAGCTTTTTGAAGAAGTGTGACTTCAGTCTTCATGCCAATTCTTTGTTTGCTTGTAAACAAACCTCTGAATAAGATTTGTCAATGCTATAGGAAAAAGATGGCAGGAAGCACAGAACATCCATGTGTGAGCCCACTAAATGGTATTCTTTGGAAAGTGCTGTGCGTTGGGAGATAAAAATCAGGATTTCACAGAATACTCTGAGTTGGAAGGGACCCACAATGATCATCAGGTCCAATTCTTAAATGAATAGCCCATACAAGAATCAAAGCCATAACCTTGGTGTTATTAGCACCACACTCTAAACTGTGCTAACTTAAGGGTAATCCAGGTAGGTAAATTGTGTATGTTAGAGCCACACAGATTATTCTCCTGTTTGTCCCACCTGGTACCTTGAGGGCACAGTGCGTGCTTAACACCGGGGAGAGCCCCTAGCAATTTGTATTTTTGCCCAGAAAGGTGATCCATTTTTGGTTTTCAACTGGAAGCTGAGCCCTTGTCAGATCTTGTCCATTAACGTTTTACTTTCTCCCTCACAGAATGTGAACGGTATAAAGTACCACGCCAAGAACGGCCACAGGACACAAATCCGCGTACGCAAACCATTCAAATGTCGCTGTGGAAAGAGTTACAAGACAGCTCAGGGCCTGCGGCACCACACAATCAATTTCCATCCCCCCGTGTCTGCTGAGATTATCAGGAAGATGCAGCAATAACATGCTGGTCACAAATGTGCCAAGAAATCCTCACCAGCAGTTGCTGATTTTGAGAACAGCCACCTTTTTCAGGGGAAGCATTCAGCAACCCTTTAAAAAATTAAATGCATGCTTTAAAATTTTCTGTAATTTTGGAATGATGTATCTTTGTAGAGTTAATGATTTTGTACATTTGCACATGTTATCATCATACCCATTTTCATTACTTTGAGATAAGGTGCTATAAAAGCTGTAGGTTCTTCAGAACATTTTTTTCCAAAACAAAACAAAAAAGAGCTAGGGGGACACTGCGTATTTAGTTGTACTGACGTGTTGAACAGCAGCGCGAGGAAGAGAGCTTGGCACTGACATCCTTTCAAGATTGTAACGTGATGAAGACTTTCGATGCATCTGTCAATGTGTGTGCAAAACCAAAACAGTACCGCCCTCGTCAAACTATAGTTAACATGCCTTACATAACGGAGTTATCAGTGGAGTAGCAAGTCTTTTAGGTAATGGAAATATAAATAAGAAAGAATGTTTAACATAATATGCTAAAAAATATTTTCATACTTAAATAACATACATAAAAAGGTGTGCTTGCTGTATTTTATATTATCTTGCAAATCTTTTTTTTTCCTCCCTCTTGAAATGCTGAAAATCTTGCCATTCGAAATAGTAAACAATCACTTTAGCATTAGCAATTACTTTTTTTTCCTCTGTACAAGACATCATATTATGTTCATGCCCATCAAACTTTTGAGGACCAATATCCCAGTCCAACTAAATATTTACCCCTGAACTATCTGTTAAAAAGACACTTGGAAATACTTAAGTGCAAATTTATGTGTGTGTGAGAAACAATTATCTTCATCTCAGATGAAGTTTTGAAGCACTTTGTAGTTCTCTATTGCCAACAGATTTAATGTTTTATGTGTTGCCAATTCTTGCAACTACTGTACGAGCATGTGCCTGTGGTTGCAAATAAAAAGGAAAAATTCTGCGCATGGTTTAAGGAGGTCCGTTAGTTGTGCTAAGGGAGTTCTAATGCCTCTCCCTCACGTTTATTGTGTTTTTGAGATTTCTTTGTGCATTTTTTTTTGCTTCTCATTGTAGGTCACCGCATTCCATTTGGATGTGTCTGTTTAGCTTTACGATTAATTTTGCTGAAATATGACATATGAGCCTTACTGAAGATTAAGTGCTTCTTGCAGCAGGTGGTCAGAGACTGACTTAAAAGCCAACATGAGAGCGCTTCGTGTCTGGACCATACCTGAACATTTGTTGCTTGCCATCCTGCCTTGAGCATCCTTCTCTCACAAGTGCTATTCCTGGAGTTCAGCTGGCTGGGAGCAGAGGTGGGCACCTTCCACCTGCCTTGGCCTGAAACACTTCTTTGCCCGGCAAGGGTTAGGGAGAACTCTTCGTGTTAACACAGTCATCGCCTTGGCTTAGTTCCTGTTCTTTTAAGTGCAAAAGAAAGCTCACATAAAGGAGGAATGAGTTTTCCCTATTTTTTTTTTTCCCAAAGATTTAAAGGAAAACTTTGTAAAGATGACAATTACCTATTCTCCAGCAGAGTAGAAGTCTCATTAAAACACTTAGGAATCATCCCAATGAATAAGCGTTTAGAACAGCCCAAGTGAAGTGAAACATCACAGAGGTGACTGTGACAGCAGCGCTGTCAGCTGGGTTTAAAGGATGATCCAGACATGAGAGTTACTAGTACATACTAGGCCCCAGGAGGCCACTTCCCACCTTCTGCAGCTTTGGCAACAGATCTGGCCAACAAATACATTTTGGCTCTGCTCCTAGTGCAAGAACTACAGGCTGGGCGAGTTCGTTCAACAGCTAAACAGTTGTAAAACATCATTGTTGCATGTAAATTCGTTTCAACTATAAAAATTAAATTCCAGTTTCTATTTACCTATTCATTGTGACAGTATTATTAAACAGGTAAAGATGGGACTATTTTGTTATACTGTGTATAGTGAATGTATTGTACTGTGTCTGTGAAAAGTGTGCTTTAAATTATATTTTCATATGTTTTGTTGGGGACAAAGTACTTTAAGTTTGAAAGTGACAGAGGTTTGTTTTAGAACTGAAGGCAACTTAAAGAATTCCTGTCAGGAAAGCTGCTTATAAATGTAAATCAAATCACATTTAAAATAAACTGCCTCTGACCTAAGAAGACTCTTCGTTCCTCATTCGTAACCTAAAGAATTAAGTTCTTGGGCTGTGTATAGTCCTTTATTTGTTTATTTTACTTCAGTATCATCAAACTCTTAGAGCTTGTTCTGTTTTCATGTGCTGTTGAGTTACAGTAAGAAAAAAATGACAAAATGCTCTTTCAGTACTTCTTTGCTTTACCTTGGGCCATCTCTTGACATGAAGTTCAGTTACGAAAATCTTTAGACTGCAAATGGCACACGAGCACTGAGGAGTAACTACTGCCACATCATGCAGTTTTTAATAACTCCTACACAGAACAGGATATTACACATGTTCATGAGGGAACTGCAGACAACAGAAGCTACTCCCAGCCTTAATCCCTGAGTCTCCCTCTCCAAAAAAGAACATATATAGATGTGAGGAGCATAACAAGCTGAATCACCATTTACTCTACGTAAAGTTTACACCCGGTTTTATATCAAAATGAGCAGCAGGAGAAAAAGGACCACTGACTCCATGAATAATTCTGCTTTTAATGTAACAAGACTACTGTACAACAAATGGAAAGCAAATTTACTTAATATAGTTAAAGTAAATATAAAATGTTTAGATATACACACATTTTTACTTATTGGAAAGAAATACATAAAGTTAAAACACAGAAGGTTTTTAAAAGCCCTAAGCCAAAAGGAACACAATCCACTGTTGTGAAAACAGAACAATATTTTCTACTAAATGAAAGTGCAACATAATGGCAATTATTTTTTTAAACTATTACTTTTAGGCATTTAAGCACAGCAGTTTCGTTCAACTCAAAAACACTGCCTTAAAGTATAACGTACCTCATTTAGTGTTATCCTTTAAGGCAAGCATTCTATATGTAAAACTGAAGTATTTGCCATTCCTTTTGTTGCAAGCCTGGAATCTCAAAGTACATGCATCTACATCTCGGAAGTGTACTAGAAAACTCTATTTTCATAGGGTAAGATGTAACTTTCCGATTGAAGTGTTACTCAGAAAAACTACACGGATTTGCTAGGAGAAGCACCTGTTTATTACATTGTTAACTGTACCTCAGTTATCAAGATTAAGAGAAACTACAGGTGTTTTGGTGACCTTTTATAAATGTAGCGGAAGAGCACCATGAAGCTGGGCTCATTTTTTTCTGAGGCTAAGTCATTCCCGTGTCCTTACAAATTCCACTAAGTAGGGGAAGAAATAGCTACATACACAATAAGGTGGAGGTTTGTGGGTTTCTTTAGTACAATGTTAGGCAGAGAGAGAAGATAACCCTATAGCAGCTTACAGCCACGACTTGCCACTCCCATTAGAGTACATGAGCTTTTAATCAGAAGTTTGCACTGTTACAGAAAGCTGCACTGGTTTTGTTCCACTGGTGGACTACTCAGAAGTGGTGGTTTTTTAAGCTACACTGCAAAACAAAGTATTTAATCGAAATTTAATACGTTCTGATCAAAGTGCGTCTGGACGTGCCTCTCAAACCCTTGCTGGTCATAGTCGGGCGGGAACTGCTCACTGCACATGGGGCACACCTTCCAGTGGCTCTCAACATGCTCCTCAAACTTGCTCTGATCGTAGTTTGGTGGAAACATCACATCGCAGAGAGGGCATTTCTTGTGCACGTCAAAACTTCAGGAGGAGGCGGAGAGAAAGAAAAAAGGAAAAAGGAAACCGTTATTTAATCTGTTATTGAAAACTAAAAGTAGGATCCTGCTTCCACTGACGCTAAGAGCTTTACTACCAACCTAAATTTGAGCAGACTTTGCATCTAAGTATCGAACAGTTAATTTAAATGTTTTTGCTGAAAGCACTCAATACAGTTAAGAGTGGGTTTACACAGGAATTCCAAAATAACCTGGCATTTTAAAAGCAACATAATTTTGACATAATTCCAGCTACCACTGAATATAAGTCTATTGAATGCCTTAATGGCCAAACAGTGTCATGGGAAGCCACTCTCTCAATAAATGCTTGCTCTTGGCAAACATAACACTTTATAAAAGCTCTAAACTTAGGTTCACAATTAGGTTGGCAACAGACGAGAAAAACCAAAAGTTACTCATTCATTTACTGAAAAAATTGTCCAAGGTCCACCAAAGTAAGGTATAGCACGAACAGCCTGCCCAGTCTCACGGCATATTCTCTGCCCATTAATTGTAAACCAAACATTCACTGAAAAGGCTTGGTAATTTTTCACCTCCACCCCCTACCCTTGAGTTAAAAAAAAAAAAATCCAGTTCTGTAGAAACCTCTCCATGCCCTTAAAGACCAATAAAAGATAATATCTACCTGGAATCAAAGCAGAAACCTGTGCCACGCTCACGCAAGAGAAGACTTGGAGGATCAGGAGCAGAAGGTACAGTGTTGTCATCATCCTATTGGAAGAAGAAAGTATTTTAAAGAACAACCCCTACAAACAGCTTTTTTTTCCCCTCTCCTCCATGTGCATTTTTGTTATCAAGCATAAATACAGATCCCTTTGTAATCTCTGCAGCACAAGTTTTACTTCTGTGCATCTTGGCTCTATTCTGCAGTTAGACAATGCAGCACAAAAATTACTCATTTCAAGGTGGAAATACAGGTACATACAACCAAGATTTTTGGAACTCCAACTCCTAGATAATTTTCCTTTTCATCTCAAAGACACCTTGAATGCAAGAGTTAGTAATTATTTAGCTGATCAATTAAAAAATGGATTTGCAAAGGACCACAGGTAACAGCACACATGCTGTATGTTTTATATAGATAACTAATATGAATATGCAAACATATTTCATATTTAGGCTAATGCACTTTGTCCTTATGAAGAGTTAATGTAAACAGGGCAGGATGGGAAAATTCCCTCAATATTTTTCTTCTCCTGACAACACCTCTTTAGTTTCAACCATTTAACATTTTCATTAAGCAGGCACTGGGGCCTGCTCTGACAGTTGCTAGCAACAGACATATCTTCCAGTCTAACTTGCTTGCTTTGCACCTGCAGTGAAAAGGGCATATGAGTTTTAAAATATTAATTGTTCCTTTTGTCATGGAAGAGATAGGATGGACAGGAGAATGTATTAAGGAAGAAAAACTATTTAAAGTACTGTCATGGCATAATTTGCTACAGCTTATATAGTGCTAAAAAACATGACAAATTTGCTGAATATCAGACTGAAGCAAACCAGAACTTAACTAAGAAAATTCATGTGCATCTTCCATCAAAAACACAGTTCCACTACAAGCGCTGGCCAAATTAACATTCAAGTCCTAGTTAATCTAATTACTTGTCCAGTAGAAACACCTCCCCCCCCCCCCTTTTTTTGGCTTACTGCTAGCCATTTGCCAAGATAAAATTGTTTACATCTTTTGTCATTTCTTTCAGCTTCTGGCAAGTGTGATACCCTGCCACATACAAATATAACTCTACTCCTTGTTCCATTGTGAGAAATTGATTTGAAAAAGAGTACAATGCTTTCCTCTACACATGCACACCTGCCCTCTCCTACACGGCTGCCCTGCAGGCACTTGCTTCAACAAAAGGCAAGTGCACGTCAAAGTAACATTTAAGTTTGGAATATCCTAAGGCTACAGCTTTCTCATGACCCAGTTCAATTAACTGTAAAAATCATACTGTGTGTTCCTTATAGCAGCTTCTGACCTGGGCACCGTATAAGAATGACGGTATTATGTATGTACTGATATTACTCTGTTAAGATATGGAAAGTCTGTCTCTTCAGTGTACTTTTTCTCTTAACCAAGTTGTAAAGATCAGTTCTTAACCTTTTGTGATGCCTAACCCAAACCAGAAGAATGCAAATGTCTCTGTATTTAGCTGACCTCACAGTGCATATTACAGAGATTACTGCGTAACCAAGGAATGGTCAAACAGCAACAATGAGACCTTTACCATCGTCTGAGACTATTTCCCAGCTATTCTAATTATAATTTACAG
>JAYRBT010000082.1:33453814-33500771 GCA_036023395.1 Myiotriccus ornatus | reverse complement strand
GAATGGTCAAACAGCAACAATGAGACCTTTACCATCGTCTGAGACTATTTCCCAGCTATTCTAATTATAATTTACAGTAAACAGTATACAGTCACCAAAAACTAAAAATTTTCATACTCTGCCCTGGGGTGAACTGGAACCTCCGGAAAACACAGAGAAGGTCCCATTATATTGGACTCCAATAGCTGTCTATTTCTGTCATTTCAGATGGACAAAACTCTGAAGTGTTCCATGTAAAAGGGAGAACTGTATGAACGGAGGACAGATCCTACTCATCTTGCTTCACAGTCACTTAGTGCCCAGTTTCTCCAGCTAGGATAACCAACCACCCATTCTTTATTCTTATAAACGATGTCACATATGCTTTTCAACCTGACGCTTAAACACCGGTCACTCTGCTTAGCCTGGTAAAACAAACCATCATCCCCTGAAGGCTCAAAAGCCAAAATAAGAAGGTTAGTTGAAGCTGCTTTACAGAAGTTTGACAACTGCTGGGATACCAGGCCTCAATGGATTTGCCTATGCTGTATTTTAAGCACAGGCACCAGCTTATTCTTGAGACCCCATGGTTCAGTCATCCAAGTTACATGGATGGAGGCCCATACTACAGATTTTGAGAAAGAAACAGTTTAATCTGCCCTTCGTGTAGACCCAGGGCCATCTTTCTTGCAGTCTAGACTGGTGACCAGGGACATGGCTGCAAATTCTTAGTCCAAAACCTCTGCAGTGCCCTGCAGTGATATAATACAGTAGATATGTTGCCTCAGCTCCTTAGGAAAAGCGACTGATACCACGTACCCACAGGCTGGAACTGTGGTTATGTAGCATAACAAGTGCCAGGCCTTCTGAACTCAGAAGTCTGGATAATTAGGTTAAGGAATTGTAAAGGATGCCTTTAACATAAAGACTTCACTATTATCACTGGACTTTACCTCTGCCTCTTTAAAAAATTGCTACAGTGAGTTCCACTGATTAAATGAATCATAAAGATAAATACAGTATTACACATTAAAGCATGGTAAAAAAAGAAGGGGGTTGCCACTAAAAGAGGAAGAAGGGAAAGCCAGACATTAGCTGTCAGAAATAGGTGCAACTCACCCAGTTTTACCGAAACCAACCAATTTTGTCTCAAGTACTGCTTTCATAATTACTCTTGTAAGCAGTTTCAGGATTGCCAAACAGAAATTAAAAGGCTGTGTGACACAGTACAAAACCACAGACTTGAACAATCCCCATCCCCAAGTTCTACAGATCATTTTAACAAGCAGCAGTAAAGATCTGATGCCCATCTTAAGCCTTAAACAACAAATGAACAGACACACCTCTGACACAGAGTAGAGGTGCACTGGGAAGAAGAGCACAAACATTTTCTTTCTGGGATTCAGCTCTGCTGTGGGAGTGAAATCAAACTGACTCCTTTAGGGCCATTGACCTCTCTACAAGGACTCTGGTCTCCCAAGAGGTACCTGGATACCAACTGCTCCTTTTATGTCTCCCGTGATCTGACCCTGTCAGCCAATTGCTAATAAATGCATAGTGGGGTTTTGCAAGAAGAAAGGCCATTTTGGAGTCATCTCAAAAAATATCCTGACCCGGTTCTCAGGTGCCAAGGGTTACACTCTCCATCCCCCATAAATTCACTCCAACTAACAACATTGTTTAATAGTCTCAGGATAGTTACTCTGGGCTTGCTGCCAACTGTAATCAGGACTACATTCCTAAAACTCACACTTCAGTATTAAATATATATATGTGTGTGTATGTTTTGTTTATGGATCTCTCCTGTACTGCTAGAAATCCTTTGCTCCAAACGATTACATTTAATCAATTATGGGAGCATAAGCAAATGGAAAGTTAGTGTTAAGTAGATGACAGCAGGAACCTGTGGCAAGTCAGCTATTCCACATAAAATCACCACTGTGCACGTGCTCATCTGGCATGATTAACACAGACCAGCTTATCCCTCTCAGAAGTCACAGTTTAATTGTCCTAGGAGTTCCAAAACCCAAAGCTATGCAGATTCCGGAACGTCTTCAAGTCATACAGAACTGATTTTTTTTATGTCAACCAAATACATGGAAGTGCCCATTCCTTTAGGGGACATTTCCATTAAGGTACAAAGTTTTGGGAGAAACAAAATTGGAACACATCAGCACAAAAATTCTAATATATTTGCACATCTTGTGTTGTATTAGTTTATAAAATTAAGGGCATTGTAGTCACTTTCACCTCTTCATGGTTCAAAAGATCTGTCACCTAAGATAAATAGACATGTTCATTATCACAGGTAAACCACTACCAAAACAGCCATGAAGTGGAGGAAGTAACTATGACACCTTTCATTTCTTAAACTAGTATTACACGAAGTAATAGGAATGTGGAGACTGGGATGGCAGAAGTCCATACAATGGTGGTATTTTAAACAAAGCAGCAAGCCTAGTAATCCTTTTCTTCTGGGAGGGAATCCTCCTCCAGCGAAAGGCTCTGCATCCTGCTGGTTGGAAAATGCACAGAACTACATCTTTAATAGCTTATTTTAAAAAACATTCCAAGAAATTATAACCTCTTTATATTTATTATTTCATATTTGCCGTTTCTTCCGCACAAATGACAGACTCTTCTTTATAATGAAACACCTATGTATGTGGAAGTTTTCTGTGGTTATTTCTTTACATACTGCCTTAGAACTGTTTTATCTTTGGCATATTACTAAGTCCTCCTAGAAAGATTCCTGCAGCTTCTCATTTCCAGGTAAATTTGTACACTACTCATCCAGTCTATCTAGGTGGGGAGAAAGCAACTGATGCTCAATTGCAAGTAAAAAAATAAAGATACGAATTATTTGATTTAAAGGCACCTTTTCTCAAGCTGAACTTTATTTAAGCCTGTTATATTCCACCTCATGACAAAAATCCAAGATGTGTCTGCAAATGAGCACAAGACTCTAGCACTGTTTCTCTTGGGTTTGCAAGAGGGCAAAGCACACAGATCAGAGAGAACACCCTGCTAATTAAACTGCAGCAGATGACTAAAGAAGAGAAGAGCTTGTCAGATGTAATAGCTACGTCAAGAATGATCAGATTAAATATGCAAAATGCGAGGTGAAGGTGGGGAACAGCATTAAGCTCACATTCTAGATCTTGAACAGGCTGCAAAAGTTCTGACAGTTTCTCTAATTATTCACAGTAATGGACATTGGGAGCAAAAGGTAGGAGGGAGAAATACATTTTTCTCCATTATAGGTGCTGAGCACCAGGGCTAAAATCATGCCTGTCTGAACACTGATCAGTTTCTGGAAAGGTTAATAGCAATTAAATGTGGCAAACTAGACTAAATGAGAAACAGGTCATGATACCATTGTACTTGCAAAGAGCACAATATTTTGCAGAAAAGTATTTCTTGTTTAATACTTTTGAAGGTGTAAGAGTACTTGGAATAAGAAAGAGTAATAGGTCTGTTCCTGTTCAAATGAAGACATACAGTCCAGTTTATTACAGAAGCCAATTTTTATACCAGAATATATGTACCAGTTACTGTACTAAAAAGCTAACCAGTTTTCACTTACAACATACAAAGCCCTAAAAAAATATCAGTGAAACTGTATCACTTTCAGTTTAATCAGCTTTAGATAAGTCAATTAGCTCTTCCAAACACATGTCCAACAGCAAAAAGCACTGAAAATGGAAATTAATAAACCCAGATATGCAGAAGACAAAATATTAATACATTAGAATAAAGTATCTAAAAGGATACCAATTTACATTCAGCATTTAACTGAAAATACTGGTATCTGAATCCTTTACATTTTTATTTGTTTTGTTACAATTTAGTTCCTACATTCATATTATAAAATGAGTAAGATGTAGCTACGTTTTGAGCTCTCGTTCTACCACACAGGAGAAAAATCATGAGTTCAGATTACTTGTATTTTTCTACTTTAGTACTTAAAAAGATCAAGAAGCTACTGTCCTAATAACAAAACAAGCTGTCAGTAACTCAAGAGATTAGGGGAACAAGTATGATAAATATGATAAACAGATGTGCAGAGTTCTCTCCTTCAAAGCAACCAAAATTCACTTAAAACATTCTTCAGGGAAAAATGAAAAATCAGTCCTGGATTTATGTAACAATCAGGCTTATCAGATGCTGAAAACCTATGTGAAACTTTTGACAACTCATTAGTAAACTTCTCAAGGAGAAAAAAGTAATAAAAAAGGTAACTTGCATTGCTGTCCTCAGGATCTTCTAAACCATCAGGCCGACTGAGATTGCGTGAAGGCTGGCTACACACTACATCATCTTCCAGCTCCCAAAAGGCAGTTCTAACTGGTGGTCTTTGGATCTCATCAGGATTAAAAGCACCATCTGCTCCATCTGAAGAAAAATTAATTAGGGCATCTTTGTTCAACCTTACCTTTAAAAAATCAAGAGTTAAACACATTTTTTGTTCAGATAATATAAAACAATAGAAGAGAAATCACCTTTTTCCAAAGGTGTTTAAAACTAACTTCTTTATTCTCATCAGTAAAATAAAGGCACTTTACTCATGTTCATCATCAGTAAAGGCTCTGTTAAACCTACTTAAACCTGCATTAAATGAGGCACTGCTTTAGAAACAGCAAAGGAGAAATTATATTGGAGGTGAGGTGTGCAAAATTTACTTACCTCTTCTTTCTTGAATTGCATAAGGGTTTCCATATTGCAGTACTGGAAGCCTACTTGGCACTGCAGGAACTGGTCCATTTTCCTCTGAATATGGGTTGCGAAAATGTAATGCCTGCTGTGAAATCTGTCCTTCCATCATCCTTCCAGCTTGATCTCCTGGTGTCCTGCCAAGTTCCTAAATAATGCAAAGTTTAAAATTCAATTAACCTATGGAGTACTAGCAAAATTTGAAATGGTTATGAAATATGTTTTTTAGAAAAAAAAAATCTGCTATCCTCCCTATTGTCTATTCATCTTGATCTAATGCCAAGTATACCATACATGCCAAAAATAGTCAATGAAGAAAATACAAAGAAGATATTTTAGAAGAAATTTTTTCTTTCTTAGTTTGTCATCAGTTAATTCAAATTACATAAACAGAACTGCCACAAGTTTCAAGATGTATCTGCATTCTTTTAACAACTGAGACATTTTAGCTAAATCAGTAAACAATGGGCAGATTAACAGTAACAACTAGAGATAATGTGCAGTGAGAAAAGTTTTTAAAAGTTACAATTAAAAATAAAATAATTCTTATTTTTCATATCATACCATACCACTCAAGAATGCAGCATTTTACTATGTAGAGCACATATATGTACATACTTAACATAATTCTGTATGAATTCATGAGTGGCAGACATTTATAGCACTACTAAGTACATTGCACTGCATCCCTTCTGATATTCAACACCAGTATTGGTATCAGAAAGACAATATTCTTTCAGAAATGCTCAAACACAACTCTTCAAAAACTTAATACACTTAAAATTTTAGACTCTTGCATATAAACCATAAATATAATAATTACAAACTATAAAAGGGTTTTTATAACTTATAATCCATTAAAACTCCAAGCCAATACATATATATTAAAACACAGTAATTAAAGTGACTTAAGTGTTGTCAGTGCCTCAGCTGTAATTTATCCAAAAGTCTTTCTCATCTTCCATTCATCAAAACGGGTTAAGGGATACAGAGGAGTATGCCAAGAACATGAAAAGGAATATGCCATTTAATTTCAGAATCAAGCAAAAAATTCTGAGATCTAAATATGAAAATAATATTTAAAAAATTGGGACTGCTAAGGGAGATCTGATATCCAGTAATTTTGTTCTTTCTGGTTAGCATTTTCTTCTGGGTTCTCTGGGTTCATGTTTAATATTTACTGATGTAATGTTAATAAAATCCTCACAGATTGAAGTGCATCTTCTCCACAAAAGACTTTAAATTGAAACCAAGGCTTCAATTACTGATTCAACTACGTGAGAATTAAGAAGTCTGTTACTAAAATGAACAACTCAGTAATTTTTGTCTTGCAAACAGGTAAACTTCAGACTAACCTCTTGAACAAGAAAATGCAAAAACCAATAACAACTCTGCAATAACTACTCTGAAAACAAAACAAAACAATACTCAAATGCAAAAAGACTTCATGCAGTGGATGGCATCCCTGCCCATGGCAGGGGGTTGGAACTGAATAATCTTTAAGGAGCCTTCCAACCCAAACCATTCTATGAGTCTATGAAGACAGAAACTCTACATCTATTGTTACATAAGTACTATCAGGTTTCAGACATAAAAAAACTTCAACTACAACAGCAACATCATTTTCAAACAGCAAAAAAGTGGTATCTACAAATGATAAGCCAGCTTACAGAAAGTGCTCTTTTTTGGAGCACTTGCCATAAACACAGTAGAATTTCTTTTCTTTTTAAAAAAAACTTCTAATACAGGACAACGCAATTTCTGCCTAACATCCTCCTTTAGATATGATATAAAGTATGCTAACATTACTTTAGATCTATAAATTGAAATGCACATATTAAAATCACAAGGGTTAAAAAGCAAGGATTGTATCTTAATTTAGTGAGTACGCAAAATCTAAATAATTCATCTTTACTCAATACAAAGCAGAAACAATGATGAATGAAATTAAGATTTTCCTTTTTAAAACCAATTTCTTATGCAATATGGAAGCAGTTTAAAATGAGAGGCAGTGGCATTAATACTTAAATTTTAGCATCACATAACATTAAAGTTAAAACAGAATGTAGATCAAGTGTCTGTAAACAGGTGCTGTAAAACAGCCTTAGCTAGAAGTTGGATAGTTAGGATAGAGACTGATTTTAAAAAAAATTTTAAAAAATCAAAGTCTATCCAATTACGTAAATAAAATAGAAACAAAGTAATTTTATAGGTTTGAAGAGACAGCAAACGAACATTTTTAGCAAGCTTTGTTTGGTGACATTTATAAAGAAACACTGATAATGGAGCATAAATTGAGAAGCTGTTTATTATCACATGCTTAATCTTTTAAATCATGGTTCCAGTCTAGCAAGGCACTTGATTCTTCTTTGTAATGTAAATATCTATAAATTTGGTAAACAAAGCTCCAAGCTTTTATAAGCTCCATACACTATTATTATCATTGTTGTTCTTACGGGCTGTGTTTCAAACCACTCCCTCCAGTTAAACTAGACTCATCAAAACTCAAATTTTAATTTGCTTTCTTTTGAACTGGAAAAATATAAGAGATCTATTAAAAATTACATCTTTAGTTAAAAAAAAAAAAGATAAAGTAAATACCAACTACTTGACAATCTAGAATTTTACAAAACACTTAACAAGCTTAATCTGAAAGATTTAGTTTATCAGTATGAAAATCCCTGGGATTACTAAGTACCTGTTCATACTGGAATTTTAAAGAAGTCAAATAAAAATAAAGCTTTAAGGAACAATCCTGACTTTTGCATAATATCACGTAATACTATCTGAATGTAATAAAGACATTTTATTATTTCACTTTTCAGTAAAACCTAGCTTTCATTAATTGCCACATAATACCCTAGAGGTACTTCAACATTAGCATTAATATTTCAGAATGTCTGACAATACCTTCTCACTGCTAAAGAGTTCCAACTGTGATGCCAGTTCCTTTATTTGTCTCTCTTTTTCTGCCAGCTGAATCTACATGAAAAGAAGTTTAATATTCCTGTATTAGTGGATACAAACTCTTTCATTATTAGTAAATCCATGCTGTAATGTGAAAACGAAGTTCCCTGATTAAGTTGATCTTTAGATGAAAATAGTTTTGTCTACTACAGTTACATGCAACATCCAGCGCTACTGCAAAAAAACCCAATATTTCTCACAATTTTTCTGTAATTCTGAAATTCCCTCTCCTAGCTCAAGTCAAGGAAGCAAAATCTTCTGACTGAGGAAACAAAACTCGCTTTTTCTCCACCACCTGCATCCCCCTGAATGATAAGTTTTTAATTGCAGTCAAAACACTTTCAATTGTGGAACTAATTATTTATTATGCCTGCTGTTGAAAAGTTAAAACTTATTTCAAACTGAATTATGCATCGCAACTGATCACTGCTAATTAGTAAAAGAAAATAAATTGGAAAGAGTTGTGCATTTTCTAGAATTGAAATTAGAGCTTCAGCATCAGAAAAGAATGGCCTACAAAGTGCTGAAACAAACTGTAGAGTAATTCAGCATTTTATAAACAGAAAAGTGCTGTAATTTCTAATGAAAAGGGGTTCGTAGTAGAACCAATGCAGTTCCAGTTCAGTTCATTGCTCATCACAATGGGCAAAAAACGAGCAACTATCCTGTCAAAAGCCCTATCACCATTACACCGAGAACCAGCATAAAAGCTGGTCTTACAGACATTTGTTGCTCTTATCTCATCCCTACTGACCTAAAAAGCTAATTTGACATAAGCATTACTATCACATAACCTCTTGTAAGCTAAAGCTGCCCCTTATGCTTGACTTCCTGGTGAATGTGTTACCTCACTCTACCAAGACTATAGCTGAGATCCTCCAAATTAAATCATCACATCATGATATTAAAAACAATGTATCATTCATCTCTGTCTCTCTAGTTAATTCATATAAAATGCATTAAGACATTACTACACTGATAGTACTATATGCAATATGAAGATTTTAGACAAACACACCAATCAATATTCCTGTGAGTATTACAGTAAGCAGCAGGAAAATAGAAGTCTCTTGCCCTTTTTTTCTAATAATACAAGATTTAAATCATTTAAAGGTTTGTCTAAATCCACAGTATTAAAAGACTGATAGCCCTCTTGGAGTATACTTAGCAGATCTCTCTTATTTTTAAAAAAGCATTACAAGACTGTGTTGTTTCTCTAAGTGCAAACCAGAGTTTCTATTAACAGCAAAAATACAATTAGTGTGCTTTCTCCATTAAAATTCTTCATTACTTGAAGTATTAGAAATAAGCAACCATGTTAAGAATAGGTAACTATTCACTGTCATAAACAAAATATGTAACTTACTTTATACTGATCCTCCATTGCTGCTAGCTGCAATTTTATACCCTCATTGATTTTCACTTGTTCTTTCCACTTCAGCTCCAGTTTAGCCAGTTCATCAGCATAAACACTGCATTTCATCTTCTCTTCCTAAAGTAGTTTATACCATGGCATGAAATATTTATAATTTTAAAAGATTTCCCCTCCCACCCCCAACAAGGTCACCACGTTAACTATGCTTTTAGAACGAGACCATTTAAAAATGGCTTCTCCAGAAATCAAGCCTGACTCAAGACTTTGAAGGGGTCAGGATCACTGAATATTGTAAAAATGATGTTTAATATGCTTTCTTTTTTCTTGACTTTTCAAGAAGATGACATTCTCTTTAGCTTCATGGTTTCAAGTTTCTTTGAACCCTAATACTACTACTCATGATTAGTCTTTCAAGTATGTCACTTCAATACAAAACCTTTCCCCAAGCAACTTTTACAACCTAAGTATCTTTCATCCAGAAGGTCAAAGGCAAAGCTTTCCTCAAACATCAATATGGCAGAAATAGCCAGCAGAAGCCAATGCCAGGCTCTCCATGGACAGGGTTATGAGCAGAATTACAGGACAGTTATTACATCCTGGAGAACTTATTACAACAGAATCGTATCATTGTGATAAATAAAAGAAACGATAAAAAGAGACAAGACAACACCCAGAAAGCATTTCTTAAACTGTTGTCAACTTTTCGCCGCATCAGTGATGCAATACTCCATCATAACACACACATCCAAACTGGCTAAATAAAAATCAAGTTAGAACTGACAGGTACTGATATCTGAAGAGTATTATTCTTTTGAAGAGTATTACTATTGTGGCTACAGCACTATTGGTGCCAACTTCGGTCCGGTACATAAACCCCTTTATGTGTGACTGAGCCCACTCAGATGTCTAATCACTGTAAAAGCCATGACAGATATGAGAAGTCACTACACTTGGACAGCATATCAGATCAACCCTGCTATACTTATTCCAAACATCAGCTGGCTTACAACAACATGCTGTATTTGGTTTATTTATCACACTTTATGTAAGAAGATACCCCATTCACAACCTTAAGCACACTTGTTTTGCTCATTTGTTTTACTGCACCTGGGTTTTCCTGAGGGGTCCTTGTCTCGACTCTCTAACACCACAGGTAGTTAAGTGCCAATTTAATAAAAATATGTTTTCTAATGTTAAGATTTTTACCATAAACAGAGTCTATCACACAAACAAGGAAAGCAACTCAGCTGGGTAGGCTTTATGGTTTTAAGACTGAGCACCTATAGCTACATTTTGTTCAGCTTTTTAAAGAAGCCGTTTACTTACTGCCAACATTTGCTTGTATTTCTTATACTTCTCTGCTCTCTCAGCAATTTCTTTATTCATTTCACGTACTTGTTCCTTTACTGCGAATTCTGAAACTATGTCGGATGAAATGGGGCTAACTGTGAACATTGAAGAAAAAACAAGAATACTGATTTTTTTTGTTTCATAAATAAAGTTTGTAGAAGAGAGATGACAGCCCAAATTTGACAGTGCACCAAGAACACAGTGCCCCATGGTATCCAAGCAAATGGTTAACCAGAGACAATCTGCATAATGCGGCCAGGGCTACATAAGATCAGCAATCCTACTGGCATGTCTGTGTTCAGTTCTACACACGGGGGGTGAACGTAAGTACACACATACATCTACTTTCCCAAAAAAGAAAATAAACAGCAGAATATGTTATGGTATCATTCTAAATACTTTATTCTAACATAAAAACATGAACTGCCTCAGCAAACCCCTTCATCCCGTATTATAACTGAGCTTACTGGGATTGTAGGTTTTAAGAAATGCTTTTACTGTATTTACTTCAGACAGCAGGAAATTACAGAAATTACAACCTACAGTCTCTACAAACAGCAAGAATCTATGAATCATAAAGTTAGGTAAAAAAATTATTCAGCATTTACTGGCATTTATCAATTTAAACTGAATAATAAAAACACTGAATGGTTTCAGTTGGAAAGGACCTTAAGGATCATCTAGTTCCAAACACCCCTGCCATGGGCAGGGACATCTTCCACTAGACCAGGTTGTTCAGAACCCCATCCAACCTGGCCTTTAACACCCCAGAGATAGGGCACACACAACTCCATTGGGACGTCTGTTCCAATGCCTCACCACCCTCACAGTGAAGGATTTCTACTTTAGTTTTAACCTATTACATGTCTAAGTTTTAGAAGATTATTTTTGTAATAACTTAATAGTTCATAAAAATTATAAACTTAAACATTTTATACTAAATCCCTACTGCCTATAAAACACAAAAAATAGTTGGTACACTTGACCTTGCCATCACATAATCAGAAGTTTCAAGTGGATTTGATTTGACAGTAGAATGCTAACAGTGGACAGTCATGATAACATGACTGTAAGATTATTGTGCTATTGTACACAAACTGAAAACTTGGAGAGGATTTTTTTTTTAATTCATTATTAGCTTGACAAAACTGTGTTAACTACTGAGCAGAAATTCAGGAATTCAGTCCTACTGAGGTTAATAAAGAGAACTGAACTGTTTTTAAAAGATACATCAACTTATTTATGAACATAAAAGACAAGATTTTTAGATCAATCTTCACATTTCCAATTATTGCTTTAACTAAAAAAGTGCATCTAACTTTATACTATAAATACTATCAATGACTACTTCACGTAGACAACACTTTCAGGCTGATTAAAAACAGACAAAAGTTAAGCTCTTGATACCTGGAGATGCAGACAACTTTTTGTTTGTAACGACGGCAGTCACTGTCTCAGTGTTAGATGCATCGGTCGGTTTCTGTTGATGCCCTGCAATTTTCTTTGTGAAAAGAAATTTTGGTTTGGTATTTAATTAAAAGAAAGCCCAGGCACAAAGTAATATTTTATCTTGCAGTACCATTTGCTCCAAAATTGGACTAGATGGAACTGCTCATTAAAACAGGAGGTATTAATAAAAATGCAAAACCATTTAATTCTACTAACATCAAAATTGCCTCAGACTACAATTTTTATCATCTTACTTGATAAAGTTCTCTTTCCCTAGAAACAGTAATTTCTAAGCAAATTACTAGAAAAATCTCATTTTCTAGAGAATCAGTTACACTTAAATCCATGAACTTAAATCTAATATTCCATTAGAAAAATGGAGTCTGCATTGAGTGCTGGAGTTCTGGTGTGAAAACAGTGAAATCTGGTGTTTGCTACAAGATGTACAACATTGCCAAAGATGTGGAAGATTTTTAAGGAAAAGCCACAGATGTTCTGATAGGATATCTCATTCACCATTGACCTTCTGGATGAGAAGATGACTTTTTTAAACAATCTGTGGATCAAAACTTTGCCATTTGTTCTGTGGATAAGAGAAATACTTAAGTCTGGTATTCTTAAGAACTCGCATTTGTACATCTTGCCATTGCTCATAGGCCTTTTCCCTTGAGCTCCTCTCCAACTTTAATTTTTTGCAAAGTTTTGAAGAAATCTGCTCTCAAATCTGTTTGAAATTGGCTGATAAATTCAGTTATTAAGGTGGCCTAAGACTCACATCATCATTGCAAAAGGCTCATTTATTTATGAAACAAAATTTAGAAGAATGGTAAGAATACAAAATACATATGAAATACAACTGTATACTGTGTTGTGGAAACCTCCACCCCACTTCACTTTTAAATCCTCCCTCAAGTTCTCCATTTCCCGCACTTTTCGATTTGTGTTTTTTTGTTGGTTTTTTGTGGTGGTACTGGAGAGGGGAAGTAATTATGCTTCAGTATCAAAATTCTTCCCTGAACAATGTACTGCTTATAGGTTCATCCAAACTCTATTAGGCTTCTTCACACACCAGCTACTATAAATTCTATGCTTGGTTTTGACAACTATCTAAACAAAATCATAGAAGTAATTTAGGTTTAAGTAAGAATATGCTAAACTGAGGAGCCATTGCTTATCACATATTTAAATCCCTTTTAAAAGCATTAGTTTTTGCAGAAGGAAATTGTTGCTGAAATGTTACTAAAAAAAACAGTGCAATTTCTCCTGTTCTACTTACTGCCTGTTCTGTAAACTTGTTTACTTGTTTTTGAAGTTTTTGACATTCTTTGAATTTTTCCTTGTAATGGTCAGCAGCCATTTGCAGACGAAGCTTCAGATCTTCAACTTCTCTGCGCAGTTCCTGCTCCACTGTGCTTGAATTTTCCTTCAAAAAAAAAATTTAAAAAAAAAGTCAGAAACTGTTCTCCCTTTTGTCCAAATACCAGTACTTCCCAAAAAGCCTTTTCTCAATTAAAGAAAGCATACTGCTCCATGTAAGTACTGAAGAAATATCTCCTTTCTTTGTGAGAAGGAATGGAATAGAGTAGTAGAGCATGGAGAGGCAGCATCTATGCTGAATTTCATTCCAACCACGAGACACTGAGGGAGTAAAAAGGCACTGGTATAATACCAGAGGCACTAAAGAAGACTCTTACTCTTACAGGCTGCTTAATGGGTATCCAAAATCTGAATGCTAAGGAAAAGTCTGAACATCTTCCAGAAAGTGCTCTAGCTATCTTAGAGACAAGTACAGCCACATGGCAAAAACGGACAGACCACAACTGTATTCCCTCACACTCGCTACACGTCTGCTGGAAGTGGTTCTGTTCAGCTGCAACACTGACAGACAAGCTAAGCAGACCGCATTTGTCAACTAGATATCTGCCATATTCAGACACTTGCTGTTAACTTGAGTCATTCAGATGATCTGCTACTTCTTTCGGGACGCATTTCAAAGACACTGTACACATCTGAAATTCTTAGGAAAAAAAAACCACAAAATTCTTTGACGTTTCAAATGTAATAGTTCTTTTGAGGGCTGTACAATTCACTTCGTACTTACAGCACTGTTTGAATTACTGTTCAGCTCAATATATTTTTTCAAACAGTTACATCATTACTGTAATCCTAGTAGCAAATTAATCCAATACAGTTGCAGTCATGGAAGATCCAGTATAAAGCTCACTTAGATCAAAATGAAGAAACTTACATTAGCTCACTAGGTTTTTATCCAAGACTAAGAAAGTCAAAGCAGTTTCCATTGCATTAATATTTTTATACTTACAAATGCTAAAGCAAATTAACTTTGACGGCAAATATTGAAAGGACTCACAAGAATTAAAGAGAATCCATCAATGAGAAAAGAACATTATAAAACAATCCAAGCCTCTACCAACCCATTTTCCTATTTGAATTAATTTTTAATAGGACTGTAGCTCACACAACAGAATTAAGACAGGGAGAAGATTCAAAATAACACAGATAAATGCTGCATTATTCTGTGAAAATAATGTGGGGAGAAGTCAATGTGAGTAGTATCAGAAACCTTTCTTACCAGTGTTCGAAATCAGCTAACATGCACTCGATTTACGGTAGTATCTTGAACGCCAAAAGAGAATTTGATGATGATTTGTACTAATCACCCAGAAACCTATTTTATTCCCCAACATCAGTAAAGCCAGCTCTGACAGGTTTTATAAATACAGATAAACTTCAGTACTAAATACTGGCAATTTACCTGTTCATTTTTCAAAGTTGTGATTTTTTTAAGTTCAGCCAAAGCTTCAGCAAGTTGCTTTTTAAATTTTTCATTTTCCAGACGTGCACTGTGAAGATCTGCCATCGTCTTATCTCGCACATTTACTGCATCACTCAGCTCTTTTGACATTAGAACAGCTTCTTGTTTGCTAGCCTGAATCTGATCTTCAGCTTTCCGAAGCTGCTCTTTTAAAATACTTGTATCCTCCTAGGAAAGAGGAAAGAGAAAAGATGGAAGAGAACTCATCATCTTTTATAATTCAAAGCTTAAATAGAGGTTGGTATAGGAATTAGAAACATTTGAAAGAAAAGCCAAAGTCTTCCTGGTGGCTTTAGTAAAACCACTAAATCAAGAAGTCAGTACACAAGTACCACTTTCCCCATTTGCCTTCTTTGCCAAAAATGACATGCAAACATATTTCACTACGAGATAAAGGCAAATTTAAATATGGTTATTTCTCTATACTGAAATTTTGTTGGATTTTCAGCTTTAAACATATGCCAAAAATAAGTCTTTCTGTTTTCCAGAATATCTTTTCTTATCCCTGTAGAACTCCAGTTCAGAACGAAAGTTCATTGCACAGTAACACACTGCAGGTAACAACAGAGTAAGAGATTTTAAAATGCCTACAACCACTTGACATACAACACTGTAAAGCAGTTTTGCGATGTTTTTCTCACCATTCCATTTCCCAGGATCTTGCACAACAAGCTTTTCAGAAGGAACAGAGAACAAAAAGTAATGAAGAGCAAGCTGCAGCATGCAGAACTAAGCACTGCTGCAGCTCCATAGGGCAGCACAGAGCCAAGTGACCAAGCTGAACTACCAGCCTCTCATTGCTCAGAGAAGGTCAGGATTACAAAAAAAAATAATAATAATTAAAAAAAAGCTACTATATAAGGTACTCGCAACCTCTGGGCTTCCTGATGCCATAATCATCTCATTCTTGAGTCTAGATATAAATCCAGGTATCTCTAGTCCACTATTTGGTTATTTTTTTAAGATAGCATGTCCTTTTTATCATTTTGCTATTTCCCTTCTCAAAAGCACTACTTTCCCAATTAAATTTTACATTCATAACTCATATTATTTTAGCACAATTTATATTCTTCTGCGATCCAAATTGCTTTTCTGTGAGAAAACTGACTGGCGAGATACACAAGATGAAGTTGCCTGCGTAATCTGATATTCCCATGCTGGCCTCGAAGGCTGTGTCTAAACTCTCTAGTTTGGATCAAGAGCACATTTGCAAAGCAAAACTCCCAGTCAATTCCATTACTGCCTATCACACTGTAGATCAGAGGACAGTACAATCTCAGGGCACAGAAACTGCATTCCTTTTGGATGAAATGGAAAAGGATGACGTACATCAGGAACAAATACCTAATGGTTATTCTACTGTGGGTTTACCCTGGGTGGATGACAGACACCCATCGAAGATGCTATACCCCTCCCCTCAGCTGGACTGAGAGAGAATGTACTAAAGGCTTGGGGGTCGAGGACAAGGAGAGATCACTAAGCAATTACTGTCATGGGCAAAACAGACTCAACTTTGGGGGGAAATTCATCTAATTTATTACCAAGCAAATCAGAGTAGAATAATGAAAAATTAAATCAAATTTTAACACATCTTCCCCCCAAGCCCTTTCTTCTTCCCAGGCTCAACTTCTCTGCTGAATTTTCTATCTCCCTCCTCAGCGTCACAGGAGGGGTAGGGACTGCAGTCAGTTCATCCCACTCTGCCTCTGCCATTCCTTTCTCATCAGGAGGGTACTCCTCACACTCTTCCTCTGTGCCAGTGTAGGGTGCCTTCCAAGTGAGACACTCCTCTAAAACTTCTTCAATGCGAGTCCTTCCCACAGGATGCCGTTCTTCATGAACTATTCCAGTGGGGGGTCCCATGCATGGGGTGAGGTCCTTCAGGAACAGATTGCTCCAGTATGGTCATAGGTCCTGACAGCAAACCTCCTCCACTGTGGGCCTCCCACAGGGTCACAGCCTCCTTCAGGCTCATCCACCTTCTTTGGTGTGGGCTCCTCCATAGGCTCCACCATTAACCTCCCTGGGTTGCAGGAGAACAGCCTGCCTCACCAGGGTCTTCATCATGGGCTGTAGGGAAACCTTTGCTCCAACATCCGGAACAACCTTTTCCCCTTCTTCACTAACCCTGATGTCTGCAGAGTTCTTTCTCTCACATGTTCTCACTCCTCTCTTCAGCCGCAATCACACTCACAGTTTCCCCCTTCACAACCCATCCTTCTTAAATATCTCTTATCCCAGAGGCACTACCACCATCACAGACAGGCTCAGCCTTGGCCAGTGGTGGGTCCATCTTGGAGCCCACTGGCACTGGTTCTGTCAGGCATTGGCTGGTACTGGCTCTCTCAAAGGAGGCTTCTAGCAGCTTCTCACAGAAGCCACCCCTACAGCCACCCCACTACCAAAACCTACACAAACCCAATATATCTATCCATACCACCAGACTAGAACTAGTCTGAAATAAGCCCACCTGGACCATGGACAGCACAGATACCAGTTCTTCAGCAATTTCACTCTTGTATTATACCACACTGCTTGCTAACCACAATGCTACCACATAGTGTAGTAGGTGAACTCTTCCTTCAAAATCCTACTCTCACTCTTATTTCCGAGTTCTCCGTCAATTTAGTCTGTTCATATGGTATCCTATACTTTCAGGTCTTACATCATTGTAGCTTGATAGCGCAGTAACTTAACAAGTCCTTCAGCACATCTTTCCATGTCTCCTCTTTTCTTCTCCATCACCCTCTGCAGTCACAAGACAGCTACTTTATGAACTTTTTTCCTCAATCTCCTTTCCTTTTTCATGAAGCTAAAAGCAACTCAGGAGCACACCACTTTTACTGATGCACTTTTACTGAGCTCACAAATTACTTTTTCACACATAATTAATCTCAAAGTTCATCATGTAAGAGACCTCAACAAGCTTAGAAGGTGCAAAACTAAAACAGAATTCAGTCTTTTGCTCATTTTGTGCATCTACTGAGAACACCATAATCCCCCTGCCTTTTAGCCTAAACCCTGGTGATATCTTCAACTTCTTCCTTTCTCTTGTCAAGCACATACAACTTTAGATATGTTTATTTAAATCAGGCCAATTTTATTAGTAATGCTTACCTTGTTTGATGAGGAGAGCAAAAAAGCTTTCTTCATATTTTCTTTTTCAGCTATCAATAGCTGTAATCTGCCAACCTCCTCTTTATAATACGATATCATGTTTTCTTTGTTTGCATCCAAATTCTTAAACGTCTGGATTTCTTTTACTAGTTTGGTGTTTTCTATTTCTGTATTCTTCAAGTGTATCTGTAATGATGCTAAAACATGTCAAACTTCTTCCATGTTAGGAGAACTACTGTTCACCTGTCCATTTAAGCTCACTAAATTCTAATTTATCTCTGAGGTGGATTAGAACAGATAGAGAGAAAAACCAGGCAATATCACTGCCCTGCAGCCCAAACTTTCTGGTGGGAATTCTTTCAGCATGATCACCTCACAACAGCTCCACTCCACAGCTAACTTTAACAGAAGTTAAAGCCCTAATTTCTCTCCACATCAAATTAAGCTATTCAGAATTCACTCCTCTCTTCAGAAATGCTGAACAATTAAGGACAAGCAAAAGAGAAATGACAAAACTAAAGAGAAATTAAACTTCTAGTAGTATCTGCCTGCAAATATCTAAGCAAACAAGGACTACATCAGCAGTATTTATTTCCAAAAAAACAGCAAACTACTTTCAGCAACTCTAGAGATGTTTTAAAAATGTCATCAAATATATCCTATTATGCCTAATAAAGGATAGATGGATAGCTGCTGCACTCAAGTGTTTTCCCTCAGACTAGAAGATTTACACTGCTTATTTACCAAGGGATTCCATGCTTGTAAAAGATGTTTTGAGATTTTATGACTTCTGCTGTGTATCTAATACTGCCTGTCACATTATTTCTCTTTATAGGAAAACGTCATTATCTTTTAACTATACTTGTTTCATAAAACCTACAGATTTCATTATTTTAACATACAGTTTTTTTTGAGGGGGGGAACTATTTTATATATGGGTTTCTCTCAGTACAAGCAAAGAAATCAGCTATGCTAGTAAAAAAGGCAATGCACTATAGAACCTACTAAAGCTTCTCAGCATTATGCACAAGATTCAAGAATAGGGGTCTAGAAAACAAAGTCTGAAGAGAGAATGTAAATGAGTAAGAAGTATTTTACTTACAAAAAAGTGTGTTAATATGACCAGTTACTGGCTGATGCATGGTATAACTAAAGACTTTTTTCACTAGTATCTATTAGGTTTTTTTACTGTATCTGTGCTTTAACAGATTTTGCTGATCCATTCTCCTTCTTATGACACCTTTTTATGTCATGGGATGAATTCAAATGCTGTTTCCTCATTCATTTTTATGAGAACATCTATAACTATCTTAAAGATCCGTTCACAGAAGTTACCCATTTCCTTTTTTCCTTAACAAATTCAGGGTTTTTTCTCCATAAAACATTATTACCTTTATTTCAAACCACTTCATTCCAGTGTATACAGGTACAAGCAATAAAGTTACCTTATAAAGTTCTTTTTCATCCTTTTCTGTCTTTAACACACATTCAAGTTGCTCCTTCTCAAGCATCATTTTCTTCAGTTTGTCCTTCAGACTAAAACATTGACAAGTTAACGGTACAGAACTATTAATACAGAAAATCTATGCATATATTAAAAATTATTAGTTCAACCTTTGAAAAAAAAAGCAAAACAAGGAAGATAAGAAAATGACTAAGTACCTGTCTAACTCAGTTTCTTTTGCAATGGCTTTCTGGGTAACAGTCATGATATCTTCTTCAAGCTGGAGAACTTTTGAAGCAGCTTCATCGTGCTTCTTCTTCAAATCATCATTTTCCCTTTTAAGCGCTTCTGATGCTTGAATATTACTCTTTTAAGAAAATTGCAAATAGACGTCATTTGAGAATGTGATTCTTCAGAAGTACAACATGCTATTTGAATTAATGCCAAAATATGGCCATCAGATTTCTTCTCTTCCTTAAAATGTATGATAAGCCCATTTCAAGTACACATAAAAACATATATTGAATATTGCTATGCACAGTTCATATATATTACAAAGGGGTCAATAAGGAGTTTGTTTTGGTGCATTTGGTTACACAGAGACTACCAAAGACTTCTGAGTACAGGACAAAGAAAACCATTTCTATCTTTTGCCTCTTTCCTTCTAGCAAACAAACGAACTGTCTAGCTTAGAAAATATATATATAAAGAACTTCCATTTTATTTTGTACTCACTTTTACTTGAAAAGAAGGAGAGCTTGCATTTGTCTAATTACACCACTCACTTAAGCCACAGTAAAGATATATATATATATTATATCTCCACAAAAGGAGATATAAAAAGGGGGGGGCGGGGGGTGAAAGCATTCATGATTTATTGCTGGTTGCTACACTACATTCTCCTAGCTGGAACATGTGAAAGGCCTCACAAAGCTCATGGAACGTCATGCCACCATTGTGGGATATATGCCTCGGATACTGGAAGCTGAGACAGAGGATGATGACAACACCCAGCACAGATTCCTTTGTCAGAAAACTGACAAACACAAGACGGGAAGTCACTTCTAGTATCACATGCATTATCGAATTACAATAATGTCCATAATGTTCTACAGCAGTAGCAGCTAAACTGTAATCTCCACCACAGCAAAATGGCCATTTAAAGCCAGGTCATCTTAAAAAACCCAGAAAATAATTATTTTCAATAAAATACTATTTTCTTGAGAAAATAAATTAATAACACTAAAGCAGAACACACATACTGAGATAATATGCCACTATTCCTGATATCAAAGTGCAATAAAGCTCAGCTTAGTATCAACCATGACAGTGATACAAATCAAACTGTAAAGACAGATTGGCCAACACATCTGACTACAGTACAGCCTAAAGTGTTCATGCAGATACTAAGGTACAAGCTGTCTTTCTGCTGTACATTTGTAAGATTAAAGCACTACTTCATCTATTCATTTTTAAACAAAGCTCAATGCCCTGAAACAACAAGACTGTACTGTTAAATCAAGAGAAACACATCAGCCAGAGTTTACGAAGAACCCCTACTGGCCAAATTCCAACCTAACTAACAATGTTTTAAGTACAATAAAATATAATGAGGACTGGTTTTACTCATTAATTGTCAAAATACACTGTTCACAAGTACAATTAAGCCCCACTTTTACAAGGAACCAAACAGAAGTTTGGGCATTATGATTTTTTTTGGGGGGGTAGGGAGTGTTGAAGTGAAAGGAATGGAAAATTGAACTGATGACTCAATCACTTCCTATACACTAAACCAGTATGTAAAGTAGACTTTCATTCTTGTAACATATGTTATATAAAAGGATTAATATATTACAACTATTTAAATTCTAAATTGCTTTATTAGGCCTTAATATAATACAGAATTTCAAGAGATCATGAATTTACCCTCTTTTTTTTTTTAAGAAACAGCATTAGAGAAGATGACCCACAATTTTCACACGCTCTTTATTTCTGAAGAGTTACCCATTTCCTGCAACCAAAAATATATGTACGTGGTGTAACGAGGGCAGGATATTTTAATTAAAGTCACTATTGCAAGTAAAACTTGCCATGTAATCAGCAGCAACAACACACTTTATAACTGCTTGTCCTCCACTAGCGCAGTGGAGACTAATTACTTGCCCCTGTTTTGAAAGCCTAGTATAGTAAAAAGTCTATTTCAATGCATATCTGTGTTTTCTCTAAACACCACTTCGGTATAACTGTAACTGTTGTAACCCAAGTGCCTTCAAAAGAATTTAATCTGATACATTATATATACAAACTGTACAAACAGTTCAAACAGGCTGCCAAAGGTAACATATGTTAAAAGGAATTAATAGCCTGAAAAAAATTCACTCCACAAACAACATCACAATTGATGCTGCTTTGCTAGTTATTCTAAAGGGACATGGTACTAAAATGTAAAAGTTCCATACTTAACAGATTCTCACCTAATAAACTTATTTAGATACAACTAAAGCCTACAGTTTTGAAAGAAGAAAAAAAGGATTAATTTTTAGAGACGACTTGTTATTTTACAGAATTCTTAGCAATTCAATTTAGATGCAGCAATCCTAGTCCCAAACACGGTTACAGCCGTTTCAGAGCCTGTAAAATTTAAAATGAATGCTCTTAGACTATTTTACAGGTAAAAGTCAACTGTGTTTAGAAGGAGTCTAAAGGGAAAGAATATAATAAACACATCAACCAAATGTGCACCCTCTATTACAAAGAATATAATTACTTTCTGTAATCATTCTTTTAATTAAATTAATTTATCTGGTATATCTACAAATACTATAAATTTTCTTCCACTTTCTTAACAGAGGGAAAAATTAAAAAAAAAAAAAAAAAAAAAAGCACAGCAAGAGCATGAATCATTTTAAAAACACCCCACAATTTTAAGGTTATTTTTACTCTGAATTCTATTTTTAATTCAGTTACAAATGCAGCTTCCCCTGCCCCCATCCCTAGAGTTGCAACAGCCATAAGGGTGGAGGGGAGAAGCAAACTGCACCACAAGGGCCAGAGTAACCAGTCGGAAATTACTTTAGGCAGCTTTACAGCTGCAAAACAAAAACCTACCAAAACAAAAAAATCCTGTAACTACTAGGAGTCCCACCAGTAAAAAGAGACAAAGAAAATTCAATTTAGTTTTCAAGTGAATTTCCTCAGAATCAAAATCTCACTTCAAAAAATCTTGATGTACCTTCAGATACAGAACAAGAAGAAATATGTGAGCTCCAAAATCTTACTGGTATTCTAAAACAGCAAAAGATTTAAGACTGATTATTTTAAATAATTTTATTATAATTCCATGAAACATTGTCCTCCCCTGGCAGAGCTGCCATTATAAATAACGTGATTTGTTTACAGTGCACTGCAAACAGCTGCCAAAGGAACAGAGCTTTTACATCAAAAAGCTCTGAATTGCAGATCAGTTGCTTTAGTTTTGTCTTACCTGTATCATAAATACACTGAGGGAAAAGCTCATAAAGCTATTATAAGCTCTATCTAGGCGAATATCATGCCTGGGCTCTTCCTTGAAACATGTTTAAAATCCATTTAATAAATACACTCCTGATGCAAAAGGACTAATAATCTTCCATTTGAGAATGGAATAGCCATAAAGTTTTAGATTCTCACTTTTATAAGAGAAAAACCATGGTAAAAATCCCTGTGTTCAACAATGCAGAAGAACACGCTTTCCTTACTCATTTCTTACTTCTAATAGATTTCTGCAACACCAGTAAAGCATGTCAGCGTACGGTCTGGTTCATGCAAGCAAAATGGTACAGAGATCCCCTCCTGTAAATCAGCACATACTTTTCAAACATACTTAAGGCAGAGAGAGATCCAACCAACAGAATAAAACACTTGAAAAATACAACCCAAGGCTATTTCCAAACATGACAACTCACAGTATGGCAATAGGCAGCATGTTTTTTCATGCTTCGTCTTCCCTTTTCATAACATATAAAAACTCCCTGCACACCTTCCCACCTTCTCAAAGTCATTCCAAACCTAAAGCATTCCCCTTTGATTATTGGCTAGTATCTGCCACCTTGTTTTACTCTTTAGAGAATGCATACACCGTAGTGAATAACGAAAGGTTAAAAATTAGCTATGTAGCTCTGAAACTCAACAGGTCAAATCACTGGATACAAGACAATCTATTTAAAAACAAAAACAACAAAACAAACAAACAGCAAAACAGCACCTTTCAGCTAGATTGATTTATCTGGATATAATTTAGTGTCAGAAGAACCATTACGATTCATATTCTACAGGGAATTTAGGCAGGATGAATCATCTGTAGGAGCTACTGCAAAATCCAAGTGTGCTCATAATACAGAGCCTCTGAGTTCTGAAAGGAACCTCAAGTTGTAATTTTTCTTTCTTAAACAAAATTTAAGCCTTCAGTAAAGTAAAACAGCGAACCAATTCCAAACAAATTCAATTATGCTTTTATCCTTGTGACTACGATTTGCAATAGAAATAATGCTCTAAAAACCACTGAAGTCACTCTATTCTGAAAACCTAAGATATCACAGTGGTAGTACTTTATCTGCATTAACTCTTCAACTAACATTGTTAAATAGATCAAAACTACAAAAGGCCTAACTCTGCAAAAGTTCATCTAAGTCACATCAGTCAGTCAATTACTGTCATGAAAACTACAAACAGCTGAAGCATTTACACACACTATGATTTTGCAGCATGTACTTACGTCAGAATGTTGATTTCTAAAAACGTTATAATTTCGCCATAAGCTATTGATTTTGCAAAGTCAATGAATATATAATCTGAAGTGCAGAATATTTCAAATGAATCCGTTTAATTATCCAGTGAAATAATTTTCAATTGCCCAGTTTAAGAAATATTCATACACAGAACAGCCACTAGAACCATAAGACAGGGTTTTCTCTTCATATGATGTTTATAGTACCCTGGGGTACTGTAATTGCTGTGCCAACCTGAGCAATTCTGAGTGTTTCATTTGTGTCTTGGTTGTTATTTGGGTTTTTGCTTTTTGGGTAGTTTGTTTTTATTTGATTTTTGGGTTTTGATTTTTTGGGTTTTTTGCTAAAACAATACATCTTCCTGACCATCACATTTTCGCACATGAAGCAAACACAAATAGTATGAACAGAGCCTGGTTTAAAGAGACACTAAAAAGACCCTTGATTCACTTACTCGTATACACACAGGCTAACTGGGCACTTGTACTGCTGACATATCACACTGCAAAACAGCCTTTTTTCACTGTCTAAACAGAGGAACTCTCCTTCTAAAATGGCATCCGAAGCCAATTTAAATTAATCCCTGATACTTGAATAAAAATCTTGAAAGAATAAAGCTACTGTGCAGGTAGAACCTGTCAGCAGAATGTGAATTTAGATGCATGTCCTACTAAAAGTCTCCATCAGACGGATGAATAAGACCACATTTAAAAAGTTAAATGGTAAACTAAGCTTACAAAAAGCATGAAAGAACAAGTTTAGTAAGTCAGTAAATTCACTTCTGCCTCAATTTACGCCAATGTCATAACAGAAACTCTATCCAAATGTTAACAAGGTCGAAGAATGAGCTGGCAATCTGCAAATCTGTTGCTTTTGACTCAAGCTAAACATACATGCAAACTACTGCCACAGGTATACGAATTGTCACCGTCACATCAACGAAATTCGTTCAGACGCGCTCTCTTCCCACTAGAGGGAGACCAATGACTGTAAAAGCATCACTTACAAGCTCTGCTCTCTACAAAAGCACAAAACCTGTGTCCACAAAACTGAAGGGTTGCAGAGTATCAGAGGAGTGACCAGTGAAAGACCAACACAATGACCACTGCACGTTTCTCGCGTTCAGCACAGTAATATCAAACCTTAAGACAGTAGGCAAGTGCACACTGCTGCCAGAGAGCTTATACGTAGTTTCAGTATACACAAAAATGGGAACAAAAAGACCAAAAACACATGCATTCTGATTATTTACAAAGGTATATTTTATATTCATAATGTCTAAGACGCAGCCTAGAAATATCTGTATTATTGTTTTCTACATAAAAACACACTAAGTTTTTGTTCAAATTTTTGCTTTCTTCAATTTTTGGAAAAGTAAAATATAGTCAGATGAAAGCAGCATACCAATGTGATTTAACACATTGAATATGTACCAGTTTACAAAAGTAAACCAAAGGAAAAATTGAAATACTGAAAGCAACCTGAAACAGTTCTGGTAACCATGTATCACGTGTCATCTTCTTAAGCAAAATGGTCCTAGCCAGTAGTTACATAATTATTTTAACAGTGTTATACTGCAAGCTGTATATACAGGACGCTTTTAAATAAAAGTATGCTATCAGGGAACATCATCCTAGTAAAAAAAGATTTCACTCTGGAAAAGCTAAGAGAAGGGTTTTACAAAAAAGATATGACATTTCTGAAAGATTTCCCATAATTTCACATTTACTTCAAGATCCTACACAGAGTAGTAACAGATTAAGTTAAATCACACAGTAATAGCAAATTTAATGTCATCTGGAGGGAAAAAAGGTCCAGGAAGGGTTTAACTGGCACAGAAACCGCTGCAAAGGACTACAGCAGCCCTTTTCAGAAGAGTAAAAAGAGTGTGCACACTGGGGGGCAAGAGGAAAAAAGGCAACTTACCCCCTCTCTAAACTGATTTTTTTGCGTTAAGCAGCCATTGGATAAGACAAAAAGATTACTCTAAAAAAAAAAAAAAGACTGATTTTGTACCAAGTTCTATAATATCTCAAGCATCAGAATGGTGGGGTGGTTACCACAACTTAATGGCAGTAAGCACAAGTATACACTAAAGAATTGGGGCTGGAAAGCACATTCCCTCTGAGCACAAAGACTGACTAATGTGGAGCTGTCTGTCTTGCAAGTATTTTTTTTTCCTCTGGATGTTGGCAACGACATTGAGAAAACTATGTCTGCAGAATCATTCATGTGTTGAATACAAATTAAAAATACAGGTGCTTCTTTTACTCGAATGCAATAAAACACTAAAAAAAATTAAGCAAAACTAAAAAACCCTCAAGCCTTTAGGGAGAAGCAATGATTCACAGTGCCATAGATGTATTAGAAGCTGTGTTTCAAGAACTCTAATAGCACAATATCACTTTATGTCTTGAATGCATTTATTCCTCCTACCTTTTGTAGGAAATGAGATGGCTACTCTCTAAGAAGGCAACAAACAATTATTTATGTCCTGAACAACAAGGGTACTTCGGCAAATCAAAATCTGTAGTTTACTGTGGCCATTACAGTCTGAAGTGCCAAAACACAGGAACTGTTTCTAAAACTCAAAACATAGGAATCTTTTCACTACTTAAAAACATGCACAGAGCCCAATATGCAAGCTTCATGGAGCACTGATTGTATTACCTGAATAGATTGCTTATTACAACATGTTCTTAAAAGACTGATCTACTTTCAGCTTTTTTCTTCCTAATATTTTCCGGAATGACTTACAAAACATCCCAATTAGGTAAAAAGCAGACTGAGAAGACAACAGTTCCACTCCAAAAAATTCTGAGAGTAACTAGGTGGGGAAGAGAGATCACTTAACCAAGAGTGGGAGGGAAGCACTAACTGGGATATAGCTATGGCATTCTTGTGTCAACAACTAAACTGTCTGTATCAAGAAATCAATGCTTCTACAGACATGGTTCGATGAACCAATCTACTACTGAGCTATTTCTGAAACCAAGGAACTGATAAAAATCAATACCAAAATGACGAAAGTGGTCTAAATGCATATGAATAAATATGAAAAGGGGATTTTAAGAGAACTCTGTTTTAACAGAGTTAAAATGTTTTAACAAAACATTTTCATATTGGGAACTCTGAGCTTCTCCATCATGAATCTACCTTTTATTTGTTACACTTTACCACAGTAAGGTAACTTAACCACACCATCCACATTCTGTTCAATTCAATTACAAAAATAAGGTAGCTTAACACTGTACTTGACCAAAAGACACGAGCTCAGTTAACCATATTACTTGCTATGAGAAAACTAAGTACGATTTTTAGAAATTAGGCAGATTAACCAGTGTTACGTATGAAGGGATTCGTAATTCCAGGCCCCCTATATCACAATACAAATGGTAATAAGCAAACAGTAGTTGCCAATACATTAGAGGCATAAAGAGCTCTGCACTCAATTAGAATCAAATGCATCTGTCTGTACAGACATATCCAGTTCCTTGACACATGAAATTACTGCTTTTTAAATACAGTACTTTGTACTACCATGGGGTTTTTTTGAGGGCTCTTTGCACAAGCAGAAATATAGCCGTGAACTTCCTGATGGAAGTACTTGCAAAAAGGAAAAAAACATTCTATGTTTTTAAAAGTTTTTACATGTGTTAAATGTAGCTTAGCTTTACTTTCAACAGAAATAGATTTCTATCACCTATACCTGCCTTAAACTACAAAGGTAATTGCATTTAATGTTTACAATAATGTCATTTTCTCATATGGGCTATTTTGTTTTATTAGTTGTTGTTCTTTAGTCTAATAGGCTCTAAAGGATACTGGAAGATTTTTTCAACATAATTCAAAATACTTAAACCTTTGCCTAAGTTAAACATTCTAAAAAATACAAATTTTAAATTCATCAATTCCACTTTTTATCTATTTATGTATTAAAAATTTGTCTATTATGTATTTAGCACATAGATAAAAACCCGTATCTACATTAAAAAAAAAAAAACAGGAATAAAAGAAGAAAATAATTACTTGGCTAAAAAAATCACTCTCAAACTGAAAGGCAAAAAATTCCACAAGCTAAGCCAAAACAAGCTGGCACACACTAAGCACCTGTGAAAATTCTGCTATTACACAGAATACAAAAAAATTCTGATTACTTAGCACTTCAAAGGTCATCCCTTGTAGTCTTACATAAAAATATTCAAGTTAATGCATTGTTTAAGTTTATTGCCAATAACAATTATTCACATCACACGAAGTTGATTAGATTAGTTGGGGGGGAGGGGAGTGTTGGGGGAGTGGTGTTGTAGGGTTTGTTTTGGTGACTGGTTGGGGAGGGGGCCTGGGGGTTGTTTTGCTTGGGGTTTTGAGTTTGGGTGTTGTTTTATTTTTAAACAACTCACCAGGAAAATAAAACCTAAATACTGTAATCCAACTCAGTGCTGCATAACTGCTGCTCAGGAATCTTTAAATCAATCCATTAATGCACTGTACATGTTCTCAACAAAGAGAGATTATACAATCCTGTGACGCACTGCTGTATTTCATGTGTGGGGAAGCAAGGAAAGCAAGAAGGAAAGTCATCTTTAAGACTGGAATGCCACATATAAAGTATTGTTTATTAAACTTTCTGATAATTAAAAAGTACACTTCCTGTACCTGATTTGGTAGGTTCTTGTTTAATTTTCAGGAATAACCCTCAATTTATATTCTGCTTTATATACATAAACAATGAAAACTTCTTCAACTCGCAGATATGTTTCTTTTTTAAGCAAGTGAAAACCAGAGAACAGAACTTAAAAGATGTAAAATAAGACCATGTCAAACTCTTAGAGACAAAAAAATTGCATGAAAAAAAGCTTCCATAGTATTCTAGACAGGCGAAGAGCAGTATCAGCCTTAGATCAGACATCTACTTATAGCTCAGCTAAATATAAGTGAGAAGTTCTTCACACTGCATCATGTCTTCATCAAAATACAGGGCAAAAAAAGGAACAATAACAACGAAAACTTGAAAAAAAAGAAAAAACCACACACATACACACAAAATCAAACATTCCTGAAATTAAATTCTAATTACTAAGTTCTGGTATCTTAGAGGCAAAGATATTTTGGTTTATATAAATGCACAGTAAAATGTGAGAAAGTACCAAGATATTTTTATTCCTATACAATGTAACTCTATCTTTGATCGACAGCTGTCAAAATCCCATTTCACAAGTTCTTCCAAAATGGAATTGTAAAGCCAACATGGTTAGAACTGACACTGTGGTTTCAAACATTTTTTTAAATGAGAGCCTCCAATGACAATGAAAGGTATCCATGTAAGTCATTCAGACTTATTCACCAAATTTGTAATCTGCAAATCCATGAAAAGCATATTTATAAGTATTAAATTCTTGTTGCATTGATTTAAGCTAGTTCTCCCATGCATTTGAAATTCAAATAATTCAGGAAACAGGAAAAACTTTTTTTAAACGAGATCCTATCCTTTCTTTTCTCCTTACCCAACATTTTAGTCCACTTCACTGACTATTTAAAAGTATACTACAAAGCATCAGCATTTTCAACTTCCCTCAACAGACTCCTACCAAAGGTGTATCAGAAAGGACTGTTGACATGTACATACTAGTACTCAGAAATAGCCCATTAACTGCTGTCCACAGCTAAATTATATAGGCTTCATTACTTCAAATTTGTCCATGTCACCACCTCCCTCCCACATGTTTTTAATCTGCTTCTAAAACTTGTTTTTTTAAAAAGCAGTAACTTAAAAATGTTTTGGTGCCTCTTGTACAGTATTAGATTTCTTCTTGACCATATGCAGAATTCCAAATAAAGGTTGCTTTGTTTTAGGCACATTTACATTTTAACTATTAATTAACATTGTAAATGACTTTTAGGTGTGTACTTCTTTTCCCTTTGAAAATATTCAGACTTTTGTGAAACCTTTTAAGAGAAGTCAGTCACTAGTTACTTTTTACTCTTCATATACCCTGGCAGTAGCATTCTCTCTTAATTCCTAATCTTTGTTCTTCGTACCAAAATCTTCTACCATTTTCAATACTCTGTGTTCTATGCAGTTATTCCCTAATGAGAGGTTTTCTTGAATAGCCTTCCTCCATTTTAAACTAAGCAAACTTTAAACTATGAACTACTTTCCACTATGAATTCCACGGTTAAATGTCAAACATCTGGTAACAGTTGTCATCGATTATCTTACCAAGCCTGGTACCAAAAGCCTTAAATATTTTAACCATTTTACGACATAAAAGGAATAGTGGCAGGAGGTTAATAGGAACTGACCTATTCTAGTGTAAATGTCTATCTAACTGCTGAGGGGTCTTGATAGCTGATTTTCACACAGTTTAAATGGTTCTTGAAAAAGCAGTATTACAGACATTATGAGTCAGCTTTAATCAGTTAAACAACTAACCTTTTGCTCTGTTTGCAGTTGGTCACATCTCTGCTTCTCATGGTTAAGTTCTTTTTCCAGTCGTTCAACTTGATCTCTGAGTTGTGTTGTTTCCTTTTCCAGAACAGAAGTTACCTTTAATAGCTCTTCTTTTTCTTTTATTATTTTTTCAATTTTAAACTGTAAAAAAAAAAAAAAAACACAAAAATAATGGGGTTTGGTAATTTTTCTCCCCTTCATTCTTATCAAATAAGTGGATAACAAATTACTCCAGTGTTTGAGCAGAAGCACAGATTGTGTATTCCCTGGCTAGGTTGTTTTACAATTTTCAATTTCTGAAGTTTCATTGCCTTAAATGAATAGTACTACAGTACCATTAGACAGCACACATTGCAGTGTCTTGATTTATACTCAAGTTTTCTCTCTTTAAGTGCCTTTACTGTTCCCAAGTTACAGTAACTGTGGATGAGCTAATTATCCCTGGACGAGCTAATCCCTAGAAACGTTCAAGGTCAGGCTGGATGGGGATCTCAGCAACCTGATCTAGTTGAAGATGTCCCTGTTCACTGCTGCAGGGTTGGACTACGTGAACTTTAAAGGTCCCTTCCAACCCAAAGCATTCTACATAAACCAAGATAATATGAAACATTTTAAAAATTATTATTATTTCTTGTACGAGTAAATATCTGAAAAGCAAAAATATCCTAGATGTATCTCTCTACTCTCTTATCCCTAAACTTTGAAAATTGTAAATCAAATACATGCATGTACGCACTCAGATGCATGGCAAGGTAAAGGAACTGTACTGAGCAATTTTCTGAGGAGCAACTCACACAAAAGTTGGTTAGAGTTTCTTTTTTTTTATTATTTTTTTGGGTTTAAGTGGTGTTGAGCCTACAATTATCAAGAAGCAAATGGAAACACCTTGACTCTGGATGTAAGCACACAAGTCTAGCCACATCCCTCTAGCAAAAAACATGAACATCAAAAACTGCTTTAAATAAAACAAGAACTACTCTAATATACTTAGGCACCTGCAGTTATTCAGCTTAGTCTCCAGGGCTCCTAACTTGTGTGCAAATAAAAGTACTGGTTCAGTAACTTTTTCCTTACAAGAAGTACCTTTTTACACAAAGGGTATCTTCCCTCCCTTCCCCTTAGTTGTTGAGTGCAGATGGTGGAGATGGGCAGTATCTACTTCTACGGTTTCCTAGTCCATGCTTAGCGCTATACAATTTAAAATCTTGATTCACTTAACATGCAAATGTTGTGAACTCAAATTCTACAGTCAAATACTGTAGAACAAGCCAGAAATACATATACTACCCATATATATGTAGGCCTTTTCCTTATGGTTTGTTCTTTAATATCTCAGTATGTATGTATTAAAAAAATAAATAACATTTTAAGAATTGTTGGGTCAAACCTCAAGAAGTCCAGCTTTTGTGGTCACCACTAACATATCAGAGTTTCCTTCATCTTCCATAGTGAGCAATTCTTCAACAGGAGAAGAGGTACGAAACTGGAAAGGTGTGCTTGCTCCACGGATTTCTCCTTTATAAGTCACGTAACAGAACTGATAAAATTCTCCATCATCATTTGGTAAATAATATCCTGTCAAAGTAAATTCAGATTTGAAGAAACATTCTACACAAACTTACAAGTCTCTGTAATCTAAACAGATTACCACATCATGTTAGACTTACAGCTTTCATGCTCCTTAACTCAGTAAGGCACAGATAAATCATCAAAACAGCAGAGCTGTCACTTTCATTCCCCAACAGTTTCTCCTGGCTTTTAAGATACATGCAAACCCATGTTAGACAACAGGTGCTATATGTACACATCACCTTACCTTAGGTCATAGCTGCTGTTTATATATTTATGAAACAGACAGTCATTAGCAATCAAATGCCATGAACTTGGATCATGACCACTTTATTGTGCAACCTTTGTAAAGTCACAGAACAGAGTGAGTGATTTTTTTGGCAGATACCTATGCAACCAAATGCAACAGATAAAGACGGAATAATATGCCATGATGAGACCTCCGTAACTTTACCAACTTCCTTTTTGTTTTATTGTGGAGTGAACACAATTTACTTTTGCTGTTATTAAATGCCAAAGCATAGCAATGCTCTGAATGGATACCACCAGCAACAAGGGGGGCATAAGTGGGAGCCTGGAGTTTGTTAACAAAGAGCTTACTCTACAAATAGAAAAAAAATTCTTGTAGACTTTACGAGGTAAGAATAAATCCTCTTTCTTGTAACTGTGTAATACTGCATGTTGCAAGCAAATTACTTCAGAAGAATTTCTATTCCACTGAACTGTTGCCCACTGAAGCTTCAACATCAAGCCTCTTGCATTACCTGAATTCACACAGTAATATTTGTGGAAGTTGAACAAACATTTCCAGAACTAATAAGATTTTCACCTTTATTAGTAATTGCAAAAACCACGCCTTACCCAGTTTAATGGTAAGAAAACCATATGGTTTTATTCAGAACATTTATTATCAGATATCCTAGCCAGCCTGAGCATGATACTAGCATAAAAAATCTTCACCAGATTTTCAGTCATGTCACCTGTTTCAGTTCTTATTTCACCACATCTCAATCTTCTCTCATTCTAATTTTATAATTGATTTCTATTCACCAACTTTAATTCCAGATTCCTAGAAGTCTTTTCCCAGTACTCCTAGTTACTTTTCCTACAAATGGTAAAACATTACATGTGCTGAATGGACAGCATTTTTATTGAGAAATTCACGTTTTTGTTAGTCTTATGCTTTATTCTGTAGCTCGGGGAATAGTTTACTAATCTCAGGATTCACACTTTTGGACCTGACTACACTTTCCTACATACCACCCAGTTTACCTCACTCAGTGCTTAAGTAAGATGCAATTATGCAGAAACAAATTCAGAACAATCTACCTTGCTGTTCCAGCAAGTTTTAATATTGATTCAGACGAGCTGGTTTTAAAACTACTCTAAGTCTTTTTTCTTGTATCTAACATGTACCGAAGAAAACAGATTCCTGCTTGTTCTCTTCCAGCACACCTACTTGATCATAAAAACCCAAACATTTCAAGCATGCTGCACAACATTTTGCTATTTAGCTCAGATAATTAAGCTCCTAGAAGTTCTACTGATCTCAACACAGCAGCACTAAACATCTTGCCAAACACAACTGGGAGACTGTCTGAATGGAGATTCAGTCTGGCAGCTCTATGAAAAAGGAGGTCTTTCAGCATGGAACGTAAGAGATAGGACACAGTTACCCAGTCTCTTCATGTGTGGTAAAATTTCTAAGTACAAAGGACCAATAATGGCATGTAGAGTCCTACTTTCTAGATCACTATTAGTTTCAGTCCAGAAAACAGTGAAGTCATCCAAACTATCACTATCTGCAGCTTTAACAAAAGAACAAGCTAATACAGTCATCATTTTTGGATTTCAATAGTTATTTTTCTCTGTCTACTTTAAGCAATGAACACCTACACGCAAATACTAAAGCCAATCCCAGAAAGTAAAAAAGAAGATAAAATGGTACTTAAAAATCTGTTTGCAAGCAGAAAAGCATTAAAAAAGTTTATGGAGGTGTTCTTTTCACATGAAATTCTGAACACATATATATTTTTGACATTTGTAATGTCCTGTGGCAACAAGTTCTGCACTTTGACTGTGTTACAGAAGTATCATCTTTATCTCCATTTTGAACCTGTCCCTTGGTACCTTACATCGATGGTTCCTACTTATTTAAATATAAAAAAAAAAAAATCGAAACATAAATCACTTCACATTATTTCCCTTTCCCAGGCTGAAAAAACTGGCAGAAGGAAGTTTGGAAGGTCACTTAGTTCAGTTTCTCACTCTGGACACTCTTTTTGGCACCTGTTTGAGACTAAACAACTGTGTCTAAACAACTGTGTGGAATTCTCATCCTTCCAAACCAGGGATATCTATTCAAGTGCTGCACTACTCACTCTTGGTGAAAGGGTTCTTCCTAACATCAGGCATAAACCTCTGGGGTCACAATCCACAGCCACTGTCCCTTTTTACATTTCATGAGAAGAGTGTGACTCTCACCTTTGTAACTCTACACCTTTATACAGAAGTCATTTCCTAATTTTGATCTTCCTTGTTATACTTTGTTTATTTGTTCTACTTTTTTGAGATTGCAAAGGGAAGGGAGAGGATATGATCTGCACAGTGTTGAAAATTCAGTTATACTACAGATTTGTACAGTTGTGTAACATTTCCTCGTTTTTTCTTTATTCTTTTCTTAAAAACTTTAGGTATTTCCATCAATTCCTCACTGCAAAATGTCCTCTGCAACTCTTTGACTTCTCCGATCCTTCACCAAACCATTATTTATTCTTTGACAAGAATCACTTAATATTGATAATGAGGTCTAAAGTCCAGAGAGCAAAGACAATGTAAAGACACGATGCATTAAAAAATGCCAAGATTAAAAATGCCTGCTGATGATTAAACAAAGTCACTATTTGTATTTTAATAGTTTCCAGCAGAGCTTCTCTATCAGTTATGAATATTGACCATTATTATGTGAAAAACATGCTAAGTCTTTTTCTTACAATTTCCTTGACATCTAAAATAAGACTGAACTTCACACAGTGAAACGTGGAAACTTCTCCTCCAATTTATCTTCGTAGAAGTCTAAAACTGCTATACAACCCTCAGCACTGAAATGAACAGATCAATATTTAAAAAGCTGCGGAGGCTGGAAAATACAGATAGATACTGCTTTATACTTACCTTGAAAAGTTAGCACACAGTTAACAGTTGATCCTTCCACATAATTATCTGGCATAGGTGACCAAAGAAATGTGTAATAATCTCTTGCAGTACTCCAACCAACCTAAAATAAAATAAACCACAACAACAACAAAAAGAAAGAGGGATAAAACATTAAGCAAAAGAATTTGTTATGCACAGTTAAGGTATCACGGCCATGCCTTTACAACATACTGTATTATGTATATTTCTGTTTCAATGTGCAATAAAAAGATACTTAACAATGTTTACAAATCAGGAATATTTAACAAGCATGTCAAAGATTTAGCATTAATTTTATTAAGCTTGTTACCTAAAGCAATAAATGGGTCTAAGGCAATAAAAGGGTCTATACAGAGTAAAACAGCAGACAGTTTTCACTACACATTAAACTACTATTTGGTATATTAAAAATACAAAAATATTAATTCTTAATTTTATAGTCAGAATTTCTTAGTGTAAGTTCTGTCAATGCTAACTATTTTGTATCCACAGTCCAACTGGCTCATAAGAAAACAAAAAGGAGGAAAGAAGAAACAGCTTTCTCTTCTACTGAAGAGACCAAAATTGACAGGGCTACACTAGCATTTTTTGGACAACTTCTGCAGTACTAACACCAGCATTTCACTGGAATGCTAGTTCTCTCATACATACAAGCCATATCTGCAAAATAAAAACCAAATTTGTATGAAAACCTAACTCTGCTAAGCCAGTGCAGTCTTCCCACTAACTTCAATAAACCTCTGCTTTCAGACTTTACGTAAGAGTGCAATTCTGTACAGTGGTGAAGCACTGCCACAGGTTGCCCAGAGAACCTGTGGATGGCCCATCTCAAGAAGTATTCAAGGCCAGGTTGGATGGAGCTCTGAGCAACCAGGTGTAGGGTACAGTGTTCCTGCCCTCAGCATGGGGGTTGGAACTACAGGATCTTTATAATCTCTTTCAACCCATGCTATTCTATGATTCTATCCTCTGAATATGCATAATCCAAGAGGCTTGAAATATATGCAACTAAAACAGAAAGCCAAAGCAACTACTGTAAAGTAATGGATATTATTAACAGTATAATGGTAAAGGAGAAGAATATCTGATTTATTCCACTGCCAAACAAAACAAAACAAAAACAAAACATGAAAAAGAGAAAGAGAAAAAAAAAACTTGTCAAAAGCTAGGTGTGGTACAGTTTATCAATAACTGGGTATACTGTCATGGAGGAGTTAAGATGTGAAAACCCACAATTAATTCCTGTTTAGGCCTCATGTGAAGTTAACAGTACCATTTTGCAATGAAGAATTCATTCTTATGTATTAAAAAGTGAAATCCAAGTTTAAAAACGTAACTTCACACATCAATTGGAAAAAAAAAAAAACAACACAACACAGCCAACAGAAAGTCAGCTACAAACATGAAACCAAGTTCCAGCCAAAGTGCTAAAGCTGAAACAAATGCACAGCAGTACTTTCTTAACATCAGAAATCTTAAATAAACGAGAAATTTCTATGGGAAACGCTGGGAAACTTTCTCTGAGCCAGGAGGAGTACAAGAGGCAGAGTCCTTAAAAACCTGGTATGGGCAATGGCAAACATTAAAATACCCACATTCAAGCACACAAACATTGCAAACTATAGAAGAACAACACAAAACCTTCTGAAGTTCACAGGAAGAAAAAGGAGAATAAGCAGTCAAACTACACGTAAGACTTGTGAAGTATGAACTCAAGTTCATCATGAACATGATTATGTGATAAGCAAAGCAGTCATCCCGTTGACTGACCGTGCTGGTACCATTACTTTTTAAGGAATTCATAGAAACCTCTGAAAACATTCTGCTCAGAGATAGAAACTCAAAAAATAGAAACTTTCTTTTTTCTTAGTCAAAAGAGCACATAAAATTTAGATGATACAACTTCCCTAAACCAAAAGAAAGAAGAAAATCCATTTTATAACTGGAATTGGAAATAAAGTATCTGTTGATCTAATATTCAACACGTTCTTTTATCATCTCCATTTCTCTACATTTAGTTCTCATATACCTTTTTAAATTAGAAAGTTGTGCATAAGTGCCAACACTCTTGCTTTCCTTCCAGAAGTTAACCAACAGATTAATAATCCAGAAACCAAATCCTACTTTCACCTTCTCAACCCATGTTTTTAAACTAAAAACATGACTACGCATCATGTATCCAACAAAAACGTCATATCCAGACTAGGTTATTATGTACAAACAATGTATAAGCGAAACCTCACTTTATTTAATTTTCCCTCCATAAAGGGAACGCTTTAACAGGCCATTAAAGAGTAATCCACTCATGATATTCCTATTTCCTACTTTTAAGCAAAAAGGCTTATTTCAATTTAGGAAATAATAAACACTTTTCAGTCATAAACCAACACTGCAGCCACAGTGGAAAAGCTGAAGTCTGGTAAAGGTTAAGAGTCCAGCACCAAGTACTTTGCAATTTTGCTGGGCAAGCAGGGACAACTCAGCTGTCCATAATACTCACACTAGACAGGTTTTCCTTACACTAACAAATAGCCATATAGTCACCATGGAAGTTTTTTCTTCTTCTGTGTTGCCCCACAGATATAAGCCCCTTTCTTACTGCAATGCCACACAGTGGGATTAGCTTTCCCCTATTTACATTTCACCCACAGAACATTTCAACACAATAGCTTGAAAAAAATTTGCTGCATAGGAAAATAAATGTGGGGACAGGGGAGGGAGTGCCCCTATGGCAACAATGAGTTACCAAATATATTACTGAGGAAAAATAATAACAATTTTATTTCACTCTGTCTCCAACTCTCCTCTGATTCCCCTTAAAAAGAATGTTAGCTTTTCTAAGTAGAAAGCTCTGCCTTACAACTGCAATGTTGGCAGTGTAAAAGTTATTTCAAACTTTGTTTTAATTTCTTAAGTTTCAGATGAACATGTAAAATAAACACATTTCTGTTCTTGCATTTTGTTGAATTTCTTTCCTTTTATAATGCCTTGGTAAAGTCAGTTAACTCAGTCTTGAGACAGCGTGCTTTAAAGAAAGACCATGATAAGGGAAGCTCACTTGGCATTTTGTTTCCTGGCCTCAGAAAGCCTCAATGCAGCTGGAAGAACAGCAGCGTTCATTCTGCTGCAATAACAGCACCTGACCTATCCATACATCATCAGCAGGACAAAGCAGCAAACCCAGGAAACACTTGTTTAGCTGAACCAACTTTGGCATAATCCGTGGGCCTTCACCATAAACACCTAATACAACCCAATTAAGCAAAAGTGGAGGGGGGGGAGGTCACACAGCCCCAACCACAAAGCTTATAAGAGTAAAAATTATGCCCTTTTTGTAATTCACAAGGCAAATTACATAGCTGAGAAAGTAATTTAGCAAAGTACCCAAAGTACTGCAAAAAGACAATATGCTAACTCTGAAAGAAGCAAAATTTCAGACAACAGATAAGGCTCTGGATGTTACAGAGTATAATTATTACTGACAACAGTAAGGGAAAAGCCTTGACATGTTTCACACAGTAAGAAACAGTTATTTTGACCCAAACCACAGATAACACAGGTGTCTAAGCAAAATGCCACTGGGCCCAGTATCAAAGGAAGTGATTTCTCCAAGCAGGCTCTTTTGGGCCATAACCCTGAGTTAAAGTAACATTACTTGAAAGTCACAGTAGTGCTTGTGCTACTGTAGCATGTAACAATCCACTACAGGCAGCTACAAAAATCAAGCTCTTCTAAGACAACTAACAGATGGGAAAATTAAAACATCTGGGGGCAACGAAGCTCATACCAGAAAAAATTACTGAGAGTTAATTGTTAACCCTGACACCTCACTGATGCAACATACTTCTGAAAACAAGCATCACCAGCAAACAGTGGTATCTAGATACCAGTTCTGAAGGGATCAAACTGTACAAAAAAATGTCAGAACATGAACATGAGGAAAAATACTTAATAAAGTATTAAGTACATTTTAGTAACATTCAGGCACAGACTTTTCAAAATAAGTAAACAATAAAATTAAACCTTAGGGGTCTTTAGTATGTCTGTGATCCCCTTTTTAAGACGTTCAACTTTTTTTTACCTCAGATCAAGACACTTAAGACCTCACTTCAAACATCAGCCCGCTACTCACACTGAGATTAAAATTTGTTATACAACAGGAGCCCTAAAGCTTCTACATTCTTATGTAGAAGACAGCTGCCAAGTACTCCAGACTCTTTGTGAAAGCCTGTAACCTTCAATGTTCTCTTATTCTCAGACCTCAAGGTGGCCATCTCTGCTGAATGTTACAAACACGTATGGGCAATCTTTCAACTTGGGCTGTTGAAAACATATGGTATTTGTTGCAATATCAAGGTACTATCAGGATCATAAGTTATGATCATCTCTTGTTGGTTGTATTTCTACCTCATAGTTCAGAGGAATGTGTCAAAATGACATTGACCGCGTGCCTAGACCATAGGATCAACTTTCTCTATTAGGTATAAATCAAAATAAATATAGAAACAATATGAATTCTCTAAAAGAAAACCTGCTACATATGTAAATGACTGTCCAAGGAAATGTTATGACAGATCAAAGAGTGAAAAAAGCTATAGTTTACTTTAGGAGATAAGCATGAAATGTATTAAGAAAGGGTGGGTAGGGTTTAAGTGAACTATTTCCTTACTGTCACATCTCATGAGAACAATAAATTAGCACAGTTTCTTACTTCAAAATTGTTACTAGCTACTGCCTACTTTGTCATGCCCATTCTGTCTCTGACCACACAAACCTACTGTACCAAATATATTTAGAAAATTAATAATATTTGGAATAAAATGGCAAAATTTCTCATCAAAGGTAATATCACACAAACCCAGATTATCATTTTCTTCATCTAGCATAGAAACTGTAAATATGCTGCCATGGACTTCTTTGGGTTTTTTTAAGCTATGTATTATTTGCATGTCCTTACAAAGAAGGTAAATTAGAAACCAACAGAATCACTCTAATTCATAAATATACCAATTCTCAAAACATTCTTAATTCCAATAATTCTATGCCCAACTATTTTAACAACAGGACATACTGTCCACTGCACATTCCTGCATCTATCATGGCCAGCTGTGCAGTGATGATTCTGTGCCAGAAAAATAGTATTTCTATATGCATATGGTCAATAACACATCCAGATGTTGTATTAGACTTCATAATGTGATCTCAATATATGGAAGTAATTGCTGTGGTTTTTTAGTTATCAATCTACAACAGGATCAGGATATTGAAATGACTCACACAAGCTGTACCGTTATTTGCAGTCCAAAAGAGACTAAAGAACCCAGAGTACTATACAAAGATATATCCATATTGCCTTTATGAAACACACCAAGCTATTCCTTAAATATAAATCAAATCATCAAATATAAAGTCAAATATTGTTACAAATGCTTTTGACCACAGATAATTTAATTCTGAGTTCTGCTATAGATCAGGACATTGAAAAGAGAGAAATCAAGTTGCAGGAACTGCACAGGAACACAGGAACTGTGTTGGTGCTCAGGTATGACGTCCTAAATACTGAGTGCTCTCTCAGAGCAAGCAGGCACTCGTGTTCAGATAAATTACTAAGATCCTCCTAATTCCAGTTCTTTCGTTTTTTCATATGTTAAGTTACCAGAACATCAGATCACAATTTTTAAGGTGTGGATATTAAAAACATGGACAGCAAGAAATAAAAGATTTCCCTTTCTTCTCTAGGGATACACTGAGACAGTCAACACCAAAGCATGTCTACTTGTCAAAATCCCAGAGGAATGGTAATGCAGATTACTTAGAAAAATATATCAGCTAGAACTGAGGAATAGAAAAGTTTTGATGGAAAAGTTAATTAATGACACAGTAAGACCAAAGACCATTAGCTTAACATATGTAAGACTGATTACCTGCTGATATCACAGGTCGTTCCAGCATGCTGGCCTCAGCAAAATTACATCTTGAGAGATGCACAAAGTATTATGATATAATCCCACAAACACCTACACCTTTGATGCAATATCTTTACAGTGCCCATAGAATTCTTTCCTTATGCCTTTGAGATGTATAGAAAACCTGCCTCTCTTGTATACCGAACATCAGACAGCCCTATTTGCGGACATATGCTCTAGACAGAGAGGTAAACACTGCTTCCTAACAACCAAGCAGGTTTTCCAAACACTTCTGCAAATCTGGACATTATGCATTAATAATGCAAAAAAAATCAGTCAGCCATATGATTATTCACTTTATTGTGAAATATATCACAATATGTAGACTTCCCTAGCCGGAAATTAGGACTACCTACAGACAGACCACTTCTGCAGCCAGATGTAGTGTTTATGTTAGTTATTTTTCCTCTTTTGACAGGTTTAGATTTGGATTACTCTCAAAACCTCTCCAGATTTTAATTAATCAGATATGAGCAGTGACAAAGAGGGAACACTGGCCTTGGATCACTCTGGGAGTACAGATCTCCTATGAAATCAATTGAGAATCTCAAGTCGTCTAACCTTTGACTCCACACTAGGAACCATCAGATTCTTCTGCACAGAAACTCTCAGTGGAAGGAAAGCTGATCTCAAATTCTAGTTCTCCCGGGCATGAACAGGGACTCAGGCTCAGGATGTGCATGCCAAGTGTTAAACCTCTGAATTAGATCTCTGAAAAAAACACCTTTTTTTTTTCCCCCTTGGTAACAAGCAAGCACATGACTGATCAAGATCTTCTCTTAGTTGATTACAGATGACTGTCCAGAACATCATAAAAGCAAAAAAAAATACCACAGGTGCAATGAAAGACAACAGATTTGAAGGCTGAGTCAAAACCTGGTTTTGACCCCCTCCCACAGGGGACAAGTAAGAAAAAGAAGGATGAATATATACAAAAATAGTAAAAGCTGAATATTCAAAACTTCCCACATCTCCAAGGTTTTGCCAGATGTCCAATTCCAAAATTAGTTTATTCATTTAGATACATCTAGTTTGTAAGGAAATGGGTATATCTGAAATAATTCTCCTATATGCAACATTAGTCTTCCAGTTTATGAACACTTCCTTGGGAACAGTTTTAAACGCATGACCACCACCACAAAATGCCTTATGCTCAGCATTACTGAAATTCAACATTTAGCAACTTAAGCCAGGAACAATAACAACAAAAAAAATCACATTTTATCTACAGCATATGCAGGGAAGTTGGTAGAATCTGTTAAGTTTTGCAACTTAAAAGTAAGCTGCTCTTCAGAAGAGAATTCTAAAAACGTTTGAAAAAGCAGCTTAAATTGTCATTCTACATGATGCAGCCATGCCAAAAAGTAGCTGTAGCCCGTCTACCACTCACCTTCCCAGTCCCCTTGCTTCCATCAGAGTGATGTCAGCACAGCTGCCCACTGCGTCACACAGAATTCAAACTAAAGAACCAAACTACTTTTGAAATAAGATGGTAAAAACTGATGGAGGAGGGGCTGTATTTTCCTGGCAGATCACTCTGCTGATCCATTTCACTGTACAGCTGCGCTAACAGCTGGACTAGCAAAACAGGGACAATAATATAAGGATATAAATAACCAATCAAGCGATCATTGCTGAAGCAATGTACTTGCACTTGCAAATGAAAATCATTCACTAAAAAGGCACCTATAGATTTTTTTCATTTGAATAAAAAAATTCTTATCTAACAGGACAAAATACAGTTGAAGCTGCCCCCTTCAACAAAAATCAACATCAGAACCAAAAACAACACTAGGTTCACAGGAGGCAGGGAGAACCTTATTCCATACTTGTTTTCTACACCAATCTGAAATCACTACTGTTTGTGGGGGGGATTTTATTGTTTATTTTAAACTAGGTGCCTTTTCCCTCTGTTCACTATTACAACACTAGTTATTTTCAGTGCAATTTCAGGCAAAGGTTAGGTGACATCAGCATAAACAGGTTTGTTTTCTAAGCAATTTATGCACTTCAAAAAGAGAAGGTGAACTTTATTCCCTCTACTTGAACAGTCTGTGAATCTACATTTTGAGCTCTCTCACAAAAGCCCCTCTTTCCTTGTATACTAGGCCAATACTGAAGGTCACTAATTTTTGTTCTCATAATTGGTCAAGATTTGCTTTTGCCTTCTTTTTTCAATCACAGAATCACTTTACTAAACATGCTTCTCATCCTTCATCTGTTTTGGAGAGGTAAATTATAAAACCCCTGCCTGCTTTCATCACTTTTCAAGCGACCTCCAGGTGGTTTGTTATTTGTCCATGAACAATCAGTTCTATACAAGTCACTCGTTTTTACACTCAGATCAGAGTCTAGTATAACTTCTGACTATTATCTGTCCCAAGACGACTACACTTTCACAGTTTATTTTACTGTAAACATCACACATACATATTTGTAGAAAGGGATAGTCAGACAGCTGGCTCCATTTAACTCCCTGTATTGTAACTATACTAAGTCAGTATATCGATAGCACATTGTATAAGCTGACAGTCAAAAAAAGAGAGCCATTTTTATTCTTCTCCCATGTCGCAATGCTTCCTTCCCTTGTGCTGATGAGAATTAGGTGAACTGGAAATTCAGCTGGGGAATTCCTCTTAAAAAATCCAGTCACAAAACGTTGGTCTTTACCTCAATCAATTCCCTGATTTGATTCATTACACAAGATCTTGTTTCACGTAAAGGAGAGGAAGCACAGGAAATAAGACACCCTGCCTAAAAGATGTTTCTGTCAGCAGCAGTAATACCTTATGCCAGTTCAAAATGTTCCTCAAATGACTGCGAAAGCTGTATTACCTGCCACTGTTAAAGTAGAAAAAAACCTCATACCTCAACAGTTTATGAAAGCTATCATCACAGTCAAGATGAAATCAGATAGCTGTACATTGTAAACAGCATTTGATGTAGTCACCAAAAAACTGTTTCATGCTTCTTTTTAATTTTTCCTACTTCATAATTTTAGGGTCCTGTCTGATTGCCTCCTTCACTTAGACCAAAAAACAAAAGTCACTATATTCACTTCTAAAGTTACATTTAAATATTTTCAAGATGCTTAAGTGTAATATGAACAGAACTCTCTAAAGTTTTGATACAGATTGTTTTTGAAGTTTCATTAGTGCCATTTACTAAATACTCAAGTGTGCTCAGTTACACTAACTGCAAAAATTTGCAAATAATCACGATATATATACACATATTTTTAAAGTCTTCCCACTAGAGAAATGTGCCTGCTTGGAAGTTGATGCCTCCCTCGCACAACTTTCTGACTGTAGTCACTGCACAAAGCATTAAAAGTGCTTCTGCTTTGTTATAGGGTGCAGCACTTTTATGTTGCAGAGGAGTAATTTATCTTGAATAAAGACTAACAAGGCACTGATAATCTGCAGATTACAATGAAGTCAAGCATTTACATTCTTAAATAGTAGACACAGTTCTACAGGAAATGTCCTCCAGTATCAAACTAGTCTGTCACCTTTACACCCTCCCCACTGCCAAAGGATCACTTCTTTAAAGCCTGAATCAAAACTTCTATTAACCATACAAATAAAGAATTTAAACATCATCTATTAGGAGCTATACTGACAAATAAACACAGATCGAGGTCCTAGACAGAAGTAGATACAGGAATTAATGAATTTTTAATCCCATTCTTCTAATGAAGCTTTACTAACCTTTAAAAATATCTCCAAATACCTTTGGAGGGGTGGCCTCAACCCTCCTCCTTTTTCAAGAGTCTGTTTTGAACAAGTTTAGTGATCTATAATGTTCAGCCTGTTCTAGCAACAACAATTAGTCAGGGATGTGTATCAGGATATCTCCAGCTTAGTTTTCTTTCTTTCCACACACGTCACACTAACTATTCTTCACCTAGTCCTGTTCACAATGTCACTCAGTGAGCACACACCTCTTCTCAAATCATCTCCATTTAATTCTGCACACCACAACCACATCACACCTTCCCTCTATTCCAGCTGACCTTAAGCATACTCATTTTGAGTTCCAGTTTTGAGCTCCAGTTTGTTCTTTGTTACAAAACTTACGTTCAAACAGCAGGAATCAACACACCACTTAAGCGATGTTCAACTTAGGAGTTTATGAGAGAGCTTTCATGTTGTGAGGATTTTTTTTGAACCAGTAAGAGAGTGAACAAACATTTGAAAAATAGCAATAGAACAAGCTTCACTTACCTTGAAAATGCCAACCCAGTCTTTTTGATGAGGATGTATAAACTGGGTTAGAGTGTAGTGACATTCAAGATGTGTGTTTGGAAGATAACTTTTCGCCACATTTTGAAAAATCACATGTGCAAAATTGGAAGTCTGCAAAGCACTAGCTGAAGATGGAACTTCTTGAAAGGATGACATGATTGATCTGTAACAAAATTGTAGAAGTTGCTACTTCAACATAGTGTAAAAATAGTTAAGTCACAAAACTCAATCTAGTTGAAATAACCAAGACAGAAAACCTAAGAATTGGTTCCCCTGTTCCAAAACCAGATAGCTATAGACTAAATTCACCAAAGTGCACTGACTCAGCATCACTCCAAAACAATCACCTCTCAGAATAAAAGAGCAGTCATTTCAGCAATGACATCAAGATGGAGAGAAACCAGTGCTTAGCTGAATGCCCCCAGTATTCTATCTCAGATACAGTGGCAGAAAGTGGAAAACAAAAGCAGTGGTGGGAAAACAAAGCAGGGTTCTAACTCAATAAAAGATTCTTAATGGTTCTAGACGTGATAGACAAGGAGAAACAAAACTTCTGTAGTTTTCCTGCTTTAAATTTTTCTCAGAATCCGTAGTGCTCAGTGCTTTTCACAAAATTTTTTTATATACGAAGTTTTTTTTCCCCTCTCAGTAGAAGTATCAAAGTTCCATTTCAAGAGCTTTTTTAAAGACAAGAAAGTTTATCTAAACAGATCGGGTTTGTTTGGGTTGGCTTTTTTCCCTACTTCTGCTTCAAACGACTTCTCCTGCCACTGTTCAGCAGTCCGTGAGCATCTTTTACTATTCTCACAGTAATACATACGCCCTCAGCTCCACAGGTTCAGATTCATTTCCATAAACAATGGAATGCATTGATAGCAGGAACACTGAGGCATGCATGCAGTTTGACAGATTAACACTAATCAGTTGGGACTGCAAAAGCTTTTAATCATGCTTTCCATTCACCACCCCATTCAGGATACATAGTGCTAGAAATTACAGCAACACAAGATGCTTCACAAGCAGAACAAGAACATCCTCTCCTCAGATAAGGCAATATCTGCCAAAAATAGAATACAGGCAACTGAAAAGTTTCAAGTATCTGATTTCCATGTACAATCACAATTCTGTCAAAACATTTCATATTAGGAGGATATGGGCCTCATGTACCCAAGATTTCTAGAAAGATCAGCCATCCTATTCTTGCAATTGCTGTTAAAAGTAATTTTATACTGACCAAGCAAATTCACATTTTGAAAGAAGTAACTGTTAAGTGTGTGCCATATTACTTTCATTGAAAATACATGTGGAAAACAAACCCAAAAATGGATAGGACACTGCAAGTCTAAAGTAGTTAAAAGATTAAAAGCTGTTTGTGTATTTCCTATAGCCTTTTAAAATTTCACTGATTAAAAAGTAAGCAGCAAAGACACTGCGTTTTCTGAAATAAAATGCACTCTGGTGTAAACAAGTATTCATCATTCAAAACAAGGAAAAAGTAAAGTAAATAGAGGGGTTTTTCAGTTCTAAGCT
>JAYRBT010000082.1:33441241-33453714 GCA_036023395.1 Myiotriccus ornatus | reverse complement strand
CAGATGTTAAATAAAAAGCAATTTTGTACACTGAACAACAACAGTTATAAGATAAAATGCCAAGCTTGTGAAGATTAACAGATACAAAGGAAAAACAAGAACTCACACAAGCAAGAAACTGAGTAGAGATCAAAAGACAGTTTGCTAGAGAAAACAGAGTACACATAAATCCTATCAGTTGGTAGCTTCAGAGTGCAGAAGAGAGTAGCGAATTTTACAGCATATGAAAACCCTGAAAACTCCCACACATCTCAAAACAGAGTATTATATTTAAGACAGCTCTCAAATCCACTCAACTATAAACAGTATGCAGCAGCATTTTCTACAATTCTAAAAGAAGCAGAGCAACCCTACTTATTTTCAAGTCTAACAAATTAATTCATTTTTAGTAATTCAGTAAATTAGCCAAATAACACTGACATGAAATAGTGCTTCAGTTTTCACTAGCCATAATAAGTACAAAAACGGTTAGCAAAGCATTAATAACAAAAACTATTGATTTTTTTTTAATGTCTATTTTTAAGACTATATAGTTTAGCCTAAGCACACAATAACAAAACAAAAACAAACAAACAAAAAAACTAATTTCGGCACACCAGTTGCCAGCTGCCACAGCTGAGCAGTACTGAAACCTGTGGAAGTTCTTTAGTGGAACCAGTAAAGGGAGGCTGGTTTCCTTGCCCAAAGCAGAACTGTTCACAAATCTGAACTTCTGCAGACCAACACAGTCATCTGGGATTACTGTTGCCTAGCAGGAAAATCCCCGGAGCTTAGGTGATGCTGAGATCTACTTACAGTTCAAGGATAGTTTAGGGCGATGCTGCGTGCTTGCCTGCCTGCTTAACTCACTGCTACTGGTTAGGAAACAGGAGAGGAGGAGGAAGAGAAGGAGGGAGAGCTACGCACTGGCTTCATTACCGACACGACAAGCGCTTCCCACAGAGAGGCTGAGCGACGCGTTTGGTTTTACGCAGCGAAAAGGACGGCGAAAAAGAGGAAAAGCTCGTCGGGCAAGAAGAGCAAAAGCAGGACGAGCCGCACCGCCCCAGTCAGCCGCCCCGGGAGCCCTCCGGCCGCAGTCCCGGGCACCCGACACCCCCGGCCCCGACCTGCCCCGGCCGCCTCCCGTCCCTTCGCCGCCCCTGCTCCGTCAGCGGCCGAGGCGGCCTCGGTCACCTTTGTTTCGTGCCTTCGCCTTCCCCCCGGGAAGGGGAGCCCCGCCGCCTCCCGCAGCCCGGCCCCGCCGCTCCCCTCCCGACCGCGGCCGGCCCGCACAGCCGGCGGGGGCCGGTGGCGCAGAACCGCGGCCTCACGGCCCCGCTCGCTCCGGGGGCTGCCGGAGGCCGGGAAGAAAGAGCGTGTCAGCCCTGCCCGTCCCCCCCAGCCCGGCCCCGGAGCGCCCTTACCTAGACAGACGCGGAGGGCGCCGGGGACATCAACATGGGGCCTCCGCCATCAGTGCCGCGCAGCCCCGCCCGCCCGGCCGCGTCACTTCCAGCCCGGGCGGGGCGGCACCCGCGGGGAATCCGGCTGGAGAGGGGAGGGTCCTCCGTCTGTCTACGCTTCTGGCAGTGCCCCCCTCCCTAAGGCACACGCCCTCAGGGTGCGAGATGGCCCGAGCAAGGCTGCATTCCCAGGGTGTGCGGGGTCGTGCTGCTCTTCCCTCCGTACAGCGCTCCCACGGTCCCCTCCCGGCATGTCCACGATTACAACATCACCTCTGTCGCACTCACATGCCCCGGTTAAGTCATCTCCTCCTCCTCCGTCACAGTTCCAAAACACGGGCGTGCTCGCACCTCGTGAGTGGCCGCTGTTAATCTCCCAGCCTTTGCAGGTCTTCCCAGGGCAAGGGAGGGGTGAGATAAGAGCGACCGTAAATGCTTACGTAGGGTTCCACTTAGGTACGTTGTTGGACCTCCGTGAAAGTGCATTACATCACACAGAACACCGACTCAAGAGAACACAGAGCCACAGGGTCGTTTAAGTTGGACAAGACCTCTTGAGAGCATTGAATCCAACCTTTGACCTTGCCAATTGGACCATGGCACTAAGCGCCACATCGAGTTTTTTCTTGAACGCTTCCAGGGAGAGTGACTCCACCACCTTAACCACTTTAGTTGCCTCAAGTTTATACAGGATTAATTTTACCTTTTATTACATCTGATAGTTTTAAAACAGTCTAGGTTTAAAAGATTTGGGCAGTAAGGCTCCTCCAACTACACTCACAACTATTTCCCTGACTCCACGTGGTTTTTATTCAAAAGCAGCTCATAGACCACTTACCAGAGTCAAGGTTCTGAATAAAAACCAACAGTGGTGAGTACCTATCATTGGTACGCGGGACTTGTCCCAGTGCACCTAGTGTTGGTTGCCACCACAAACTGTCTTCAAGATCATCTTTACCTTTTTGTTTCTACCTTTTCTTACATGTTTTCGTGTGTATTTTCAGCAAATGAGTTATATGGAGAGACACAGTGTTATTATTAGAATTAATAGTCTTTTATAGGATTAATTATTAGAATTACTGAGTTAGGTTTTTGACAGGTTCACCAGCTTTTTCAGGGTCAATCCTAACAGAAATTAAACTAAGCCTGAGCATAGAAACTGTTCTTTTAAGTAATTGAGGTTATTCATTGTACTTGTACTTCTTGTTTCTGAAAACAATCTTATGTCTTCTGGTATATCACAGGTTACTAAGTAAGCCTTTGATTTGTAGCCACAATTAGTAATCCCTTATATAATCCATATAATTCATTTTCCCCTGGAAAACAATAACTTCCCTGCATAGTACGAACTGACCACTTTAGAAGATGCAAGAAGTGTATGTGTAGCAATCTTTCCTGTAAAACCAGATTAATTTTTGTAGTGGAAAATGAAACCAGTATGTTGTTCAGAAAAGCAATAAATATTTCTAAGGAGATAGGAAGAGCTATTTCTTCTTATCTCAGACCCCCATTTCTTCTCTTCACTGCTCTTTGCTCTGTATGACGTGATAAAGGGCTGTCTAAGAGTTACAACACACTGTTCTCATGTGGGCTGGGACTTTGGAAGAACTCAGGGTTTACAGCCACTAGCTGGGGAATATCAGTGTTGGTGAGACCAAGTAGTTTTGCTTTCATTTAAAGCCATTATAATGCAGGTTTATGGGAATGTGATGGGAAATTTGAAATAAAGATTTTCTTTGGCAGCTAAAAAAGTTTTTACAGTGAGTGCCTGGTAAAAAAAACAAACTAACTAACTCTGTTTCCTGATTTTTAAAAAAAGACTTCTCCCCCATACTGAAGCTTGAGGTATTTCCATGTTCACTTAAAACATGTTCCTTCAGTCAAAAAAGGTAGTTATGTGTTGCTCATAATTCAGTATTGAGTTATTATTTCTGTTGCTTAATGCATATGGAAAAAACAAACTACATATGCTGGTTGTCACGTACAGTGTAAATATTAGAACAAATACATCAAGAATAATCTTACTTTTTCTAGTACTTATATCCACAATTTTTAGGAAAATGTATTTTTAAACTCTGTATCTCAACCACATATATATATAGTAGTTATAATATATACATAATATGAAAATATTTCTTCAATTACTCAAATTAATTTTTTTTACTAAAATAAATGGTTTAATAAGTGTTCTCATGTATGTATGTGTATGCTCTGTCTAGATGCCAATCTTATCCCTCTACAATTTATAGATATTTTACAGAAAGACAGTGCCTTTTCTCACTTTGTTATCACCTCTTCGAGAAGTGAAGGACTTGACCCAAATGGACAAGTCGTGCACTGTGATCCCAGGATCAACAATCAATATGCTTGTACTTGTGCAAACAAAGATTTGAATGGGGAAAAATGTGACTGGAACTGGTGAAATTTGCACTTGCTCTGAGAATTAATGGTTGAGTGCCTTAATAAGTCTGGATTTTCTAGGCAGCTACTATCTCCTGATATTCATCCATGTGATATAAATCTTTTAGAAAACTTGTTCTTGAGCAGGAAAAAACCCCAAAACACTATTTTTCTATCTTTCCCTACATTCTCCTCAAAATATTTAAAGCAAACAAAAAAAAATGTTTGATATCAGCATTTCTAACAAATCCTTACTCTTGTGAGATTCTCTAATGCTAACACAAACTCAATTAGGAAAGCTTATTATGGGTATGATGGCAATAATCCCATCTCCTTCTGGCTTGATTTTCAGCTTTCCAACCCCACTGATTTCAGTAAGAGGAAAACGGTTTTGTTCAAGCTGGTATTTTACCACAAACGGTACACTTTTCCTGTGTACCAGAATTGTACTCTAAGCATGTGGTATCAAAGTTTAGCAAATATTTGGGCATTTTTAAAAGAAGAAAAATGGTGAATGTCAAGTATCTTTTTAATGATACTTTAGTTTTTCATATAATCAAAACCATGTCGGTTGGAAGGGATGTCCAGAGCAGCGCAAAGGAGCACATTGCTCAGGGCCTTGCCCAGCCACATCCCATCTCCAAGGATAGAGACATTCCACTGTCACCTAAAGGACCTCTTTCAGTGGTTGAAAACTCTAATTGTAAAAAAGTTTCTCTATATTAAATCAGAATTTCCCATGTTCCAGTTTTCTCTTGCCTCTTATTCTTTTACTGTGCACCTCTAAAGAGAGTTTGCTTCTATCTTTTTTAGACCCTCTTAGCTGGTTGTAGATAGCAGTTGGGTCTTCCTGAGGCCTTCTTTTCTTTAGGATGAAAAATAAAATCCTTTTCTCTCTCTTTTTGTGTCTGTATGTACAATTCCCAAAGAATATATATCAAATACATTTCACCGTGGTCTTTATTTTGAAATAAAAAACTGGCAGAACTCTCTTCATAGGGTGTTAATTTCTGAAGTATGTAAACATGAGGACAAAAATACAATGGCAAGTTATGATTGTGGTTTTAATAGAAATATTAAATAAAGTAAAATGTTGAGGATGCAGTAACTGCATTTGAACATTACTAGATTCCAAAGAAGTTTGACATTTAGTCTGGGGTATAAAAACTCCCCTGCTTCGTAATCATACTGAGACTTTGTCAGGATGAGACTAGTCCCTCTTCAGGCGTGAGATGAATGAGGAATAAAAACTGTAAGCAGCTAACTAGAATTGCCTAAGGAAGTGCAGGGCAACTACAGACTCCCAGGGAACAGAGTCTTGGGTGTTTGGAAAACATTCACTATTTTGATAACTACACTATCTTTCTAAACCTTTGAGCTTCTTTAGTAATTTAGAGCCTTGAAATTATAAATGGGTTCCTATCCCATCTCTTTAACCCTGGATATATGCGAACTTTTACTCAGATCCAGAGCCTAATAATTTTCCTGTTTATGTTCTGTGTTAGAGCCTGACCAAACCCACGATGAGCTTTGGAACCAGACCTGAATTCACCTCCTTTGCTTTGTATGACTGACAGAAAAATTATACATTTCTAGAGTTTATTACCAGAGAAAGGTACTTTATGTTGTGAATATTCAATCTATTGGCATGACATGATGATATTGATGAAGTGTAGTAAGGAAACACTTCAGTTCTAATGGTTTGATTTCATTTTGGTCTGACTCCTATTTCAGCACTTCCAACTTTAAAAGTATGGGCCACGTGAGATGTAAAATATATATATTGATGTCACTAATCGGAAGCTCTTTCTGGTCATGTTGTAAAGCACACTTAATCAACTTCTTTAAGATCACATTACAGAATGCTATTAACTATACTCTTAAAACAGTTAAATAGTTATAAATAATGTTTTATGTTTTGGCTGACAACACTGAATTGCCCAGCATTTAAGGAAATCTAATCAGAGGGCATGCAGACTTGGCCTTCCAGTAAGATGGCGTGGCAAAACTTTGGAACATATTAGAAATCCCATACTATTGGTAACATTTCCTATTAAGGAGAAAGTTTCTCTCTGTGTATTTTGGATTTCTTTTCCAACAGTTAATTGCAGCTGATGAAGAAAAGCTATTCAAAAGCTGCCAGGATTTTTAAATCTGTAGAGTGAGATTGATGAAATTTGTGGGTTTTCCCAGAAGAGTATAGGTGAGAGCAGACATGTAAATTTTGTATGTGTGTGCATGCACATGTGTGACAGAGGAGAGAGCAGCAGCTTACTCCTAAGGTGTGAGACTTGGCAGCGCTGCACTGCACAATGGGCACAAGAAACCGCATGTCTGTAAATGACCACATTTGAATTGCTGTTATTTCACTGTTGGGTTACCATATTGTTAAAGTGAAAAGGAATGTTTTTAATAAATGCAAATAATGAATTAAATGCTTGCACATACTGAGGCTTTACCCTCTGGTGTGTAATTAATACATGTGCACTGGAGACCCAGGTCTGGGGGAGTGTTTCATTTCTTATTTATGGTGTTTGCAAGGAGGTTTTTTCCCTCTAGCGTACCTCTTACTGGTATACACAGAACTGCATGTAAATGACCGCTGAGTAGGTGTCACTTAAATCTTAGCAGATATAGAACAGGTAAATATCTTTGTTTGGTATGCTTCAGGAGATTTACTGTTTTTCCCAGCCTTTTATCTTTGCTATCTGAAAGCAATAGGAAGCTCCCAAATGACCAACATTTTGTTTTCAGAGGCAGGAAAGCTGCATGTGGCAGGAAACAAACAAGCAGTGAGATTTAAAAATTCTTGTACCTCAGGGCACAGCGCTTAACCTTGAGGGACTGAAAGTAGAAAGGCACTTTCCACAGCAGCCTACAGCACGCTTCTTGTATCCCCTTCTGGGTCCCCCTCCAGCACTGGCTGCCACCGTTGACAGAGTACAGAAGTGTCTGTATACTGTATCTACAAGAAGCTTGGCACCTTTCCTATTTTCTCATAATGGTGTATATTTTTCTGAAAGAATCTAAAGATGTCTGAGTCCTCATACTAATGCTAAAGTTCTTGTGTTGTTTGTACAGGAAACTTCTTGGTCAACAGATCCTGAGTCTAGGTTCTCACCTTCTCCTACTGCTTGAGTTCTGAAACTCCTACATTGTGAGTTCTTAAATTCTGTGAAAAAAATAATGACCATATTGTTACATACATTACATACAAATCAATTACTAGGAAGCCGAGTGCTAAAATGAAAATCCGTCTTTCATTCATCCCCCTGATGATTTGTTATTCTTTTGTGTTGAATATTTTTTGAATATATTTGAAGAATATGTTGGATTTGTTATGCAAATTTACATACAGAAAATAATGTAGTCTTTCTGATTTTATTTGATCAGCACTATTTAGAAATGCAAATATATTTTTTATCACACAGCTTTCAAACCTTTTCTTATTTCCCAAATTAATTTCCTGGTATAAGTATTTTTTTTTTAAAGGCAGAATACTGCAGTGCTTACATTTCTACAACTTCCTACAAAAAGAAACATATTCAATAACTGGCTCTCCCTTTTGCTAATAAATATTTTATATTATAATGTAGCCAAGTTAGCAGTGTTGTCCAAAGTGTGGTTGCATGTTGTTGTGTTTTGGAACTGGAATCTTTCAATCAAAAGAAAATTTACATTATTAATATGGGTAACAACTCTAACTCTTTTGAAAACACAGTAATCTTACATCCACGACATATGGCTTTAGTTCACTACGTGGCAACGGATCTGTTAGGCCTGTAATAAGTGTTTGGTACACAAACACCATGGTTAAAATCTGGTTTTACAGTGTTTATTTCTGTTATCTTTGCCGGGATATGTCAGTAGGCAGCATTTGGTCTGCATATCTGCATATTTTGAATATACTGTGTCTGTGCTGAAGATGACTTTTTAAGCTTATGAAACTATCTGCTTAGACGCTACCACTGAGGCCTGACTGAGCTTGTCAACAGTATCTGTTACTTACACAGCCTTTAAGTAGTGCAGCTTTTCCATAAAACTGGTTGATAGATGTATGTCTGAAAAACACTAAGTTATCTTAATAGTTTTTGAGAACTTCACCCATCATAAACCACACATTGATATCTTTATTTTAGCATTCCCAGAATCCAGGCATTTTTCTGCCTGATAGGAGAGATGCCAAAAGCAAATTCAGTCTGTAGTTCTCTCTCTCCTTCCCAGACCTTTGTTGACTTATGGTCCCCATTCTGCTGCAATTACTCAACTGGCAAGGCAGAGTTCATTGACTGAATATTCTTCCTAGTCATTTTCCAAATTCAAATACAGTTAATCTTAATTTTTGTCACATTAATCACAAGGTTGTTGAGGCCAAATCAGCTCACTTGTCAATGGGAACAAGCTTTCAAGAGGGATGAGTTTTCTCCCACAAAAGAGAAAAAAATCTTACGAATTGCACTCATTGAATGTCTAACATCATCCTGATTTTCCATTTACATATTGGTTTTCCTGTTGGTTTTTGATCATTTTACACTCCATATTTCACTTGGAAATCATTTATATCACAACTGTACTCAGCCTTTGGTATTATTAGGTAGCATGGAACATATTCAGTGATGGTATGAAAGTTATTTCCAATAGGGCTTATGAAGAACAGCTGAGCAAGTATGACCTCCTGACCTCAAAGTGTTTGTTTACTGGGAACTGTATTCCAGTTCTCTACATTTAATCTGTCTTGGACCAGGCTGACATTCCCCTACTAGATTTATTGTATCTCTAGAGGCTATTACAAACACAGCATTGTCACTGTTTATCTAATAAAATGATAATAGGATTATATTCGTCTAGTGATAATGATACATTTATGTTAATTTTTAATAGTAACAACCCAAAGTTTGATTTAATGTTTAGTGAAGATAATGTATTACTGGGGAAAAATCCCAAAACATTCAAAAAGTACTTTTCTTTCAAACAAATCAGTCATGGAAATTTTTTTTTATTCCATCTTATTTGTAAATAAAAGCATCAGTTGTGTAAATGAGCAGGCACGCTATGTCAGTTTTACAGAAATAATAACAATGAGGAAATCTGACTCAGAAAACTGGGTTTCCTAAATTAACTCTGGATTTTGAAAGCTTTTGTGTTGTTTTTTCTTGTGCATCTTTTCCTAGAATTTATCAAAAGGCAGGCACAACAGACCAGTTATATTTTGTTATATTCAAGATATCCAGAGTAAATTAATTTCCCATTAGTGTTGGTATTGTTATTTTTATTATTACCAGTAGTACCAATGATTAATACTGGTAGCTCTTAATTTATCTCCCAGCTCAGACAACAAAAATCACATTACTTTTTAAATTCCATAGGGAAATTCATTAACATACAATGGAGATTTAAAACAAAATTAATAATAAACAAGCTATTCCATAGGCATGCATTCTCTATGGTGAAATTATAGTGCTAGACTTAAATCAAATGTACAATTTGTATTTAGAACTCTTAAATGTTACATGAAGTGTATTTATTTGAAATTTTCAGTAGGGCAGAAGTGTAGAGAATAAAAGCTAGTTCTTTTCTGTTGATTTATATTACTCTAGTAACAATGTCACTTTGTCAAAAGTAATTAATTGCCCTCTTGATCTGCAATAGGTTCCTGGTACTAATTCTTCCAGCAAGCCAGTGATGAGGAATGCACCTTGCTCCTCTGGGGACCTTATGTCGTTTCCTCTAAAATCAGGAACAAACTCTTAAGAATGCCAATAGGAGTAGGATCACCTTCCATTTGGCAAGGTCAAGATTTTTCTCAGGAGCATGCCACACAAAGAAAATGTTTCTGAAAAAATGTGGTTTAGACTTTGGTGTAGGGAAAACCAAGGACTGAGTTAGTTCCAGGTTTCCTCTTTCTATATCATAAGGAGGTTAGTTTGGGATTTTATCAGAGTGATGTGAGGTTGTTGATTTTAGGCTGGTATACATATGTTGGTTGAAAAACCCCCCCTTTTTTTCTGCTTTAGGTGCATGCATTTTTTTCCCTGGGAAACAATTACCTAATCTTTATTTGGACTTCTTAGTTTTGAGATCAACCTATCGTGTACATCACTTTTCCCTGTTGCCCTACCATATTCACTTTCTTTTGCTATGTCAATACCCCATAACTGGCAGAAGGTTGTTCTGTGTAATTACCACATAAACCAGTATGTTCTATATGTAGTGCATTGCAGGTGGAAGTAAAAATAAAATGACCATGACTAATACCAAATATTTATCATATGTAGCAATACTTCTTTTGGAATTTGTTTCCTTCTTTTGCTGCTTTTACAGAAGCTGTTCATCTAAATTTGAACCAAAGTCATCCTCCTGCTCACATTTCTGTGTCATGTGAAATAAGCTTATAAAAATAAGCTATTTAATAAACATTGCTAAATTCTAAATCCATTAAAAGAATCTTTAACATTTTTTTCAGCTAAAACCCAGAAAGGAAACCAAGCTCAAATTGCTATGGGATGATCTACAGGTAACTTAGACTTTCTTTTTTTTGTCAGTTCTCCAAATGAAACAACTCTATATTGTTCATGGTACAACCTATATGCAGTCACCCACATAAAATATCCTACTTATTTGTAGCAGTGATTGAAGTTGCTCATAAACAAAACTGCAACACATTCCATTTAACAAAATGCTTAAAAGGACAAGTTCTTTGGATTAAATCTCTTCAGGGGCTTTGGAAAATCCATAGTATTTTCCAGAAGTTCAGCTAGATAATATATCTCAATTTCATTCTACTTGCATGGGATTTTGATGGGGACCATTGAATTCTTTGAGGAGACAGGTACTTGAATCTTTTCAGCTCTTCTGAGAAACCCAGACAGCACAGTCTAGCCTAAACATCCTAATGGGATTTATCAGAGCTAAAAAGAGGGCAAAAACTCTAGCACTTAACTGAACTTGGTATTGATTAGTACGAATAAGTATGCACTGATACCCTGCAGTAACCCACCCATTCTAACATTCATCTGATCTCCCAGTGAGATGCAACTGCTTTGCAAACTGTGGTACACAAATGATTCTGACAAAACAAACAGTAAGTCTTCATACCAAAACAAAGCTTCTATTTTCCCCCAGGCCACTGCATTCCCACAGAAGCCCGGAATTTACTTCCCGTTAGTATATGCAATATTCAAAATATTGCAGATATTTAGCTCAAGGTTGATTACTAAATTACATACTGCTGCAGAATATATAATATGATACAGCAAGAAACAAAGAAGGTCCAGTTACACAAGGGTTTTTTTTCTCTAGGCAAAAATAACCACTTGCATTGCTGCTTATGTGTTCCAGTTACTGCCCTGAGAATCCCAACTCCAATATTTACAGACATGAAGAATGTTACATTATGTTGGACTCAAAGTCCCTCTAGCCCAGTAGTCTGTCTCCAGACAACAACCAGTCAGAGAGGAAATATGTAGGGATATTTCTTTGGAATGCTTTCCCAGCTGCAACTATTTGCAGCTCAGGGATTCCTGAGGAGCTCCACTATGCTTTTATTACATTTTACAAACATTATGACAGCTCTCCAATGCAGAGAAGTAAACACAATGAATGCAAGATGAAAGGTTAGAAGGAGGAATGGAACATGGTAGGTTTGGCTGCCAATGCATTTTGATTCAGGTCTCAAATGTGCTGTTGCATCCACTGTAGTTTCTTTTGGCTACATTAAGTAGTGTTAATGCTGAATTTAAATATCACTCTGCAATGAGGGTCCCATTTTACAGGCGTACTATGCCTGTAACACTTGCTAAATTCGGTGGAAATTGTGTTTAGTTATTAACCCAGACTATAAAACTCCATGTCCTGAAATCTCTTAAAAGTTAACAAATTTTTTTAAAAAAGACAAAACCTCTTATCAAATGTAATTATCTTATGTCAATGGAGTTAAAGTCAGAGGCAGGCTCTGAGGTGAATCTAGATACCCTTAGCATAGTTTGGCTCAGTGCATATGTTTCCCTTGCTTTCAGAGGTTCCTTATTAAGGAGGAAAATACCCTAACTGTCAGGAAATGCAAATTGGAAAAAAATACTATAAATGTTCTGTGTTTGTAGGGTTGTGTGGGGTTTTTTAAATGATTTTTTGCCTTTTTAGGTGAGACCTTTAAATAAAAATATGATGGCCATATTTTCAACACTAAGAATGAAAAGTGTAGCCTTCTTTACATTATTTTCTGTTTATTTACATGTTTGTTTATGTTTCTTTACATGTCCTGGAACTTAGTTGGCACAATGTACCAACAATTAGAAAACTACCTACCTATTGATGTGGTACATTAATAGGAGCTTCTTTATGTATTACAAATGCTCCAACAAGTTCTTGCATTTTAATATCCACGTTACATCACAAATGTGATGGAGCACACCTAAGGTTTACACATACTTCTTACAGGGTAAGAAAATAAATCTCAGTCACTTAAACACAAAAGATTAGATTTGTGACATCATGTTGTCGTTCGGTCGGAGGCAGGAAGGACGACACGGTGATCAGGGATACCAGCCCCCTATATTACAACAGTGCTTCTACTTATATACACTTCTGGGTAACACACATGTACATGCACTATTGGTCTGGCATAAACAT
>JAYRBT010000082.1:33319636-33439480 GCA_036023395.1 Myiotriccus ornatus | reverse complement strand
ACCAAAAAATAAAATTAATTACTTTTCTAACTCAATTCAGACTTGATAGGAATCTAGAACAAACTGGTAAAGGGTCAATGACTCTGAAAATGTAAGGCAGTGAAGAATCAGGGTGAAAGGAAAAACGCCACATGTTTTCAAAGTTCTGTGTGATTACATGTAAAATTCAGGTTTTAATGACTTCCAAAAACCTTATTTAGACTATACCTCAGTACAAATTTCTGCCAGCATAGCTGCCTCAATGAGGAGTCACACCTCTTCCCATCACAAAAAATATTTGGGGTCAGGATGGTTGTCAACCTCATCACCACTGGGGAGAAAGGTAAACATAGTTCAGTAGCTTCATTCACTTGGCACTCTTCAATGGCACAGAGGAAGAGACAAGTGAGCTTACAAAAATATTGGTATATATGAGTCTTTGAGGCTTCAGATGTTTTGCAGAGCGCTAGCACATAGAAGGGTTTCTGGGTTTGCGTGTCTCTTTGCACTTCTTTAACTGCAGGGATCTTGTTTTTTCTTCTCAAGTCATATTCTGTCTCACTGATCATCTGAGAGGCAACGAGAGAAAGAAGCAACTGGGTGAAGGTATGAGCAGTAGCACACATATGACACAGTAAAGCTATTATACCACCACAGCCGCCTTCACTGCCCACAAAATTCCTTTATGTTGTGCTGAGTTAATTTAACTGTATAACCTATTACTTTATATGGGTAAACATGAAAGTATATATTGTGGTAATGATAGGAAAGCCAAGAGATGAACATGGCTACTGCAGGACTGGAGGTGAAGCCTTGCTTTGAGAAGGCAGCATTCACCTGCCTTCAGCCTGCCCTCCCTCAGACCTGATCTGTTCCCTCACACTCCTGAAGCTCTCCCAGAACTGCCAGCAAGGTCTCCAAGCCCTGTCAGAGACTAGGCTGTGGGTAAGCAGCACTTCTCTAGCTACCTTGTTCAAATACAAATTGTATTGATGTTGATAACCCTGTGTTAGGCCTTTGGGAATTGCACTCTGGGCATGATTGTATTAGGTTTGCATGGCAAAGGTTCCGTAGTGGGGGTCTACAGGGGTGGTTTCTTTGAATAGATTCCCACTGCAGCCCATGGTGAAGGCCCTGGTGAGACAGCTCATGGAGGGCCACAGTGGAACAGAGATCCACCTGCAGGCCCGTGGAGGACCTCATGCTGGTTCAGGTGGATGTGCCCAAAGGAGTCTGATGCCATGGGAAGCCTGTGCTGGAGCAGGTTTGCTGGCAGGACTTGTGATCCTGCGAGGGACCTGCACCGGAACAGTCTGTTCCTGAAGGATGGCATCCTGTGGATGGCACCCACACTGAAGCAGTTTGTGAAGATATGCAACCCATGGGAAGGACTCATACTGGAGACGTTTATAGAGGACTGTCTCCAGTGGCAGGGGCCCCACAGTGAAGCAGTGGAAGAGTGTGAGGAGTCCTCCACTGGAGGAGGAAGAGGCAACAGACACTCTGTGATGAACTCACCACAGCCCCCACTTCCCAGACCCCTGTGCTGTTGAGGGAGAAGGAGGCAGAGAAATCGGGAGTGAAGGTGAGCCCAGGAAGAAGGGAGCGGTGGGGAGGAGGTTTTTAAGACTTTGTTTTTATTTCTCATTACCTTACTTTAACGTGATTGGTAATAAATAAAATTGATTTCCCCAAGTTGAGCCTCTTTTGCCCAAACCGGTAATTGCTGAGTGATCTCTCCCTGTCCTTATCTCTCCCTTCCTTATATTCTCCCGCCTATCCAGCTGAGGGGGGCAGTGACAGAGCACCTTTGGTGGGCGCCTGGCGCCCAGCCACGGTAAACCCACCACGGCGACGAAGCCAGTCACAGACTCATAGAATGGGCTGGGTTGGAAGGGGACCTTGAAGATCATCTAGTTCCAACCCCCAATAAGCGCCCACTCTTACATGCCACCTGACTCGGCAAAACAGCTCAAGACGGCTCTTTTCCCTCGCCCCGAGGGTGCCGTCTCGCACCAGAAGCCGCCTCCGCCAAAAACCCGGCGCTCCGTTCCTCTCCCCGTTCAGCCAGACGTGCCTGCCGGCGGTGAAGCAGGAAAAGCAAGGCGTAGCGGGCAGGCGCGGACGAGTAGCGGATCTGTAAGAAAACACCTTCCCGGAGGGATCCCCCGGCAGCGCGACCCGATGTCCCCCCACCGCAATGAGACGGCCCCGCGCCGGCCCGGCCCCCGCCCCGCCCCGCGCGATGGGCCCGTCCGTCACGGGCCGCTGGGCGGGGCCGGCCGCCCGCGGGGAGGACTCCTCGCGCTCCCATTGGCTGGGCCCCGGCGAGAGGCGGCTGTGATTGGCTGCGGCGGCTGCCGCTCGCGGCGCGCGGGCGGCGGAGGGGCAGGCGGCGGCGGCCGGAGGTCACTCGGGCGGGGGCGCAGCATGGCCGCGGCGGTGGTGCGCGGGCGACCTGCGGGCTGGTGGCGCTGGCACCGCCGGGTGATGGGTAAGGACCTGCCCCGACCCTCGGCTCCAGCGGCCCCGCTCTGCCGGCAGGGCGGGGAAAGGCCGGGCCTCTCCCGGTGCTCGGCCGGGGAGCGCAGCTGCTGCGCTGCCCTTGGCGGCCGCGGGCCCTCCGAGCGCGGCGGGCCCGGTGCAGCTCCCCAGCAGCCTCGCCGTGCGGGGTCCCCGGTGTGGGACCCCCCGGGGGTCACGGCGGGCACGGCGCGCTCCCGCTGCCGCGTTACTTGGGGCCGCCCCGGAGCTACGGAGTGGCTTGACTTAATAAATGTTTTCGGTCATTTGCTTAAAATAGCGTGCCTGGAAATCATCAGAGCCCACAAATGCTTCCTGTGGCACCAGTGACATGTTTGTTGTTACCTAGGTTTGGGCTGTTCAGCCCTCTCGGTCACTGCATCCGAGGCGTATTTTCCTTAAACTGAAGATAAATCCAGCGGCACTCCCTCCCGTCTCAGCTCCGCAGGCACTGATCCTCGCCTGTGGCAGTGGAAGGAGCAAACACTGTAGATGTCATGTTGGTGCAAGTGAAGGAAGACTGTATTTGCCGAACTGAACATAGACCTTTTTCCGAGTCCTGAAAATCGCACAATTGTTTCCAAGCAATTTAATTGCTAAATGATTAAAAATAAACCTTCAGCAGTCTTTTCAGTGTCATTTTGATAGCTATCCGTTGTTCGTGTATGTCAGTTTATAGTTAGGCTCACGTAGATGAAGGTGTTTCAAGTAACAAAGTGGAAGAAATAGATACTTTTAAATGGTATATGGTTCTGAAATCTTGACACTTAACAAACTGTTTCAGGTATTACTCAATTCCTTTTAACTAAATAACTTTAAAAAAATTTCAACTGATGAATGGAAAGCATTTGATGCTTAATTTTGCCACTAGCTTGCAGTGCTAGTTTTGCTTCGCTGTCTCTTTTACAGTAGTGCTTTTTTTTTTTATAGTTGCAGCTGAGGTGTAACAGCTCAGGTGCAGCAGGCATATTGGTCAAGGGCAAGTAAAGTTAAATACAGGACACCTGTCTATGTATTTAGTACCTTTCGTGATACCACAATTGAAAGCAATAGCTTTCAATGTATTTTGACTTTTCTGTGCATGGTAGCTGTAAGATATTTCTGTAAGAGCTTTGAAATACTCTGTCTTGTCAATATTTTGATGGTCGTGTTTAATGTAGAGCAGATGGTGAGGATCTTGTTTCTTGGTGGTGAGCATAGGTGTGAAAAGCAACCCAAGGCTGGGCCTTAAAGTTGAAAAATACAGCTTGTCTTTGCTGTAAGACCTGAGCAAGAAACTGTGGTGAAGGCTGAGGAGAAATTGTGACTCTCCCAATAAGCTTCCATAGAATAGAATTTCACCCACAGAGTTTAAGGTATGACTTACTTAGTAGTGACTATGCTGAAAGTACTCTTGACTCTGAGAAGTGTTTATGGGATGAAGGTCTAAGCATTAAGCCTTCTTTACTGGTAAGCTCTACTGCTTAGTTATATGTCAAGGTTTTCCCATCTCTAATGCATTTATTAGGTTTGCTATCCTTTTCTTTAGTTTTAGTCTGAATGTTGTCTTTTGAGTAGTGATTTCATCAACTATCCTTCTGAATGAAGACACCATCCTAGTGAAGGAAGTCTGCTGGTTCTGAGAGCTGTCACACCACAGCTTGGTTATTGAGTGGGCTGTCTTCATTCTCTTGTTGAACGTTCTTTGGTTACCTGGTCAGTCGCTCTTTGCATCTGGTGCAGACCATGATGGATTGTTTCCTTTGTATGTTTGTACCAGAGACTGCTGAATTATCTAGGAAGAAAATAAAAAGCTGAGGGAAGATTTTAGAGGAGCATCTTGGATATGTATGTATATTAGCAAGTTGGATAGAGATTGTGTAGTCTTGTGATCTGCCCCTGACAGTCACTGACAAAGGTGCTTCATGGAGGGGATTTCTATGATCTTACTTAAAAATATGTTTTTTACGGACGTGGAATCCCCTTCCTGAGGACTGCTAGGGGGGATGAAGAGGGTGTTAATGAATTATGGTGGCTGAGAAAGGAAGATTTTTTGGTGAATGAAGATTCATCAGCTGAGTGAGCTGCTCATCAAAGACGGTACCCTGCTAGAGAAAAAAAAACATCCTTACAAGTAGTTTTGGATGAGTGGTAGGGACCCATTCAGTTAGTAGTTAAATAGTACTTTTGCTGATGCAAGAGCTGTGTTTGAACTGTTGAATGACTCCGTGCTCCAGTGCAAAGGAACGTTAATTACTAAGCAAGGATGATGACAGAAAGACCTGCTGCTCCGAAGTCCAGCACATTACTTAATTAAGGGATCAAGTGTACATTTGATATTCTTTTTAGATGAGAAGTACTTACTATAATGTTTTCTGTTTAATGTATTAAAACATTTAGTGAAGTATAGCTACAGATAAGATAAATGAGGTAAGAAGACTGACTGTTACAAGATATCATGTCTGGTTTTGATCAGTAGACCTTTACAGAGAAAAGAAAAAGCAAGTGGGATGTTTCAATGTAAAGCTGGCCAAATTTAGAGTATTGTAATCTTCTTAAATTATTATTTTGGCAGAGTGCAGTTCTCAAAATCATTCCATAACCTTTAAAAGCCAGTGACCCTGGAGCAATTTAAATTCCATTGGCAAAGCTTCCAGGAGCAGAAAGATTCTACCTTCTAACTTCTATATTTCTTTATCTAGTTTCCTGCAGGATGTGGTTCAGTAGAGGCTTTATGAGTTTCCATAGAGAAGTCTGCACAAAACACAGAAGCTTTCTCTGATCCTTTATTTCAAAGCAGGAAGCAGAAAAGGAGTGACGTTTTCTGTTGTGCTTGAACCAAAACTTCAGATGCTAAATCAGTGGGAAAATCTTTCATTTAGTGGCTCATATTGTCATCATGTTTCCTTCTCCTTGTCAAGTGACTTCAGATGTACTTTCTCATAAAGCCCCAAGCATAACCAGCAACTTAATAGTTGAGCTTCCTCTGGGCATCTTCCCCTGATCCTGTTAAATCTTACCTACTAGGTTGGAAAAGAGGTCAAGTTTCCCTGATCCAGAGAGATCAAGAATATTAATATGAACTGCAGCTGCTCTGATTAAGAAATTCTTATGGGATAGGACAGTGTGGGCTATTACCTCCTGTGCCATTTGGTGAACATGATTCAAAGTAGATTTTATAAGGCCAAGAATTAAGTAATATAGTTGATATTACACCTGTTTCTCAGTCCTGTTCTTGGCCAGTTAGGCTGTTCTTTCCCTCCGAGTACAAGTATATTGGACCTTTTCCAACTCTGCTGTCTGTGGTCCTACCCAGCTATTAGTTCCTTTTTGTTTGAATACAAAGAGATGTCCTCAGCACTGCATATTATATTGTTTGTGCAGTCTAGTATTTGTAGTGAAATTAGGACACCACTGGAGCTGGAATTCTTTCTTGAAATTGTAATAGTCATTACTTTGGGACACAGTGTGAAATTAAATGCAAACATTTATATTTTGTTCAAGAAAATTAATTTGTAGACTCATAAACTCTTGCTGATTTTTAAAAATAATTTTATAATTTTAAAATTAAAAAATCATGTAAAATTAAAATTCTGAAATTGCAGATTAGATCAGGTGTTTCTATTATAGTCTGACTTTTCAAAGCAAAACATTTTTATCTGTATTGTCTGTAAGCCCCAGTTGTGGTGACAAGGTCGTAATTGGTCATTCTCATCAATGAAGTCTTCATAGGCATGAGGCTTAGCAAGCATATATTCCCTCAAGAGAATAATGAAGAATCTCCTGGGAAAAGCCCAAATTCTTTGGATTCAGTGTAGCTGAAGCTGGTTTTGCTCATAATTAACTTGATCGATAGAGTAACCTATATTGCTGGTTCTCTTCCCAGTGAAGGAGAATTAGTTGCATATGGTATCAGCGATTATTTTAAAAGTAGATTCTATTGCTTCTCCTTCTGATGTTCTGCCCTCTGTTAGAATTTAAATGTGGACTGGGCGTTTTTCCAGCTGTGTGATTGCAGCAGGTTATTGTAGATTTTACGGTTAAAGTAAAATAGACTCAGTACCACAGGGACAGTTTCTGCAAATGCTTATCCTATTAATGGGATTAGTTAAACATATGTGTATGTGGGTTTGCAGAATATCAATCCTTACATGTTTGAATTATACAGTTATTTCAAAACTGGGCTTGTGCCATGTATCAAATGTTAAAAAGTGTCTAGATATTCAAACTGGACATCACTGTGTGAAAGCACCTGTGAAGGCTCATCTAATATGAAAATGTGAAAAATCTTGTCTTCTAAAGCATCCTGTGTTTGGCAAAGCCCCACTGTCCTAAGTAGTTATTAAAAAATATGCCACGATTCTAAAGGCAGTTGATTCAAATGTACTTGAAATCAGCTCTGTTAGGTCTGTGAGCTAATTTCATCAGTGCTTTAAAGCAATTTTCTTGTGGTTGAGTGCCTGGCGATCTGGAGATTTTTCAAAGCTGTTAATCAAATTATATGATTTTAAATGGCTAATTTAACACTGGGCTGTGAAGAGTTAAACCAAACTGAGAAGTCAGAAACTGGCTGGGAAATTGGGCTACAAGAGAAAATCAACAGAAACAGACAAAAGGGGAAATAATACAGTACAGTAACGGAAAACTAAAAGTACTGGTCAGGATATTGTTGCCTCCTATCCCAGCCTAACTGTTGCCATGCGTGGGGATATTGCAAAATGATTATTTTAAAGGAGGCCTTATAGTAGAAGAATGCATTAGTTTCGTGGATATAGAAATGCATGCTGGCAATAAGCCTGTCACTACAGTCCAATTACCAGTTGATGGCTTAATATTTAGATGTGATGATAGCCATGCAAAGTCATCAAAGCAAAGCAGTCTTATGTGACATGATAGAGGCAGGCAGGATGCAGAGAAGGAGTGACAGAAAATGGGATGGGCAAACTGTCTTTCTCAATTCCCAACATTTCCATTTCAAGGCAAGATTATGACTGTTGAGGGAGGTGATTGGGTTCTGAAGTAGCTGAGATCTCAGATATGATAAGGGATGAATCAGTGAGATTTAAGCAGATTGTGGATGGCTCTTCTAGGCTGCGAGTGACAGACATCAATGCTGGTGTCAGCACAGATGGCAAAAAAAAAAAATTATCTGAAGATGTTTAGTTTGAAGTGATGGTTAGATGTCCATGAGGTGGTGTGAGAGAAGAAGAGGTAAGGATGAAAGTGAAGAGTCTACAACAATGAGTCTAGATATGGTAGCCAGATTTATTCCTCTAGTGAAGTCACTTGGAATTCACAGAAATGAAGAACTGAATTTTGGGAGCAAAGCTGTCTTTAAAGCTGGATCAGATTGCTCAGGGTGTTCTAAGGTTGCTCCAAGGATGGAGGTTCCACAGCTTCTCTGTACTGCCTGTTCCAGAGAAGAATCTTTTTCCACATGAGGGATGCTTTTCTTATTTCTAACCAGAATTTCCTTTCTTACAACTTTTGGCCATTGCCCCATGTCCTATTGTTGTGCATATCTGTGAAGAATCTGGCTTCATTTGCTCTGTAACTCTTCTTCCCTCCCACTCCATGGTGATAGAAGACTGCAATTAGTCTTCACTTCTCCAAGCTCAGCCAAGACAGTTCCCTCAGCGTCTGCTTATAGGCCATATTCTCCAGCTCGTCGGTCACGTTACTTGATGTTTGCTGGATTGTGTGCAATTTGACCACATCTCTCATGTATTGTGCTGTTATAGAGGAATCACTGGTTTCTTTGACTTCTTGGGTATGCTCTTGCTAATGGAGGGCAGAATGTCATTAACCTTTTCGTGCGAAGATGCACTACCGACTTATGCTCGATTTCCACAGGTTCTGCAGAGCTGCCACCTGTCTAGCCCATCCTCAGTCTGCAATGACATCTCCTGCCCCAAGTACAGGACATGTATTTGTCTTTGTTGAACTGCTTGAGGCCCATTTCTCCAGTCTTTCTGACTGGTAGCCTTGCCCTGCAGTTTTTCAGCCATTCCTCCCAGTTTGGTGTCACACATGATGTTGCTCAGGGTGCTAATGTCCTATCATCAATCATTGATGACATTTTTAAACAGACCCAGTATTGACCCATGAGAGACATCATGTGTAACCGATTGTTGATAGTCTTGGACCACTGATCACTATTATTTAAGCCCAGCAGTCTAGACAGTATTTCTTCCTTCAGGCAGTCTTGCAGTCAAGTCCATACTTTCCTCATTTGGCTACTGAGATACGAGAGGAGGCTGTTCTGAAAGTTTGCTGAAGTCAAGGTAAATAAGATCCGCTGGTATTAAGGGCTAGAGAAAGAAAGATGCTTAAAACCAGAGCTTGAACCTCCTTGGGAAGTGGGATACTGTGGGCTAACAAAATGTGCAGTTTTAGATTAGTGTGAGGGACTGGGGAAGACTGTCCCAGAAACAATGAGAAGACTCCAAGATGGTTACTATGGCTGATGATGCTGGTTTAGGGTCTTTGTTCCTTTGCTCCCTAGATTTGCCAGGAGTATGTCTTCAAAAAATAATGTGCTCTTTTCCCGACTTATCTCAGTTTTCACTAAGCATTTTCCCAGTGCAGATTTATTTTAAATAGTGCTACTTCTCTAGCTATGTAATTGCTGCAGGCATCTGTGGAAACTGTCTCAGACCAAAATTCTCTCAACAAACCTGATTTATTAAATGTGACACTTTCAAAACAGTGCTGCAGATGAAAGAGCATGACCATTGCTGGCTAAGAAGGAGCTTAAAGTCAGAAAGACTTTAAAATGATTAATCAAGTGTTATTGGCCTAGAGAGGATTCTTTGCTAAGCATTGAGACCTCTTAGAGTCTCAATCCAGCTTAGGCACATTTTCTGTACGTGCTCCACCGAGTTACAGTAATTCTGTAGTTAGTTAGCCTTGTTTCTAGTTGCTTAGTTGCCACACTTTAGTGTTTGTTCTGCATAACTTTTTCCTTTGTCGTAAAGGAGAAAGTATTTTATGTAGTTGGCAAAGAAATCTAGTCACTGTCAAATTGTGCTGCCTTTGGATTTAGAGTAAGATAGTGATTGCAGTAGACAAATGCCTGCAGTGCTGCTACTGTCCATCATTTGATACTCACTAACTACTTGTAAAAGGTAGCTGACTGGAACTGTGATATTTTCCACAGATTGTAGGTTATACTTCATAGTTCTGTCGTAGTAGTATGGTAAATAGAATACAGAGGTTATTCCTGCAAAGACTTCATGATTTTGTTTTTATACTATATTTTGTTCTAATTTGCAGTATTTAAACTGTGATTACATGGCTCAAAGGATTTGCCATGATTTAGTATGAAGGTTTTCGTCTTTAGGTTAGTGGCTTGTATCTGATGGTAGGATCAGAAGAATCCAGTTATCTGTGTGGAACTGCATGAAATAAAGAGGCAGCCTCGGTCCGTATCTAGAGAACAGGTGCTATATCCCAAGGCTGCAAGCGAAGTTATAAATACAGGGTCTGTAAAATATATATAAAATTGGATTTTCCATATCCACTTTAGGATTTAGACACCTAATAAAATACAGAGAATCCTGCGTATTTTAAGTCTGTGTTTGAGCTCTTCTTAGAGCTCAGCTTTATATCTTTTGAAACACCCACATTTTCCTAATTACAATAATTTTGTTTGATATGTAGAAAAATCATTCTGGGATGGTACTTGTGGGCCAATGTGAACTATAATTTATGATTTAAACTGTGTAGAATAAGATTCACATTTCCACCATTTTTAGCATAAAGCTGTTTAAATAATTGAAAACAGATTACATGGTAGCTTTTATTACATTATTATTATGCATTACTCTAAAATACAAATATAATGATCTTTATTTTTTTTTAAATCAGTGTGTTCTAGGACTATGGCTTCCAAAACTCCAGTTGGATTCGTTGGGCTGGGTAACATGGGAAATCCAATGGCAAAAAACCTGATAAAACACGGATATCCAGTTATTGCATATGATGTGTTCCCAGAAGCTTGCAAAGAATTTCAAGACTTGGGTGCTCAGGTAAAGTAATAAACTTCCTTTATTCCAATTTCAACTAATGTTGAATGGTTCTTGCATGCAACGCAATTAAATCATCTGTGTTTGTCTTCTTGATTAAGATCACAGTCAGAACTAAAACAACACAGTGAATATAATCTGAGTCCATAAGGTTTCAGTTGGAGCAAAGATACGATTCTACCCTAAGTAATTTTCCTACTGTTAGCCAGAATTGCTACTTTGTCGAACTCCTCTGGCTCTTTTTTTCCCTCCCCTTTTTATGAGAGTGGGTTGATGGCCTCCTCCTTTCTCCTGCTTCCTTCTCCCCCAGGTCTAGATGGCCAGTGGGCTGCTTTTCATCTGGTTCCTACTTTGACCTTTCCAGGTTAAATGACCCTAGTTAAAAGTTCCTGCTGGCATAGCTATAAGGGTTATAGGGACATATGAGCTTTCCTGCTGCTTCAAGGTGCAGTCCTCAGGGGCAGGGGAAAAATCTAATTATTTAAGTGCTTATTCTCTTGGAGGTGAGGAAGGATACGGTGAGAGAAGAGGAAGGAATGAAAAGGAAAAAGGAGGGAAGGAAATTGATTACATTAAGGAGGTTTACCTTCCTGCCGTATACCCTGAAAAATCTTGGCCCTTTTCCAGCTAGTCCTGTTCCTTTTGTTGATCTGTTGATACTCCCGGAACCCCATTCAGTCGGTGGCTGGGTCATTTCTAAGTGTCTGAAACACATTTGAATTGTTTTGACGTACTTCAAAGCTGTAACAGTTTAGACAGTTGTGGGCAGATGGGTAGGTGCGTAAAACACTGGAAGAAAGGAACATACTCATGTAAGGAGTGCAATGCAAAAATAATACTCTGTAACAGTATAAAGGATAGGAGGGAATATTCCAGCAGTGGCAAGGAAATTGTAGGTAGATCTAGATAGAGGAACTGTGTGCCTTGAAAGTCTAAACTGCTGGAGCTATTTGCAGCTATTTTAAATAATGAGGTAACATCAAGATTCATGAAAGATAAAATGATAAAGCACACCCATTAGTAATTAATTTCAGCTCCCCTTGAATAATTACAGAATCTTGGCCTTAAGTGGGAAAGTAAGCTTTGCAGCTTCTTTTCCTAGCTCCTATTTTTTTTTGTTAAAGCAGCTGAGACCCTCAGGCATGAAACAGACCTGTCTTTGAGTAAGAGACTGGGCAAATGGGAGTCTGTTTTGAACAATTGGCTGTATTTTTAATTTGTGTTCTGCAGTAGAATCTCTTTGCTGTGGCTGCCCATTTTGATAGCTTTTTGCCCTTATAATGGAATCCTTGGCATTCACTGCAAGACTTAACATGTGATAATAAAGGTGAACTGTAATGCTTTTAAAAGTAAAGTCAAAAGTATGTTTTAAGATTGTAAATCACTAAGAGAATACAGGGGAAGGCTTAAATACAAATAAAACACACTTTAGGAAAATATGTGAATGTAACTTTCTCTTCTTAATCTATAGGTGTAAATCCTACCCCAACACTTTATTCAGGAGTTGAAAACTTGTGGGTCCATGGGGCCTTGTAGAAACTGCTGTAGAAGGAACATTGGGCTCTAAGGGCTGCTTTCTCTTTGGTCTGGCTGGTAGGGTAAAATCATCAGGAGTGTTACAGAGGTGAAATGACCCCAAGAGACAGTAAACATAGTCAAATGTCCGTTGTTTTAAGGCCAGTGCTGCTACCAAGGTATATGGAGGATGAGGGATATTGGACCATAAATCTGCATAATCTGTGACTCCCCATTCTTTAGCCTCTGAATTGAAAGAACTGGGAGGTAGTATATATCAGGAAGCAGCCACCCTCCTAGTAATGGTGAACAGTAAGAGCAAAACTGGCTGAGAAGGAGCATATGGAACCACTTGGGGTGAAACTTGGAGAAAGCTGGAAGGCCACAAACAAGGGAAAATACTGAACAGGGCTGCGAGCAAGTAGGCTGCCTCTACACTCTACTTACTGTCTTTCCCCTTTGTCATAATTATCATATTTATCATGCTTATCAATCTTTTTCTCACACAGTGGAGTAACTATGTCACACAGTTACTTTTCTACAGTTTACATGTCTTTGAATCCTATCTCAGACTTAGAAGATTGAGAGTGTTACTGAAGTCATCTGATGCATAAAGCGTCATAAAAATAAAGTTTTCTTTGGTGTACAGTAAGAATGGCATTTTAGGCAAACAGAATTATTAATTGACTTACTGCAAAAATAAATAAAAAATAGGGATGCAGTTTGGAACAAATATAAGCAGATGCACATATTGAAGGGCAAAACCAATGACCAGTATCAAGGAAAGTTTCCCCTATCCAGTTGCATACTGCAGAAGTTTGGTTGAACTAAACAAAGAAGTATCAGAACATGTACGGAACTCGGTGGGCTGCTAGTCTGAGCCAGTGTGGTCTGTGTTGGTAATAAACAATTAGTATTCGGTATCTTTTTTAAAGTTATGCACATTTTTAGTGATTTTGAATGCTTAATGCTTTGCGATAGCTTTCAAATCATTCAGCTTTATTTCTGAGACAGGAAGTCCCAAATAAAATAAAAGTTTTGTATGCTGCTTATTGAACCAGGTAGGTAGATTTCCTCAGAAAATACAATTCATATTTATTAACAGTATCAAAAAACCAAGAACGGCAGTTTGGAATTTTAATTCACACTTTGTTCTGCTGTTTTCTTCAAGGTAGGAGAAAGATTTTCCTTTGCAAGGTTATGAAAGTACTGTCCTAATCTATGTGTGTTTTTAATCGCATTTTCTTTGTGTTAAAGGCATGTTAGTATTTTGAAAGACCTGGATAGAATAAATTAATGTCTGTGTAGGAGGCTACTGACCATGTCTATGTATATGTGTTCCTTAAGAACTGTTTAAAACTGTAGTCAAAACCCAGCTATATTTTAACCCAGCTATATTCTGTCTATGTAGCCAAGTAGAAATTTGAGGCTGGTGTAGTTTTTCAGTTGTGTGCCCGATATAGTATGTTTTTCAATTTCTGGTTGAAAGATGCAAATGGGCCACTGAGTCTTCGCTGATAACTTGCAAACCCCTAAGAATAGTGGAGATAATAGTTTCAAATAAGAAGACATATATAAATTCAGGGTCCAATCACACACTGCCTCTCTCCTCCTCTAATAATACACATTGGGACTGAACTGAACCAGAGATACTCGAAACTAAAGACATAAGTCTCATACTCCTATATAAAGAGATAAGCTCTCCGGTCTCCAGGGAGGCAAGTAATAAAATTAACTAATCAAATAGAAAAGCTTTGCTCTTACAATTGCCTCATTTATTCCTCCTAACCTTTGTTCTTTAGAGCATGTTTCTTTTTTTAACTCTGTAGTATACCAGATGTTTTGTGCAGTATTAACTTAGTCTTTAAAAGCAAAATCTGTGTGTTTCTAAGTCCCATCTATGCCAGTTTGTGTACCTTTTTTTTCCCAAGAGCTCTGTTCAGTGACTATATACAGTCTTTCTTTCTTTTACTTATAAATACAAATCAAGAAGTTTCTCATGCTGTATCCCAGAAGTCCTTATTCAACATTCCTTACAAATGTGTATATAGCATGCTTTCTTTGATTCTGAGACCTCATAAATGCAGTGTATATAAAAAGAATATATTTACATTAGGCTCTTTACTGTCAAAACTAACAAAAATTATAACAAATACCTGTATTTATAAATAGATAGGGAATGGTGAAATACGCTCAACGATTTGTTGATTTGTCTGCACTGTGGAAAGTCTCCATAATTTCACATAACTGTTCAGCTGCAATTTCTTTATCCCTAGAGTCATGTGATATGGAAATTCTAATTTATTCACAGAAGTGCATGTAAAATTTTAAGACATTTCTTAAAGTTAAAAACTCAAGGCATATAACATATGTAGCAGAACAGATCATTGAGATACTAAGGTTACTTCTCATCATTCAGCAACAATAGCTGGAAAATAAATACTACAAGTCCTATTCACAAACAGAACTTACTTTCTGTTCATCTTGCTTCCTGCTTAGAAATTAAGTCCTTTCTGTGAAATTACCTGAATGACTGAAATCAGATTTGATCCTTGTGGGCTAAAGATAAAAGAGTTAGCTGTATTTTTTTGTTGCTGCTTTCCCTGATCTACGAATGTATTAACAATGCATTTTTTTTAAAGAATTATTTCAAACTAGTACTGGACAAAAGTCTTCGTGGTAAATGTCTTCTGAATGCAACTCAGCTTTAGCTGTCAGTATTTCTCTGAAAGTGATCTGGGAAAGGTAATATACCTTTAAAGCTAGATTTGTTTATTTAACAACCAGTACCTAATACTATATTTTGAAAATTGTTCAGATCTTTTTTTGTGAAGAATACTTGAGCTGATGATTTTCCTTTTGAAAAAATGCTAACTGTAATATTGTGAGAAACAGCAGTTAATCTCATCTTTTTTTTAAGGTGAGCCTCAGAGGCACATTAAGTAATTTTTTTCTTTTTTCCTCAGTCTTCCTCTCTTCCAATATCTTATATAAGATAAGGGAAAAAAATGAGATTTCTGTGATCCTTCATATTTTCCTCCTTAGAAGCATTGTAGAGCCATATTTTGTATAGATGCATGGTTTTTAGGGAATTGAAGATTCATGAATAGGTTGATGGGATGCAAGCATCCCCTTTGGCAGATGTTGTGGAGGAGCTTCCATGACAGCAAATCTTTTTCATTTTTATTTTTTTTATTTTTCTATTACTGGATACAGTTAACCAACATTTTCATTAGGAGACCAATTTTTCTGGTGTTTTAAGTTTTTACCTAGCTAACTTGTGACCAGTGAATACTACGAACAAATTCAGCAAACATGTCTGACATCTATTTTTCAGGAAGTGTAAGCTTACATTTTTTTTTTCCTTTTAAAAGGTAACAGAATCCCCAGCAGATGTAGCAGAACGAGCAGACAGAATTATTACCATGCTGCCTTCTAGTCCCAATGTGAGAGAAGTTTACACAGGAGCAAATGGAATTCTAAAGTAAGACTTTTTTGTAGTTTGGAGAATTCCCAGTCCTACTTAAGTCTGTATCATGTTGTTTGTCAGATGATCGCTGTTGCTGTAACTCTTACTGTGCCTTCAGGGCACTTAATTCAATGTTCTCTGTTCTGTCACTATTGATATTTCTAATTATCTGAGTTCTCTTATACAGTGCTTGCTTTTGAATGGCTTTTGGCTGAAGTCTTGATTTTATTTTCTGTAGGATAATAATTTATGTGTGTTTGAGACAATTTAACTGACGATTATCTGCCTTTCCAGTTGCATGTTTCTTTTGCCCTAATGTAATGTACTATACACAAGTATAACTAGAATATTTTCTGGCAACAATTATTTGCTCATTTTTTCTTTTACTTGAAGTCCTATAAATTAAAGAGATGTCATTGTGTCTTATGGTATTAAAGTATATTAACATAGAAAGCTGACAAGACTTTATATTGATTTTTACTCTTACTTGGCTGTTTATTACACAAGAAAATAGCTAATGAGTTTGTTTAATGTGAAACAGTGGGTTTTAACTTTTGTGGAGGGATTTCCACTAAACCTTAAATGCATAGTTTGCAGAAATCTATTGCTCAGAGTTTTTGTACTTGCCAAATCAAAAAATAAATAATATTTAAAAGTCTGTTCTGGCCATGTGTGCATTACTCCTGGCAGGCTGACTGAGGCTACTGGATACCTCTGAGGATCATGTAGCATCTTACAGCTATCAAGGTTAATAATGTAAAGGAAGAAACATACAGAAAACAAAAGTACAGTAGATTGCCAGAAACTGGTGATGTCTTTTTAGGTACTGATTGTACAATATTAAGATGCATTGATAAGAAAACGAAGTGGAGGAGAGGATTTCTGTTGTTATTGCTATATAGGAATAATAGTTGCTTCCTTCCCTTAGTGGTCTGTAGTTTAATTCCTCTCAAAGTAGGACTGAGCGTATCTGAGTATCCATAGCTTAGACCCTTCAGGGAAGATGGGTAATGGATCAGTCCTACAAAGCCAAGCAAACAGCTGCGGGAGAACTATCCAGGATGACAGTGGTTTGAAGAACAACTGGCAATACTTACTGACATGGTACAGCCAGTTAATCTTTTAAGTACATGGATGTGGAAAATCCTGCAGGGAACAGAGGCTGTGGAAAGCAGTCCTATGCTGCTGCAGTTTCTCAGCCTCTGTATTAAGAGAAGGAAGTGTAATTTGGCAGTAGTGGTTGTCCCTCTGAGTGACACTCAAGACCTGGTCCTTGCTGGCTGAATTGACTTTCTTAATTTTCTAAAGGTTTTTAAGATTACTGAAGAAAACATTGATACTGTGAGGTGTTTAAGGGTTAACTTAGTCATCCCACTGTGTTACCAAGGAGCCTTCACTGCTCCTCCTTCTGGGCACAGTGGAGTACTTTATCTGCAGGATGGTCTTCATTGCATGTATTCAAACTATCTGCAGCAGGTCACACCTCCCATGGAAAAGGACAAGTTTTATGTATGGAGCACGGTTTAAGTCTGGAGCTCCAGTGGGGTCCACAACTGTATGTATATCTTGAGAGACTATTTCCAGAATCTAGGTAGTTCAGTTAAGTGAAAATCACTGTACTTCCAACAGCACGCAAGGTGCAGTGAAGCTCTTCATCTGTCATGTGTAGCTTTACATGGGCCACCTTTTTATGACTGAAAAATTATGTTGTTTGATTTCATGGTGAATGCTGGTCAAGTGGACTTGAAATCATGGTGTAATTCAATGGAAAGAGGGATAAAATGGCTACCCTCAATTTTTTTATTGTGGAGAGCATTAAAAAATTCTATTTTTTTAAATTTAAAATTTAATTGTATATTTTTAATCACATATGCAATTTCCTGCTTTCTACAGTTCTTCTGCCTGAATTTACTAGCTATCATGGGGAAAACAAGATTTTTCTCCATGTGTCACTTCAAATTTTCTGTGGGCTTTTGTGGTCTTAGTTATGATGTTTGTGTGGAATAAATAGTAGCAATGATTAAAAGGATGAAATCAGACTATTCTAAGAATTTATGATATTGTATATATAAAAAGAATGTATTGTTATATATTAAATTTTAGGCTGAATCAACATTTAGTTCAGTTGCTTAGAATGCATCTTAGATGGTCTGTATATGATATACTGTTCAAACTCGTATCATGGCAGGTTTTCCTTGTGCACCCTTGTTGTGTGATTTTTTATAATAGTGTTTAGGTGGAATATCCTTTTTTATGTTCTGATATTATTAGGCTTTGAGTGATTCAAAACTGTCCCTGTGCTATACAGAGTCAGTAGTATAAATACTGAGCAGATCTTGCTCAATAGGGTTTAAAACTTTGTGTTCTCTGGGTACCACAAGTTTCTATAAATTTATCATGCTGAGGAAAGCCAGTGCCATGGTAATAGTTACAGGTGTCTTGTGAAACAAATACAACAACAACAGCAGCGACAACAAATCATCTTTATTTTAGGAAAGTGAAGAAAGGCTCATTGCTAATAGATTCCAGTACTATTGACCCAGCAGTTTCAAAAGAATTAGCCAAAGCTGTTGAAAAAATGGGAGCTGTTTTCATGGATGCCCCAGTTTCTGGAGGTAAGTCTTCATTAACAGTTTACCTCACATTGGACACGTTGTCTCTTTGTTTGCAATCTTGGTCACCAGTTTGTACCTTTGTTGCTACAAGTTGCTTTCCTTTGCTATATGTACAGTATTCTGGGCTTTTTTTGTTGTTGTTTGATTATGTTACAGAAATGTATGTTATTTTATGAATATTGTTAGGGTTTAGGAGTATGCTTTTGTGTTAGACCTGGAGAAACTGAGCTTTCTTAGGATATGGTACAGTGGTCATTTTAACTCCTTTCCTAAAGTTGCATGTAGTCACATCTTTTCAGCCTCCATTTGTTTCTGTTATGGAAAAACTGGTTGTCATTAAGCAGTTTTGCTGCTTTTTCATTAATTAAAAAGGAGGTTATGAAGGGGGGAATATAGGATTTCTTAATCAAGAGAAAACAGCTTTCATTTGGTTTTGTAACAGTTGAAGAGTATGGGTAATATTTGTCTATTCTTGAAAGTTGCTAGCTATTAATCTCGTGAGTAATTTATTTCTCGTAAGAAATAATATAGAGCAGGGAAGTGGACTGAGGAGAGCAGAAACATAAAATCATGGTTTTGAAAACAAAACCATAGCTGATAGTTACTATTGTTGAATGCTTCTCTAAAAGACCTAGAATTAGAATGTGAGGGCATCTCATTTTATGTGGGAAAATCTTGGGGTTTCTACAATCCCCTCTAAAAATTACTCTAATTGGCATTGCGAGAATTATTTATTTTCTTGATGAGTGCAGGTGAGGAACAATAACTAGCCATCTTTTTAATTTTCAACTGAAAACTAAGGCAGGGTTTGACTACGTTCCAGAAGCCAAAATTTTCATCCAAATTCTATTGTGAAAGTAGGAAGATCCAGGTAGGTGATACTGAAGAATATAATGGAGAAGACTAGATTCTTACTTCCCAGCCAAAATATTAGTCCTGATTTATATAAATTTTTAACTTGTCAGGCTGGAAATAAAAACAGTAGAAAAAGTGTATTGTGAGTGGATTATATATCTATCTGATCCTTTTCTAAACAACTGCATGCCCTTCTGCTTTTCAGTTGGGCAATTCTGGCATTATCTGTATGGTTCTCTTCAGTCCCTTTCTACCAGATATGCTGTTTACTTGAAGGAATTATTTACCTTTTAGAAATGTCTGTAATTTGTTGTTACCTGTAAGTTTTTACTGTAAGGCTGACTATGCTATAACTACAAAGAAAAAAAGTTTGATTCCTAAACAACCCTAGCTGTTTGGGGGAGTTTGTTCCTTGAGAAAATGTTAAGGCCAAGACAGAGTTAATATGATAACATGTAGCTGACTAGTATGAATATAGATGGCTTTTTTGGTTTTAGTTTATTTGAATACAAATAACTTGGTGTTTAGTGTCAGTTAGAGATTGAGTGATATTCTGAAGGAGGGGGAAAGAATTGAGATTTAGCTTTCTAGTACTTAATATGTTTGTGAATGCCAAGGAGTACAAAGAAATGTGGAGAAGTTAAAGGTTGGAAAAAACCTTTCATGTTATGCTTTGTTATTTCCATCTTTCAAGACCTAACACATCAAGTCTTTGGGGTATTTTTGTATGTCCTGACTGCAGTGTTGGACTTCAAACAAAACACTACATGGAGAAGTATACTTGGCTCTCTAGAAATTGGCAGGCCTTATTCTGTGGCAGTGAAGAGGAAGAGAAAGCAGCATGCCTGAACTGTCCCCTTCAGATCTGTCTGTTTAATAGCTGTTATTGGCACACATCTCCACTTGTGTTTTTAGGTATTTGGGTGTTGCCTGATGGATGTTAATGTACATCTGCACTGTGAACAAGTTATTTCACAAACTGAATAATACTTTGGAAAATTCTTGGTCTAGAAACCTTAGTGAGAAATAGCGGTGATTTTAATCCTGTCCTGTCATTGCAAATGAAGAATCTTTGTGCATAGCATTAAGACCAGATTTTAGTGGCCCGTTTGCAGCTTTACCCCTAAAAGATTCTTTCCCTTGATCTTTTTCAGATGGGCCTGTGTGCCAACGTAGTAGTGCTTTCTTCAATGGCCTACAGCATTTACTTGCAGCTTACAGTCAGGACCCATTAAGTGGAAGTTGATGCACCAAGTTACTACAGTATTATTTCGTATTAACTGACTTTAGAAAATACTTCTCATCCCAGTAGTTGCATGCAGATTATGCTGCTAATGCTGTCTAGAGATAGCAATCGCTTTACCCTGGGATTAGGATCTCTTGCAGGTCCACATGAGAAAGTTGTGTCTTGGTTCCCAGTGCTGCCCTGATTTGTGACTCTTAGTGAACATGTGACTAATGAGGAAACACCTTCAAAATCCACGCTTAATTTTTTTTTTTTAATCTAGAGGAGTAAATTTATCTCTTGGCGAAGATTGGATTCTGCATTTTTGTATGTATAAGAGACTTTTAAAGTACACATTATCACAGAAATGTATTTAAAACTGACTTCTGTCGGCACAAGACACTACTGGCAAAGTACAGGATCTAAATTTAGCCTTCAGGAATTGTGTCAAGTTTGTTCTCCCACTGGTTTCAGGAAAAGTATGATACAGAGTCTCACCTTGCAATCCGGAGCAAACTTTACTAATGGCTTAACTAATGCTGCCATAATAGTTCTCTTTCTTTAACTTGGTATACAAAATATGCATTGTCTGAAACTTAGGGAGATCTTCCCCTTCACTGTATATCTTATCCAAGGTAGTCATCAGTAAAAAAAAAAGAGTACTAATTGTTAATAACAACTGTCATGTAGAGAACTGTAGTCACGTTAATATGGTAACAAATAGTAGAATAGAAGAATTTTTTTTTATATAAACTGTGGATTGGAGGTGGCTAGAAAAGGTTGGAGTTTCTATTCCAGCTGTCATTTCAAACTGTTTTGTCTTACAGTTCTGCAACCGTAAGATTCAGTTAGTGATTAGTGATGGAAAAAATATTAGTAGTGCCACTGACAAGTTGAGACTTCAGCTCATTGGTAACATAAAATATAATGTGAGTTCTTGAAGGGTGAAATGCAGACTTATTCCCTGTATTGGAAAAGAATACTGTGAGATCTTTAATTTGATTTTCTCTCAGAGAATAGTATATTTCATTATTTTAATGGCAGGATCTGACCGATAGCAGAGAATAGACCAAACAGAATAATTGGTGAGTGTGTTTCTTTTACTTAAACGTTGGTGGCTTGGTGTAGTGTCTTTTCCCAGGGAAACAGAGGAGTTAAGACTCTGTGCACACTAATGCTTGCAAAAATGATTTGAAACATTTTAGACTAGATTAAATAATAAAAATTAGTAATGAGTGGTTCAAATGTTGCATCTTTTAGCTTGTAAATTCTGTTGTAATAAAGATGCATAATCAATATATTTGCCAGAATAAAGCTGGTTTAATTAGACCTGTCTTTGTTGGAGAGCCTTTGTAGAGCTACTTTTTAACTGTTCACTAGGTTGTGTCTGCTTTGTTTCTTTAGCTTTGTGCACTTTTAGAGAAATGCTATCCTATGACTTCATGTGAGCAGAAGAGTCGGTGGGTTGACTCAGTGTCTCTAATTTGAGACATTATGTACTTTTTTAATAAACAGAAGGCACAAAATAAGGAATCTCCTGAATTCAGTGGTATAGAGGTTTTGTTTGGTTTTGGCTTCTTGACCTGCTAATGGAGTGATTGGATCTGTTAAAATGTTTGAAGCACTATCAAGATGAAGCAGGTTCATGAATTTAGAACTAATAATTCTGACCTATCTCTCTATCAGTGGCAGGTGTTCTTGCCGGTGAGGATAAGAGCTAAATGCATAGTGATATTTCCTCCATTGTTATTTTTGTTTTTACGCTTTTATGTTTTATTTTTAAATCCTGAATGTGTGTACTCAGAATGGCCATAACATTCTCTGTGCTTCTGGTGTACTTTCACTGCACTTTCTCTGCCCTTCCTCAGTCACTACATGTCTTGAATAATCTTTTCTTTCCTGACATGTTTCTTAATTTTTCTGTTTAAGTTTTTTACTGAATGCATCCAATCATATTAATTTTTTGCAAAGTCCGTGATCTAGACATGGTGGTAGAAATGACAATGTACAACCTTAATATTAAAGGTAGTATGAAAAATGTTGCTGAGTTATTCTGAAATTGAAATTAGGGAAAAGTAATGCAAGAAGTAATGAAGACAAAGAAGGGAAAAAATTGAGTGAATTGATTTAAGAAAGCTGAAATGAGGATGAAGAAACCTGAGATACTTAAAAAGCTTCTGATTTTTAATAACTTACGATTTAAATTATTTAACAATACTTATGTTTGTCAAAATAAGGCTGGTTTAGTAGACCTCTTCTGTTGGAGAGAAGATGGAAAGGAATGAAAATCTTGAAAATCTTACAAATTGGCAAAATGAGTATTTTGACACTGGGGAAGGAGGAAGTATAAACCCTGTGCAGAAATCACGATGTTGGCAGCAGCTGCTGTTACAGAAGAGTTAGACAGTATATTTACTGATGTACTGACTTTGCAAGACTATTTTTCTTCTGTAAGTTTATTATGCCTTTTATTTTATTTTATAGAGATGCAAAAGGTAGCAGAAGGTAAGGAAGAATAAACAGATTTGTTGAGAGTATCATCTAAAAACGTTCACTGGAGTGGAGACAATTATCCTTCAATGACTAAAAGGGTGGAATAACTGATTTTATTAAAGTATATTGTATATTTTGGCAATAAAATTGTGTGTAGTCTGGCCAAATAATGACCGATGTGCAAGGAAACATATCTGTCTCCATTTAATCGAAGGTGTAAAGATGAGTTATTCAGGCAGGCCCAATGGGATATAACCAGGAATAATAGGCTGGAAATCATTAAGGAAAGAAAAATGTGTGCTGTGTCTACCAGGAAAAATGTCCTAACGACATTCTTCATACACTGTGGAATAATTTCCAAAGGAGATGGTTGAAGCCAAGTATCTTGACATGCTTTAAACTGTACTGGGCAAAGTGCTAGGAACTATTCTGTAGGGAAAAATCTACAACTGGCAGGAGGATGGCTACATGATCTAATCGGTCTTTTCCATTTCTGATGTCTATAGTTCTGTTGTTCTCACACATGGTGTTCGAAAACAGTTAAAGGAAAACTGTCCAGATGGAAGTTAGAAATCCCTGTGGCACTCTTTGAAAAAGAGTAAGGAATAACTGCAGAATTAGAGCCAACATTCCTTCTCTCAGTAAAAATAGTTCTAATATCCACAGCTGTACATGAGTTGTTGCCACATTCCTAATAACTGCTCTGTTTGCTTGTGGTTACTTTAATGCTAGTATCTAGCTTATCCTGTCAAGTGTTCTGAGATATCCAGAGCAAGAAAGATCTTCAAATGTCAGCCTGTCATAAGTCCTAGAGAATAAAACTTAAGTTAATTTTTTTAATTTTGATTGCTTCTTCTAGAGGTTGTTTAAAGTTAAGGAGTTGCAGGTGGTGCTTTGATATGTTTCTGGAATGAAGGGATGACTTCAAAGCTTTCTACTAAGTTCGTTTTGGTTTTAAACATTCATGGGCTTCTTTTTCTCTCTTTTTTTTTTTTTTTTGCTCTTTCAACGGAGTCTCTTGTTCAAAGTGTGTATTTTTCATGTAGTCAAAAAAACGTAGCCTCCTGTGGTTGAGACAGTGGGGATGATGAGCACCAGACCTTAATAATCCCCTGACTCTCTCTGAGTCCTAATTCCATATATACATAAATGTGGATGGTGCACATGTCAGTACTGAGCCCAGCGCCATGAACACCAGAGCAAGAACTACAAACTGGAAAGCTCTGCACAGAGTAGGGCTGGGAGTATGCTGTACCTGCACAGCAGCCATCAGTGTGGGGACAGTCCCACCAGCACTGGAGATGCCGCTGGAGAAAATGCAGCTTACTCTGAATCTTAATGCCAAGCAGTTATACTTGCAATTCAGTGTTGCCTCAAACAGATTTTTTCAGTCTGTGTGTGGAACTCCTATTTTTAAAAAAACCAAGAATGCCACAGAAACCTCACTTACTGTCCTGGTTTCAGCTGAGATAGAGTTAATTTTGTTCCTAGTAGCTGGTACAGTGCTGGATGTTTTTGATTTAGAATGAGAATAATGTTGATAACGTACTGATGCTTATTTATTGCTAACTCGTGCTTACTCCGAGTCAAGGACTTTTGAGTTTCCCATGCTCTGCCAATGAGGAGGTGCACATCAAGCCGGGAGGGAGCATAGCCAGGACAGCTGATCTGAAGTGGACAAAGGGATAGTCCATTGCAGAGAATGTCATGCTCAGAATATAAACTGGGGGGAATTGCCCGGGAGGGGCTGATTGCTGCTCAGGAAGGGGCTGGACATTGGTCAGTGGGTGGTGAGCAAGTGTATTGAGCATCACTTGCCTTTCTTGGGTTTTATCTCTCTCTTTTCACTGTCTCCCTATTCATCACCATTTATTATTAGTGATACTATTGCTTTACTATTCTTATATTAATATGTGGATTTTACCTTTTTTTTGTGGTTCTCCTCTCCACCCCACTAGGGGCAGGTAAGGGGTGAGTGGCTACATGGTACTTAACTTGCTGGCTGGGGCTAAATTACAATGTGTATTTAAATGGACTGGGCCACTGAAGATGTGGCCCAACATAGAATTAGATGTTCTGTTTTGTCTCTTGCTCAGCAAGGGAGATCTGCATGTCTTACACTTAGACCCATGGGAAGAAACAGTAATATCCTAAGTATCTGAACCTTAGGGCACATCTCAAGTGCACATTTGTGCAAAAATGCTCCGTGTTGAAGAAGACTCCTTTGAAGGCCCTTTAAATGCTTAAACTGAAGGACTAAGAAAGAAAAGACTCAAACTCAGATGGGGTAAACTTTGCAGACAGGGACAGCTAACCTTGTCTTGTAGTGCAAGCCTTTGAAAGTAAATTACTTGTTGATCCCTTAAGTGGCTGAATCCAGGATCAGTAAGAATGAAAGCTGAACTTCTGTTGACCTCCATCTGGATCATGCTAGTATTCTGGGTTCCTTGTGTTTCATTTTAAAGTCATGATGATGAGTTGGGCAAGTGTGAGATTTGTTTATGAAAATATTAGCCTATGATCTGGAACCATTCTAAGTCAGTGGGTCATTGCAGAATGTCATGTTGTAGTGGAGGACATCCTTATGTTTTGGTAAGTGTCTCAAGTTGTGCTAATGAGAAAGGGGATAATGTTCTAACAGAAGTGCTCCATCTGCACTTTAAACAAATACCTGAAAATTACTCCATATTTTTAGTGCCCATGGTGAGACATTTCAGTAACTTCAGCTTTTGTCCTTACCAGAATGGCTTCTAGTTAATCCACGGGGAGCACATAGAAATACCAGGATTTTCTAATTCTTCCTCCTTCAACCACACATTGAAAAAACATGGTTTGTAGGATTAAATAAAAGGGTAAGGGAAACAGTATTGCCTTTTGATAAGCATTTAGAATTCAGCTGTCAGCATACAAACTGTGTAAATGTTCACCTTCCAGTTTATCCAACAGTATTTAATTCTGTTGGCTCACTGCTTCGATCTACTGAAATGCAGAGGACAGTCATGCAGTTCCAGAACTGAAGAAACACTTTTTAACTACAGTTCTATTCATGCCAAGCAAAATATAGGACCTGAAGTGGGAAAAAAATTTACTTACTGCACTGTATTTGACCTACAGTTTTAACCCTTAAAACTGGGTTATCGTTTTTGTTCCTGTAGTTTTGCTGGGACTCAGTGTGTAGAATTTCCTAGACCTTAGACAGCCTTAACCTGTATCTGTTCATAAGAAGAATTAAAGTGTGGCTTGACAGGAAGAGAGTAATGCATGGAAATGTCACCCTACTGCCATACCTTCAGTTTCTATTCCTGGTTCTGTAAGCAGTTGTGGTTTAATTAATCTGTGTAGTGGAAGAATGTTAAATTTGTTTGCAGTAAAATGAGGGATGGGGGGCAGTATGAAACACTGTGTAACACTTTATTAAAACCTTTACGTATTTTAAGTAAATCCACATAATGGTTTGATAGTAATCCTGTGTGTTGTTTGAGTGTCGATAAATTAACAGCGTTTTTTAGTGTGAAGTTTAGGCAAGTTGACCAGAATACTAATCTGACACATAATTGTTATCCATTTGCTTTATTTAATATGAGTTGCTGCAAACTGTGTAAGATCCTACTTACTACATAACTATATAGTTTAACCATATGCAATTAGAAATGACACATTTTTGCTGTCATTTTGTTTTCAATCTGTGTTTCCATTGCTTTCTGAGAATGTGTGGTGGGAATGTGTGGCTCATGGCTCTTAGTATATTTGCCATGGGGAGTACAGAGAAAATCACATTAACTTTTAGCATTGGCTGAGGATCATACTACTTGTGTTTCATTTGTGTCAGATTTCTTGAGTTTGCATAATATCGTGGATTTTCATTATGTAACTAACAGAGGTAATCTACAGAAGTATATGGCTATATATAGTTAGGTCTTCAAATTTGGTCAGTTTCTGATGTCCAACATTTTTCTGATTAAACTATTTTCCAGAATTGCTACAACTGTTTGTAGTCTGAAAGGAGTATTTGGTGGCAGCTGGATGCTTTTTGTCATGAGTAAGATGTTTTATGTTGCCCATGCAGGGAGAATAGAGATTTCCTTTCTCTTTCAAAAGTTGGAGGACAGTTGGAGAAAGGTATTTTCAGTAAGTTATCAACATGTGAACCATTGTCATAGTAGAGCTAAACTAGGCGTGCGTCTGGCTTTGCTGTTTCTGCAGATACTCCTTTTAGGATTGACATTAGTGGGGACTTAGGGTTGATGCTGGGGCAGTGGTAAGGTTTTGTAATAGAAGCACTAAATGAGAAGCTGATGTGAATTTGGCAAGCAGGAGTTTCCTGAGACGGAGCATCCTCTTAGCAGCCTCAGTCTGAATCTTGGCTGCCTCTGAGGGCTCCCACCCAGTCCAAGATGGAAGTTCCTGCAGAGAGCACTAATAGCGTCCCTCACTGCCTCAACAAATCGTGTTAAGGCGTGGGGCTTAACTGCTGTGAAACAATGCAATAAATTCCTCCCAAATTTTCCTCAGGGCCAAAATGAACATATTTGATCACCTAAATGCATCATTCCTGTTCTAGGACAAGTGGACTATAGGAAAGCGTTTGCATTAGCAGTGCACCAACTGGCACACCTATTAAAGAAGAAGGTGGTTAATCTGTTACTGTTTGGTCAATGTCACTTTTTTCCCCACTGTATTAATATGCTTAGCAATTCTTAACAGTAAATGTGACTATGTGCACTTACTTAGTAATTTGTTTTCCTTAGTAGACAATTACACCAGTCTTGAATTGAGTGTTTCTTGGGTAACTGGGGTAAAGGAATCTTAGAAAATTGAAACAGTAGGCAACTAAGCTTGTTAAGGAGGTTTTTATTTTACAAGCCCTCAAGAATTCAGAATATGACTTGCTTACTACTTTAAAAAGTCCAAGTGTCCCTTATAGACTCCATTTCAGAGCCAGCATCAAATCTATGCTATACTTGTCTGAAAATCCAAACATATACTCTTGGCTGTTGCTGTTTACTGAATCAGAACCCTACTGTTTCCACTTGCACTGTATCTAATTTATCGTAAGTGACCGCAAAAACTAGAATTATTTATATGTTGGCACCTAACAGCTCCACTATAGTTAAGGGTCTGTTGGCATTTCCATTATAAACCTTCCCTTTGAGAGGTTTATAACTTGGCGGTTTTACTTTTGCTTCAGGCTCAAATGTGCCATTTTCATCCAAGCACAAATTCTTCTACAGAATTTCATTTAAATCAGTTTGGTCATTATTTATTTTAGAGTGTGTGTGTTGGGGAGTGGAAGGGAACACACTATTTAATTTTGGTTTCAGAAGGTTTTTGGTCAGACTATATAATGCAAGAAAAATGGTGCTTTTTATTTTATTTTGTAGGGACTTAACCCTTCCTTGGATGTGTTGGGAATTACTAAACCCATGCTTTTTCAGGTTGCTGTCACTACTCACATGCCACTCCCACTCCCACATCCGCTCACCCATACCACCCATCTGGCCTCCCCCTGCCCAGTGACATGCTTTGAGGAAGCTTCTGCCAGAGAAAGGTTTTTGGGGGAAGTGGATAAAGTAATGTACAGTGGATGTTCTGTTGAGAGGCCTCAAGCCAACCAGTCCAACTGAAGAAGCAGATGGAGCTTAATTGGAAAAAGACAGGCCAAGTGCACTCATCAGTCAAATCTAACCCTGTGTGGTTAAAAGTGGCATTTCCTATGGCTCTGCCATTTCTTGTGGGATGTGTGTAAATTACTACTTGGGTGCAGTAATTCTCCAAGTCTGAAAGTGGTGTGAGTTGCCATTTTCCCTTGCTCCTGACCTACAGAGGATTTTCAGTGCTTTTTTTAGTCATAAATTCTTGCCTTAGTACTCTGTTATTATGGTAATTAAATTCTTGCCACATAAATAATAGGAATCTATAATGTTTCAGTACCAATCATAGTAACGCAGTACTAATGTTTTTTGACATCATGCCTTAAGAATACAAAGAAGGAAAATGGTGTACAAAGAGGTAGAAGGTTTTATTAGACCAAATAATACAGCTGAAAATAGAAAACAAGTTTCTGAGTCAGTTCTTTCACCACATTACACAAGAAGCAGTAAAGGACAGTAGTTTTTGTTAGTTTTTTCCTCTGTTATTGAATTACAAGAAAAAGCTGCTCAATGGAAGATAAAGTGGGCAGAGAATATGTGGTCTGGCAGATTCTTGTGTACTCATCCTTTTGGGATCTTCTTTTTTTCAGGTGGTTCATGCCTATTACTGATTGGACAGACAAGTAATGAAAATGTTTTGTTCTATTTTGTCTTCTCTTTTATTAGTAAAAGGGAGAAGGGAAGCATGAGTATAATTAATTATGGCAGCATATACCAACAGTGTTTTCCACTATAGGACATTAGATCCCACTGAAGTGTTTGAAAGTCTTCTCCATCTTGCTTTTTCCCCCCTAATTCCAGATGTTAATGAATTCATAGGTCAGGCGTTCCAAAGTGAATGTTTTAGGGACAACCCATTTTAAATTTTATTAGTTTATTTTTAGTTTGTGGGCTTTAACATTTAAAACCACTGAAGACTAGAAGTTTAGTATCTGTTAAAACCTGTTATATTCAGCTTTGGACCCTGGAAACAAAAGCTTATGGAGACAGACAATGTCACAAGAAGTGATTAGTTCATCACTATCAGTACACTTTAATAGCATTTTCACTGGTATCCCTTTATTGCTAAGGATTGAGAAATATCAGCTATATGCAAGTCATGGCAAAAAAATAATTAGAAGTGCTTTAATAGAGCACATCTGTAAAGCTCCAATTTAGCATATAACACTTAAGCATCTTCTTAAGTCTGTCCAATACAATGGGAATTTAGGGCGAGTTGAAGAGGTTTGTCCTTGGTGTCTGTTAAGTGTCTTTAGGGTAATCACTGTGTCTTTTACTACTGAGCTACTGTCTTTCAAACTCTAGGGTTTCAAAGCATTGTGTAGAACTGACATCCTGAGCATGATTTGACTGGACCTTTCATGCAACTATAAGCTAATTCTTTTATTTATTTGGCAGTATCCTTCATCCCCAACTAAATATAGAGGATTTTTTAATTTGATATCACTTAAGTTCAAGGTTTTATTGTTTACTGTTTTCAGCAGCTAACTTTGTTGATAAATTATTTAAACCCTGTTGAAATATAACTTAGCACAATGACTTACACTCCTTTCTGCCTTTCTTGGAAATGGGATTGTATTGAGTTAAAATATTTTATGGTTATTTTCAAAGCACATCTGCGAACATGACCTTGAAGCACAACTAAGTATTTAGGCTTAGCAAATTGTTGTTTCATTACTGCTTTATTTCTGTATCTTCAGCATAACAATGCCTGACTCAATTTAAACTCTGCCCCTCACTTCCTAATCCTTCCGAAAGTAATGTCAATTTTTCTTTTTGCTTCATTCACTCTAGAAGGTATATTACTGTTCTCATGAGGTTGCAGCTGGGAGTAAGCATTCCTGAATCTCTGTCCCGTTATTTTCTATCAATTTAAGTATCCTCTACACTGGCTGATAAAATGAGACATATGTTCTAAATTCCAGTTGTTGCTCTGGATTTCCAATCATGGAATATTCTGTGTTGGAAGGGACCCACAAGGATCATCGATTCCAGCTCTTAAGTGAATGGCCCCATACAGGGGATTGAACCTGTGACCTTGGCCTTATTAGCACTAAGTTTTAACCACACTGACAAAATGTACATAATTTTGGAGGGAAAAGAGAATAGGAGAAGGTTTATTAGCTGGAAGGTACTTGTCTGTAAGTACCTAGCACAGGTTGAAGTTGCAAAGGAGTGTTTCTTTTATTGGTGCATGGCTTTAGCACAGTTTTAACTGTTCCTAATGCTCATGAAGGTTACTGAAACCACTGAACTGTCTGCAACTTTGCTGAGTGTTACTAGAATATGCATCTGTACTGACAACTCTTAATAGGAAGGTATCTACTTGAGCTTGGTCACGTCCATGTGTTGCTTCAATTGCATTCCAAATCTGAGGATGTGTTTTCAGAGGGCAATGCTACTTGGATACTTTAGAACTCTGGAGCTAATTTGTGCAGCCCATCATTACTTTGCCTCCCCAATCAGGTAGTTCTTATGAAAGTCAACAACTGTCATTGCCACTGTCAGGCACGAAGGCCCTAACTGTAAGTGTTGCGCATGGGCTTCCAACATTTTTCTTTTCCTTAAAAAGAAAACAAACTAAAAAATGACCAGAAGGTTGTAAACGTGCTCCCAGAAAAAACAGTTCCTGCTTTTCTTTTTTACGTGTTCATTTTCATATATTTGTGAAAACTTCTGAAATTTTTCCGGTATTTAGAAATTGTGAATATTGGCTCACAACTGATCTGTGTTCTACTGTACATGGTCGCTATAGAAGGATTTTCAAAAGTACACAAAATATTAAAAATATTAAAAGCAGGTGTTCCTGTTAACTCAAATAGGAGATTATTTAAAAAAGGGTAACCTGTGGCTTAAATCTGAAGTTACAGGAAAGGCATACAATAAATCTGGTGTATTTAATTGATGATAATGAAAACGCTATCAACAAATATAAGTAACTGCTGCCCCTTCTAAAACATGGGATTAAAAGAGACTAGCTTACATAATTTTACTCTATTGTAATAACATATTTTTGTATGAATCAATGGTTTAGTTATTAACAGTTAATATTTAAATGTTTAATTTCTCCTTGCTCTTTAAATTGGCTCCATTGCTGCTCAGTCAGCAACAATTTCTTAGTATGAGCTTCTTAATGAGCAGAAATGTTTCAAAATTAGTTTTGTGAACAATTTTCTTGCTTCCCCTAGTACTGTAGTATATTTTTGATCTCTTATTCATGTTGAAATGTAAATAAGAATTTAAATACCATTTTTTTGGATGGTGCTAAGCCTGATAGTTGAGATATTAACTTTCATAAGATTTTCTTTTCTCTGCTTTGCAATGACCTTAACTTGACCTAAAATTACTAGTTTCTGTAGGGATTGCAATGACTCTGTCTCAGAAAGGTTCTTGTCTGTCACTTAGTGGCTGCTTCCCATGTATGTGTTTTGCATGACATCATAGTGTCTGTGCAGTCAGTTCCTAACAAAGACAGAAAAACTAGTTCCACATATTTTAATACTATTTACATTAATCTGCTTCCTTACACTCAGTGGAGCAGCAGAGACATCTAAGACACAAGTTTTTCCTTTTTAAATAATAAGTGCTGGAAATGCAGTAGGTTTAAGATATCAGTCTGTCTGTTTCATTACAAATCCATTTAAAATACTAATCATAATTCATGTTCCCTCATTCTTTCCACATTTAGGGGTGTTACCTGGGTTTTGGAGTAGCCAGCTGTCTCAAACACTATCCGCATTTTTAAAGAAATAAGAAGTCTTGGCAGACACTGGAACAATTAATTGGCTTTTTCAGCCAAGTCAGGTTAGGAAAGTATTTTGCGGGGAGGGGGCTGGGTAGGAGGGGAATACAACGTCCTGGTTTCAAGTCTGAATTCTATTAACCCTTTAGGAATGGTAGTCAGACATCTTGCTAAGCACAGTTCTTCATCTCTGACAGTTGTGAAATTTATTTCTTAAGTCTCTAAACTATTAATATACAGGACAAATATGCTTTATGAGAAGGAGATGCCTGAGATGAGGTGACGAATGCTAAATTTAAATCATGATGGATTTAAAAATCTCTGTGGTGAAATAAGCATTAGAATAGGTATAAAAGAACTCTAACCTCCTCCTACTGTATACATTTAGAAAAGAAGGAGAAAGGTGGCATCAAAGGCCACCTGATGATGATGTCTTCCCATTGAGTTAGGATGAAATATTTCAATGCTGGACTTGCTCACCACATTCAGCACCTTGACTTATCCACAGATGCTTAGTTAATATTTAATTTCCAGCTCCATAGTTTTGCCTATTTTTATTCCAAAACCAGAACAAGTACTAAACATCAAATTTTAATTGCATGTATGTCCTTGCATTCCTGAAATGTTTCGTTTGTAGTATTGGAATTGCCACACAATCTGCTTTTTCACAATTCTGTGTACATTTTGGTGCCAATGGATCAATTTGTAGCAAAGAATTTTCAATGCAGTTGCTTTTAACAGTTGGCTGTCCTTGTTATGAAGATGGTTTGTTTGTTCGTTTCGGTTGTCCTTTACGAAGTAAACTACTAGTAGTTTAGGCTGGAAACTGTAAAGTTAAACTTTTTGGAATTGTTACTGCCCCAAGTGGGAATATAAACCATATTGAACAGAATTTATTTAGCCTATTAAAAAGTCAACCTAAAACTACATTTAATTAGTTTACACTATTACATCACTTCTAGTGGGGAGTAGAACTTAGGCAGAGTAAAAGGAGCTCTATCAGGTGAGCTGACTGTGGCCCATATGGGGCTTTAAGATAATGATGAGTTTAAATTTCCTCTTAGAGCTAAGTGAGAATAAAACTGAAGGCAATAAATACTCTTGGCCAAAGCCATTAAATGAAAAAGCTGGGAATTCTCCAGCTCTTGACTTAAATTGTTTGTTTATCAGCTGGCGCCTAGTCTGGAGTCAAGAGCTGGAGATTTCTATCTGTGACAGAACTTTGAAACTCTTGCAGGACACTTTCATTTTAACTTAAGGTAACTTGAGTTTATAGCTTTGGCTTTAAAGATTACTAATGATTTACTCATTTCCTTACCATTTAACCAGAGAGGACTTTTTCCCAGGAAGGGATCTGTGTTTATTTAGGGCCTTTGTCTGCGGAGGGATTAAAAGGCAGCCCACCAGCATTGTGAACTTGATGGTAATAAAAGGTCACCAACACACACCATAAAAACGTTCTTACTATGGAATTAATTATACAGTGTAATTTTACAAAGCATTTCAGTAACCCTTCTTTTAGGCTTCTGCTGTATTTAATTTTTCCTCAAATGGGGAAAAATGCAATGTTAGGTATTTATTGTGCAAATTAGACCCTGTGTATGTGCGTGACCCTTTACAGTATAATATACTCATTGGCAAGTTCAACTCGCAGTTGAAAACAATTATAAAACTCCAGTTGAAGTTAGATCTTGACATGTCAACTTTAAAACTTAAAATTCCGTGCACTGGGAGCAATAGAATAAAAAATTACTTGTTAGCTAAGAAATGCAAATGATTAACTTAAACACTGTTGCCATATTTGGAATTTTTAAAGAATATTGTGTATTTTCCAAGCCTTTAGGCACTGTTCAAGTAGCATCCTGTTATTTTTTCTAAGCCACCAGGTGGCATTGCAGCCCAGCCTGCTTGAAACAGGCAATTTATAATTTGGAAAAACTTTTACAGAAAACATTTCCTCCCCTCATCCCATTTGTTTTCCCTAACTGTTAGGGCTTGATTTAGAATATCTTATAATGATGATTAATATGCCTAAAAACTAGAGTGATTTAATTCTGTATTTGTTTTACAAAGGTAAAAGTGTAAAAGGTGTCATGTCACGGTATTGGAAAAACAGATTTTGCTTTGGTAAGGTGATAGCAACAGAATTATGTTCCTATTTAATGATAGAGCTGAGATGCATCCACAGTTAAGGTCACAATAATTTCTTAAAAGCTGTGGAGTGGACAGGCATAGAAGAATGTATAGAGGGATCCATGTGGTTTTCTGTATCCAGTGCAAAGTTATCTTGCTATATTCTAAATAAAGATGAAAAAATACAATTCCGAAGTTGGGGGTTTTTTTTGCTCCTTTGCTTTTAAAAGATATCTTTCCTCCATTTCTAATTACCAGTTTAATCTTATCTTCATACTCTTTTATAAATGGACAATGGAAAGCACATACCCATGAAAAATAACTAGAAAATTGTATCTCACCAATTAAATAAATTATTAAATAGCTATTAACATGTATCATATAGCCTGTTTTACAAATACAATACAACATTGTCAAAAACATATATAAATATCTAGTTTAAGTAAGGGGGGATTTTTTCCCTCCAGTTTTATATTTTTTGAAATGTGTACTTTTATGCTTTCTCCTGAAAGGCATGAATTTAAAGCGCTATTGCAGTAATTTATTCGCAGTTTTACTAAGTACCACTCCTCTTGAGCTGGTGCCCTTTATCTTAGGCCATTTAATGGGCATAACCCGTTTTAAGAAATGTATATGTTTTCAAAGTAAGTGTCTCTGACCTCCCACCTCGTCAAAGTTCAAACATACGTGTTTTGCTGTAGTCTTGAGTATCTGAGATGTAGCATTACTGAGATACTAAAAATTCAGGTACTAAGGGAATAAGAATCCTCATGTGATAATTTAGATAATGCTTTTAGTAAATCATACTTTAACACTGATTTCTTCACTAAGAAAAGTAGTAGTAGAATAGGCAATTGAGGCTTTTGACCCTGGATATTAAACTTTTAAACTTGATACAAGTCTGCCTCTAAGCTTTGTTGTATACTGATATTGCTACTTACTTAACATCAAAAAGCTGTGGTAGTTTGCCTTTATAGATTGCGCCTGTGTTCTGGAATTGCCTCCTGCTGTCCTTGAACTGTTTCTTAGTTTAACGTGTTAGATTTTCTCATCAAAGCTTTTATGCGTGATGTTTAGTTAACACTTGTTGTATCCAATCTGATACAGTAGACTGGTCTGGAATAAAACTGTTCTTTTCATTAGCAAACATGATAGCTTGACAGGCCTCTTTCCCAGCACATCATGGGTTTTTTTGTGTAATGATATGCACGTGCAGATTTTACATCGCATGTAATCTTTATGTTTGCCCAGTTTGCGGTCATTGCTCTAGGACTGGAGTAAATGACTGGTTTTTGCCAAGATTCCTAAAGTGAACTGGCCTCATTAAAAATAATGGTTGCTGAGGAAGGAATCTCTCTAAGTTGAAGCAGTTTGCTTATAGACCTGTTTCACCATAACACTGTTTTGATTTCTTGTCTACCATTCAGTTCAGTGTGACACCACTGCTGCTGAGAGCTGCTATGGGATTCGCAGCACAGAAGTGGAGAATAAGGATGTCTGGATAAAGGAAAAAAAGCAGAATAATTAGTATCCATTTAAGATCCAATGTATTGCTTGAGATAGCTAGATAAAAATTGGGGAGTGAGGGAAGAAAGGATAAGAAAAAAGTAATAAAATGTCTTTCAATGACTTCAGAAAACAGAATTCTCTTTGACTTTTCATTTGACCAGAGTAATGTGTGTGTGTGTGTATACATACTGTGTCAAAACCATGACAGTATTTCATATTGCTTTACCCATTTTCAAAGTATTTTGAGAAACTTAGTTTTTTAAATAGAAAATTCAGTAGAAGTGTATAATGGGAGTGGTCAATTACTATAATCAGTTACAGCTACAGTCATTTTAGAGTGGCTGGATTTTATAGTATTTGTGTACTTACTGCTTTAAACTTTACAAGAGTTATTTCCTACATAGACACTTCTTTTTCTTTTTTTTTCATCTTCATCTTTCTGCTTGTGAGTGGTTTTAGCTTCGGTCAGTAAAAATGGAAAAGCTTAATCATGCATCAAGTGGTCTATGGAAAATTTAAAAAATGTTTGGCTACTTTACTGTCAAAATTTGAGGCTTTTTAAGGTACATCTACATGTGTAGAAAGGATGTGGCTATGTATATGATTTTTTGAAGTTGATGTTCCTACTAATATTTTGTTTTAACCCTACATGAAGTTTCAAAAAGTACAGAAATACCTTTTCTTAAGGGGAAAAAATGTCTGTGTATTCCCAAAAAGTCTCCAATTTGTAGTAGATGTACTACTAAAACAACAAGTTTACAGTTTATTTCTTTTTTTTTTTTCTAAACCACTAGTTAGTGGCAAAGGTACCACACTCTGGTTTATACTCCAGATCATACCTGCTTGGAAGTAAATACAGAGGAAGAAATTTAAGCTGCTTCTGTAGAAAACTCCCACAGGTTTTTAAAGTAGATGCCTTGGACCATTGTTTCAGCATTTTCTGGTGTTAGAGAATTCTAATTTCATAAATTGAGTGTAAAATAGGTAAGTAAAGAGATTATAAAGTATAAAGAAGCAGGACTGAGACCACTTAGGAACAGTGTCTTTCAGAAGTGCAGGAACTTTTCAAAGGTCAGTCCTGTTACTGATTTCAAAAGTCTTTCTCCTGTCATTATACTTGCACCTTTGCTCAGGGCTGTGCCTGACTGGATAAAGTGTGACGAGGTTGCAGAAATTCTTGCTGCCAGGACACCGAGTAACTAATAAGAAAAGCTATTCTGTGAGAAAGTAGAGTGTAGGCTAGAGCATCTGTGAAACAAGTGGTTGCAATGTTGAACAGTGAGGGAAATGTTGCTACTGGAGTAAAAACTATCCAAGAGCAATTGGAATATAAAATCCTAATTCTTTCATGGTCTTCTTGTGACCCACTTCATTGGACGAGGAATGAAGGAAGAGAAGGTGTCAGACATCATCTTTCCTGTGTGTATTTGGTTGTCTGTTCCAGATTACTATTGTGTTCAAAAAAATCTAAAAACCCTCAAAAAAACCTAAATGAAAAAAAACAACCAAACAAACAAACAAAAAAAACCCCAAAAAACGCCCCAAAACTCCCAAACTTCTTGGAGCAATAGGCAAAGGATTTCCTCTAATGGAGCAGTAATATACATCCTGGAAGAGCATGCATTTTTGTCCTCTCCTGGTTTGTGAACAATGTGGCTGATACAAACATTTTGGGATTTTTTTTTTGTTTTCTTGAAAATAAAACACCTACTAAACAAGGTGACAGTAGGCTGAAAACTTTGTCTTGAAATTTTAAGAACATCATTGCTTGTTCCTAATTTGACTTTTTTTAAATGACTTCGGAAATAATGTTTGAAGTAAGTAATAGTGTACATAAACTGTTTAAAGTTCTCACCTATGGACTATATACTTTTTAGGTGCTAGTAGATAGGACATGTTAAATAGCATGTGTGTGCACATTTATATCCATGTTCTTTTCTCTTACCTTACAGTGCCCTACCTTACATATCAGGAATGGCCCAATAAAATGAACAACAAAAAGTGTGAAATTTCCTTAGAACAACAAAAACCTAAAATAACCATTTTATAATGCCAGTGAGGTAGCTGACTGTGTACATTATTGGGTAATAAGATATTCTCTGATGTGTTTACTGCATTCAGTCTTCCACACAAATATGTATTGAAGCCTTAAAATGACAGTTAATCATACTAGCATACATCTTACCTTCTTACTGAATTATTTCTATGCATTGGTAATTATGTAGTGAAATAGTTTTTGTTGCTACTATAAAAAAATTATAAAGAGAATTAATAGATTTTCAGTTTCTCAGTAAATTATGTTGTATCTCAAATTTTGTATCTGTGTAAAATCATTTAATGGTTAAAATGCAGCACCACAAGCCCTCAGAAGACTGAGATAGCTTCAAAATTATATATTAATAATGCGTGTATTATATTTGTAATGTGTAGTATTGTAGGAAACTCAGATTCTTATCATATAAGACAGTGGAAAAAATATTTGTTAGCATTTTTTTGCAAAAGTGGCATTTTTTGTCAGTTCCACACAGTGTTTTGAATGAAAGTGTCTGTGTTTTAAATAGACTGTCAACACTTTGCCTTCTTTAATAGTGTCAGGTTTTATAACATTTTAGATAAAAATCAATTTTTAAAAAAAATTATCTGTGTTGCTAGACTTTAGGAAACTTGTAATTTTGAAGGTTTCAAAGAAAAATTAACCACCATTTGCATTTGTTACCTTAGATGAAACCATACTTTTTTAAGTATTAAATAATAAATCTAGTTCTATGTCAGTCTTCCTTATGTTTTTCAGGGCTGTCTCACCTCACTGTAGAATGTCTGTTTTTGTCTGTTAAATTTATTTTTTGAGTGACACGCATGTGTCCTGTATTATGAAAATAACCTGTACCCTTTGAAGATCAATGGAGTAAGAGTAATCTACAAGAGGAATACCAAAGAGTAGGAGTACTTTATCCAGGGTTATGCATGGGAAGCAACTAGAAGATAGCAGTTGAGAGAGAGCTGTAGATCCTGATGACAATGAGATACTGAACAATTTGGTTTTCTTCTGACAGTCCAGTTTGAATGACTGGGGGCATGGATGTGCATGGTGAAAGAAATTGAGGATGGAAAGGTGTATGCTTCCCAGTAGAAAAGGACAGGCAAGTAAGGTGTTGGGAGATTGTTCTGGAGGAAGAACATTCTCTAGAGGCAGGAAGTCAAAAAGCAAGCAGAAATAGGACTGTCCTAGAAGTCTTAGCTTAGCCTAAATTTTTTTCCTAAAATTCCTTGAGTAGCAGGGGCTACTCAACTTTTATGGGGGAAGTTTTTTCTGAAAATGAGAGCAGTATGCTGAAAATGCTGATTTGCTTCCTGTGGTTTTCTTCATGTAGCCTCTGAAGCATGCAGCTCTCCTATAGGGGTGTACTCTGAACAAAACTGTCTAAGTAGAAAATGCTGTAATGAGTATGGGGAGGGAGGAGTGTGACACTACTGGACTGTGGACTTCCCAAGAAAAAGCTCAAGTGTCTTTATTGTAGGTAAGATGGATCAGAGTTACTAACTGGAACCAGAAAGGTGGTCACAGGGAAGAGAGGGGGCTGTATGCATATGGACTCTGGCTTGGAGAGTTCTGTACTGGTGAACTCAAATTGCTAAGGGTTTATGTCTCTCTCCAAATGGAGAAAGGGAAGCTTTTACATCTTGCTTTTGTGGGAGGAGTTTGCCTGAATGAGTATATTATGCCGTAAAGGAATAGCTTTGTTAATGTTAAACTTGCTTTGGCTAGTAGAAAAGCTTTAGATATATTGGGTGAAGAATATGGTCTCCTCAGGGCTTAACCATGGGCACAAACAACCTGAGAAAGCGTTGCCAGCAAAGAGGTTTTTTAGCCAGCATGCAGAAGTCAGATACAGATGACAGAGTTATATCTCAAAATTCTAGGGAAAAGAAGCACATGGAAGAATGAAAACTCTTCGTAGATAAACTTTTCTAGCCAGTCCTAATATTTTTGAAGTGTGACAGATCTAAAAGTTCTGTGTCTTTTTTCATGAACTCTGTGATCTAGGCACATTGTTGGAATTTTAAATATAACAGTTCTGAGAGTCTCAGAATTGGTCTTAAAATATTAAATAGGTCCAGTGATCCAAAGATACATGTTGATGGACCTAAGATTCTCATTTTCTAAGTAGTTTTGAAAATAGGCTTTCCATGTCAAGTTGTGTTTGGCATCCAGAATCTGAACAAATTGATACCTGATCCTGTAATTTCTTTGAGCATCTGGTTTTCACTGCATGGATTCAGTCAAAAATTTGATGGCTTGTCTATTTGAGTAGTGCCAAAGACAAAGAAAAGTAAATGGACAATATAGTTCTTTTTCTAACTCTGCAGCCCTCAGTGAACTGTTGACATATCACATCCTTGGATAGTTCTGTGAAAGTGAAAAATGATATGATTAGAACATCTGTAGCAAACCCATGACAAAGCATTTGTTAAATGGGTCTTTGATTGCCTGACCATATGTAATCTTTTTCTTAGAGATGAGTCATTTTATCATAAGGCACAAAGCTTCTATTCTTCTTTGAGCAGGGATTTTTGTGTGCTAGCATTAATAAGTCCTGGAAATTCCTTAAGATCGGAAGCCTAATAATTACCTCTTTGCTGTCAAAGAGCTAGTCTATTTGATGCTTGGTTTTTGCAATGTCTAATGTCAAGGTTCTGTACCAGTAATTAGTACCAACACTTCCCACATAGTGAATTTGTGGCACTGTAACCACATTTTTACATATGTTGAGGGATACTTCAGTAACCCTCTTAACATGAAGATATTAAGAAATATGCTCTGTTATCTCTCCCTAGAAATTTAGTTTGCTGTATATTTTTTTTGCTCTCTGGCAGCAAGTGTAATTAGATCAACTTGTGTTGTTCTGTAGTGCTTTTCACATAATTATATATGACCTTTAAAAGAAGAGTTCTTGCCATCCTGTCAATATCATGTAGAAATCAAAATAACTTATGTTGAAGATGCTTTTAAGTATTGGAAGATATTAAGTGGCCAAATAAAATAAAATCAGTAGCCTGGAGATCTGCTGGAGTGCAGGTAGACTACTGATATTGAATATTTGACTTTATGGTATTCTAGGAGTGGGTGAACAAAGGAATGACTTTTTTTTTTTCATGAACTGGCACATGAGTAATCAATGACAGTTGAACAAAAATAGTATTCTTAAAAAATGCTATGTGGGAGCACTCCTAATAGGGTCTCAAAATTAGTTTTTGTTAATTTCTGACTGAACTGGAGATAAAAGATTTTAAGAACCTGTTTTGAAAAGTGCATAGCCGAAACACTATCTGCCACACACAGAAATGTGTTACCATTCCAATCAGCAGTGCCAGTGTGTTTTGCTACAGGTCAGATAGTCAAGCCGTTTTCTGACTAGGAACAATACATGAGGTATAAGAGCTGTAAATTCTTAACCTAAATTTCAGTGTTACAAAATTCCTCTGTCCATCTGTAATTGAGCTGCTTCTGCTTTCTTTTTAAAGCAGCGAATACAATAAAGGTCTTCATTTGAAGCTCATTTAGTTTATAAGGGATTATTTTTATTTGTATGTGGGGAGAACCACGCAATCTCTTTTAACTTGTAATTAATGGATGACTTAATTTGATTTTCTTTAATTTTCGCTGGATTAAAATCCATACTCTTGGAGTAACTGCCATACAGTATCCATAATCTTGGACTAACTGCCACACAGTATCCATAGTAGGCATATGTATATCTACTGTTAGTCAGCGGTAGAGGGTATTTGTTGGAGGCCGTATTTATCAGTGGAACGGAATGTCTCTTGGATAGCTAAATCCTCAATTAGGAATATCTCTAGAAAAAAATTGTAAAGACAGTGAAATCTTAGGTCAAGAGGAACTAATGCAGTGGAGTACTATAGGGAGAGGAACAGGCATGGTTGCTCTCAGTATCTTGCACTACTGCATAATTTTCAAGTGTATTTGGTGTTGGTTGGAGTTTCTGCGTTGTGCTGTGTGGTGGGGATGTTTTTCTGTGGCTCTGATGGACCTTGTTCTTTCTTTGCCACCACCTCACTTCTGCAATACGGGAATTCTGGCCTGATTTGTGTCTGCGTTACTACAGTGTGTCCAAAACCTAGCAGGCTGGCAGTCTTCTGGCTAGCAACACACTGTGTGTATGTGTTTTGTTTCCAGACATTTGACGGGATATGGTAGCTCTGATACTGTCCTTCACTTGTCTCCTCTATTGCACTCATGCCATGGAGTGCAGGTTCTTCAGATACATGTTGCTACATTTATTTGCAGTCAACTGTATTTAATTTGAGCACTGATTCTGTTTACCTCCTTTTGACTTTGAGAAAGGTGGGTGATTGTCAAGAATAAATATAAAGAATATGTGGTTCTGTGATTCCCTTCACGTATTCCTGATGCTTCAGCATATGCTGTTTCATTGGCTTTCCTACAGGTCATAAACACTGTTTAAGTGAGAGTTTTAAGGAATGATATTTAACATTTTAATAGTTAGTGCTGCCTTATTCAACAAAAGGCTGAAGAGTAGCAGGAGATAAGGATTAAATTCATGGTCCCTCTCCAAGTCCAGAGCTTGAAGTACAGAACATAGAGATAGTTTTTCATACGTTCTGATGTAAGGAGTATGTCTGTCTGGTTTGTTGACATCAGTACAACTTGTTCTCATGGGAAATAATCTCTCCAGCAGATCTGTAGGAGGGAGCCTATATGCCTCTTCATCTTAATATAGTTAGTGCTATGCACAGGTATGGAGATTATTGAAGGAGAAACTTTTGCTTTAGAGGTTTTGAAGTGTTGCTGGAGAAGTACTGCTTGGGGGAATGTTGTGACTTAAGGGTTCCTTTTCTGGCAGTATCTCTACCTTATTGCCAAGACCAGCACTATCAACTTTCAGACAGTAAACGTGAAAGAAATTAATTCAATATGAGGGCAGATTTGGAATGTTGCTTTCAAGAATTAAGGGAAATAAGTAATTAATAAAACATTTATTTCCAAATCCATCTCTGTCCTTGCTAGGAGTGCTGGAAAGTGTTTATTCTAACGATTATTGTCCTCTTGCACTTGCTGCAACTGTTGGAGTATCTGGTGTGGCTTTGTGGGGCAGGCCAGAGCAGCTGTTCCTCTAAACAGATCCCTCAGTTAATACAGCTGGGGCACAGGGTTGATCAAGGCAAACAAGTGACAGAGTGACAGGACAAAAGGGGGGATATGGCTGCTCTAGTGACAGGGTCTGCATCAGACCACCATTATGATAGGCCTGTTGCAGTAGAGGTTTGGGGAGAATTGCAGGAGACTGGCACATGATTTGTTGTGTGTGGTACTGCTATCCCAAACCTGTGACGCGCACATAGTCTGTGTGACCAGCAGAACTTTAAAAGAGAGTGTATTAGGCAGCAAGAAATTTAATACAGTGCTTCCTGTTTAAAGCTGAGCCTGCTGTAGGATTTCATTTTGCTTGGAAACTGATGCAGTAGTCTGTACCCCACTAGTGGAGTGGAAGCAGCCAGGGACACAAAACTGCTTGTAACATGTGACAAAGCAAATTGCAAAGAAGCCATGCGAGGGGCCAGAAGGAAGCTTTCTTTATCCAGAATGACTGAAAATTATGACTAGAAGGTTCCTGTCTGTCATTCCACAAGGTTAAATTCTGTGATCCACCATCCTTCTCCCCCCATGTTATCTTATCTGTGCTGTAGCTGTCACTTTGAAGGTTTAATTGTACGTGTCTCTTGACCTCTTTAATGATAGCCCTCTGTTACCCCACTCTTCCTTGCCTTGACCAGGTGGCCAAATGGCATCATCTTACCTTTCTCCAGTGAAGTGTTTCAAGGGAAAGGGGTTTCGCATGCAAGAAACACTTCCTATTGTATAAATCCCTTTCCTTGGTCTCCTTGCATCTCCTATTTGCAACTTGGATCTCCTGGGTCTCATTGTAACTCTGTATTTTTCCTACTTCCAGTCTCCTATTTGCAAATCTGCTTCAAACCATCTCTCTAGTTTATCAAGATCTTTCATTCCTCATTGCAGATTTTTTTCCAAGTTTGTCTCCTACCTTAGAGGTTTTGTGACTTATAACATCTTTTCTACAGTTCATCAAAAATCAGTAGCAGATGCTGGGATCATGAAGAAACTAAGCATTTCCTTTGCTATAAGGAAGATACAGCTTTCCAGGACTGGGAAGTGACTTCACTTATATCTTCCTATGTAATGGTACCCAATAAATGGTTGAAATACAAATCTCAGGTAACAGCTTATTTGGCCAAAGCAACCTTGCAGAGAAAAGCGTGACTTGTAGGTTTTGCTCAAACAACAAAAGTAAATGCTAAGTCCAAATGTCTTAGGTTTAGTTAGCATAAACATTTTTTTTCATATGAGATCTCGGGAGACTTTGCTTGCAGGAATTGTTGTTCCAGAGAATATGAATGAAATTGGAAAAATGTATTTATAATTGGCATCAGCCTCACAACTGGGTGATTTATCATTTGGAATTTTTCATCAAGGTAATAATGATACTTGTTGCTCCCAATAATGCTCCCATGTGCCAGTCTGTCTGTTCTTCTGTGTTTTCTATCTTGATCAGAATTACAATTTTCGTAAGAAAACTAAATGCATTTTGGGTCAGTTGCATTATTGGTAGTGTCTGAATTTGTACTTACATGTCAGACTGTGTTTACTACATAAATATGTGAGAGAGCTGTAAAAAGGAGCGGGAACTTTATGTTGCCCTAGCTGTACAATTAGAGTTTGTGAGTTAACTTCTTTTGTGGTTGGCTTGTTTGTCTGATGTGAAGTGCAGATTGTGCTGTAGACGTGCTCAAAGCAGAAATCACAGATGTGTTACACTGGCATAAGGTTAAAAACTTACCAAGTCTGTGGCAGTAGTGGTGCATTATTGTGTCAAAATTATACAAATAAAAATTTGGAACTAAAGTCAAGTTCAGAATTTCATCAGGCAGATCTGCATCAGTAGAGTGCGTTTTTATTAAATATTCATTATTGTAAAAAAGCCTGTATCCCTAGAACAGTTTGCTCAAATACACTGGTAGTAAATGTTCTCATACATTTTAGTCTTTTGTAATGTTCTTTTTATGCAGGTGGAATGGAAGGCAAATATAAATATCAAATTTTATGCAGAAAAATGTGAAAAAAAATCTTTCTGTGGATGTTCACCTAATGATAAAGGAGGGAATAACTTCTGATTCTTTTCCATGTTAGAAATTTGTCTGTCTTTTGGAGAGAGCCATTGTAAAATTTGTTTCTGTTTTCTTAATTGCACTGTCCAAGTAATTTTTGTCCATTGCCACCACTTTATAGGTACCTCTGTTAGGGCATGTCCTTGCTATGTCTGCAATTTTTTTTTTTCCTTCCGAAGTCTCAAGACTACAGTTCATCTTTTGGCAAATTCTGTGAAAGATTGAGAAGTGTTTATTATTTATTCTTTTGCTTGGATCATATGTGATAAAATCTTGCAGATTAACAATATTTGTGGGGTTTAGTGAAAGTTGGATGGAAGCTTGCTATATGGAAATAACAGCTCCCATCTGTTTTGGAATAAATTACTTGTCATAGTGTCTTTACAAGGTGAACACTTGTCATAGACATCCTTCTGTTTCTGCCTTGATTATATTTCTGACTTGACCACTTCAGTTTTCAGAGAACTTGAAAGTTGCTCTAGAATGACCTTACAGGCTCCATTATTAATCTCACATACATAAAGGAATGGTTATCACAGAAAACATTCAGCACTCTGCTCATAATGAGCTGAGGCAAGGAATATACATGTTACTTCTTTCTTATCTTCTTCCTTTGTATTTTGATAGAAATTGATAAAATTTTGTCAAAGCAGATAAGCTACGTTTTTGCATCACATTAAATACTGAAAGAATTGCTTTCAGGTTCACACATTTACTCTTTTCTTCTGGGTCTACTTGATATATACATAATTCCTTTATGAGAGCAGTCTCTGAGAAGAGAGTGGTTGCTGGGAATGTGAGAAGGGTACAGCAGATACCAAACAGTTGATGTTAAAAGGATCCCAACACCATGCAGTAGCCACCTTCAGTGCAAAGGATCTCTTCTCTCAACAGTATTCCAGTGAGCCCATGAAAAACCCTGGCTGCCATCAGTAAGTGACCTGGTGCAACGGGCTAGGTAGCCAAAGTGAATTACTACAAAAAGAGAGGACCAAATGTTTTCTGGCAGCCCTTGCTAGACATAAAGGTTGCTCTTTTTAACCCTTTAAAATGCCTTTCAATCATTGGCAGTGGCCCTAAGTGAACAGAGTCTGATCTCATGAGTGATTTACTTCTCTTAATCTCTCTGAGATCTGTCTCTGCTTTCAGAACAGGAAAACTACGGCGATCTTATTCTGCCTTTCTGTTCTGCACCTTTCACTACCTCTTGCCACTCTGTAAATCTAGAAATATTATGGGTGGTAAGAGTTCCTTTCCACTCAGACAATTTCATCTCTACATTGGAAACTTATTATCTAGAAAAAAAAAGAACAAAAAAGTTGTATCTTTTACTGGTTCTTAATTATTTTGGTCACTTGGCAGTAGAAAATAGCACAATACATTGGCTTTTTTTGGGATACGATGACAAAAATGCATTCAATTTAATTGTAAGGCAACATATTAAGATACATGATCTGGCAGCATGGAGTCAAATACAGTTCAGTGTTGGTAAATATAAAGTGGTACTCACTAAGGAAAAAACACTTGATTAATTCCTCATTGCTTCCTGATTTTGAATTAGCTGAATGCACTTACGACATTTTGTTTTTTTCAAGCCACTCACTGTATATCCTTGTATGCTAATTAGTGATAGCTTCTGCTTAATATGGATCAGCATACAAAACAAATATATGTTAGAGTTTATGAGAAGCAGGTCTGAAAAAATAATACTAAAATGTAAATCCAATATAGAAATAAGTGATTTACCACACAGCTTTATGGCTATTGTTTTCTGGTTGTACTGTTTTCACAAGGATGCAGCTAAAATGAGGAGACTTTCAGACTCTTGAAATGGAATTTGAAACATAGTATATGGATTAAAATAATAACAGTTTCCTTTTTAAAATTAATATCTGAAGGTAGGTTGTAGTGGGGTTACACACTGGCTCTCTGTTTGGCTTCTCTCAAGATATGATGGTAAAGGGACATTCAACCAAATTCTAAGGCAACAAGCTAAAAACTGGCACTCAATTTTTTTCTAATGCATTGTAGTATTAATCTTCTAAATGAATGCACTAAGTTATCATTTAGTGCAGAAAGATTAAAGAATTAAGTCAGAATATATATCTACCAAGAACACCCACAGCTTCATTAGACACAATTAAACAAAAATCTAGGAGGCATGTACATTTTCATACATCACTCCATCAGGCACCTAAGATATGACAGAGGTTAAGAATAAATAATTTTCATGTTATTCTCGTGTAGGGTTTCAGCATTTCAGACTGAAAAAAAGAACTCTTAACTCTGGAACTTTTGAGCATATGCATAGGGGAGACTAAGTTGTTAATCAATCTAATGAGAACCATGTCAGCTTTAAAGCTGATGTTTCATACAGAACATCAGTGCAGAATCCTGAATGACACAGGCATAAAGCTTGCTGTGAGAATTGCATGAACAGACTTTCTGATTTCTTCAGCATTTTTGAAGGAAAACTACAGTGCTTTTATAGCTTGGTCTAGAAGTACCTATGCAGTGCACTTCTTACTTCTGAAAGGGATCAAGAAATTGTGATAATAGAATCAACAAAAGGAACAATTTCTGCAATATCTACTTGTATTCATTTTCTTGGTGGGAAATAGTTATATCCTTTTTCTTATCAAGAAACAGAACTACTAGGAGCTTTGCTGTCAATTCTGCAGCTAAGGAATATAGAAAATGAAATTAATAGCTGATACAGTTAGGGCGGCTCCGTACTGGATAATACCAAGTGATGGAATCCTCTCATCTTTAAAGTATGTCTCAAGTCACCAAGTTAGCTGACATTAGACTTTCTTCATTTTATTGAAATACTTGTTTTGGAGTTATCTGTTCACCTCTTTTTTGCCAATGGAACATGGGACAGTATTTCTTCTTTAACTTCCATTTCTATAGTTGTATCTTGATTTGTAATAAAAAATGCTAATGTCACATAAATAAAGAAGAATAATCTGGCTCTGACAGTAATATTTGCATTATTGTTTGAGAAATATTGTAGCAAATTTGACTTGGGTTTGTCAGATACCAATGGCTTAAGCGTGGTGTCATCAGAACTGCCCATATTATTTTGTCTGGAAGGTGTAATTCAGGACTGTTTCAAGGAAACAGAACTTTCCCAGAGTATCTTTGGCTTCATTAGGAATGAGGCTCTTAAAGCTCCTTGAAAAGCCATGCTCCTAGATCAAAACCAGATGTGCCAATAGTGTGCACTTTCATTACACTTTTTTTTTTTCTTTTTTTCCCATCTACCCCTGCTCCATTCAACAATAATTTTATTTGGGAGTGATTGTCTTTCTGACTTCTGTGAGGTGTTTATGCCATTTGTTAAGATCCTTCAGTAAGGCTGTTAAGTTTTTCCTTAAGTTACCCTGCTTAATTGGATTTGTGTACCTTTATAAAAATTTAAAAAAAAACTTGAAGGTCTTTCAAATTTACTTTTTCTGTTTGTAACATTTTTGTTATGAATTCCAACATCCATTTTGTGGTGAACTTATATATATATATTACTTGCTTTATTATATGCTCTGTTTCACATAACTATCTTTCCGTCTCCCTCCCACCATTTTACAATCTTATGGTGGTTTTGCTGTTGCACAGTTTTAGTCCACCATGTTCTTCCCCATCGGTAATACTTTTCTCTTTCACACTCCGATCCTACTATCATATTTGACTTTTGTTCCTCCTTTTTCCAAGAAATTGGGTCTGTTCTAAATATTGCAGATGTTTCACTTAGATTTGTTTGAGAACCTTCCTGTACTATCGGCATGATCACAGTCCATGACCCAGTTATCTCAGGCCTTGACAAATTGCATATTTTAATTTCTCCTTGGCATCTCAGGTTCCTTTGTCTCCCTCCTATTATCTTTCCCCTAAGTCTTCATTTCTTGCAGTCTGCTGTAATTGTGTTCCTGGAATCGTTTTCCTGGTTTCTGATCTCAGTCTGCATCACATATCTTCCCCTTTCAAAACTTAACACAACAATGCCTCTCTCTTAAATATCTCTTCCCCATCTCCCGTGCTTATGCCAAGTGTTCTGCCAGCACGGTGTGCTGTGCCATTTTCCAGTTTCTCCCAAAGTTTGACTCACATCTTCCTTCACAAAAGCGTAGATTCCTAGGCATTAATCAACTCACAGTCTTACGATTGCTCTTAGTATTTTTCCTCACAGCCTTCCAACACTGATTTTTTTTTTGTAAATTTGTTTAGCAGTTACTTTGGAAGAGAAAAGCTTTTTGTGGGTAAAAGATAAGTTTTTGAAGTAAATCTCCTCCCAGTCCTTCTATCTTTGCTGAAACTCGCTGTAAAAGAGTTTGAAAAGATGAATCAACGCTTAGAAAGGCAACTTCATTCCTATGAGGGAAAAGGGAACTAGGTTAGAGAAACTTGATTTGATTTGTTATCATCCATCCTGAGAGCTGAATTGGGTCTAAAACACTGAATTTTGATCTAGCTAAAGGACCATGCAGTAGCCTTGTAGTCTCTATAGTTGCATTCTTTGTTTTAGAAAACCTCTCTGCTATTCTTGTTTACTAACAATATATCAGTTTGAAAAACACAAATGTTTTGTCTTAAATGCTAGCTACAGATACTTACACTAGATTGTTCTAGATAACTGTTTTATCTGCTAATGTTTCATATGTCAGCTTTTGAATAACTTTTCAGAATGAAGGCATGGAGTTTCACAATAATATTTTGAGCAGAAAGTTTTATTTATATACTGAGCAAAACAACAATATGATACTTAAGTTTTCCTTTCTAAATCTTCATCAGACTTTTCTGGTTTACATTTTGTGCTTACATGATGAGCTCTCTAAGTAAAATCTTTCATAGCTCTGCATCAGAGAAAACTCCTAGTAGCTCAGACTACATCTAAATTAAATTCAGTAAATAAATATGAGAGAAGTGAGTGGTTATTGCTGCTGCAGCAGGCCTGCTAGTTGAAGAAATTGAAATACCAGTGTGCTAGTTAAAATATGAAATCTTGCTTTTCGTTACCTGTACCCCTGTGTTAGCAAATACCTCAAATGGAATTCGCTGCTTTCTAGAATATTCAGTTTCATGTTCATTTGTTTGCCTTTTAAAATACTAGTCAGATGAGCTAGCATTCTATCAGAGGTTTATAATTCCCATTTCTAGTGGTAAATTATGTAGATAGTGTGGCTTTAACTCATGTTTGATTAGATACTGTATGTTTTTAAATTAATTTCTCTCTAAGCTCTTTGCAAGGAATAGTAACCCACTGCAGAGAGGTTACAGTACTATGGACTCTGTCTGTTCTGCCTTAATGATACAAGGGAATAGTTGAGCAAGAATAAATGAGGTACTTTTGGTGGGTAAAAATGTGAGCTGACTGTCAGTGTGAGATTGGTTCTAGGAGCAGTTAGCCAGCAGTAATAGGGCACACTTGAGTAATTGAATTTGCATAACAAGGCTTGCTGAAGAGATCTGACAGGCCCAGAGATTTGTCTGGCTGGAGATCTCCAGATGGACGTGACCACACAGCAGCTGGGTGGCACGTTTCTCAGCATGGTCAGCAACACCCAGACTGTCAGCTGGCCTCTGCAATTGCAAAGCCCTGGCAGGCCAGCTGGTGGCTTCTGACAGCCAGTGGCCCCGTTAGAGAATCTTTTCATTCTGCCTGTCAGGGTACAGGACCTGCAGGGACCAGTGGTAAGATGTAACAAGTCACCAGTGAGAGTTGTTAAGATGCTGCAGAAACCTGCTTGTTAAATAGCTGCTGCTTTATCACTGAGAGTGAACCCTGTGAAAGCTTTTGCCATCCTCTAATAAGGACAAGACTAACCTGTTCTCCAGCATTTTGTTTGGAAATCTATTACTTGATGTTTGTACAAGTTTAGTTTCAGTACCGATATTTCTGCATCGAACTAACATGCCCAGTCGGTGACAGAAATACATTTTTATGCGCTTATTACTTTCACGAGACAAAATACTAGGGCTTTTTTCCCTGTGTCCCTTCCAAGGGTACTATTATTACTGTATTCTAGATTTAGCAGGTTCAGTTACATGGAGCAGTTTATGGAAATATAGTGTAAAGGAAAGCATTAGTAACAATGGAGGCAACAACTATTTTACTTGGTTAATGTGCATAGATGTTCTGTGAGAGAAGGAAAAGAATACACATAATACTAGAAATCTCATCCTTTGTTATCCTCTAAGAAGTGTTGTGAAAAATTAGATCTGTTGCCTTCTTGTTCCAAGTTGCTTGGTCCTAACATCTCTGAGCCCCAGCCACTTAAGCATTAAGCTGTTGAATTTAAACTCTGTATGCCCTTCCAAACTTGGGAAAAGTTCCTGTTCACCAGAAGTTGAAAATCCAGGTTGTTCTACTCCCAAGACAGTAATAAAATCACTAACAAGAGCTACATACTCTCATCCACTTACTATTTCTGTCCTCATCGATGTTACTTTGCCCTGTTTACAAGGTGACATAGTCAAAACAGGTAGGTACCTGCTGTCTAACATACAGGCTACTGATTTGGATATTCCCCTTTTTTTGATATATGCAAACGCCTTCCCCCAAACTGAAGGAACTAAAAGTAGATTTTTATTGGATATGGTATCCTAGCCATCCGAATTTCTTAAGGATCTTATTGCTTCACCAAGTGTATTAAGTTTGGGAAGGCTGGAGGAGAGACCTCTTTTCTGCTGTTCTTCATTTCTCAGTTTCTGGGTTGTTCCTGCTGTTAGTTATCCATAGACTTCTGTCAGATCACAGAATTGTTTGGATTGGGAGCAACCTTAAAGTTGTAGTTCCAACTAATCTGGTTCCAAATGAGTAGCCCTAACTTTTACCTTTTTTTTCCTGAAAAATTTTATATCAAAGCTGAACATTAGGCCCATCCTTCTTACTGTGTTCCCTTTCTTTATGGCAAGTAGCATTCCACCTTTGTAAACCCAATCAGTCAATTACAGAATAATTACAGGACTATAGAATGGTGTGAGTTGGAAAGGACCTTAAAAATCATCTAGTTCCAAGCCATCTGCCATTTTGCATTGTATCAGGTTGCTCAAAGTCCCATCCAACCCGCCCTTGAACATTTCCAGGGATAGGAAGTCCACAATGAGGCATTCCAGTGCCTCACCACCCTCACAATAAAGAATTTCTTCTTACTATCCAATATAAACCTACTCTCTTTCATTTTAAATTCTACTATCAGATTTCTGCCTTCCTTACTGGATTAGTCCTGTCACTTATCACCCTTATCACAACCTTTATCTAGTCCCTCCCTTTGATTTCTGAAAGCTTGGATGCCTTTAACAGTTATACCTAATTCTGCTGTAGTCATGCTCTGTTACCATTCTCAAGTCAGGAGAACCTGGCTGTAGACTCTTCGCTACCCACTTCATAATTTGAAGGTTCCCTTACCCCTGTCAGACTCCTCTAATTTAATGGTTCATATCTCTGCAGGGGAGCTGGGATTTCCTGCCTGGACTTTTGCACCCAGGCTTCAGTCAGGCTGAAGTCTTTTTTTTGGTGAAGGGGGGTGTCGTACCCAACTGAGTTCAGGACACTTGGTAGCCTAAAGGGCTTTCTTGTGCACAGAGTGTATTGGTGAAAGCAGTGCAAAAAAGCCTCACGAAACATCCGATTCATCCAGTCTTTGAGTCTGCTCTAGCATACTAAACTTAATGCTGGATCCCTATTCCATTTCTCTGTAAGCAGACCACATTTGCACCTTTACTGCTGCAGCCTCGACTTAACAGGCTGGTGCCCCTACGGCACTGTCCAGAATCAGCTGTATAATGTCCTATTGTAATATATCTGTTTAATCCATCTTGTTCTGTGACAGGATGCATCAGTTCCCTTTTGTCTCAAGGAGAGATAGACTGCTAAAATAATAACAAAAACTTCACTCTTTGGAGGTATGGGTACGTTTAGTTTTTTTTAACCAAGAGCATTTTGATACCACCTCAGACACTGTCCAGAAAAGGTTCTTTCTTTGAAAACTACTCTGTATGAATGTAAAATGAGTATGAGAAATTGTCAAAATAAAGACCACTTTGATTGTTTTATAGTCTTTAGACATTTTTACTTGTATTTTTTCTTATTGGCTGTAATAAATGCTTAGCATGTAGTAAGTAATGTACAGAGAGTTCCACTTTGAAAGAAGTAGAATAATGCCATTAAACCTTTTAATTAATTTTTATATCTATTCATAAAAGAAGGCTGAAATAACAAGTTATAAATTTTGTTCAGTCCTGTGATGCTGCAACATAAAAACTCAGAAGATTTGGCTGGTGGAATGGGAACCTCAAAGCATTTCTGTCCAAACAGCAGTGATGAATGAGAGAATCACTGGTTTGTGTCCATCAGATTAAAAAAATAGGCTTGTAGAGAACAAACGCAACAAAACTGTCTTCCCTTGTCACCCTGATTTTTTGTATTGTTTTGGAGTGGGAAAATACTTGAAGTCTGATGTGTAAATAATCTCTTTAAAGTGCATAAGCTAAATAAGCAGAAACCTTTTGAATGCACTTTTATCTCATTTGAGAAGTGTCCTTTTTAGGACATCAAATTGTCATTGAACGTTCTTTTTAATGAATTTAAATATAGTATTATTGACCACTGATAGACCAGTCTCTTCTGACATAATAGTGCAAATCTCTATTCAAAACACTGAACAGCTACCTCAAGAAGAGAAATTTGGCAACATTTTGAGATGCTTACATAATCATTTTATTGTTTCCTATGTTGAATTCTAGCTAACCCCTGACACAGGATGGAGAACAGCCTTTTTAAAAGTAAATTGTGTATCTTTGCCTCCTGTAGGTGATTCTGATCCCCTTCCTTTCCTTTGTGTGTGTGTGTGTTTTGCACAAAGAGAGCGAGGAGATGTTCTTCATATACATATATAGGGGCTGCTCAGAGGCAAGGAAAAACTGTACTCTACACACAGCAGAATGAATTGTTGGAATGCCAAAGTGCACCTTATATGTTTAGCCAAAAGCGATTAAGGAGCTGGTATATCAAATGTTGTAGCAGGTATGATTACCTTTCCTGATAAGAGTGTAATGTTAGGCTATGTTTAGCAGATCTGATTACTGTCTGTGTACAGTCTGTGCCAGTTTTAGTAATTTCTGGTGTGGAGGCTTTATTTTTGTGCCAGTTGTTCAGTAGCTGGTTCAGGCATTTAATTTCTTAGGTAATTTTGAATATTAAATTCAAATTTGGAACAGTTACTTATTCAAAATTACATAGAATTAAATAAACAGCTGTCTTCTCTCTTCTTTCTTTCACCTGCTTTCCAGGAAAAGGGAGATGCAGGTGTCATTAAAGCTGCTTTTTTGAGGTTTCTCAGTACAGAGAGCACAGATTGACTTCCTGCTGAGAGTCTGGATATGTAGCCAAAAAAGTTTATATTGAGTACTGAGCTGACCGTTTTTCTCTATTTCTCTTACTAAAGTCCCCACTGAAGTGTAGTATGTTGATGAATAACGAATACAGCAAGAGCCAGAGACATACTTGAGGTACATGATCCTCCCCCTTTAAGAGAAGAGGCACAACACAAAAATTAGGAAACCTTTGGTGTTAAGAGTGTTTATTAGAATTAAGCCTGTATTCTGAAATAAATTGCTGTAGTTCACTTATTCTTCCCCTTTTTCCTATCCTTCTTTATGAACAAAAGCCCAAATCTCTGATGGGGTTAGATTTGGGGGCAAAAAGAAAGGGTGCTTCCTAATTACATAATGTAAGAATAGAGTAAGCACAGAAAGATTGCAGAATAACCTCTTAAAAACCTTATTTTCTGTGTTTATATCAAGCAGGTGCTGTTCTTCCTTCATCTACATTCCTGAGTACTTGAAAAGTTAATTTGAAACTGTAATGTTACCTCCCTATGAAGGCAAATATATTTTTTTTCTTTCCACTTAAGAGCTTTTAACAGCATACTTAAAAAAATTATTCTAGCCACTGTTTTATCTTTTGCTAACATTTCAGAATGATCCTGAGCATTTTATAGATAGCTATAAACCCAGTAGAAAACCAAATTACTTTGTTTATTCCAGGTCCTTGCTTTCTCATTATTTTTTGTGAGTGAGGAGGAAAAAACAGTCTGAATCTATTGAACCAGTTACATGCCTGCCAAAATATTCTAGAGCATACTTGAAAATTACAGGGTTTGGACTCTTCTCTGTCTTCTTTCTTCTATATTAACCATAATTACATCTCTTCGGTGCATATGACTCAGTGCATTTCTAATGCAGCCTGATTTTTCTAAATAAGAAATTTTGAAAATATACAATAAATGTGATTCAAGGTGAGAAAATTATTTGCTCTCAATGATGACTGCTTCTTTCCTCCCGGTGTATGAATCATGTAGCGTCTGCTTAATTTTTAGTCCTTCCTTTCAACGGTATTCCTAGACAGGATGCAGTTCTGTCCTCCAACCTTGCCTCTCCTCCTTGTAAACCATGGTTACATCTTTGCTTGATTACTACATGCAGCTCCACTCTAGAGGTAGTATCTGCAATTTTACTGAGTTTATTTACAGCACTTGAGTTGCAAGGAAAAGCTTCTTATTGTATTTTGGTTGTGTTGTTCTCTTACATGCTCCTTATAAAGAGGAAGCATGAAAGCCAAACAAAGTAATGTAGCAGGTAAATAGAATAGACTGAACTACACAGAGTTCGGAAAATTTTCTTTGTTTGGTTGTCATTTACCTGCCTTTAGGCAAGAGTGGCCGGTCCCTTTGTTCTCTTAAGTTCATCAATGCTGTCTTCCATGTTGCCACGCTTGTGATAAGCCACCACTACCTTCAGAAGATGGTTTGGGAAGCTGTCCAACATGGGAATTCTGGTTAAAATATTATTTAAGACATGTTGTATCTTTGACACCCTGTTTTATGCAGAAGCTGCCGCTAAATGTGACTTGTAGCATCTACTCAGCACAGTCAGGACTGTGGAGAATTGTTACCTTAGTGTGAGTAGACCGCTCTATTGGTTGACTTTGGTTGTGTCAAGGAGCTGTTTGGAAAGGGAAGAGTAAGTTCCCACTCCCTTATTCCTCTTCCTGTCCAGGAGACAAAAGTGGTGAAATGGGGTTTACTTCAACAGAACAAGAATGTGTATGGCAAACACAGTCTCTAAAAGGGCTCATAAAATGAATGTTCAGTGAGGAATCTCAGAGGCAAAGCAGCCTTGGGTAATAGGAGGGGGCTGCATAGCTTTTTCAGAGCAGAAGATGCAGTCTAACTGCAAGACTCTTAGGTGAGCTCATCTGCAGTGGAGGAGGAGAGCACCAGGATTCTGAAGGTGGTCATTAGTTGCAGATAACAGAAAACATTTTGGTCATCCTAGCAGACAGGTGTGCAGTTTGTTCTGTACTGTATGGCAAACCCCACTTTCCTTTTAAGTTCAGAGGAAGGATGCAGAAGAGATTTTAAATAAATGGCTGTCAGATACCATTACCCATTCGGGCACACTGCAGCCAGCAGTATTTGCAGCTACATGGCACAGCCTTTGCAAAACAAGCCAGTATTTATTAGTCAATTGACATACAAAAACTGGTTTCTGAATGGAAAAGCAAAGCTTAAACCTACGTCTGTGCTGGCAGCATGAATTACTTTCCTGCCTAAGTGTCCAGAATTCCTTTATTCCTTCTTTGTATTTCCAGCAGAGCTCAGAACTGGGAATTCAGACATCAGGGTTCATGTTTTGTCCAAGTTTCAGTCAAGCCACTTTGACATGTTCCTCTTTTCTTGGCTGCTAGTGGTTATAAGTCAATACTTGGAGTGTTCATTCTCGTCCCCACCCATGGTCATTCCGTTCACATGTGGGCAGTTTTGGGGATTTCACTCAGTTCTTTTCCAGTCCTTTGTCCTGAAAATCCCTTAGCCCTTTCAGTACTAGGTGATAACAATAAAAAGTAAGGGGTGAAACCACTGTGGTTTTCATTTTTAAAGTAGCTGTACTGTGTTTTAACAATAAGCCATAGTAGTTACTATGCTTGTGTAAGTTAATAGAAGGTGGGAGATAAATGCCATGTAGTTTTACCAACTTCAGTCTGGGTTGTTTATATACTGTGATGTAGAGAATCCTAAAAAGCTGGCTGAAAATTTGCATTTTTTAATAAAATTCCTAGCCAGCTTAAATGAAACAAAGATATGGAGATTACAGCAAGATTGTACTAACCTCATTGTGACTGGTAAAGGGTGTCTTTTTTCATGTTTTCATGGTTTATTCTCCATGGAGAATAGAAAAAATTATAAAAATTTTGTTGATTAGGGATCTATCATGATACAGAATTGCAAAAGAAAAAAATCTTCATTATAAATGTAATAAAATGTGAGGGGTTTGCCGTTATATTCATGAATGTAACTGGCACAAGTTTCTAATCTTCTTGAAGTGTATTCATCTCGCAAAGATAAGGTAGCTTTCTTCTATGACCTGTGCAGCATCATTCATACAAGCTGTTTCCTATTTACAGCTTGGTATTTTTATTGCCTCATTGACCTTAGAAAAGCAAGAAAAATTTCTGATCATTTCCTGATACGAATTGACAGTAGCAAGTCCTACATTAGCATATGCTAATTTTTTTTCTTATTTGTATCAACCTGGGGTTTGTATTTGGACAGCCATTTTGAAATGTTTCACTGTACATCAAAATAATAGGTCCTAATGGATTGCTTCCTGCTTGACTAGACAAAAAGTGGGTTTTTTTTTTCTTTTTAATTTGCGCCCGAGCAAATTTAAAAGAAACAGTAAAGCAAAATAAAGTAGATTTGCTGTTAATGGCTTTGCTTGATCAGGTATTTATATTCTGTGTATGGTTTTATTATATATTAAATTCTGACAATAAGGTAGCTTTTCCTCTTTGAGGTCAGTAGTGTTCAGATTAATCAGGTTGACATTTCATGCCGGTGGGTCATGAACTGTTGATAATAGCATTAAATGGTGATTCACTTGCTGCAGGGAGCACAGCTCATTATCCAGTCACTATATTAAATCATCGCCACAAACAGCTAGAATCCTCTGTGTGTGCATGCGCACATCTGCACACACACATGAAAATCAAGGTGGAGATCTCTATCCTGTAGCTATCCAGTTCTCTGTTTATAGCAATTGTTAAAGCTGTTTCCAGCATACAAGGATGATGGACGTCTCCCCATTTGGGAAACTGGAATAGTTTGCTCTGAAAAATCTGTTTATGTATGAAACAAGACTGTGTGGTTTATTTTCCCGCTTCCATCCAAAAAAAGGGAGGTAACTTTTGTAGCCAGTTTCATGTTAAACAAAAGTGAAGTAAAATATATGTGCATCATTTCTACAATGTTAGCGTTGGAAAAAGAGCAAGATGTAAAATGAAAACAACTGAAATCTGAATTGCTTGTATTCATTGAGTATGGATTTTTATTTAATGCTGTGTTTCAGAGGCTTCTATATTAGTTTCAGATGTGCTACTTCCTGTTAGAAGCATTCATACTTAAAAAAAAAAAATTAGACACTGTCCTAGTGCAAGACAAAGTATATCATAATGGAAAGTTTTAAAATAGAACACTGTCTAAATAGTCTAACAGTGGATTAACTAAATTGAATGACAGGAAATTCCACTCTCTAATGCTTAAAAGATTTTGCAGTTAAATCCAAATCTTACTTAATTTTAAGTTGCTTTCTTTTAAATTAAACTTGAGTCAAGAGTATTGCAAGGCACGTGTCCAGCAAGTAATATGAAATGTTGGGGTTTTTTCTTCTACCTGGAACAGAGAATCCGGGAGTTTTCTCCCTCCCTGTCCTCTGCCTCCTTCATTTGAGCCCATGTAATTTGTTTTAGTGCAAAAGTGACTGTTGTTCAAAGGCAACGCTTAGAGGCACTTCAGTTTAAGGTACGAAGGGTGACTTGAAGTATGAGCTTCTCAAGGTCTTCATAATTGACACAGGAAAAGTTATTTATTTTAATATCTGTTTTTTCTATAAAACGTTATGTATAATTAGTATATAAATATTAATTAGCATGAGAACCCTGTTAACCTCAGTATTAACTTTGAAACTGAGAAGCTGGGGGGGTTCATATAGGTGTACATTTTTATCATGGCTAGGCTTCGCGAACGAAGATTTGAGACATTTTTATACATTTATTTATATAAATGGTCCCAGTAAGGGAAATCATTTTCTGAAGCAATTAGCATGCTATGTATTTTAAGAGGAGTTTAAAAAAGGGAATTATGAAGGGAAGCATTTTAAATTCCTCAAACTGTTGTGTTTTGGGTTTTAAAGGCTAAATAGCTGGTAAAACTGCCAAGAGAACCAGGATAATATGAAAAAGCTGTAGGCCGCTAGAGGTCACTGTTTGGTAATCAACTTCTAATGAACCAGAACTGTCGAGAAGGCCAATAAATTACACTGTGGATTTTTCTAATTATGAATTCCTATTTAATCATTCAATGACAAGTTAACTGTGGCAGCGGTTCTATGTACTTTGCATACACAGTTATGTTAATGTACTATTATATTTCTTAGGATGGAGGTCCTCCATCATTAGAGCAGTTCATTACCAAAGACTCTCTTATCTAATCATAATTACTGATTATGAGAAATAATTAACTTTGTTACCCTCTTGATTCTGTTCATAGGCAAAACGCAGTCTTTCTCTTTTCTTGTTTTTTAAATGGAAAGCCAGGGCAAGCACTGACTTTTGATACCTTTACATTAAAGAAAAACAGTTAAACTGATATTGTGGAAAATTGCCTAAGTTGCAGTGTTGGAATAGTTACAGATCACAGGGAAAAAAGAGGTACATGCATTTTATAGTAGTTCTCCTTAAGTTGTCATTCAGTACAGTTAAATATGAAAATGTGTTTGGTTTCATGAAATGCGATTTGGAGCATATAAAGATTTGTAAATTCAAACCATATGATTGCATATTGGCTCATCCTGAAACAATAAAAGTAATAATAAAAATAGTATCTCTTTTAAAAAATATTTCCATATTAAACTTAGAATTAGTTCATACATAAAGAAATATGACTTTTAATTAAATTACAAGGGTTTGAATGCATTGTATAAGTGGCATCAAGTACATTTGAGAACACTGAAAAGTGCATTGCATTTTAGGCTGGAGGGCAATGCTAAATCTAGTTCTCTAAAAGAGATGTATTATCTGTTTCACAGAGAAGTAATAATAGAATTATGTGTGGAGGACTCCTAAACAGGAAATAAAATTGGGAAAGGCCTTATGCAAAGGGATTCCTTAAATGGGAGCTCTGTATCTTTCCAATTTAGACTGTTTTTCTAGCAGTTGTTGTCATCTTGCATTATTATACTGCTTTGCCTTTCAGTGCCTGAAAGCTTTGAGAATTAACTGTGAATATGCTGAAATTAGGCAGCAGAAAGTGATTTATTACTTTGTAGATACAGAGTTAGGCATGTTTTAAAATAAGCATATATTTTAAAGGAGAAGCTGAAAAATAAGACTGTGTGGGCTGTTCGCTGTATCCAGAGGCAACATTTAATGCCGAAGTGCTTGCAGAAAGGACAGACGTATCTGAAGGAATGCACTCTGATGATGGTTCAGAATATCAAGAAAATTCTTGGTCTCACAACCAGCTTGAGGAGACAAGGTTCAAAAGTTCATTCAGAAATGTTCAGTGCCGTCTGCAGTCCTATTATTTATGCATTTCTTCCCAATTTCAGTTGGTAAGGCTCTGTCACTTGTCCTTTCATAGACTGTACCCAAATCAGGTAAAATTAAAAAACTTGCAGCTAAGCAGCAATCCAGGAGAAATTACTGAAGATTGATTTCTTTTAAAATTACCTGCCTGACACTTTTTTCTGGCTATAAATTTCTATTTTGTTTGAAAATTTTGTTAGATTCGTACTATTAGATACTAGATATTTTTTAAGTGTTGTCATTGTAAATATGCTGCTACTGATTGGATTGGTGTGTGGCATTGCTACGTGTTCAGCTCTTAGATAAACCAGAAAAGCTTAGGAGTAGGAATGCTATGTTGTACAGCCATTTAAATGCTTTTTCTTTTATTTTTCAGTGTTTACTCACCTTTTAATTTCTTATATGACATGAAAGGACTAATGAATGCATCAATAGGAATTTACCTGCTTCTGCAGCTGACTTTTTAAGAAGCAAACCTTTTATTAAGAGGAACCTGTACCTGTTGAGCAATGCAGTTTAAATGCATATCACATATCATTGTAATATATTTTCTTTTTTAGTAATGTGCTTAGTGCCTACATTATTGAGAAAAAAAGCATGCTGCCATGTGTTGTTGCTTTTGGGGGCCTATAGGAACGTAACATGGTAAAGAAAACTGTAAAGTACTAAATTATTTGAAGTATTTTGTTTTTGTAAAAGGGGATGGATATCTTGTTACACTTGTACTAATACTGGGGAAATATGTAAACAATAATGTTAAATATCCCTGACTTGTTTTTTCTTCAGAGGTTCTTGTTTTTCTGTTACAATTAAAGGGTTTCAGTTTTGACATATCTATTCCACAACACTGTGTGAAGATAATTGCATTTTGCTATGGAGTCAAGGTAGAATGTGCAAGTATTTTATACTCTCCAGATAGACACATTCAAGTCCAACTAGCAAAACCTGCAAAGGTGGTGGCCTATGGCTGACTGGTTTTTGTAATTTAAAGAGCTCATCAAGACTGGCCATACATGTGGTTTTGTTAGTCATGCATTTGCAGGTATGTTGGTCAGTGAAAACTGATGAGGTGAAAAGCTGTCATGACAAGGTGCACTTTTGGATCTGTTTGTGGCTTTTGGTATTCCACATAACCATTAAGCTTCTGCAGGCTTGATGTTGTTGATTTTGGTATTGTTTGTGAATCTGAGTTAGAACAGCTAAGTGTAAGACTATAACTGTAAGAATAGCTCTTCTAGGATTTTACCTTCTCTTTTTCTAAGGCAACATTATAAATGTTCATCCCTTTGAACTTTTTCATCTATAGTCCTGTACTAGTCTATTTTCTGGTTGCTGATCTTCTGCATAGATTGGAAGCTTTTGAAGAAAGTGAGTTTGAGATTATGTTAGATTTACAGCTCTCTCTTACCTTTCCATACCAGCCAAAAATTACTCTTGAATCTGCACTATGTGATTGAGATGAAGTTTTATTTCTAGAACTTGAAGTCTCATTGGTCAAGATGAGAATTGTTTCTGCTGAATTCTAGTTATATGGAGAGTTAACACTGGCCCACATAGAGGAGCAAGTGTGTGCATGGTCATGTTTCATTTTTGGACTTCCCCTAAAAGACAAGAGTTCAAACAGTATTGCTGGGCAGAAGATGATGGGTCATTTTCTTTTTTTCTCTTGTATTTGATGTTGTGCTTACCCAGAGCCTTTTTAACCAGACAGCTTAGAGTCACGTGCTTTACATTTGGACTGTCTGAAGTCTGCTTTGAAATTTTGGTATCATGGATATACGGAATGTATTGCTCCTTTTCTTCACTGGCTGTCCAGCCTTCTTGCTAATGTTCAGATAAAAAAATTAAATACTTGTTTTGAACAGAGCCAAGCTCTGTGCAGGTAGTTTTGCTGTCCACAACTGTAGATACTTGAAATTGCTATTAAGTTTTAATATTTCAGTATAGGTCTGCAGCCCCAAAAGATATTTAGACCATATATCTAAGTGTGTGTGTGTACACACACATATATATATATAAGCTAAATCTGGTACTTCATACTTTTAGTGTTATCTAGGGATTTTATGGTGGAGTGTGGATTAAAGGTAGAGAATGGGAAAGATGAACGTCATGAGCTATGCTTTTTAAGTGTTTTGATACAATATTTTGGGTAATAAAAATAAGCAAATAATCAGTCATACTTCTTATTGCAATGCTGTTAACCTTTTTACTTGCTAAGTTTTCAGGTGCTTTGATATTTCTCTTTGTAGTTACAATGGCTAGAATTAAATGTAGTGCTTTTAAAAAACTGCTGCAGACAGGACAGTTTCATCAGGCCTTTCAGCTTGTACTTCTGTTGAAAAAGTTAAACTATCTTATGTGTGTATTTGCCTTTTGCAACTTATTTTCTTTGGCTGATCCTGTGGAGGCATCAATTGCTACTTAATACCATCTCGTAAAATTTTCCTCATGCATTCTCCTCATATTAAACTGCCTCAGCAACAGCTTCTACTCAATTTTTGCATGATTTATTGAGAGGGCATATTCTTTTCTGTGTTTTGGCACCCTTATATAATACATCTAAATCAAATAAAAGATTTTTTTCCTGCCATCCATGGCCAAGTTCAAGTACTAATCCGTATACAATTCCACTCGGGGCTCCTTTACAAACATAAAGCTTCTCATGACCATTGTACCTATTTTGTTTAATCAGTTGTTTATCCTTCCCCCTACATTATCTTCTACCTTCAGTTCCTGAGGATGTTTACATAATTTTTTGTGTTCCCAAAAGGGATACCCATACTATAACACATGTATATAACTTATTGTTTATATGCATATGTCCTTATGATTCATGTAAATCCCTATGTATGTTCTCTTTGAGGCCCCAGAGGATCCTTGCATGTACGGCAGCACTTCTCAGATTGGCTGGAGACTGGAGAGTTTGATACTGGCTTTTGTCTTCGGACAGCACCTAGCAAAATAGGGACCCAACTGTGACAGCAAGTGAAGTACTAAAGGAAGGCTCTTAAAGCAGTCTCTGGCTGCATCTTCTGCCTTCATATTATTCTAGGAGGCAAAATCTGTTTAATTACTCCCTCCCATGCTGGGCTGCTCAGAACAGGTAGCATATTGAGCACCTCACTTGCATCTTTCTTACAGTCTCTGCTACTGATAGGAAAATAGCTGCATGGAGCATTAATGCTGATGCAAACAGTCTGATCCACTCGTCTTCATTCTTGCCAGTGCTTGTGGGAGAGGGGGTGGAGGAGGAGGGAATTATTATTCTGCTGCTGACACAAGGAGAATTGAGAGTGGCTTGATGCAACAGAAGATTATGTTCCCTGAGGATAAACAAACAGAAGGAGATAAATTAAGAGAGAGGATAATCCTGTTAATATGTGCATTCCTTAATTCTGATTCAGTTTTTCAAAAATGTAAGATTTCACAGAGGTTAGAGGTTTAATTAATACCTGTAAACCACCTCTTAAAGTTTACCTTTTAGATTGTGGAGTAATGGTTTGAGTTGGCATTTGAGATGCACAAATTTGCCCATAAATTGGAATTGAATATGAATATCACATAAGGGAAAATCACCGTCCCTTCTTCAATTAAAAAAATAAAAAAAACTTCAGTTCTCCAGACTTTTTCACAAAACTGTTTGTTAGGAAGTCAGAGCAGCTTATTCCTTGCAGTCCTCTGTTGCTTTTTCAGCAGAAGCTGGGCCATTGTGATATTTATCTGAATTCAAACAAGGCTAATTAAAAGAGCTGCTGACAGTTGTTGTGATCTGACTTTGACTGGAGCTTGATGGTCATTATGGGTAAATAATGAACTAGGTCTGCAAATGTAGCAGCTGCCAACTTGGGATAGAAGAACAGCTATTGCGTCCAATTTAAGGATCTATCGACCGCTTCCCTTCTCCCTGCAGATCTTCTTCCTAGCAGAAAACTAATGTTTTCTACTGCTTTGTTTTGTGGTTTCAGCTATTTCTGATATAGTCTGTAATTTCCTCTTAAATATTTAACCTAGTCCATTATTAGCTTTCATAGTTAACAACTTTTCCATTGAGCTTTCTTTGCATTTTTATTTTGTTTTGTTTCGTCGGTGGGTTTTTCGCAGTTTGTTTTTATGTACAGTGTAGTTGCTTAAATAATGATGATCATGTGTATTTAATTTGCCTGTTGCTGCAGAATAAAAGTCCACTAGACTTTTTTCTAGCCATAATCTCACAAATGGTGTCATTTGATTATACTTCCTTAAATGTGTTTTTGTCTGGATTAATAATGAGTGCTTGTTGTATAAATCTTCAAACCACTGACCTGAACCTCCATTTCCATTTTTGCTCAAACATCACTAGTTTATGAGCTACGGTGATGCAAAACTCTATTTATCAGAAGAGAGAAACAGCGATGACTTCCATTAAGGGGCTCTTCCAAGTACATTGTCGCTTCATCGTGAGCTTTGCCTTGTCCCATTAGCAGATAGGAATGGTACGTTAAAGAGAAAATGGCAAATTTTAATGATAGATTAATTCAACTTTCTTCTAGAATCCCTGGCATAAATGCAGTACAAAACACAGAATCTGATATACAGAAGAACTTTGTGCATCTACCCAGCGCTTGCTCTGCTGCCATTAGAAAAGGCAGCGTGCGTTATGTAAAATGTACGGAGGCGCTTGTGCATTAGTGCATAATGCAGCAGAACTAGGGATCTTGCTGGGAAGAAATGATCCCAAGCGTGCCCCTAAAAGACAAGTCTTGCTTTGAGATATAATGATGAAAAATTGCCCATTTATTTGTGTCTTTGCGTATCAGCAAAACCAAAACTTTGACTCGTTGACTGTCATGCTGCTGCAGGGGGTTTGTGCATGTATGTGTGCGTCCACGGGTGCGGGCATTTCTGTTCTTGCTTTGGAAAGGCCAGCGATACGTTAACAAGGGGTTATGTTATGCTGGTTTATGTTAAACCAGATCACCCCCTAACATGTGCGGAGCCATTCATCTGTGTCACCAAAACCCAAGAGAACATCTGACATGGACTTTGAAACAGAAACAGTGATCACTTACAAATCAAACATGGCACGCTCTAAACCGATTGTGCACGGCAATCTTTTCGAGAAAGGACAACTAATTGAACATGATAAAGTGTAAAGTTAATTAACACCCTTAAATTTGTTGATTACTTTCACGGGATTATATTGTTCGTTGAGGAGCAGCTTTCTGTCCCAGCTGTCGCCTTTTTAGCGAATGTCCCCGGTAAACAATAGAGACACCATAACAAGTCGTAAATGGTCCCTGTGACAGCAGCCCCTTGTGAGGCTGCATCTGTAGAAAATGATTAGAACAATTGCATTTTAAAGACGGCTCACATTGCAGCCCGGTCCCATCGGCCCTCTTCTTTATCTCCACTGATGGCAGGCTGGTTAAAACATTTAAGTTCTTTTGAGCAAATTAAGTGATTTACTGTGTTTTAGTTATATGGCAGCAGAATAGCTTCATAGGTCTAGCTTTGATGCTGATTTTTATAATAGGAAGAAACACAAACCCTGGAGTGGTGGTGTGCTGTGGGTTTTTTTTCTGAGTCTGTTCCATTTACTTGTTTCCTGGAAATAGATTGATGATGGCAGAGATTGTCTATGAAGCAAGTACAAAAAATTGATACCCTATTTGTGGTTTATAAAATAACTAGTTTCTTCATGGTTATTTTAAATTTATAGTAGGGTTTTAAATATTCTGCTTTTATTTCCAGTAGAGATTTATAGCTGATTTTGCCTATACATGCCTGTTAATTGGTTTTAGATTTATATATGTAGCAAAAAAATAGTAACCTTTTCAGTTAATCTTTCCTTGTGTATCTTTGTTTAACTTTTTAGAGTTGCAAAAGACAAGGTATTTGGTGTGAGCTGGCAGGTACTTAAAAAATCTGCTTAGTCCTTAAAAATACACAGGCACACAAGGTACACAGATGCAGCCTCTCCAGCTCAACCTATCTGAGAGCAAACATGACAAGAACCTGCTTGTTTGAAGCAGCTGCAGTCGCTTAAACTGCATTTTTGCAAAAAAAATCAGAATAAAAGACCAGTGTTCCCTTGCACTTCCCAAAGCGTAACAGGCAAAGCCTCAATTCTTATGCTTGCGGATGCAAAAACAGGAGAGAGAATTAAAACTCTAGCAATGCTTTTCTTGTTTATTTTTTATCCAGTTTAGATCATAAAATAAGTTGTTAAAATTGCTCAGTAGACGAAACGTTGAATAGAAAGATAACAAAATAGATGATTTTTTGCCCAAGCTTCTTGCTGTTATAGCCCTCATCTCCTGCTTGTCCTTTGGAGTCTCTGAAAAAGCTATATTCACATCGTTTCAGTGTCAAAACCTTGTCAGCAACAATTTTTTTTTATCTGCAGGTGCAACGCAACAGTGGTTTAAATATTTTGGCACAGGGATGTGCTTGGGTGCGTTGTGTTTTCAGCAGTGTAACTGTTTTCGGCATCACCACTGTGGTGGTGCTGTAATGCATAGCCTGACAATACCACTTCTTTTTAACTCATCCACCCTCTGCTCTTCTTACAGAAATGTAATAATACTGAAAGCAAAAGCAGATACTTTCATATAACGCTTTTATACTAACATCTTTTTTCTAGTAAATTTTACTCAATAATAAGCAAACTGTTTGAAACTAAGCAGTTACAGCTATAGAGCTAAGGCCTTTTGGGGATTTTTTTTTTTAGAACTGGAAACATCAGTGGCAAATTGCAAGACTTTTTTCCAACAATGTTAAATATTGTTGCATTAAGCATGGAGAAGTGAATATGGAAGGGCAGTGTGTTAACAAAGTAGGCTGCTTGGTCTGGATGCTAAAACTTGATGTCATCTTCAAACTGTCCCGGGTTAGTTGTGACCAGTTGCTGTTGTCATATGATGGCTCCCAGGTCTCCATTCCCATTCTTGTCAAAATTTGTGAACTTATGAACTGGTCTGCGTCAGATTCACTGAGCAATCCATTAGCAGTCAAAGTGAGAAGCACCTGGATTGAACTTACCTTACAAGTAATGCAGACAGATGTGACAGGAGACTTTGAAAAGCATTTCTTTATGTACCCCTCCTGATAAGAAATTAATTTTTCAGATCTTCATCCAAAACCTTCTAGTGCCAAAGTGGAAAACCAGTCTCCTAGTGGGTATGCCATACTGCAGTGCTACTCTATAACTTATCACTATATGTTTTTCCCGGAGTAATTTTTTTTCATACTCCCTCATTAGCTAGATCTGTTATCATATTTATCTGCAAACCTGTTCCTGTTAGTTTATATCTTTGGGACAAACTCTGATGCTGTTATGACCAACTGACTTAGAGCTGATCTGCTGCTGTGACCTCCTTAAAGGATTCTGTACATAGGTGTGGGATACCATCCTAGAGAAGCCAAGCATAAGACGGCAGCCATGGGCTCCATCAGTCTTGCTTTGCAGAGGAAGAAGAAATCTTAACACATCCTAATCACAGGTACAGTTTCTCTGAAAATCATTCCCTGAGGATCTGAAGAGGGTTTTTGTATTTTAGAAAGAACAGATAGATTCTGAAGGACTTTTGACCCTGACAGCATCAAGCATTATGTTAGGTGGTAAGAATTCTTTAAAAACTCAAAATATGAAAAACAGTCATTAGCTTTTTTTAATTGCACTAGCTGCTCTTCATATTCATTGCTCTCTTTAGTGTTAGAAGCTGATAATGCTTTACTGGCTTGTGTTGTTGGTATGGAGTCTGTGATTGTGAAATAAAGCTGTGCATTCTTGTATAATGATTTTTTTAATTTCTATTTTTAGATGAAGTTACAGTTCTCGTACTCCTAGACAGCATGCCAGTTTTTTTTAATTGCCAGTGCTATAAATTTCCTGCATTGCTCCTTTAATTCTGATAAAATAGTTGATAGTTGGCAATAACAGTAGACAATAAAATTTACCATGAAGTAAACAGGTTTTTGTTTTTAAAACAAGACTTTTCCAAGCCTTCTCCATTATACAACAAATTGCTCTTTTTTTTCTACTTAACTAATTTATTTTTTCTTCTTGAAATGTATTTGAGCAAGTGAGAGAGTGCAGCTGTCAGAAGATTAACCAGCTGAAAACTATTGTCAGCATTAATTTTGCTCTAATAAATGAATCTCTGAAGCTATTTAGCAGTCTGTAATCTAGATACAAGGCTATTGACCTATGATGGATAGTACTGGATTTTGTTTGTAAGCTTTGACTTAAATTGTCTACTTAATTTGCTGCAGGTCAGATCACAGGATTAGTGGTAAAGGCCATTATGTGGTTTGAATAAAAATAGCTAGAGGAATGGAATGAAAATCATTGTGTTTATTAATGTAGCAATCTTTGCGGTCGTGTACATACCAGTGAACTGGTAGCCAAGAAGACAACAATGACCTGTTTGTGCCAGCTCTGAATCTGCGCTTTGCTCTTGGCCCGGTTCCTGTGAGTTGCCTGGAAAGGAGCTGTTCAAGTAAGAGTAAGGATGGGCTGCAAATAGAGTGTCTCTCAACCTGGGCAGGAAGATCTTCACTGCCATACATATTTCAGTACCTCAACAGTGTTCTGTATATGGACTGATTGTTTTTTAGAACTGTGGGTCTGACTGAGTTCTTGTGAATGCTCCAATTCTGGACTTACAACAGAAAGACACAGATTTACTGGAGTGAGTCCAGCTATGGCCCATGAGGTTGACAAGGAGTCTGGAATATCTTTCATATGAGGAGAAACTGAGAGAGCTGAGACTGTTCAGCATGAAGGGAAGGCTCGGCGGGGGGGGCAGGGGGGGAACACACACCTTATCAGTGTGTATAAAAAGCTGATGGGAGAGACTGCAGAAGAGGGAGCTACACTCTTCTCAGCAGTGCCCACTGATAGGACAGGAGGCAATGGCCATTAATTAAAACACAGAAATTCTGTCTGAAACACACAAAACCACCTTTTCCTGAGAGGGTAGTCAGGAAGAGGTTGCCTAGAGAAGCTGTGTAATGTCCATTGTTTGAGACACTCAAAAGCAGTCTGGACATGGTCCTGGGCAGTGTGCTTCAGCTGGCCTTTCTTGAGCAGTGGGGTTGAACTACATGATCTTGAGAGGACCCTTCCAATGCCGAAAGTCCTGTGATTCTATCTTCTAATATAGGTTGAGCAAGTACTTCATAAGTAGAAGCATCTTTAGTGTTGCCTATTTTTGCGTAACTGGTAGGTATTTACTCTTTCTGAGACCTTGGTCTGTCAAATTTGTGTGAAATTCCTTTCAAAAGATAATGCATGCTAAAAGGCAGGATAGGGAAAATAAACAGTTGGGAGATAATGAAAGGGGCACTTTTAGACAGTCACAGAGAGCAGTTGTACAGAGACAGTGCATCAATTGAAATTTTTATTGAAAAGCAAATAAAAATTTATCAGATTATTCAGTGTGAGGAGCTGCAGTGTAACTTCCTTGATGTTGTAAACAAAGTCCAAAATTCACCACTTCTTTAGCTGTGTTACAGCACTTTAGAGCACTGTACCTAATTGAGCATGTTTAATTTGAAAGTTGGTTGCTATCTGCAGCTGTACATCCTAACAGGTTCACGTTTGATGCATAGCACAGAAAATTTATAGTGGGTGTGCTTCTTGCCAAAGTGAAAATTAGGGAGCAAGCTGATTTGTTCATCAGTTTAGGCCAAATTTTTCTAGCTATTATACTCATTAAACGCTGGGGATGAGGAGGTTAAGAATGTATGAGTAATTCGTATTAGAATTAGGCTTCTTTTAAGGAACAGAATATTTCATGGAGGTTTCCTTTTCACATGACAAATTTGCTGGTGTGCTTATTGGAACTGTATAATCAAAGAACTGTGGTGTGTGCTTACTGAACTGTGGTAAAGACAGGACAGACTACAGGAAAAAAACTGGGAATAGTGCGTTTGTGTGCATATCTGTATGTGTATGAATAATTTTTACATTGTCTTTGAATAGTTCTTTACGTCATTGTATGTGCATTAAGTGTATGGGAAACTAACTTAAAGTTTCTTAAGAAGAATTTTGCTTCAGACTAGAAACATAATAAACTGCAAAGATTCAGAATACTTGTTTTTATATGTCTGTGTCTTTTAGCTGTTCAATTATGTGAAAATCGGGAAGCATTGATAAAAATCAGCATAGGTTTACGAAGGGTGATAAAAACAGAGTTAACATTGAGCAGTAGTTTGTCAGTGGCCATATGTGAAGAATAGTTTGACAAAAAAGAAATTTTATTTAGTAATTCAGATACAATTAATTTTGTGGAGTGCAAAGTTGCAGGAAGAGTTGATTGTTTCTTCATATAAACTATAAGAAGTGACATTGCCAGTTATGTGTAAGTCTTGTGACTTTTTTATCCACTAGTGAGCCTGGAAGATAATGTGGCTTTATCTCCATCAGATGTTTGAGAATGAAGATCACTTATCCTCTGAGTACTGAGAGTATAGGCTTACTTTTACATAGGATTTGAGATGTTTATTGTAAGTGCAGTATTAGTTTTGCATCACCAGACACTTACTGGTAAGATAAACTACCTAAGTTTTTGGATTTTGTAATAATGGTATTAAATCCAATGTTGTCTTGATTCAGGTGTTGGAGCTGCTCGAGCTGGAAACCTTACTTTCATGGTTGGTGGAGTGGAACAAGAATTTAATGCTGCCAAAGAGTTGTTGACATGCATGGGTTCTAATGTGGTTTACTGTGGAGAGGTTGGAACCGGACAGGTAATGCTTTCTGAAGGGTTAATTGTTGTCTTAGTCTTACCTTCTTCTCGCTTTTTCTCTGTTGATGCCCACTCCTTTATTTCAGAACTAAATGCATTATAATATATCCTCATACTTCATACTTGTTTGCTTGTTTACTTGTCTCTAACCACGTGTTTATAAAATAACCTCATGGCCTTTTTGTCCATGAGGTTGTATAGCTTAGTACCAAAGTCTGACTGGTGTTTACCCACATCGGCTTGTTGAGATTATACTACTTAGAGAACGAGTATTTTAATTTTGTTTATTCTAAATTTAGATTTGCTGGATGTTCTGAAGGACAAAGAGCCCCTACGTTCTATGTATACTAACTGAGCTTCTCTACTAAGAAAAAAAGTACTTCTTAATCTCTAAAGGAGCCATAGGGCAGCTTTCATTAATATACTATCATAGATCTGTGCTTACTGGTGCTACCTCTAGAAGAGAGCTGCCAAAATATATTTTATCATACTGTCCTGGGCCTAGTTAAACAGGATTCCTCCATGATAGGTCTGTGAAAATACATAAACTAATTGATGATTTCACGTATTTTCAGGCTGCAAAGATCTGCAACAACATGCTCTTGGCCATCAGTATGATTGGAACTGCTGAGGCTATGAATCTTGGAATCAGGTTTGTTTGATTTTTGTACTGGATTGAAGCATTTTTTCTGTGTTTACAGTTTTTGTGGATTATGGTTGATTTTGCTGCGATAGTGATGATTAAATGGCACAGATAATCTTTTGCCAGAAGCTGTCTTATAAAGTTAATAACAGGCTAAAGGGATTATTTAATAAAGTAGAGGTTTTCAGAATGGGAGTATTTTCTTACATTCTGTTACATTCTGCATCTGAAGTTAAGAATATATTTGTTCTGCTGTAGTGCAGTGTACAGTAATGTTTGTCTTGCATTATAAACATGCAGAGATAATACAGAGGTAAGTTTTTGTTTGTATTCTAAGCTAATGTACAGTTTATTCAGAGTATTACACTCCCATATGGCTTTCATTGGCTTTGTTTACTTTGTTAAATTGTTCCAAAATATACTGTAAAACAAAACTTATGCTACAATGTGTATATCAAATTAAAAACAAAGCATAAAACAGAACATCTACCTTTCTTCGACTTTTTGAGTGCAGTTTGTCCTAATTGCCAAAACTCCTAGCTTTTCAAAGAGCTGCAGTATGCTCCTCTCCATTCTTGTCAGTGCTAAGATTACCATTCCTCTTCTAGCATGTGATACATCTAACTTGTAAGTGACAGCGTATTCAAGCAAAATTATTTTTACTTTCGAATTGTGACCTATTTTATTTTGCTGTTGTCTTTTTGATTTTGTTTTATTTTCCGATAAAGTCGATGCAAGTACCAGTTCAGTATCAAAGTATTTGAAGCTTTCATAAATTCTCTTAGCCATATATGAATCATTTGCAAATTTATAGACAAAGAAGTCCTGTGTTTGAAAATATTATCTTGCAATTGTGTATCTTTTAAGGGTTTTCTGTGAATTATTTTTCTGTGCAGTTGCATCCTTAAAATTTGTTTTTTAAAACTGCAGATATTGTAGATACTTATCAACTGGGCTCAACTGAATTCATGTGGATTTGATACACTATAAAAACAGTAACAGGGTATCAAATGCTTAAAGAAATAAAAAAGAACACCTACATATGCACATATACACGAGACAATGTAATGGATTCACATTTCCTCTTAATTACCATATCAAGATGCAGTTGTTTTATTGAATTGCCCTTGTCTCAGATGTTAGACTATCTTGACCTATTAAGTTGTCATGTTGTAATTGAGATAAAAGAGGAATTTGCTTTGCATCAGTGCTAATTGGTTTATCAATATCCTGTACCATTTACATTTTAAAATTGAGAGTCTGTAAAATACTGAAGCATGTCTGCATCAAGCCATAATAAAACCAGTAGCATTGTTTACAACTATTGTAATCCAGTGTAATCCAGAAAGCTTTCATCAAGTTCTGCTTTAGGTCATTATTCAGTTAATAAAGCATATGCAACTGATTTTTTGTTATAGTTGTATCTACATTTGTAGCAATGATTAGAGTTAAAATTGAAGGTAAGATAAAATCAAGAGGTTTGGAAGACAGATATTTGGTGCATGTAAGCCCTGTGCAGAGCAAGGGGATGTCTGCAGTCACTGTAGCTTGAAGATGTTTAGAATTTTCATTTTTTGTTTTTTCCTTTTCCAGTTTAAATTTTGGCTGAATTTGTATTCAGCATTTGCAAGGGAAAGTCCAGTGTGAAGGTGACAATATATAAACCTTCGTACCCTACAATCAAGGTTATCAAGAAGGAACTGTATTTATTGTAGCAGAAACCTGCAGATTGTAATCAAAATTATACAAAGAGCAGAATCTCATTTAGTCTGAAATTGCATGAGGCTTAAGACAGAAAGGCAGTAATTTAAAGCCTTATGAAGTAATTTAGAACCCTTGCATTGATTTTTAATTTGCTGCAATTTAAATCCTGGAGAAGATGACTTCTGCTTATATCTGGAATAAGAGCTTTCCACTTTGTGTGTGTAAAAATTTCTAATCTACAAGTCAACACTTGTCATTCTAATTATTAGAAGTTTTGCTATAGTAGTAAATTTATGTGGGTTTTTTTCAAGTCTAAAGCTCAAAGGATAGTGTGGCTGCCTAGTCTGGTGAGAGTGGGAAGCTGGGCTTGATTTATTGGATTGATGCATATCTAGTGAAGAAAGTCTGACTCTGACCTAATAATGATAAAGGATACTGAATATCTAAAAATTCAGAGTAGGAATTGTGGAACTTAGACATGTTCTTAACTTTTAGATAGAATAGAAAATGTCTTTATATGATGCATTGTTTCTATCTGCTACAACAATTAAATTGAGTTTTAGGGACTTTGGATAATTATTCAAAATATTGTTCTCTGAAGTAAATATAACTACAAAGTCATATTACAACACCTCCACCAACCAATATATACTCTGAGCTTAAATCTTCAAAACAATGTGATGTTAATTCTATTAATAAACCACTTCTTCTGTAATGTTTTCATAAACCATGCAGTCTAAATTTTCATTTTCTGAAGCAGAGTGACTGGTTTATTAATTTCAGATTTTTAAATTACGTCTGCTATTGGATTATTTATTTTATATTTGAAATTACAGAATTTTTCCAAACTTCAACATAAGTAACAAATAGAATGTGGAGAGGAGGAAAAAGCCCTGACATTAAAGAGGAAAGGTCCCACAATAAACTCCCACAAATAGGCAGTATTGCTGTGTAATTTTTGTGTTTATATTACACTTGCTTTTCTGCTTTACTATAACATCATCTTTATTTACTCATCATCTTCATTTACTAATGAAGATGTTCATTTTCACTGGAAGCTATTTGGATTAGATTGCATAAATAATTTTTTAAAAAATTCTTATCCTTAGTTCTGACCAATAAAATGCTTGTTTTGTTATGTGTAGTTTTTTCGATTACTTTCCTGATGCTTTGTAATTGTTGCTAGTAAAAGTTGAAAGGTGTGGCAGACATTCTGGAAATGAATTTGCATTGTCATTTGTATTTTCTTTTCTAGCATGTAAGTGCAACTTTTCAGTGGAAAAATCTTGAGTAGATTTTGCTATACAGTTTTATGGACAATGTGCATATTGCAAAATGCTCAACACACAAAGTACATGTAAGCTTCACAAATGAGAAATAAAACATTAAGTGGTACCATCCACAGTTAGAAAGTATTTTTCTTTTTCATTTTGCTAATCATCTCAGTGTCAGTAGCTTTATTTTACTGAGCCCTGGGTTCCACTGAAACAATTTTTCATACCAGCAAAATAAAGCTCAGAAATTATATATTGCTGATACCTGGTTTGTGTTTAGGTGAGTTGGAAGTTGCTGCCTGACAGGCAGTTTGCTGTTCCTTCAGCAACTGGCTGCAAAGACTGAAAAAAGGGCTTATGTAGTGACACAAGACAGGACAAAATTGCTTAATATAGTTGGGATATAAGGGACCAGGAGAGCAGTAATGGTTCTATGGCAATAACCTCACTGCAAAATCACCTTTGTACTTCCAAGAGCAGAGAAAATCAACTCTCTGAGGAGGGACTGCAGTGGCACCGAGATTTATGCCAAAAGCTGTAAATACAGCTAATTCCTACACAATTTTTACTATATATGGATTTGTGCCCACTTGCTTTTTTAGATACATAAAGTGAAAAGATGATAGAAGAACTTTTTCTTCTCATGCTGAGTTTAAACATAGTCTCAGTCTCTAAGTCTGGTTTCTGTGAGCACCCCTGAGCTGTGGATGCAAGACAGGAGCAGAAATGAGAGTTGACACTGGAGAGAGGAGCACGTGAATGATTAGCCCTGGACACACCCCCACTGCAAATTTCAGAAAAAAAGAGTACCCTGAAAAATAATTCTTCCAAGGAACTGTGGCTCTGCTGTCTTTGGCATGCAGCTACAGCTAAGTCCTGTGAGGGTGTAGTAATGACACTGGAAAGCACTTACCTTTAAAAAGCCAGTGACAAAGTAATTTTTAACTGTGGCAGAAAGGTCTTAAGGTTCTGCTTGATTGTTTACACATTTATATAATATTTATCAAAAGCACTATGAAATGGGAAATTCTCAACAGCTTGACTTCTTCAGTTGCTACAACTTAAAATGAGACCAGGATGTGTCTTTCTTGTGAGACACTCTTTCAGTTTTTTAGTCTGTTCCAGACTGAACTTTTGGAGGAGAGTATTCAGTATCTGGTTTTGTCAAAGCTCAGCAAAACTTGAGTTTTGAGCAGTGGCCTGAGAGAATCCTATTTTAGCCTTTTTTTGTTTTGTTTTTGGTGTGTGTGCCCATTGCTGAGTTTCTACTGTTCACTTCATTAGGAATGTTATTGTAGAAGCATTGATTTGAGGGAAGCAATTGTTTTTGCTTTATTATAAGTACAGTTAATACATGGGCTTCTTTTCTGCTTATAAGGGAGAAGAACATTTTGGTAATTGTAAATTCACACACACATGCACAAGCTCTTCCCATGTCCAATGGCAAGTTGTTATGGGGACTGGCAGATTGTCATCATTTTGATGGCTTGAGCAGTATATCTCTTGAACAGCAATGGAGCTCTTATGCAGAGAGTATCGTATGTTCCCAGCCAATTTACAGGGAAACAGCAATAACATTTTATCATGGTTGAGAGCCCAGTAGCTGCTTCCTATTAAACTTGCCCTTTCAGATACCTGTCTTGGATTAATTTGTTGATTTCAAATGGAAACTCAGTCTTCTCCACTGAAGCATGACTTTCTAGGATAGACTCTCGCTGAATGACAATTACTGTATATTCTAGCTGGTTTCAGACCATTACAGGCTTTGGGCACAGTGGAAGACAGAGGACTTCTTCAGTAACTGATTTTAATATATGTCTAATTTTAACTGTCAGTTATATATGCACCAGTGGATGAATCTTCAGAAAGATGAAATGCAAAGCACTTCTAACTTGCTCTTATTAATGGTACACTTGCTGAAAAGGAGAAAAAAAATAGGTTCAGGTCTTCTGAAGAGAAGCGGCATGGTGTTTAAGAGCAATGACTTTTGAAGAAGCAGGGATACAAACTATCTTCCTTTTTCTTTTCAGAGAGCAAAAACATGCCAGATCTAGTCCAAGACAGTATTTTACATATCTGTATAATACACACATGTTTTTTAAAGCATACTTTCACAGAGAGGTAGTTGGAACACTGTTAAGAAAAGCATTGTTTGGGAGGGTTATATGTGTTTTGAAATAATAAGCTCTCTGTCTTGCAGTATACTCACAGCTGTAATTATGGGCCTCTGCATGCAGGTAGATATGGCACAAACAGGCACTGTATTGTTAAAAATACTGATCTGGATGTAACAGTGGTAAGGAAACAAACAAGCCAAGAGATTTGTTTTGGAAAAAAAACCCCAGCCTTTGTATATTTGAAAGCTTAGGCTTTGAATGCTCCCAATGCAGGGTGTTTTTTAGGTTTTTTTTTATTACAACAATTTAAGCTCTTATTCAGAGTGGCTTTTGATGAAGACTTCGATGAGGAAGACTTGGATGCATTATGCAAAATAAAAGTACAATTTAAATCCTGTGAAAACATCTTGTTACTGAAAATACTTTTTTTTTTTTTTTTAAATAAATGGCCACTGAAAGCATTCAGTTGAGTCAGAGGGTTGAAGAAACAGAGGAAGAAAATAAAGCTTGATCCCATTCAGGCCAGCAGGAGACTTTCCATTGAATTCCAGGGGTTGCTGCAGCAAATCATAAATAAGAGTGCACAGCAGTAATGCTAAAAAGCTATCTGAAGTACAGAAAATGATCTTGCTTTGCATTAGGATGGCAGAATTGCAGGAGGCATATTCCATTATAGGAAGAGGAGCCATCCTGTATAGCCTACTGTCTTAAACATAGTTTTTCAAATCCAAAATGCCTACTGAAATAAATAGACGTGCATTTTAGCAACTGTTCCATTGGTAATGAGCTTTCTTCATCTATAAATTAAAACCTAGAGTGATACAGTGCCTGGGAGCAGTGTTTGGCTATGGACATCTGCAAAAGTCTGTGGTGCAAGAGCTAATGTAAAGAGCATTGAATTCTATAAAAAACCCTTTGTAGAAGGTTGTGATATATGCCTTTTAAAATGTCCTTTTCTCATCTCGGATTGTTACTGGAGATAATGCCCTTGCTCCCTTTTTTGTCCTGAGTGTAGCTGAACATTTTGTACAGGGCCAGATAAACTGCTGCTGCTTGTCCTTGGTATAAGTGCAATTGATGTAAAATTACACTTGCAATTTATTGTCAGCATAAATGTGAATTCGTAGGAGAATTAATTTCCTATAATATTGAAGAATTTTCAGAGTCTACACTAAGCAGCAGTTTATGCCATCATCTCTGTGGTAGAACAAATGACGTTTCTACTTGGACAAGCTTTGTTTTATCGGGATCAGTAACCTTATCAGCAGTTGACCCAGAACTATAATATATGTTTGCAAATAGATAACATATGTCACAGTGAGATGCAGACTTGGCCTCATAAGCAAGAGTATATAATGAAGATTTAATAATAGCAAAGCCACAAATGTACAGATGTATACAATAGTAATATTTTTTGCAAAGTGTAGCATTTTTGTTCACATTATTAGAGTAGAATCATCTGCGTTACCTTGTTTACTTCAGAAATGCACTAGCATTCACATGTAAATGTATCACACAAGTACTTTCACATTGCCACACTTCTTGTAAATTTTATTTTTATTTAGAGAGTATAATTTTGATATGAAGAACAAATGTATGACCTAGTAGGAAGCAGAATGGAGAATGCCTTTTAGTAATTGAAATACCAGGGAACTACTGTTCTCAGAGGACCTTTATTTTGCCTGCACTTTCGGAATTGCTAGGTGAAGAGGATTTGCTTAGTGCAAAAGGAAAAAAGCTCTGAAAACCTACTGCTTAAATGGTGGATTGATGCTCTTTAATTTAAGATACAACATCCCTGCCCCCAATATCAATACTCTGTCATTTTTCATGACTTATAATAAAGGGAGAGGAATGACGGTAGGGTTCTAAGATATAAAACAAGTCACCCATGTCTTGTGCATTTTGACATTAACACTTCTCTTCCTTGACCTTTGACAGATTAGGCCTTGACCCAAAGCTGCTGGCCAAAATCCTAAATATGAGCTCAGGTCGCTGTTGGTCAAGCGATACGTACAACCCTGTTCCTGGAGTGATGGAAGGAGTACCGTCTGCTAATAATTACCAAGGTGGCTTTGGAACAACACTCATGGCTAAGGTACATAACATTTGCATGTAAAGTATGTGGAGTTGCTTCTCTCTGGGCTTCTTGCAAACATTCTTCTCAGCCAAAATTCATGATTACAGGATAATATGTAGGGGAACCCAGCCTCTTCCTGTAGCTCGGAATTAATCAGTTGTTTAGGGAGCTTTTCCTTAGACTCTAGCTTCTTTCGAGCCCCTGTTACTGCTGAGCAACTCATTGATATTATATGCACTGTCTTTTTGAGTTCTGACTTAATAAAGGAGTTGCAATGGACTTGTGTTTCAGGTGAGCATTCAGCAAACCATTTAGGTACCTCTTGCATGACTGCTCTGGAATTTAGGAGCATTGAATTTTAGGCATACCAGTTTATGAGTGCTCCCAACTGGTTAGGCATCCTGTCCATTTTCGGCTCTTCCACAAAGAGTGGAAATTTAGCACTTAAAACTAAAACAACATTCTGAAAGGTGGTGAACAAACTCAGATATTGACATGCAAATCTCTGAAGTGCTGGAGCTCCTGTATATAATACCTGCTTACTGATATTGTTCCTGTCGCTTCAGAGTTGATTTAGGACAATTGGTGCCTTTGCACATTCAATGAAATTAGACAAATTCTGTCCAGAGTGGATCCAGAGTGTTTTGCATGTGGTAGCACCAAAAAACTCTGCTAATGCTGCATGGCTCAAAACCCCTCAATGGCTGACCCCACTACATTTTATATTTATGGACCAATGATCAGGTACTTTCATTTCTTTGAGGGATGTATTAAAATATATTGGAAAACAGCAATTTTGACATCATGTTCATGTCATTGAACATAGGGGACAATAAAGTGTTGTTTAAATTACTTATTTATAAAGTGTTAGGTTATTGTTTGGAGTTTGCCAGAGCTATTGATCAGAGATAAGAGATAAGCAACCTGATCTTGGTCCTGCCTCAAAGCTCATTTCCATCTTGTGTGCTGATTCCAGAATCTCTTCTGCCTGTTGTGCCCTGTTTCACACTCTTGTGATGTCTCATGATTCATACCTCTTGTCTCTTGACATGATTCATATCTCTTAATCTTGCCCAGAATAACCTCACAGTATGAATGTGTTAGAGGCATGTATTTCATTCCCTCCCTTTTAAGTTTCGTTATGAAGGGTTTATTTTTCCTTTGGTCTGTTTCTAAAGGGAACCTGCATCTCTCCTGAAAGCTGCCCTGAAAGATCTTACTTTTGTTGGAAGAATAGCAGCCTGGCTTGTGCCTGTTTAAACTTCCAGCTTTTGGTTATAAAGTATCAGTGATAACCAAGAGGGGAGTTCCTTAGAGAGGTCTGTAATTGCTGTTCACCTCTTCTGACTGCCTGTCCTGACAGTCCTGAAGAGTGAATACCTTTTTTTAGGCTAGAATCCTCAGTAAGAAGGAAAGACATTAAATTCCTCTCATGGCTCTTGAACAATGCTATGTTATTCCATATAGATGGAAGATTTCTTGAATGAGTAAGGAGCCAAGACAGCTGATCATGTTCAGGCTATTATGTGGTGCAGTGGTAACCTCTTTTAAGACACCGCTCCTTAGTTTGTGGAAAGACTTTTGCTCCTATTCATTTCATCCTGGTATGTGACATACCATGTAGTTTGTGAATTGTTTGAGATGGGGATTTTTTAATGGGAAATTCAGAACATGATTTTGCCACTTAAGAAATAAAGAAGTACATATTCAAAGGAGAAAGAGGTAGGTAAAACCCTGAAAATGTCTCAGAGTGCCTCAGTAACAGTCACTAAACACAATTACTAAACCTCAAACCTTACTGCTCACCTATCAGATATGGTAGAAGTCAAAGGCTTTCTTAAAATACTTTGTCAGCAATGGATCTCTCAAACAAAGCTAGAGGATCCTTATTTTAAGTATTTGGGTCAGAAAAGTTTTCCAGACACCTCTGAAAAGCTGTTTGGTCTTAAAATTTGATATTGAAACATAGAATTTAGTCAACTTGATGTGAAACCTGCTCTAAAGATTTTGCATTTAAAAGGCCTAGTTTATTTCCCCACGGCCACCTTTGTGTCCAAGGCGCTGCAGGCCAGAAGTTCCATCTTTCATTGACAGTACAGTTGCTAATTAAATATCAACTTTGAAGAGCTAAATTTGTATCATATTCTTCTTGAGTCATGTCAAGACAGCCTTTGAGCTTTATTCCAAATGGCAGTTTCATTTACATCAGCTGCAAAATAAATGTAAGGAACCAGGTAATTCCAAAGTGAGCATTGGAAGCAGATTGTGAAAGGGAATCTGTTTCCCTATTCCAAGCTGAGAAAAAGTGATTAGAATATTCAGTGCATCTGGAAGATGTTGTCAGTTCCAAAGAGTATGAGAGGAGCCATAAACTCTGCTCTCATTTTTAGTTTTCCAAATAGGGAATGGAGTTTAAAAAAGCAAAACAACTTTCCAGCACTTCAGAGTCAGGAGTCCTTGTCCATTTAACTGTTGAAATGTTGTTAAATGTTTCAGCCATTTTGGAACCAGAGTTTCATTATTAAAGTGAACAGACCTACTTTATTGGTTTAGGAATGGTACTCCCCAATTTAGTATTCACTCTAAAAAGAAAACCACGAGCCACTGCCCTTCTCCTCTGGTGAGAGACGCAAAACGCAGAGATCACAAGTTGAGATAAGAACAATTTACTGGAAACAGCAATGAGATAAGAAACTAATAACAAAAATGTACACAGAGAGGGTGATTTGCATGCAAAATGCTCACCAAGTCTGGGACTGTAAAGAGCAATGGCGAACTGATCCTCCATCCACCAGCTTTTCCTTGTCCGGAAAGGAACATCCTTTCTTCCTGGAAGTAAGAGAGAGTGCCTTTCCCCTGCCTCTGACAATGATGTAAGATGGTATTGAATAACATTAGGGTCTTGACCATGGCCACAGGGCTTCAGGCTCTGCCCCGTCCCGGCTGCAGTGAAAAATGAACCCTGTCGTTGGCCAAAACCAAGACATTTATGAAACTGTATTTATGCTAGCAGCCTATTCAGAATTTTCAGGGATTGTTTCTGTGAATGCCCCTTCACTAGTTTGGAGTTAGATGATTTTGCCATTCTAATATTCCATTATGTGATTTAAGCTTTCTTGAATAAAAGGAATAATATGGGACAGGTTTCACAAAGAGCATTTATAAGGAGCTAGGAATATGTCATGGAATATCTTATTTTAAGTGAGGTTAAAGTAACTGTTCCTAGATTTGTCATGTCATCAGTCTTTCAACAGAGCTGCTAGACAAGAAGAAATGATCTGCCCTGACACAGATGAAAACTGTTTTGGATCTTGTGTCATCTGATATATATGTTTTTCCATTTTCCTAGATCTTGAAGTCATTCAAGGGTAATAGGAAAAGTAACTATAATTCTGATTTGTATCAGAATGACCTTTATAGAGCCGATTTACAGATCAACGTGACATTTAGAGAGTAGAGTAAGATCTTGAATTTCCTTGTGCTAATTCAAATCCAGACACACAGAAAGTAAAGACCTGTCTTGTAAGTCATCCCTGAGAAGTCAGAGGTACTCTCAGCAGTATTACAGTCTCTCAGTTCTTCTGTATCAAAGATGGGGTCCATCTGTCAGAGAAGGGGAAGAGCATCTTCAGTTACAGACTTGTGCAGCTGGTGAAGAGGGCTTTGAACTAAACTTGCTGGAGGAGGGGAACCTCCAGCCATCCCACTCCTACCAGTTGGATGCCAGTGACAGCAACAGCTGCCTAGAGCCTGGAGATGGATTGCAGGTCAGCAGGAGAGCACCTGAATAGCAACAACACAAAGGAATTGCAGCCACTCCACTCAGTAAGTTGGTTTCATCAAGGCCCAGCTTAATTGACTCTGTTCCCATGGTGTTTGCATCCCTGTAGGGCTGTGATTTTGTTGGCATCATGGAGACATGGCTCCTGTGACTGGGGTGCTGGAGTGGAAGGATATGGGCTCTTTAGGAAAGGCAAGCAGGTAGATGAGGAGGGGATGTTGCCCTCCATGTCAATGACCAGCAACAAGAAAAGCTTCTGTGGGTACACTGGTGATAAAAAGAAGACCAGGGAAAATGGAGGTGCTCTCCAGAAAGAAATAGGAGACCCGGTTTCCCAGGGTTTGGAGAAGGCTTTGAGGTACTCAAAGACTTTGACAAGTGTGAGAGGTGGGCCTGTGCAAACCTTGTGAAATTCATCAAGGCCACACGTGGGTCAGGGAAATCCCAAAGCACAAATACAGGCTGGGCAGAGAATGGACTGAGAGCAGCCCTGGGGAGAAGGATTTGGACATGTTGGTTGACAAGAACCTCAGTGTGACCTGGAAATGCACACTTGCAGCCCAGAAATCCATCTGCATCCTGGGATGCATCAGAAGCAGCATGGCCAGCAGGGCAAGGAAGGTGATTCTCCTTCTCTCTCTGCTCTTGTAATACCCCACCTGGAGTGCTGCATACAGCTCTGGGGCTCCCAACATAAAAGGAAAAGGGACCTACTGGAGTGAGCACAGAGGAGGTCAATGACGATCATCAGAGGGCTGGATCATGTCTCCTATGAAGACAGGCTGAGAGAGTTGGGGTTGTTCAGCCTAAAGAAGAGAAGGCTCCAGCAAGACCTTCCAGGACCTATAGGAGGCCTACAAGAGACATGGAGGTGACAAGGGTGTGTAGTGACAGGACAAGGGGTAATGACTTCAAACTGAAAGAGGGTAGATTTAGGTTAGATATTAGGGAGATATTAGGAAGAAATTCTTTGCTATGAGGGTGGTGAGGCACTGGAACAAGTTGCCCATGGAAATTGTGGATGCCCTATCCCTGGAAGTGTTCAAGGCCAGGTTGGATAGGGCAACCTGGTCTAGTGGAAGATGTCCCTGCCCATGACTGAGGGGTTGAAACTAAATGATTTTTAAGGTCCCTTCTAACCCAAACCACTTAAGAACAAGGAAAAAAAAAAAACAATCACACAACAGATTCTATAAACCACCATAGTTCTGTATGGACAGGAAATCTAGGCATTTCCTAGTATCACTTGAGGGGTTCTTTTGCAACTTTCTTGGAATATGGAAGACAAAACTGATTTCATTAACAAGACCTTATAAAGACAACTTTGAGTGCAGGCATTACTTTCCTACTTAGAAAGAGATCTGTTTATATATACAGGCCCTTTTTAGTGGTTCCTTCTTTGGTTGGTTTCATGTCTTACTCAGCCTACAGTTCAAGGCATCCTCCAGCCTAGCCTGTCATTTCTGTCCAGGATGCATGCAGCTGACTATTTCTGGCTAACCATGGTTAGTCATAGTACCTGGTACTCTCCTTTGGCTTCTCTCCTATTTATTTCAGATTATGACTGTAGTTGACTAAGGACTCTTGGAGGACAGGTATCAAATTCATTCTCTTTGAACCTTCCCTCCCTTTTTTGCCCCAAATTTAGGGTTTAAAAATGCCGTGGCATTATTCTCTGTATCTCTTTATTAAAGAAAGTCACTAAAGAAAATTCTGAATTGCAGCAGACCCAGGGCAGTCTCCTGAGGAACTCTCTAATACACCCTTCCATTTAGGCTCCAAACCATTTATATTCACTAAGTGGCCTATGCCTCTCATTTTGTCATTAACTGGTTACATTATAATAAATGTATGTATGCTAAGTGGCTTCAATTTTCTTGTTTTTTAAATTCCTTCTGCTTGATTCATAACCAGTTTCTAGAAATAAAGAAGTCCTCTTGCCCAGACAAGAAAATTATGCTATTAGAACCTATGTTCTGAAAGTTTCAGTGAATAGCCAGGGAGATGACATAATACAGTGGGGAAGAGTCTGAGTCTTGCTACCATGTTAGATAGTGATCTAGAATCTTAAAATTCCTCCTCTTCTTAAGGTGGTTGTCTGCCTGGCAAAGTTTGAGGTTTTCTGTTGAATAACACTGAATTACTATTTTAAAGAATAAAAACTAAACAAGACTCACTTCTTCCAGGACTGAAATTTTAAGGCTGTAGTATTGTATTTGTTGGCAGTAGAGTTCTTGTCACACTGGAAGCCAAATAACCTGTAATACGTACATGGCTATTTATATCCTTGTTGTTTCTCCTGTGACTTTTTCTCTTTTTCTTTCCTTCCATTCTTCCTCTCTGCCCTCTTCCTCCCTCTTCTTGCTCCCCACAGGATCTTGGCTTGGCCCAGATTTCTGCCACTAACACGAAGACACCAGTTCCTTTGGGATCCCAGGCACATCAGATCTACCGGATGATGTGTGCCAAAGGCTATGCCCTGAAAGACTTCTCAGCTGTGTTCCAGTTTTTACGTGAGGAGGAAGCCTTGTGAGCTGTCCTTTGGAAATGGACACAATAACAAAACACATTCTTTATCCTTATAGCTCGTTTGAGAAGTTTGTGGGTTTAATCAAGTACTGTGCATCCTGCTCCCATACAGACTAATCATCTTTGGTTGTCTAGATTGCAACAAACTCCAGAATTTCTGCATAATTCTTGAAAAAGCAAGTCACGGGAAGGAATTGTTCGACAATAGCCAACAGCAAGTCCTTTTTTTTTTAAGAACTGTCAAATTTTTTTTTTCACTAGATGCAGTAAATAAATATTTTTTTTATTAAACACTTAACTCTTTGCATATAAAATAACTTACATTATGGCTACAAAGGTAGTTGAATCATGAATAATAAGAGAATGTTTTATTGTGATTTTATCATATATAGTGATCTATTAAAATTTTAAATTAATACTTTATGGAAAAAGGGAATATTTGTTCAATGAAGAAACACAGCTTGATATGGATTTTTTTTTTTCCTTGGAACTACTAGTCTTGGGTTGATCAGAAGTGAATTTGTCCTGGGATTCAGGTTGCAGATTAAGTTTATAGGCACTCGTTCTAAGTGGAAAGCTGTTACAGCATGTTTACCTGATAGACTTAGTTAAAATAATACAGAATGTGTGTCCCTCTTGTAAAGCTCCGTTATTGTATTTTGCTAACCCAATTTTATATTTTCTTGTATTCTGTCACACATTTTCAGAACTCAAGATGGGCACTTACCGGAAGTTCTAACAAAGTGTACATTTGTTTTAGTTAATTACTGAAGTATTTTAAATCTAAACAAACCCCATTATTTTGAAAAGAAATAAAATCTATGCTGGTAAATGCTTGCTGTATGATTATTTGCATTTTGTTTTGATGCTGTCTTGTACACACAGTATTAACCAATACTTGTACTAAGAGGTCTTAGTTTTTAATTTGCTTGGTTTTCTACAGATTACCAACTTATCTGGCATAACCAAGCTTTTCAAAAGCTCTTGCTGAGAAATGCGGATTGTAATATATTTGCATATCATTTACCATCTCCTTGGTCTTGCAAGAGTAGAAGTACACATTTGGCTTTATAAGTACTCGTTTTGATTTTGCTAGAACTACGCACATTTAGGCTCTAACCTGAACAATCAATTATGCATTTACAGTCCTGTTTTGATTGTATGATGGATCCTTTTTATATGTGCACATTAGGTTATCAAAACTGGGGACATGAATTAGCTCAATTCTATGAATGGTCAGAGAACTTGGATGCTGTATTTTAACAAATTGGTAACATCATAACCACTCTGATGCCGGAAAACACAGAAACGTGGAACAATAGTTGCAGATGTGTGGTTTTACCTTTGGTAACAAGATCACGTTACAACATTTTTTTTCCTATGGGACTCCTGCCTCACATAATACAAAGGATGGATCTAGTCTTGTTACGAATTTGGGGTCAGCTAGAGAAGGATGTTTTTGCCAGTGGGATCCTTGTTCATTTGGAAGTTTTATAATGAATGGATGAGGTAAGGAATTGTAGGAGTGTCCTGGTTAAGTCTGTATCCTCCCTATATAACTTGGAGATCTGACTGGCATCAGCCGGACTGCTGAGAGACACCTCCGTCTACTCTCTGCCCCAGCCTCGGGGCATTTGCTGTGAAAGTGTTTGCTTGTAACCCTGGGTGTACCTGTAATCCTGGGCTTAAAGGAAGCATAGTCATTTGTTTTCTGAAGACATTACGTGCACATACAATTGTTGGGAGTCATGACAGAAGAGAATATGCTCAGTGAGACCCAGTCTTCGAAGGTTTTAGCCTCTGAAATCATAAAGTCTTTGTTAAGTATGTGGAAACCTCGTTGTTATTTTTATAGCTCTCTCAAAGGCTTGTAGCTTAGGTTTCCTGGGGTTCATTTCTCCTTCCTCAAAACCTCTCATCAAATTCTAAATTCTTACACCAAAGCACAGGGTGCTCAAGTTGGAGGAGAGGCTGCCAGACTGCCATTTTGGCAAACCAAGAAAGTGTTCTGTGGTCTCCTTCTTGGAGGAGAATTTTGACTGAAATTAAACAAATAAACAAGCAAAAAACCAAAACCCCAGCATCAGGGCAGACAGCCAGCACATAAAGTTTTAGAACAGGCAGTTAGTTTGGCAAAGTCAGAAACAACATTTTAAATAAATCTTATTGTAGAAAGTGCCTTGAAAACTTCAATGATGTCCAATACCTGCAGCCAGTAATATGATTTATATTAGAATACATTTTTTTTTTACTAATTCTGCAGGGGAATATTATGTGACTGTATACGTATAGTGGTGATGGTATTCATGCTATCTATGGCTATTCTGCATGTGCATATATTTATAATGTATCTTGTGCTTGGGGTATATTCCTGGTCTGTGAAAATTAAGCAAATACTAAAACTGTTGTCACTGCCAGAAACAGGTGTTGAAAACTGTAATTTGTTGAGTTGAACAGAAAGATGGTAAAATTGATTGAATTTCCACACTAATTACCTCTCAGTGCATACACACAAATTAGGTGCAACAAATTAACAACATATTTTGTAAATGTCCCAAAGGGAAACTTGAGGTGACTTCTTTTTAAATTAGTTTGAATGTTAAACCAGCCCTCCCATCATGCTTACTTTGGAAACTCACCTATATCAAATGCATTTATTGACTAACAGGAAAACACTGACAACCAATAAAAGTAGTGATGTGTTTTTAAAAAAATTCTCAGCAGCCTTCTGTCATTTATGATTCAGTATAACCAGTCTTAAGCAACTATTTTTGGTGGTCGTTTAACAGAGGAGGCCTTCTATTAAAACCACTGAGTACTATATTTCTTTAACTTTATTTATGGCTCTTACAAGCCTCAGGAGGAAGAGAAGGTATTCTGACCAAGTAAAAAGTATTATATGTGGTAGTCTGGCTCTCCTTTGATCAGTGGGGATTTGGCCATTCAGTACAATACTGCCAAGATTTCACAGTGTGTGTTGAAGGCCCATGTGATTACAGTGCAGATGTGGCCAAGATGCAGCTGTGGAGAAGCAGAAGCTCAAGCACAGTGCTCTGGCAGGGGTTGTGCCGCATTACTGGCATTAGGATTATGAGAAGTTGTGGTGGCTGTGAGAGGAAGGAGGCAGCACAAGCTGCTGAAGTTCATATTGCTGGTCTCCATCCCTGCTGTGTCCCACACTGGATGACAGAGATGCTGAGGGGTAAAAAATAGCCGCTGTCCCTGCCTGCCTGGGAACAGAGCTACCTGTCTTTTCAGCTGTTTAAATCTTATAGCTCTTTGCCACAAGGAGATTTTATCAAATGGTTTATGGCACTGAAAGACTGGGGCCACCCCTGAAGCAAGCAGAGAAGGGCTGCCATCGTACAAGGGTTACTGTATTTATGCAATACATGTCTGTCTATGCTTTTAGTCTACCTGCTTGATTTATAAGGCAAAATCTATCCAAGCACAAGTCTGGACCAGTAGTGATACCTGTTGCTTTTGACTGGTCATAGTATTCTCCTCCCTCATATAAAAATAGATGTTATCCAGCTTTTCTCAGGAAAAGTTGAGAATATTGTCCTTACAAGACTGGCTGGTAAAGTTGTGGAAACTTTGAAGCAGTTTGGAAACCTCTGCTTTGTTTCCTTGGTACACTGACACAATATGTGGAGCTAGGTTTCTCTGCAGTATTTTAGACTTAGGGCTTACTAAGACCTTCTTGAAGTTTGAGGGACTTGCAGACTTCATGGACTTCAGTCTGAAGTTCTTAGAACTCTTACTGCAACTCTGGCAAAACTGAAAAATTATATTTCGGGAGTGGGAGAAGTTTACTTCGACATATACAAATTAGAATAAACGGTGCTTCTGAAAAGCTCAAGCTTTCAATAGCAAATATGTCTTTACTGTTCTGTGCAGCACCGCAGTGGATGCGTGGTCTTTAAAGGCTGCTGGCAGTTTTGAGATTTGCTGCTTTCTATTTGTGATTTGTCACAACTTCTCCAGCCTTCTAGCACAATTACACATTAAATTTTTTTCAATAATAGCAGCCATTACAAAGTTTTCTTAGGGGGACAGAAAATGAGTATTTTTGTATGGTTGGTGTGTTCAAGAGATGTATGAACTAGGCATCCATATGGCAGTGATTTTTTTGGTTTTGGCATTCATCATGGATTGCAAGCACTTGGGGTAAATTGGAACAGGTGGATGAACCTTTCTAAAGTACTAAATGTCTCATAACAGCTACTGTATAATTAAAAGCCGTCTGGCTCTTTTTGCATTTACACCCAACTCTTCCTTTTGACCTTGACCCTGAGATGGGGTCTGGATTTTCATTTGAAGTAAGAAATACCTCAGTCTGTTTCTTCGTTTAGTTTTACTGAGCCTCCATTTAGTGATGACAGACTTTGGTTTGTTAGAGTAAATGGTGTAAATGGAGATAATAAATGTACTAACATATGTTTTATGAAGTTCACTGATTTCAAAAAGACTTGGAATACTGGCCAAAACCAACTGAAATCCAACTGATAAAAAGATATTTGCCTGTACCTAAAATGCTGCTACTCTGTGAAGAAATGCAAATATTATTACAATACATTTCAGTCTTTTTGATATTTTTATTAAATAAATTAATTGTATTTTTGTCTTGTTGAAATTCAAAGGAGAACAAGTAGAACAAAAGTAGTAGCCTTCTAATGTGATCACACATAAGCTTTATCTGGCCAGAATCAAGTGTTGCTGCTATCTCCCAGTTTGAGATGCATGACAAAATGAGCTTGTATTTATGCAGGCAACTTAGGGCACCAGCAGCTGTAGGGAAGAAAGTGATGTGGGAAGTAACTTAATTCTCTGAGTTGCCTGCTTTGTTCTGAGTCCTTTTTTCCAACTGGTTTAACGGCATTAACTGAGCTGTAGCCATTGGTTGCAGACATACCTGACCCAGCTGTAAGCTAGTGCGTTTGTGTATCTGCAGCTACCGAGTCCCAGAGGCTTTCCTGGGTAAATACTTGGGGCAGCAGTGCTGTGTAGACGGGCAGTTTCCAGTACCTAAACTGTCTGGTTTGTGGCTAGAATAGCGGGTCATTTTTGCTTTCCGGTCGTGTTATTCCATGGCTTAAGAGCCTGGAAGCTTTCAATGACCAATATTTAGTAGGCTAATGCATTTGATGTTGCAGCTGTTACCTGTTCTACAGCATCCTCTGGCAGCCTGTGCCCTGTTGCTTCTTCCTCTGTTTGTACGATTCCTAGGAGAAGTCCCCTTGGTGTTGTGTAATTGTGTCAGGCAACAGTCAGGCTGCAGTCCACAAAAAAGACTGAGTTCAGTCACTCTCTGCTGATTGAAGCCGAAGCTTCAGACTCAGGGAGTTTAAGATATGCTTAGATTCCTCTCCATTTCTGCTTAAAAGGTTCTCATACAAGCTCTACACTGTTTGAACCTATATATTGCAAGGCACCAGGAATCTGCAGTGTGTCAGTTGTTTGGGAGTTTTTTCCTGTATTTGACTGTGTTAGAGCTACATTTGTTGTTCATGATCAAAAATAGCCAATTTCTGGTCCTTGTCAGGAGATGGGGAGAAAAACACTGAACAAATGGAGATTGGTAGGTCACAGGACCTGATGCCAACACAGTAGTCTCGCTAAAAAGCCATTGGATCCTGTCCCAACCTCCTATTGCTGTGACTTTTTTTCCTCTGCTTGTCCCTGGGTAGGTAACTGTGTTAGCTCGTGTGGATGCAAACAGAGTCTCTGTTTAATAAATGAGAAGTAAGCAGCATCTTGTGCTGTGTGACCTAGTGGGTCTATCAGGGAAAGGTGGTTCCTTGTAAAACAGATAAGGGAACGGCAATCTGCTCCCTCCGGCACCATGATAAAGACGGAGACACTGAGTCTGCAGACGTCTTTAGATACTACCACTAAAGTCACAGCCGGCAGAATGCAGTTCCTGTCCCGCATCGCACCACCCAGCTCTGCTGTCTGAGCAATAAACATCACACCAGCCTCTCCAAACTCTCCCTGGGGCTGCTTGTGGCTCTAGTTTTGGCAGCTTTGTCTGCCTTGGCCCTGGCTGCTTGGAATTCACTTCTGCACTTCCTCCCAAAAATTCCTTTTCCAGTGCTGTGCCCTAGCTGACTGTAGGCCTTCAGTGCGCCTGCAAATAAGATGTTAGGTCTTACTTGCTCTCCATGTGCTCCCAATAGTGCCAGAAAGCACATAATGAATGTGTCTCCCTTGTTTCTTCCAGACTTAATAAGTAAACGGAGCTATAAACAGTAAGCCAAAAGGATGGGGATGGCAGGCATTTATGGGGTAATAGTAATTTGTTCATTGAACTGATCGTTGTGCTACTTCGTGACTGTGGTATCTCAGCTTTTTTTCTGAGAGCAGGAGCAATGTGGGTTTCTTTTCATGTGAAGAGGAGCCAAAAACTGGGTCTGTCCACTGACCTGCGTCTGTCGTTTTAATACAATCATTGTTTAAATTTACATTAAAAATTAAAAATAATTGGGTTTTGTATTAAAATATAGCTGTTTTGCTTTGTTGCCTTTTTTTTTTAACTCAGTTTTCTACAAATGGATGCTCTAATCTGTTTGCTAGTATTTTACTTCCTTCTCTATCAGTGTGACAGCCTGCATACTATAGGCTACATATAACATCTAAAATCACATTCAGGAATCTATGAGAAACCCGAGTCTTAAGGTAACCCTGCCATGGTGCTGTTAATAACACATTGCAAACAATAAAGTAGTAAGTGGAAATAATGCACTCATTTAGAAGTAATAAATCCTTTGATCTTTCTTTGAAGCACGGGTATATGCTTAAACTACCAATTCAGGGACAACCAGATGCCCATAAAGAATGGTTCTTCGCTTTGATAGAAAATCGCTGAGGCCTGCCCAGCAGCTCTGGTCTGTAAACAGATTAGTTAAGTGCTCATCAGCTCCGATTTGCATAGGACAGTCTTTGCACACAAACCCTACTTCCAGCCTTAACGAGCTATTTACTTGCAGGAAAGCTACTGGGTTCCTTTTAGTTAGAAATCTCAGCAGAAAATTGCTTTGTGAGAAGGGACAGGATCCCGACTTGGAAACAGCACTGTTCCTCTGCACAGATGTTAATAGGCTGGTGACTGGCAGTTTGGTGTGTTTGCTGAGCCTCTTCAGTGCACGACTGCGGGAATTAGCAAAATAGCTCATACTTGGAAATCTGGAGAACAGCTACTTCGCTCATTGGTGGCTCTCAGCCTTGGCTGGATAAAGAGGGAGAGGGTTGGGAAGCAGACGCTTGAGTCTGTGGGAGAAGGATCTCAGAGCCGAAGTGTTCACTGAAGAGGATTTTGCTAGGCTGTAAAATGCTCATCACCTTTGAAAAAAATAAATGCCTTGTAGATGCTTGCTGGGTTTGTGCAGAGGTTGTGTTCCGACTGCAGATTTGTCACGTGAACGTTTTTCCCTGTGTAAACTACTTTTGATCCCCACAATTACTTTTGTCTAATACAAAGCGAGGTCAGTCTCAGCCACAAACACAGCAGATGGTGATATTCACCCTAGAGTATAGAAAAGCTACAGTACCTTCAGGGCCTTTTGCATTTTAGAGTGCATTGCTTCTCAACTGATTTCAGCCTGGCCAGCAGTCTGCTTTAGTTTGAAACCAGAAAACAGCGAAACTGCTTTTTTTGATGGGGAGACAAGTATGTCAAAAGGGGGAGAAAAACACAAAGTCTTCCTGAAACCAACCATGAGCAGTTTCAGTGCAAACCTGCTGCAGCTGGAAATGTCTTTAAAATTGTAGACTACATTCTTTCTGTATTAATGACCTCACAAACTTTGGAATGACAGGTCTACAAATAAGGGTATAATGTAGGTATGTGTGTTTTGAGACAGAATACTGGCGTTAGACACAGGAAAGTAAATAGTACAGTTCTGCCTTGCACTAGTAACAGTGAAAAGTGTCATGAATCTGTGTTTTCAGTGCTTACACTATTTCCACTTTGTGTTCCCTTTTGCTTAGAAAGTAAACTTAGGTTAGTGCTTTTGTGCCTGAAAACACAGGGTGAAAGGCTGGACTGAGGAAAATGTACACCGTTTTTACAGACAAGCTAAATATAGTTATAAATTTGTCCCTATAGTTTGGTTTTCATCATTTATTTAATCAGCCAGATGCTAGTTGTTCACATAGGCTATGATAAGAACATTACTCAAAGACTTCCTCAAAAACTAAAATCTGAATTATTACAGGGCACTCTGCATTAGCCCATCAACCGTCTGCCTTTGAAGGCTTGTGTTCAGCCCCTCAGTTTTACAGTGCCAAGATTCAAATATGGGATTGCTAGAGGAAATTAATTACTAGTAAATTTAGAACAAAGGAAAGAACCTGCAATTTCACAGCATGTAAAACACCTTTCGGAATTCTTTGCTCTCTTCTTGGAAACCAGTGTGTCAAATTCTTGGAATTATTTTAAAGGCCTTGGTAAAATACATAGCTATCCAAAAAGCCATAATAAAACGTTAAGCTGGCAGAAAATTATTTTGTCTCTAGCCACTTTAGACCATATCTATTTGACATTCATTGCAAAGCACTGCAGGGCTTGCTTTTCTGATGCCCTGAGTGGTGAGGATGGCTGCAGACAAAGAGTGGAAGCGGAAGGGACAAAGCTGTGATCCAAGGGGGAGACACTGTTGGTTGCTGTGCCTGACCCCTGAGATCTACAGCTGCTGCCTCCTTCCCTTCAACTCCTGTCAGCTACCTGTGTCCAAACAGGGGCAGCAGTGGGCTCAGGGACCCACATGGCTTCACACATCAGCTGTCCCACAAATCCACCAGTACCTGCATCTTTCTGAACTTTCTGGAACCATCTTCTGTCTTCGGCCACTTCTTGGGTTCCTACATCTGCTCATAGTGCTTCATGTCGCCTCGAAGGTGGACAAAAAAGCACCTTCAGTTTATTCTGTGTAAACCTGACCTTTCTGTTGATGCTCTTGCTGCTGCTTCTCAGTTCTCCCTGACACTTTTTTTGCCTCCAGATTAGTCTGTAAAATGTGTCTACCTACTCCCATAGCCACTGTCGTGTGATCTTCTCCTCTTTTATGCCATCACACCTGAATGTGCATGTCTTTGTCCCAAAACACCATCCACTGAGGTCCTTCACTCTCATCCCTACAGGCAGCATACGAAGCTACATCAGGATTGCTCCAGTTTTCCAGTCTTTTTTCTTTTTAACTAGTGTGGTTTGTCTCCCATGACTCTCATACTCTATTTGAACTGCACTTTTTTTTTCTTACACCTTTGCAACCCCTAATGCCCACAGAGCTGGTGTTATACAGGCTGTACAGTCAGTTTGAAGAGTGATTCCCAAATCACTCTTCAAGTCTTTTAAGGAAGTTGGATTTTATGTCACCACATTCACTCTCGTTTTCATATCTTAGATCTTACTCCTGCTCCCTGAATTGGCTTTTTAACTAAATTAGCATCAAGTGCCCTCTCACCTCTCCTTCCAAAACAGCTGCATCAATACCAGTCTCTAAGGCTGTGCCTAAACCAGTGATGTAGTCCAGAGTGGGAACCTGCTTTACAACATGTTTTCTGACCATACCCATTTGCCATACTTGTATGCACATTGCAGAGAGATCCCAGAGTATCTGGGTGGGTTTTCCTTAAAATGAGGAAAAAGAGCAGGATGGTGGTCCAGGTCTGTCTCAGGCACTCTGACTTGTTCATGTCTGTGCACCAGAACAGACTGCAGCCGGTCGGGGGAAAGCTCCAGATATAGAACACGTATAATGTGGGCACTGGCTCCTCAAAACCAACTGTGCATTTTTCCAGATTTGCTCCTACTATGCTGCTGGTGTAGGCAGGTCCTGTACATCCTTTCAGCAGATCTGATTTTTCACTGATGCTGTAAACCTAAGTTTGTTATTTAAACATTTGAAAACTATCTGTGCCACACCAGATCAATGTGAGATTGCAACCCTTAGCCTTCCACTATCCTCTTCTTATTGACATTGATTTTGTACCTAAGCACATTCATGGGCTTCTATGGGAATTCTCCTTATGTCATCCAAAGTGAGATCCACATAAAAAATGTATCTTCTGTTTGGTGAAGTGTCATGTCTGTGACCATATTCTGCATTTTGTAAATGCTCACTCTGGGAAGCATCCTGATACTGGCCTAGAAATTTGTTTCTAATATAGGAATGGCAATACTCAGTAGGCTTTGTATTCTTATGGAGCTAACCAGGTAATTATTGTGGAAACAAGATATATTAACTTGATTTTAAAACTTTTCTCTGTGGGGCATTGTTTTTATGACCCTGGATTTTAAAAGATTTTTAAATACATTTGCATTCATGAAAAATGTATTTTAGCAACATAGTGGCTGACAATCCTGCTCATTGTAAGGAATTCCTTTGATGGCGAGCTACAAAGTCCTTGGTAGCCCTGGTAGAAATAGAGGGTTTCTAACACATTATTCTCCCCTTCATTTTATTTATTTAATTTATTTGAAAGCTTTCCTTCCCAAAAGCCACAAAGGAAGAATAGGGACCTGTCATCAATGTGGAGGTGACTTTTCCATTTCCTTCTCTCTCATCTAGTTGTTAACAGTAATTTACAGTTGCTCAGTTACATCGAGAGGGCTGTGATCTTTCTACCTAAAGTAATAAAAATCAGTGTGTAGGTCTTATTAATTTACTGCTTGCCATAAAGCCTAACAAATTGTACTGCACTAAAAAAAAATTACCAAAGTATTTACTAAAAAAGCGTATGATATTGAAAGTAATTCTGCTTCTCGTGGACTTCCTTACCTCTGTGGGAAAAATGTTCATCAGCTGTGCTGTATGGCAGACCTGAGAAGTATTGTGCTTTTCTGAAAAACTGCAGCAGATGTTTTTGATGGATGCAGACATCTTTATTTCCATCTTGACTTGAGTTATGCCACTTGGATGTAATTCTACCTGAAGCAAGTAAAAAAATCTGAGTGCTTCTGAAATCAATGGAAATTTTACCGGTTATTTCAGCGCAACAGAACTTTTTTTTCTGATGTTAATTTTTTTTTTGTCACAATTCAAATTGAAATGTGTCTCTTCAAGTTCAAAAAAGTGACAGGTCATTTTTAAAGATCAGATTGTATCATTAAACCAAATAATTTTGCAAGAAATAGTGAATACAAAGAGTGAAGCTGACTTCTGATTTATATTACATTTATTGTATTATATTACTATTATTATTATATATATGACAGGATTTCTCAAAAATTATCATCAGGGATCATTGTATGGACTTGAAAGCTAATATCGACGCATTGGTTGATGAAAGGTAGCCAAATATTAAATAGCTAGTAGTCAGAAATTAGGGTGTCACAATTAGGAGCATGGACTATTTAACATTTTCATAAATGAAGTGGAAAACAAGGACAACCCATTGTTGAAAGCTGCAGCCAGTGCTAGGCTGAGTAGCCATCTGTCATCCCTGTGGCTCCAGGTATGTGAAGCATCACAGAACTCCAGGATGGTTGAGGTAGGAAGGGGCCTCTGCAGGTTGTCTGGTCCAACTCCCCCTGCTCAGTCAGAGCCATCTACAGCCAGTTGCCCAGGAGCATGTCCAGATGGCTTTTGGGTATCTCCAAGGATAGGGACTCCACTTCCTGGGAAACCGTGCCAGTTCTTAGTAGAAACAGGTTTTCCTGGTGTTCAAACAGAGAGTTCTGTGGTTTAGTTTGTGCCTCTGATCCTGTCACTGGGCACCAGCAAAAAGAGCCAAGAAGCTCCATCATCTTTGCACCCTCCCTTCAGATACATATATACATTCATAAGATCTTTGTTCAATCCCCACTCCAGGCTGAACACTCGCAGCTTGCTCAACCTTTCCTCAGAGAAGAGATGCTCCAGTCCCTTCATCATCTTCATGGCCCTTTGTTGGATTCTTTTCAGTATGTTTTTTGTCATGTATGGAAGTACAAAATATCATAATTCCCGAGGGCAGAGCTTCTCTGGGGAGGGACAGGGACCCTGTCCCAGAAGCTCTAGTTCTCTGTGCATGCTCTACCAAGGTGTTTCCTACAGACATCCAACCACACTGGTCGACAATGAGATGGCTTCATGCTCCTCTATGCTGTGGTGAGGTTAGAAACCTGTGGCTTCACTGTAGCATTCTGCCTGCAAAAGGACCACTTTGCAACTCTAAATCTCTGGGCCTTCATGAACGAGTAAACTATCTTTTCTAGATTGTTTCTCTTTTTCTTGTGCTACTCCTGCTATAATAACCAGAACCAAAAAAAAAAAAAAAAAAGGCTCTAGGTGAAAGATCTGTGCAAGTGCCTAAACTAGCTGTTGAAAGAGGAGCCAGGAAATAGAGGCCTAAGTCAGAATTTTTTCCTAGCATGCAGTACCTGTAACTGTGAAGTTAATGCCTATTATTCTGAGAGACACTTTAGGAAGACTTTATGGCTGATACTCTATTGGGTGCTGCAATTTCATCTGTTTCCCGTTGCAGGATGACCATGTGAGTTGTGAAAGTCTTAAAATCAAGGTGAAAGGAAAACTTTGCCAGGCCACCCTGAAGGTAGTGGCGATGTCCTGTTTGAAAGCTTTGCTGCTAATGGGCAGAAGAACATACTTAGCATTCAACTGCCAGTAATTTCATTTGCTGTAATTTGATGAAGTATGATGACTTGCCATGTGGCAACCTAAATCTTCCATTAGTCTAGGCTGAACTACTGTCCCTAATTTGAGATAACAAATAGCAAACTGATCATAAACAAATAATGAACAGAAGGAAAATTTGAATTGACTGGATAGGCTATTTGCTGCAAAATATTCACTCAACTCTATAAATAACGTTTGGTTTCTCTCCAGAGGAGGAATTGCTTGCTTCGCCAAAATAGGTGACATAGAAAAAGTAACAAGACCCTAATACACTGAATCAAATGAGAAAATAAAAGCTGTGATAGTTGTGACCTTTGGAGAAGTGTTCAGTTTTGTTTGTCATTGCTTGGAAATAATGCAATGTACCTAACAGGAGGTAAGAGCCAGGCAGCAGCAATGTCACTGTTTTCTTTTATTACCTTAATGTGAAATACAAGTTTTTTAATAGATCCAATATAATTTAATAGGTTGCTTATTTTCCTTCATTCATAGAGTTTTTGTATGTGGGATCACAGATGGGTGTATTCCTCCACCCCCTGCTTTATAGCTCGTCACTGTCACACATGACATCAGTATTGCTGTAGTGTTCGAATATGTCTACAGGTTTTTTCCATAGGATTTCTGATCCTTTAGTGTGCTGATTAGCCGCTTTTATACTTTGTTTCTTCTGAGTTAGATGAAAATAATGATTTGCACTTGGGAAAGCCCTTTGCAATAGACTTGATCCTCTTCCAAAACAGTGCCAGGTGACAAATCTCATTTCTATTCCATTGTTGGTCTGCATGTTCAATATGTAGGCATTTTCCAGACTGTATACCCCTGCCAAAATTAAATCTCTATTCTCACAAAGTCCTTCTCCAAAGAGCCTCTGGCTACCTTATATTCCCCCTTCAGTGACCATCTACCTTTAAGGAGGAAGAATGCTGTGTATTGACATGCAAATCTAAGCTCCAAAGAAGTGACCTGCTGTGTCTGACAATTTCTCTACCAAGTAGCTCTTAAATTAGAGTTAACCTGAGATTTTGGCCTGTCTCCTCATTTGCACATCAATATCCTTGTGGTTTTCCTTAGCACTGCTGATGGCCCAGTGTTACTTTTAGGATAAAGTGGCTAGCTTTGATATTTAGAGATATGTGCATATTGGAAAGTTGGATGTGATGCTAGATAAAGTTCCAGGAGCGTTTTGGCCTAATGTACTAGGGCCTATGTTAGTGATACTGGTAAGTACTACAACCTGGAAAACACTCATCACATGCATGCGCTGCCGCGGGCAAAGGTGTGCTTTGAGCAGCTGCAGACAGATTACACCAGATATGTAATTTTACTGCTGGAACATCACCTATTCTGGAGCTTCTGCCAGTACTGCTATACTGGCCAAAGGCACCCCTCTCCCTGCCCCACCTGATGAAACCATGCCAGTGGCATCCTGCTGCCCAAACATGGTTCTTGGTGTGTGGACAACGTACCTGAAGAGCAATGCTGAGGAAGTGTGAGTCTGCTCACTTTCCAAAGATGAGGTGAAGAGCAGACCTGGTTATGATTTAAGGTTAAGGGTTGGACTTGATGATCTTGGAGGTCTTTTCCAACCCGGTTGATTCTGTGATGGGAGAACATGTTCAAGACTGGCCAGCCCTTTAGTGCTGCAGACATGAAAGCTCTACTTCCCTTCAAGCATTTGACACTGAAAAATTCAAGTGAGGGAAAGGAAAGTGCTGTCGGCTGACAGTGACAGTAGTTTATATCAAACAGTTCACAAAGAAAAGTGACAAATTCTTCCTTGGGAATGCTTTTAACATTCTAGCTCAGTCACCCAACTACTGGGTTTCACAGTCAGGATCACTGCAGGCTGCATAACAGCACCTTTGGGTCTTTGTCTTCTGCTTTGCACTCAGTATTAAACAGAGGCTCTGGCCCTGCTAAGATGCAGTAATTACTGTTCAATACATTTGTCCTTTAGGATTTGGGGTGGGTTTTTTAGATTTTGTGCTAATGATTTGTGGTATTAATGCCCAGTGATAGCTAAATGTGGGATACAGGTGCACTCCTGCTGGATTTTGGCACTTACCGCTATGTCATAGCAATAGAAGTTATTTCTGGGTCTATCTTCTCAATGATTTCAAGAACTGAAATTCTTAGTGACATTTATTATGTTCTCAGCTGTGTCTCCAGTTCTTCCTTTCTCCCTGTTCAGACTCAAGAGTGCTTGTATAATTGCTTGGAGAAGAAATCTGTGAAAGTTTGAAGTTCAGACGTCGTAGAAATAAATGCCATGATTTATTTCCTGTGTTAATATCTGCTCATATAATTGAAGTGAAACAATTCCTATGAAATAGTTCTTCTTGAACTGTAGTCTTGTGTAAGACTAGAAAAGCACCAGATGAGATTTGACCATATAGCTCTGCCTTCTGTCATACACAGGAATAAGTGATGGATGTGGACAGAAGAGTATGACAACAAGAAAAGCATGCCATGAAATTTCTTCAGTCTGCTCTCATGCTCTCTCACTGTTTTGTACATTTTTTCCAGTTTCTTTCTGGCCTGATCCAATGAGTGGAGGGCACACAGCACCTCTCGCAATGTACTTTGCATGACTTGTACTTTGCAAGACTTTCACTTAAGCTGGAAGCTGCAGAGAAAGATGACCCACCCAGGCAACCACTGGGTTAAGATTGGCTTCCCTTGGGATCAAAAGCCACAAAAGAAGTAGCCATGTAAATTGTGGAGGAGGGTAACATGAGCGTGACTATTTCAGTGTTTGCTATCAGAGAAACTGCTTGTTCTTAATCCCACTTGTGTTACATGTACAGCAATAAACTCTTCAGACTCTGGAAATGTTACATTTCCTTTTAAAAGCCCAGGGGTGTAACTCAGGCACACAATCAATGCTTGTACTTTACTGGTCTCAGTTTCCAGACGGGGTTTCCAACAATTAAAAAGCTGCTTCTTCCATTTTTTTTCCTATACCTGCTAAACAAGGAGTGACCAACATCTAGGTGGAGAAAATGTTAACAAATTCCACTGGTGACCCTCTTTTGTCAAGTCTAGAATTGTGGTTGTTGGATAATATTAAATTAACCCTTGAAAAACAAACAAACCAAAAATCCCAAGAAAAAAAGCAAAGGTTCAGAAATTCAAATAATGTATTGATATTTCCAAAGCATTGTGGAGTTGCACCTACTTTAATTATACCTGATTTTGCCAGTAAAAGGCCTTGCCCTCAGTAAGGAACCATTCCTAACAACCCTTTGACAGACGCCCTTTGAGCGTGGAAATGCACGTTACAATGTTTTCCTATTTAATTGCTCCATTTTTATTTAGGGTGGAGGTATTAGGGAACGCCTTCAAAGCAAGTAGAAAAGATTAGTTGTGGGATAGGTAGAAGGCTGTTTTCTCATTGGGATCTTCAAAAAGCAGAGATTTGTAAAGCTTTCAAGATGGCTGGGGACAGGATTGACTTCTTGTTAAATCAGATAGGGACCTAATTAGAGATTTATGAAAGCAACAAAGCACCCTGCAGCAGGCAGTTTCCCTGCTGGGAGAAAATTCACTGAAACGCGAGGGTAAGGCTAATAGCAGCTACTAAGAAGAAGGAGGAAAAAAAAAAAAAAGGCAAAAAAAAAAAAGCTGGAGTAAAAACCCCACGTACCTTTTAACTGTTTTAAACCCTCAAGCAATTGGGCATGCTCGTCAGGGTTGAGAGGAGATGGCCTAACTTGCCTGATAGGAAGACAAGAGACTCAAATCTGCTGCCAAGCGCCACGGGGAAGAGTTGAAAAAAAGACTAAAGCGGTCAGCAGATAAGCAGATATCTCCCCTCCAAGTAGAGGGGTGAGTTAGCCTTACAGTTCCTAAACTCAGGATAACAAGTCTAAAGGCCTAAACAAATAGCCTAAAGCTTTGCTTCCTCATTGGGAAAGTACCTTTTGAATGGATCTTTGGAGCAGGAGAAAGAGATCAAGGAAAATGTGTCAATTTGGGATAATAAAGGAAACAGAAGGGCCATAAATAGAGCAGATATGCATCCCTAGGCAGCATCCACCTTTTTTTCTTTTAGCAATTGACAGTGGCCCGCAAGGTGTTGTTACACATGATGGGTTCTCAGACTTGATACTGCATTTCTTCTTATTGCCATTTGCATAATATATGACCCTTCACTTTCATGTACATGAAACAGTCTTGTGATAGAAATGTGAACACATGGGAGAAAATTATTCACACTCCATCTGTTTTGGTGCATTTGGGTTCGAAATGGATATTTTTCTGAATGCTTTTTTTGCAAATGAAATACAAAGACTAACCTGAAATTTTGATTTTTGCGTTTCTTTTTTCTATTGCAACAAATAGAGGCTGAAGTCTGGAACCTGAGAAAGCTTCAGGGCAGCAACCTGAATAGCTTCACTTATAGAAACATTCTGTCAAGAGAAACAGGCTTTCATAGCTCAGAAACAACATTTCTGTGTTCAGCACGAATTAAGCAGTCTGGCAGGGTGGGCCTTCTTTTGCACTTTCTGAGTGAGCAAAAAAAAACCTGGTCATTTGTTTGCATGCTTAAAATTATGATTCTTTTAATATGTTGCGGTGCCAAGAATAATGTCCTGAAAGTTTGGGGGTTTTTAATGGGAAATAGTAAACAATGAAAATTAATGGAAAGTCATTTGCCACTAAGCATGATAAGCTCACTTATTTAGCACTAAAGAGGTGACAGAGGTCATGCCTATGTGTGATACCATTCTAGATGAAAACAAAACTTCCACTATTTTCCCTATAAATGTTGAATGCTTTAGTAACGCTTGCATGCTTAAGTAATATATGCAGGCTCTGCTGGTTTAATTTTCATAAACTTGATTCATTCAAATGTTGATTTTACTACAACAGCTTTTATACCCTCATCTAATCAAACTACATGTTTATTATTTTGATTTTAAATATTTTAGTAATTGGATCGTGTACCTTGATAGTACAGTAAGGTTTTGCATATTTTACTAAGGAAAAGGCTGGCTTGATACTGTTTTTCCTATTTTAGTGCTGTATTCTTAATTTTTCTGGACCAAGCTAAACTCAAGAAATTGCTTCAGGGGAAAAGTTGAAGGGAATAAAGTGAGACTCAGTTCATTAGTTCTTGCATTCCGGCCTTACTGCTGCTTATCACTTGGGTCTCCTGCTCTGCATCTGCCTTAGCCTGATATTGTGCTCATAGCTTTCCAGATTCTTGCAAGTGGACCCAAATCTTGTATTATTCTTGGAAATATCTACTTGGAAAATGAAAATGGTTCAGTTTCAAACTTGCAACAAATACTCAGTTTTGTCTGCTACTTTCTTATCATAGATACAATCCACAAAAATAATTCATTCTTTCTTTCTTTCTTTCGTTGAATTTCACTTTCCAGACAAAATATTGAAATAACATTTGCCATTTAAAGTGCCAAATTCAAGACTTGTTGTGAAAACTGGAGGTGTATCTAGTTGGACATATAAAAAATGAGACTTCCCAACTTGCTAGTTAGCCTCCAGCTTTAGCACTTGCAAGCCTTGTCCTTTGAAACATATTTTGGTTTAGTTTGCTGGTCTCCTCATCCACCCTTATCACAATTTTTTTTCCACATTTTGCTATTACATTATTGGACTTGCATACATATAAACCAAAGAAATATTGGAATGAATACTTTTCATCTCTGCATAATTTTAAAAGGTTGGTAACTTAAAAAGTTAGGGACTTAAGTCTGAGTTTTAGAACAATGCAAAAATGTTTTTTAAATAATTTGTCATCAAAATTTTCAGGTCGATTCAGAAATTTATTTTTGCTGATACATTCCATTGAAAAATAAACAGCCTTTGTGAATTGCCAATGTTATTGGATGGGTCTGTGATTTCTGGGGAGAGAGATAATTCAGGCATCATTTGTAATGTATATTTGCTCATGTTTTATATTACCAGAGGGGCTGTTATGCTTATTTTTAAAATAATGTGATCAATACATGAATTAATGTAATTTATTGATTGAGCGTCATGTGTTAATAGCTTGACTTCTATGCCACAGTGGTATTATGTTTAAAGCAAGGCTCTGTATGTGGTTTTTCTAAACAAGATGATAACTAAAAGTAGACATGACAGGTGGATTGTATTTTGGCAAGAAGAAAGTGTAGATTGCTGGTAAGTATCTTTTCTCTGATATTTTTCTCCCCTTCTTACACTTTCCAGCATAGGCATATTGCATCTCAGGGCTTGGAGTGGATTTGTGGCTGACAAAGGCTCGAGTAGAAGGGCTCTGAGGAATGTGTTGGTGCTGCTGTGAGTGGATCTGTGATTTAGGAGATGACAGTCTCTCTTTGGAGTTGGAATTGAACTTACAACTCAGTCTGGAGTTCAGGAGACTGCTGATGGAGCTGCTGTGTTCTAGGTGAAATGTAAAACCAAGGTCCTGTTCGTGGTCACTAAAGGCTTCTGGTCTACATTCTCTACTAAGCTGCTGTGGTAGTGCATTAAGAGTTGTATTTTGGAAGTGGATTAAGAGGTCCTTCTGTACGGTTTCAAAAGCATTTAAGAATTTTGGGGATAAAAAAATACCATATAAATGTAAGGTACTATAATAATAAAATGAAAACACTCTTCTTCACTTTACAAACAGGAGCACATCAGCTTTAAAAAGAAACAAACAGCTCAAGGCTTCTTTAATATGTGAACTCACAAGTTGTTGACTAGATATGTGCCAAGATCAGCTTTAAATCAAGGTTTGGGTTTCAAGTTAAAGGCTGAATCTTGTCTAACATCCAGATTCTGGCTTAGTGGCAGTGAAATTCCGTAAGGATCTCCAGCAAGATTTCATCTCAACATTGTGAAAATTTCAAGAAATCACCTGTTTTCCTGAGATTATCATATTTTCCCTTGTTTTGAAATAGTATCCTTCTCCCCAGCTTGTGAAAGAAAAGGGAGCAGGGGGATTGGATGTAAATTGTTGAATATGACTTAGTGCTAAGACAGGAATGGCCTGGTATTCTCTCTGGGGCTTGTTTCTAACGCCAGACACAGAAGCAGTTTTGGAAGGAGAGAGAGAGGAAAATGATATACAACGTCCTGTAGGTTTACTGCTCCATGTTTAGCATAACTCTGCAAGTCTTTGCTGGTAATTTTTAAGACCCACTTATAAGCAAAATGGTGTAGGTACTTGGGCAGCTCTTTGGCTTAAACCTAAACTATCCACACATCATTTACAAATACTCACAGTTAGCACTTTGAGAACCCAGGGAAACACATGCCTTCAACCCATCACTTTCTAGCTCTTTAATAATCCATTTTGCTGAGTACTTAACTTATCTTTGCACAGGTCAGCACATTTCTGTCACACAGGCTGGCGTTGCTTGTCTGGGCAATATAGTAGCAGATCAGCATTATCTGCAATCGTGGCATGAAACAGTCTGCATGCCTCAAGTCTGTCTGTACTTCATGTCTTCCATGTACTGTAGGATCTGTCTGGGGACAGAACGGAAGTACTTTCTAACTGGCAATTGTATAAGGGGCTCTGTCCAGGTGGGCGTGTCAAAAGAAATTTCCCTCCATAAATTAAAGTGGTGGAAAAAGTTAACTTGGGGGTAACTCAGACAACTGTATCACAGTCTACATTTGTGATAAGCAAATGTTGACAGCAATATTTATCTATTTGAAAACACAGTTGACTAATAATCACAAGCTATGGGGATCAGCTCAGGGTGATTTCATGTGGCATGAAATCAGAAAGCTTGTGCAAATAAAAGGTGATGGGGCCATCAGTTTCAGTCGCTTATGTAGGAGTGGCTGGAAAACGAGTTCTGTTCTGGAAAAAAATCCCAATGTTTGTCATTTGCTTTTGCCTTGTAATGCAACGAGGCCTCAAGCTCAACCAGTTTTAAAGTTTCTTGAATGGGTGAAGAGGTGTAAAGGAATGTTACTTTTTGAACAGTAGAAAATATTCTGGTGGAAAAGCTGCCAGTAACAGACCTAATATTATATAGCTCATTAAATATGCAATTTAATCTGTGTCTGCCTGCTGCCAAAATCATGAACCTTCTGAAGACAGTAAAAATCTTTCTGAAAGATGCATTCAAGCTTTTGGTAGAGTGGTAAATAACTTTCAACATTGTGTCCTGTGTGTAATGGGCATAACCTTGGAATATTTGCATGACTTTTTCTGTGTCTCTGGAGACAAGGAGAGTATTTGGGCTGAGAACATCACAAGACTGCAGTCAGGAACATCAAAATATATGCATGTACTTTAAGTTGTTCCAGCAAAGGAAACTCGCTTTCATTGAAGTACTGTAAGTTGATCTGAGTGAGTTTTCTGATGTAGTGAACTTTATCACTTTGATCCCCATGAAGAATCCATCTGAGTAAGAGCCAGAAAAACATGTAAATCTTACACTACAATAGGAACATTTGTTTAAAATGAGTAACACATCTTGATAGGGAATTTTTTGGATAGCTAAAATATGCAATACAGTTTTGAAAGCTTGTCGAAGAATGAATGGCTAAAACATGTTTCAGCTCAAGAGTCAGCTATTCATTGAGATTGCTTCTTTCATTTTGATTCAGTGTAATAAACAGCTAAATCCTCTGAAGAGTGACTAGACCAAACCAACTAGGTCTGTTATGGTGGAGCACATATTACTGTAATGAACCAGTTTCATACAGATAATTATCGTGGCAATAGAAACCGAAGCAGAAACACAGATGCTTGTTGTGTTCTGCTAGTCCTGCCAATTGTTGTTTGAAAGTCTGCAATCAAACAGAAAGATGGAAGTGTGTGTTAGGTTGCTGCACAGGACTTTCTAGTTTCCTAGCAGAGTTAATGCAAACAGTTAAGAATATATATTATCAAATAAAGCTTGTGCTGGTTCTTTCCATCTATACCTTCTATGACTATATCAAAAACAAATTCCTGGCAACTGCAGATTTTAATAATAAAATCTGATAGTCAGGAATATGTTTAACATATTTATTTCAGAATATTTAGATGTCCATCAGCTGATCAGAGTTCTTTACAAAAATACAAAATTCAAAGCTTAATGCACTCGTAATGGTCATCACAACTTTCAACAAGAGACATATGCAGCCAGTGCCCCTGCAGGCTGTCAGCTGATATATTATCAATTAGGCAGCAGACTGGCTAAACACATCTGTTCTATATTTTTCCCAAAGATTGCTGAATCACATTGCCTGGTACTCTAAAACAGTGATGACTAAGTGTATTAGAAAGGGCAAGATGGTGATCAAGCAAATGTAGAGAAAAATCTGCTCCCTGTTGTGGAAAAGACATGTTTTCAAGCCGTTCTGTACACAGCTATGTTTATGATCTTTTCTGTATGGCTCACATTGAATTTCCCATGCAGCGAGTACAAGTAGTCCTTGAGCAACGCTACCAGATTGCTGCAGTCTTAATTCTTACATGGGGGCAATTTAGAGAAACCTAATATGTAAATACATTTTGGAAGAAAGAACTAGGAGATTACGGTTTCTGGGTTAATAATTTGTGAAATAGCTCAGTGAACTGAGTTAGCTCCATAGCTCACGTTTAGTAAAAGTATGAGACTTGAATAAAAATCAGTGGAAAGAAAATGTAAAAACTTAAATTAGAAACACCCATTTGTGCAAGAAGCTGTGAGGGAAATGTCAGCAATAAAATTCTGAGTGATTATTTTGGCTCAATGGTATATGAATCTCGCTACATGCCATAATTTATGATTTCTTATAGGGAGTGTGATGTTGGCATAGCAAGAAACATCAGCGGAGGTGAGTGGTTGGCTGACTAACCAACTTAAGATGATGATAAGCACAGCAATGATGAGAGGATGTGCAGGGGTGAGACTTCCCCACATCTTAACTCCAGAAACGCTGATAAATGAATTCAGTGTAAGTCCCTTGCTTTTGCAAAAGCTTTGGATGAGATGAAGTATGAGCAGATGAGTAACAGAAGAGGGCAGTGAAAGAAGACAGTAGAGACTAATCTTTCCCAGATGAGATAGGAAGGCTTTGTGGAAGGACTAATTTCACGCCAAAAATATTATGAATAATAGAGATTATTTCTGTAAAGAGAACATTAGTTTTAAGTCTACAGGGACAATTTCTAATAATAACACAGGAAAAAAACTAACAGAAAGCATCTTAAATTTCTTTTTTTTTTTTCATCCATAGGATCAAAATCATCAATGTGTATTTGCAAGAAGGTGATGAAATGTTATCTTCCATAATTTGAATCTACTTCTTGACCTGAAGTGAAAATAGAAAAATATGGTTCACCCTTTTCTCTATCTCTTATGTACAGGACATAATTTAGCTGTGGTCCTGTCCTTTTGGTTTTTGAGGAATTCAGATTTTTCAAGTCCTTGGTCAACACCATAAACACCTTCTATAGATGGGAGCAGGGTCAGACATGGGAAGTCCCCCCAGAGTGTGACTATGGGGATGTCACTTGGCCCCAGGTTTTGCAGAACCTGTTTGCTCCATATATGTTAGATGGTTCTGAAAGGTTTTGCTGGGCCCTGCCTGTTGGACACAGCTCGTGTATATGTGTACACTTGGGGATCTCACTTGGGGATCTCATTTGCAAATCTAACCTAGCTGATCGTGGATCCTGCCTTCTCCTTACATTACTTTCCTCACTTGAGTGACAGTAGTGCCCTCCCTGATCTGATTGAAGTCTTTCAGAGCAGAAAGGCAAATATCTTGGGTCATTACAGATGTAGCAGTTGGGAACATACACAGAATGCAGAATGTTACCCACCTGGTTCAGCTTGCTGTTAAAAACTGAAATGCCAGTAGGTTTAGAAGAGAGTTTCAGGGATCATATTTATGGACTTGAATGCTGGTCTTCTGCCAAGTCCTTTAAGGGTCCCTAAAAGGACACACAGCTCCTTTTGCTCTGCCTACCCTGGCAGGCAGAGCAGGGCAGCAGCAGAGGCTGGCGATTGCCCATGCCCTGTAATTGCCAGCACACTCCTGAGCACAGGCTGCTGTGCTGATTGCCCTTCTTCCAAACAACACACAGACACACTTCAGGGGAGAGCATGTGCCAGGATCCGTTCCCATCAGGCAATTTCGACTCAAATACCCTGGGTCTGAGGGGGTAGGGAAGGGAAAGAAGAGACTGTGGTATGTAGAGCTGAGCCATGCTGTGCTGCAGGGCCTCAGGGCCAGATCATGGTCTCTGGTTATTTTACTCACTAGACATTTCCTGTGTGTCTCAATTCTCCGTCTGTTCAAGAGCAAGAGCAGAACTTCCCCACTCTGCAAAAAATAAGTGCCTTTTTAATGTGCTACAGGAATAGGTGCTATTTTAAGTATACACCAGAGATGAAGCCAATATTTTTGCAGTCTGCTGGGAGAGTGGACCCACAGAAAGAAATCTTTATCCTACGATACAGGTTTTGTCTGAGTTTCAATCTGCAGTGATCTCCAAACACACAGTTTTTTGAGTTTGCTGTTTAAGATTGGCCCACTTGTGGTGATAGCATTTGTTCAAAGTTGAAGCTTGAAATTGAACTGGACTGGAAGGTGAGAAGGGTTCAACTTCATTGCTTTGCCTGTTGGGTTGCTTCCTCTCTGGGCAATGTAAAAAAAGTCAACTCTATTATTTTTGGCCAGGGCCAAAGAATTCAGGAAAATTAGCCAAGAATAAAAGAAAAAATTGAGTTCTGCTGTAGCGTCAGGGGTCCAGGATACTTGTCTTTCTCATCAGAGAGAGAGCAACCAGACTGATATACTATTTTCCATCAATCAAGTCAGCAAAGCCAGGCAGAACACTTCCTTTGACATCAATGCAGTGGTGACAGTTGTAGAGTTAACGCATTCCTTCTTAATGGAATCCCATAAATCTAGGTTCAATGCTGCCAAAATAATAGCTGCAGTTCTCATTGGTGAAGTCAGCTCTCTCTCTTATCATTCCCATGAGCCTAAAAGAGTTTGGATATAGAACTAATAGTAATTATTTACTGTTATTAATAAGGATCTCTGAGACAGTTTACAGGGATGGTTTACCTGTTCAAAGGATGCTATTGCCTCTTGGTTGAGCATACCACTAACTTTTAACAATTGCACCATATTTAACAGCTTCAGCAGAATAATATTTTCTGTTTGAAACCACAGACAAATTTAGAAAGGAACAATTTTTTTTTTTTCCAGGAAGATGTTTGAATTGTGTCAGAGACTCTATAGAGCAAACACAGGTTACTCAAGTTAAGTGTTTTATTTCTAAGGAAATATGTACGGCATAATGCAAATGCAACAGTAGGGTACAGCACTGATACAGGAGGGAAAAGTTCATTGATTAATTCACTAGCTGTATTATATTTGAGTACCAAGGCAGTACTCTTCCTCCTCTCCCACAAGAATTCATGCAGCCCCCAAGGGGATATTATTTAGGACTGTATAACTTGCTGGAGTTAAACAGCTTTATAGCACTATTCAGATGCAAGGCTTTACCTCTCACTTACAAATTTATTTCACTCTGCAGGGATCATAAAGCACCTTTCAAATTACCAGCCAGTACTGCTGGGGCACAGAAGAAACCATTGTGGTACAAAGTCCACTGAGCATAGGATATAAGCGTAGCAATGCTTTTAACCCCTCTCTGCATGGGAATCTGGAGACAGATGGTAAATGCCCGAAGGATAGCTGATGTTGAGGGGGAGGAAGGAGGTGGACCGTGAGCATTTTGGTTCAGGTAACCTGTATTTTGGTTCAGTGCTCTTCCAAAGTGCAAGCATGGGACCGGGGCTTCCTCAGAGAGACTCCCTGCAGTGAGAGCAACAGCACCCCTGCCTTCCTACCCACTTGATGGGACCTCACCAATACACAGGTGGTGACAAGAGCAATGCCCTAATGTTGCCCACCCTCTAAAGAAAATGAAAATTATTGCTCATATTTACCTGCAGCTATTAAATTTGGTGTTTGACTTAAACATCCACAACTAATCATATAAAATCTCAGGTTTGTTTTTTCCTGCAGACCTAGATGCTCACTTACAAAGAAAATGTGCAGGATGCAAATGAAACATTTGTAGAAAGTAGCCAAGGGGGGTCCAAGCCCTGAAGGCATATAAGGCGTTGCTTCATTTTTTGGAATGGATTTCTTGTTTATTAAACCAACCACTTGAATTTAATTGGGAAGTAAAGTCTTGATCTTGGCACATTTAAATCATAAATATTCGACTTTCATTTAGTTCCTAAATAAAGCCAACAGCAAAGGTCAGACTTGGAGATGGATAACAGGACTTACGTGCTGTCAGTTGGGTGAAAACTGTTCATGCTAGCTCTGATCATAGGACACAAGTGCAGTAAGAGAACACCGGCTCTAGTTGCAAACACTTTGGTTTGGATATGTTGTGGGTTGGCCTTTGGTCCAGACCTATGAAGACATACTAGCAAGGAAGCAATGCACATGAGGGTGCTCATTGTACTGTGCTGATGTGAATGTTTGACTTCTGGGCCAGACAGGCTTGCATCTGTCCAACTGAGTGCATGGGCTCATCCAGACAGGCATGCACTAAATCTGATCCCAGGGCCATTCCCCAACAGAACCACAAAATAAACACATGCGCATTCACTGCTTTCTGAAGCGTACAGGATGTTAATAAGCAGAATCATTTGCAGGGGCTTGACTACTGCTTTCTCTTTTTTTAGCTTGTAACTAATGTATGAAGGCATTTCTGATCATAATTATGCTGATAACCTTTTGTCACATCAGCATTGCTAGCTGCATTTACTCAAAAAGAATTGATGGTGTTCCTTTACATTGCACTAAAAAAACAGAAATGGGCATGCTTTCAAGAATCGCAGTCGGAATACAGTATGTCTGCATTTAATTATGGGGTTGGAGCAATTAACACTTGGGCTCTGCTTTGTTCTGTATTCCATGGCTGGTTGTTGAGAGAATACAATTCTCAAAAGCTAGACATTTAAAATGTATTTATCCTATTTTTAGTTAGCGTGAAGGGGTTTACCTACAATTGCTTAGGGCTATGAAAGTTGGGCTAAGACTCAGGAGACCCTCGTTCAATCCAAAGTGTTCTTTGCGACAGTGGAAAAGTCTTACTTTGTGCTAATATCTCATTGGCCTGCTGGAAAGTAATTCCTTGCTGTAAGGCAGGCATTCCATTAGCTGTAAGGTGCTCGCAATGTGGGCTACTTAAAAAACATCCGTGTTTTCTCAGGTTTTATTCTTAATGTATGTCACTAACAACAATTTGCATCAGACATTCTTTGATAACCAGAGACTCTTAAAGCAAAACATTACACAGTGTGCGACATATATAGCTTTGCCCTCATTCATGAATTCTCTTAAACATCTAAGTCTGATCTAATTCAAAACTATGTTTCTTAAGTGTGTACCATAGATTAAAACATATGTTTCAGACCCGTTGAAGTAAAAAAAAAAAAAAGTTATGATACTAAAGACCTCCTTTTTTATTATTTCCCCTCACAACTTCACCTTGCAACACTTTCTTAATTGCAAAACAATTTTGGCTTGAAATTCCGTGTCTCAGTCTGCTGTACTGTGACCTAAAGAACAGTACATACACATGCAGGAATTAACTGGTCCCTTAGGAGTACTCTTGTGCTGGAGAGTGAAGGAGGAGAAGGCATATTTGCAAATAGCTATATTTTCTTTCACCAACTTAATTGCTTCTGTTTGGAACTTTTAAAATCTCACCTTACCATGCAGTCATTTTCAAAGTGAGCACAGCATGACTGACCCAAAAAAAAATCTGTTTGCTTTTTTATTATAATTTTGGTTGTGATATTTTATTAGTGGGGACTGCAACACCTCAGAGGAGTAACAGTCGGCTGGTTGTGGCACTTCTGGTATTTCCTAGATTATACTCTGCTAGATTAACTCTGCTGTATTAATAAAGTCCTTTTAATATGCTTTTGTGAGAGTAATTTCCTACGGCTTTCAGGAAAGCATATGGGAAAACAAACGGTGTCACATGGCATCACACTGACACTTCTATGAGTCATCAGTAGAGTTGGAACTTTGGACCTCTATTAGGTGAGTTGATGGACTAATCAACAATACTACTAAGCTGTTGTCATTCTGGACGATTAGTACTAGAAATATTTACCAGTTTTCATAGTTATTTGTTGACAGAGGAACAGTAAAACTCCGACTGGGGACTTCAGCTATCATTTTTGGCTCTAAAAATATCTTCCCATTCTCAAGTGCAAGCCTGTGCGAGGCCACTGGAAGTGGATGCCTCTTATGAAAAACTGTCCATTTTAACAGCCCTCCAGTATTGTATTTCTATCTATAATCCTTGATATTTCAGTTCAAAACAAACGTAAACTGATGATGATAGTGGTACAATCCAGGTTCACAAAATAAAAAGGGACTCTAATTTTTTTCACAGCCATGCTCACAGCATTTGTTATCCAGCAGAGTGTATAAACTACACACAGATTTCCACATACACACAGCCCTTTGCACAATCCTTTGATCTTTGACAGGAATCTTCAGACACCCTTTGGAATGGGAGACACTCTTGAAGTCTTTTACAGTTGTGGGTACATTTTTGGTCTGGAGTAAACACTTGATTTGATTAGAGGACATTTTCTTATTCTTAAAATGACATGAAGTCCTCAGAAGGAGATGAAAGTTCATCATTATAGCTTTGTACTTGTGGGAATATTAGCCATCTATAATTATCTGGAATAAAATGGAAATAGAAATGGAAATAGAAATGGAAATAAATACTGAGAACTTGATGCATAGTAAACAACCGTAGATCTGTAAGAGATGTATCACTCATGAATACAGGATCAAACAGCTGCTTTTCCTGCCTTTTACAAAGAGTTCCTGATGTACAATTAATTGTATTTACTGCACTAGTATCTCACTTGATGTTAATTCCCTACCTCTTTCCATAATTTCTTCTATTAAAATTAAAGATTGATCAGGGCATTTTGTCTCATAACATCTTAATATGCTTTTATAATCTCTAAGAGTCTAACTCTACAGAAATTCCTACTCTTGTCCATGCCCACCTTCCAATTAATAATTGTTTTTTTTCTAGCTCTCTAAAACAGGCTTTTCCTCCCAGCACAGGAGACAGGAGATCCTGCTCTAGTTAGGAGTGCAGCACCAGGAACCACAGTTTGCAAATTGTTGCCTGATTCCTTTCATCAGATCCAGAGCTTCCTCGTACCAGAGCGCAACCACAGCTGCCTCGTCTAGGACCCCAAAGGACAGAGCTACAAGGCACCAGAGAAACAAGCCTCTGTTGCCTTCTCTGGTTACAGCTGTAGAATGATTTTGAGAAACTGCTACTGAGAAATAAATCAACATATTTTTGATGCCTTTGGCTTAGTGAGTGATGATATCATTTCTTTTCAGTTGACCAGCAGCCAGTTTACATCTGGATCAAAGTTTGAAATGTAGCTTGTATCTTATTAGAGTTGTTATAAATGTGAATCATAACAATCCTTAGGTATTAATCCTGCAAGATGCTGAACGTTCTGTGTGGGAGGGCAGGTACTCACTATACCCCCTTACCTTATTCTTCACACCCTTTCTCTGAATCTGATCTGGCAAATCAGTCATGAAACCCTGTCCTGTAAATACAGACATTCATACAGGCAAATATATTGTATTGTTCACTGAGGAAGCAAAAATTAATTATACTTGATCCTCATTCACACCTGCATTATTGCAGACTTGGGTCAATCTAAAACCACTGCCAACTCAAAACTGGTGGGAAATGGTCTTTCAGTGTTTTGTCTATTTTACTCTGATTTCTGTCAATTAGAGATCACCAGAATAAACCTAACACTTTGGTTAGTCACAAATAGATCTGTACTATTTTTTTCTAAGAATAAAAAAAGCTGCATTAACTTAATCAATAGTAGCAGTTGCATAACACAACTGAGAAAATAATTGGAATTAGTTAAGATAATAAAAATCTCTGTTCCTCATTAAAAGTCTTTAGAGGAGTAACTAAAACTCAAAGGAACAGTTGAAAGAACAGGGTCAACAGCTGTTTCATTTCTAGCTATTTTAATTCTAGTTCGTGAACATTTTAGACAGTATCCGAAAGAGTTAAAGGAGAAAGAGCAATGGAAGGAAGGCAGAGTTCTTCAGGGGACAATTCACCAGTTGATTCAACATACAATGTATGAGAAAAGAGCAGAACAGAGTTCTCTTATTCATAAGCTAATAATAAAATCTCTAGCAACTGTCCGGGGTTGGGTCAGGCCTTCAGCACTTTGAATTCTGATTGATGACACATTTCTAGAAATCTAGCACACATGGAGAACAGGTTGCTGTCTCTGGTGAAAGTAGTACTGACAAGTACTCACAATATCCTAAGTTTGCATTTTGTCACACAGTGTCACACAGTGTTCCTTCCTTCCTTCAGGTTCACAGCACCTGAGTCTGGCTAAGGGACTTCAGTGAGGAAGAATAGCTGATGAAGGTTCTTGTGCAGTCAACAGAGGTGGTGAACCTTCCAGAGGATCAGTCAGATTTCTTGTGTACTAAGAGTAGTTTGCTTTTTTTTAGGCCATAACCAGTCCAAAGTCATTTGGCTTGCCTCAGTGCATAGTAAAAGAGCTTTAGGAGACCTCAAAAGACCTCTCACTTATGGCCAGGTCAAAAAGAAGAAAGTAAACTCTTCTGTCTTCTCCTTAGTTTAACTTCTGCCTTAGATGTTGTCTGGGGCTTGAAATCTCTGAATTCAAAGATGAAAAATGGAGCACATTGAAAAGATTAATTCCTTCTCTTCTTTCTCTGTGAGGACTCTTCAACTGTCCTTCACTACGCAAAGTAGAGCAATTCAGCTACCCTGTTTGCATGACAAACTTTGCTAATAAAAAGCGAAATCAGACACCAAAAGCACACTATCTCCTGATGCTTTGTTTTCTCTTCCTTTCCCTCTCCTTGGCCCCACCTGTATTAACACAGTCACACTTTCAGTAGCCCTTACTGGAAGCAATGCCAGCTTTCAGTTTTTATTAAGAAGGCTAAATCAGGAGTTTATAATAGTCCTTTTATACTTTTAATGTTGCCCATTTTACTGCTGCTTTAACATTCACTGCCCAGACCTGGCTTGTATTCCATGTTCCCAGATTTGAACAACAGAACACCCCTATGAATTTAACCATGTCCTTTCTATTCCCACATTTCTTAAGTAGTACAGCTGTGATTTTGTCTTAATTTCCCTTTGGCCCTTAAACATCTTTAGAATCCATACATGCAATCACTGCCAAGGGAGAAAGTCAAAGGAGAGTTTGCAGTTCCATGTGCCTTGAAGAAATCTGCAGTTCTACATTGACTTTGCATTGTCAGTTAGGAAAACGTGCCCTGCAGCAAAAGGGAATAGCTGTGGGTTGCACTTGATGCTTTGACATGCCCCAGACAAGGCTCACTCGGTTATACTGGTGCTTGAAGGAGAGTCATGTAAAAAACTCAACTCTCACCCTCACAGGGTCTAACTGTTTTCCTTCCTGATTTGGTATCTGCTTTCACACTACAGGCCATGCAAGGACCAGCCTTCTTTCATGCACCCATCTCTCAGATTTGGATACCATTCAGCTGCTCACTGTGTTTCCTTCAGCCTGGTGAAGATGTCAGAGACAAGGAGATGGGGAGGAAGAACAATACAAAATCTTGTTCATGTTGGCTGCCTGTGCTTTGGTGATGTGCTCTAAGATGCTTCTTTGTACAGTTGATTATGGAGCCAGATTTCCAAAAATATTTCAGGCCTCTAAAACCAGAAGTGGCTGGGGTTTTGCTGATAAACTGTAATTGGTAGGACAGCTAGTGGATGTATCAACATCCATACTCCAACTCAAACAGGAATTCAAGCCAAAAGTAAGATTCAGAAAGACCCTGTTCAGATGCTGCTCCTGAGGTGCCTGCCCTTTCTTGAATTTAACCATCTACCTATGTTTGCTGGTATTCACAACCTCAGATAACTTGCCTGTCTGTACTAAAATGCCTGAAACAAATATTGATTGAGTTTGAGATGCACACCACTCCTTAGACACACTGTTGCTTAAGGCAGGTCAAAGATTCATAGTGCTCTTTGTAAGGTTAGAAATATCAGAGAGAAAAACATTTGCACAGCACTGCTCCTGAGTGGAGATTGCTCTGTCTCTGGGGTTATGCAGTGATGTACCTCTTCACCCTCAACACACTAATGAAAACAAATAGTGTGGTACAGTGTGACCTCCCTGGAAGCAAAATACAAGCACCATCGTGTACCTAAATACAATAAATATTGTGTTTAATATAGTCAAACCTATAATTAATGAGTAAAATAAGCAGCAGCATCATGTTCTTTCTTAAGTGACAGATTTGTCAATAGAATAAAAAAGCCTTTCTGTTGATACGTGGTGACATAAATATAGGCATCTTAATGGAATATGAAAAATAAAAACAGGCAGAAAGGAGATCTCTTTTACCAATAAAAAGAAAAAATCTCAGTTATTGACTAATTTGCTGTAAATCTGTCTTTTGCTTTCCAATCAGTTGTTAACAATCAAAGGCCACCTGGCTTAATTGAGGGTAATTTTCAGGAAGCCTGATCTGGCATTCCCCATGCACTGCTTAGTTGAAGTGAATGAGGGAGTAGGAATACAACAACACTAGTAAAGGAATGAAGAAAACCTGTCATTAAATTATCTTTTTAAACATTCATAAAAACTTTTTTTTCCCAGTGACAAATGCAAAATATGACAATTGTTGATCATTCAATAGACTAGCAAGAAAATGTTTTTCTTATCCTAAGGCTTTTAAAGAGTGCACACACACATACAAAATCACAGCTGTATTTATTTTTTAAAGCTGAATAGCAACAGGCTATCGACCTCTTAGCTACTAAAATGAATGGTTTTGTACAACCACCATCATAAAGATGTCCTCTGGCATGTGGGTTATAGAAAGATTTTAGGAGATTTCCACCTAACAGGGTAAATTAATACCCTAGACAAACACACCTTCTCTTTGGCAGTGGGAAATATTTTAGTGGAAGGCTAATTAGAGCCCCAGCAGCTCTCTCTCTTCTCTGCAGGAAGATCTCTTCCTGTTTGAACTCTTTACCTGGCTCCATCTTCCTTGCAGAAACAGAAGAGCAACTCCAACCCCTTGCATCTGACAGGACATGACACCATTTAAAGGGGGTGAAGGTTTTGTGGGCTTGGTCTTGGGGTCATGGAAATGGTCTGACTGATTGCTGCTGATGGATGAAGCCTATGTTTTACATTCTGCCTGAGTAATTGTAATAAATATTGATAGGTGTGCACTGTTATTAATTTATTTCAGGCAGAGCATGTCTCTGAAGCTGTGGAACGACCTTGACAGAGCAAGCAGTGCTTACCAGGCATAAGTATCTCTGCTGAGGTCATGGCAAAGGCCAGGGGATCCTGTCAACACAGCTGAAAGATACCTCTACTCAACAGCTTCCTTGGTGCTGCAGAAATATAGGATATTGCTTAAAGGCAGAAATTTGAAGTATCACTTTAGTATTTTTTCAGGACTTATCCCAAATAAGGTAACTGAAAGATGCAATAGCACTGGGACATTGGAAATGTGAAATGAGGCATTTTGTTCCCTTACAGGGAGAGGACATGTTGTTCCTGGTCTGGTCTTCTAGTCAGGGGTTGAGCCTCAGGTCTGGGTTTACCTCCAGCCATGGCATGGATCACCAAGCCATTTGTGGCCTTGTTGCCTATGCCAGCACAGCGCTGTGTTTATGTGGTGGTCTGCAGACAGACCCTGTCTCTGTAGGCACTGTACTGCTTCGTCTAGCCTTTTTATAAGATCAAGGCTTTAATCTCAATTTCAATTTCCTCCATAAAATGCGTATGCAAATATTATCCTAGCTCACAGACCTGTTGTGAAGGTGACTGGCCCCTTGGTGGTTGCCATTCAGCTTGGCTGCCTTTACTATAGACTTTACTGGTTGGCATCAGAGTTGCTTTGCGTGTACAGACCAATCTGCCGCTCTAGCAGCAATTCTTTTTCCCCGGCTTCACCAGGTATTTTTGCATTTCAGAGATGGCAACCTCTTTGTAGTGCTTCATTCATTACGGTTCTTAGAATACCTACACAGCTCATTTACTTGTAGCATCACCGAGACTGAGCTGAAACTCAGAAAGACATTTTCTCCTCCAGCGCACCAAAGAGAAAACACTTTCCTAAAAGTCTTTTCGGCCACTAGTTTTTTTTCTGTCGATTAATGTATAGTGGAGGGGGTTGATTTTTCTGTTCTAGCTGACAAGATCAGCCCCTCTGTCCTGAAATAACTTACTCTTAACTCACACACTGTCTCCCCAAACTGACTGTTAATTTAAATAGCCAAAATGATCATGCTTTGCATTACAGTTCTATTATGAGTTACTAATACAGGACTAATAAATGGTTAATAGATGTTGTAATAATTTGCCAATTGAATATTATGAAGTACAACAGGTAAACCATAGCATAAAACCTTTGTTATCCTTTCTTCTAATGTCCTCAGCAGGCACATTTAATTTAATTTAAGGTACTTCTCTTAGTGCCTCAAATATGGAACTTTGCAACCCCAAATGTCTTAAAGCAAAAACACACACATAAAAATCAAACATAAAAAAATACAATTAAAATATTGGAGAGTTTTGTGGAAGCCTTCCCCCATATCTTTTAGGTCAGATTCTTGATGGTAGTGAGACAATTTTGAGAAAGGATGACTTGTGGCTTCTCACACCAAATATAACAAGTGCGTTTTCTGTGTGTGCTAGAGACTTTGCAGCTCCTGAGTGTTTCTCTGAGGTCTGTGTC
>JAYRBT010000082.1:33271424-33311691 GCA_036023395.1 Myiotriccus ornatus | reverse complement strand
CTTTGATCTGATAGGAATCAAAGAAATAGGGAAGGACAAGAAACAGAATATCCAAAATTAGACAATCTCAGTGGTGCGATGTGGTGGCAGCTGTAGACTTAGCTTCTAATTTGACTGAACAGTTGCATTTTAGCTACCCAGAAAAGGCTTCTTCCTAAGCTCGAATTTTCCTCCGGAATGAGTGTCCATGCCTTACCTAATATTACAGACGTACAGTTCTTTAAATGATTTTTAAATGATCCCTGCTTAACTTTGAGTTAATTGAATTAACTACTAGGCCACACCAACGAGAAATACAAATATTGTTATGAAAACCCTTATAGTCAACTTGCCCTTAAATGTATAGTATACTGGCTTAAATGTACAGTATACTGGCTTAATTAACCCTATGCAAAAAGCCTAGAATATGGGGACATGTAAATGCAGATCTTCCTGCTCTGAAATTGGAGCTGCCCATGATCTTTATAGCTGTTTCCCATGCTGTGGGAGACTTGGGTCTGAGACCAGCTCAGCCAGCACAGGTGGTTTGGAGGGGAGGGGAGGGAGGAAGGGAAGGGGAGGGAGGAGATAATAATGAGATGATGGTACACCTTGGTGCTTGGGATTTTTTTTTTCTGGCATTTGCTGCCTAGAACAAGAGAGGTCAGAAATTGCTCTCCTCCCTCCGTGTTCCCTATAACCTTTGACTGCATGTGTTACTCACTGTGGCAGGTGAAGATCAATTAAACTGCCACAACTAAATGGTCAAAGAGCTCCCTGATGAATAACAGGAAAAAAAATTCTCAGAGACTTGCAGCATCTTATAAAAGCAGCAGTAGCACTACTATGACCAATCTACACTTTGTTACAGAAGAGAGTCAGGATTAATATTAAAAGGCAATCTCCACAGTGTCTATTCCAGCAATTATTTGTATATGCATACACGCAGAAGATGGAGCAGAAATAGTGGAGAAATGGCACACAATGCCTTTTTGCTTCCCTAGCAATGTCACACTTGAAATATGAATCACTCTGAGCTGATGACTTCCTTGTGCTGCTTATACATTATCCTGCCTGGGCAACAACCAAGTTCTGTGCAACAGTACTTCATTATTTTAATTAAGCTTATTGCAAGAGTAATCATCATTGCCATCAGTATCAATCACCAGTAATATTTCCAGTGATGTCTGTAAGTGATGAAGGTCCTAACTGACAATAAATAATAATGTTCCTGGCTTGAGTTGACACTTCATTGGACTTTGCTGGGTTGCTTTAAGCACTCCAGGGCTCACTACAAAAAGAACTATTTGTCTCTGACAAAAGCCAGGTCTACATTGTATTTGTTTTGACTTCCCAAATGGATATGTTCATAATGTTGGCAAAATTTATCCTTTTGATTATGGCAGATACCAAGTCTGAAACACATTTTAGAAGAAATTAGAGAGGTCTCAATCCTCTGTTGCAGAAGTACTTTCCCATATATCCTTAATTAGTATTAATTTGAGTAATTTCTGATTTTTATTGATAGAAGACAGAGTATAAAATTGTTTGGATTACAAAAATACTTTTGCCATTGGTAGGGAAAAGTCTGAAGGGACATCTTTGCACTTGGATCTAAATAATCCCACAGCGTCAAGTTCTGAATGAAAGGTATAGCTTACATATTTAGTCCAAACTATCAGTGCACTTGCTTATTCTTGTCATTATGCTGGTACAGATTAAAAACTCTGCCTCTTCTGGTTTGTGCTACAATTTTTCTCAGCTGAACAAAGACATTTCTGGCAGTTTAGAGACAGCTTTCCTATTTTCATTGCTTTGTGTGCTTGTTAATGCTCTGAGAATGTTCATTTGGTGTTCACCAAAGGGAGATACACACAATTTTTCCAGAAACATAGAACTCAAAATATGAACATAATATTTCCAAGAAATTTCAAAGTATTGATATAATGAACAATAACCCTAAATTATCTTTTTATTGTCTCTCATTAAAAAAAGCAAAACCCAGGACTAATTCGAGAACAGTTATCCACCTCAGCAACAGCCAAGCTCAGCTATAAGGTCGATAGCTGAACAGACAGTCCACCCTTCTTTTTTCTCTCTTTCACCTGCCCTGTGAAAGGCAGGCACTGAGCAGGTGTCACTGGCGTCTTTGATGGGTGATAGCAGAGAGGACTGTTTATTGCAGCAAACATTAGACAAGACTGACATTTCCCAAATCAGATTTTCAGGAAACGGCAAGTTTTACATTTTGTACTTATTGATAGTTAACACAATGCAAAAATTCTCTTTAATGACGCAAAAGAGCAGAAAACACTGCCCACAGCAAATTGCAGGACAAGAGCTATAAATACCCCCCACCCCAAAAAAAAAAAAAAACAAACCTGTATGGAATGTAATTATTCAATGAGCTCCAAAATAAAACCTGTTAGAAACAGTTATCCACAGGATCATCTTATACAGCCCTTCAAGCAGAGTGCACAGCCACCCCCCAGAGCCATTCTAGACCTATGGGACTGTCAAACAGATCAGTTGTCCCCAGCAGAGAAGAGGTGGGTCAGAGGGGAACTCCTGCCTCCTGCCCAGTTCTTTTTCTCCCCACTGGGGGACTGAAGGCAAAGGAGCGTGCTGGATGGGCTGCAGGGCCTCTCCATAGTAATGGTATGAATTTAATTTTAATTATCTACATTAGATGAAGCTGAAGATTTCACTGATTTTCACAGTTCTCTGTGGAAGTAGCTCAGACAATAGAGTTTCATATCTAAAGCATCACAAAGAAAGCCTTCTGAAAGTGAACAGTAGAGAAACTGGAGGCAAAGCAATTAAAAGAAATTGTACAATTCTCCTAAATGAAAGTGAGCAGTAGAGAAACTGGAGGCAAAGCAATTAAAAGAAATTGTACAATTCTCCTTCTTTCTCTGTCACACATGGTGCAAAGGAACACGTCTCCATGAAGCATTAACAACACTGAAGAACATTTTCCCATTTCTTTCTTGTCCCCAACACTCACTTAATGCATGCTGCCATTTTCCACATCCATTTTTTCTAATGCCAGTCCTATTTAGTTTAGGAAACACATTCCTCTGTCTGTCTGTCTGTCTGTCTGTCTGTGTCTCTCTCTCTCTCTCCATCTGCCTACCTATGTGCCTATATGTTTCTTCTTACTGAGTCACTCCAAAATCCAGTGTAAAAAGAGTGCTCTTTCTCATTTTCAAGGGGCTGAACCGATGAAGTATTTTTCTAAGATCAGGCAATTTGGCACTGTTGTGTCCCTCTTTGTGGCTGTTTACTGCTGAAGAGATGCAGCCTGGTCCCTCCTGAGTACTCATGGAAAAGAAAGCCCTCAGAGGTAAACCTGTGTTGCATCAGGAGCTCGTCACAACCTCTGTTTTCTGAACGTAAATATAATGCAATTTTGCTATGAAATCCAGCCACTTCCTGGCCAATCCTTCTCTCCAGAGACTGTGGACACAGAAATAGAAACATTCTCATTATTATTTTGAAGCCTTGTTCAGTGCATAAAGCTATCATTGCTTCTCTAAATGAGAGTTGCTCTTTTCATTTTTTCCACTTTAGGGCTACATCCCACCTTCAAAAAGATGTCTCACTCTCCCTGTTTTGTCTCCTTACAGGTGTTAGATATGCCACCTATGTCTTCCTATAGATCATGCTACAGCAAGTCACGCTCCTGGTGCTTTGGGCTTTTTTTTAAATTACATTTTACACATCAGTAAACTTGTAATGTAGGAACTGCTTTCTTAGTGTTATTTATAACCCCATGCAGCAAAAGAATTTGTCAGAGAGTAATATGAATGTTATTTATCTGACGGCTCATCTTTATTGGCTGCTATATTTTGTATCCTTCAGTACTTTTTGGCAGAGGAGTAAATAACAGTGCTATTAACCTCTAGCACCAATATAAAATAGGCAGTTATTAAGGGGTAAATATTACTTTAATTATTATTGCTGTAGTTTCCTTTCTCTGTAAAAAATGCGATCCCTTTGTGGATCTAAAAAACCACCAAATTTTATTTAAGTTGTAGACAGTTATCTGGCCACTTGCTCTGGATAGTTTCTGGTACCTTTAGCAGTAAATAAGGAACATATCATGATTTAACCACCTAACTGGATAAGATTCAAATAAGAATATGAAAATAGTAAGTTAGACCAAAGTGGTTAGGATTGCACTGGCATCTGTCTGTGCTTCATCAGTGGCTGCCTTCTGTGACCCATTCTAACCTCAAATAAATACCAAGCAGACTTATGAAGAGACCAGGCCTGTTACTGCTTAAACAGCAGAAGTCCCAGACAGTAGCAATGGGAAATGAGTTAAGTCCTAAACCCTTAGCCCTAAAACCTTAAACTTTGGCAAGACTGAGAAGGCACACAGGGCTCACATCCTCAGAAGTTTTTTTACCTCAGTCTTCCTTTGGTTTTGATAATAAATAGATGTGATACATGTAAATACCTTGGGAACCAGAGTCTCAGCACCTCACCAGGGTGTTCAGCACCTTGCAGGATCAAGGCCTTTATATGCAACCCTCTAAATCCCCTGAAGTGGCAAGATTTCATTACAGAGAAGGGAAAGCAGTATAAGTGGCATTTCTGTTTCTATGGCAATTGCAGCAGCAGGAAGCATTAGGGTTTGTTACTCCAGAGAACTCTATCTTCTACTTCTGGATGAAACTTTCCTTTTTAAAATCTCATCTGCTTCACATAGAGATAAAAAATTGACTGGTAGCATGGAGAGATTTTCAAATATCTAGTAAATAAAACAGATTTGTATATAATGTGTAAGTACACACATTTTGGATTACACTAAATTGATATAAAGAATTAGTACGCCTCATAGCCCTCTGATGTCTAGTCCCTCCCATCTCAATTTCAGCCCTTTGTGTTTTTTGACAGGTATTGTGAACAAAACTTCATTTGGTCTTGCTAAACAGAATCACCTCTGTTTAAAAGGTGCATACAAAAATCTGTGGAAACATTTGTTGGGTTTTTTTAAGAATGAAAAATCATCGTTTTTTAGTGGGTCTGGTACAGATCACAACAACTTGTAGCCAAAATTGACTTGGTAGTGTGATCAGGCTGTAAAAACTTTGAGCTGTGGCACCCAAAATTCTGAAAACTCATTTAGTAAAGAAGGGTGGTTAAGAGAAGATAGAATTTGGAACTGATGATTTTGAAAATAACAATGTAGAATGATAAAGAAATTTAAAGTGAGCCCTTAACACTTGGCCCAATTTACTGAGTCTTTTCATTAAGGTAGAGAAACTTTCACTACACATGCTTTTCACACAGATTCACAAACTGTGTGAGGTTGGAAGGAACTTCCACAGGTCATCTAGTCCAACCTTCCTGCTCAAGCAAGGTCCCCTAGAGCACGTTACTCAGGATTGTGTCCAGACAGCTTTTGGGTATCTCCAGTAAGGGAGACTCCACAATCTCAGGTGGAACTTCCTGTGTTCCAGTTTCTGCCCATTACCTCTCGTTCTGTTGCTCAGCACCACCAAGATAAGCCTAGCTCCTTCCTCTTGGCCCCCCACTTCAGGAAGCTGTGATACATCCAGTCTCATCCTATGCTTGCTGATCAGATAAGAAGCAAATGGAAAACAAAATTAACTTCAAGAAAGCAACAGCTAAAGCACAGTGTTGATACACAAACTTGTTTAATGAGGTATACCTGTTATGAGTTCAATTGCTGCAAATCTGACCTTCATCCATTAAAAAAAAAAAGTCACTTCTAAAAAAACCCACACATAATTTGCAGTCTTACCAAGCATATCTCCAGAGAGCCTCCTGCAAATTTGTTGTCATCTGTAATTATAAGTTTGCAAGCTTACTTTGAGAAGTGGTTCTACGTTTGAGTCATACACACTGCTTTGAAATCACACAGAGAAAAAATTTCTGTATTGAAAATTTTTATTTTCTGTCTCCTTTAGGAAGAAGGCAGGAAATTAACATGTATTCAACAGGATTTACACAATAAATCTGAAAATCACAATAAAGTATGCTATATCTTAAAATCTAAATTAACTTAATATTCTTAAACAGATAGGAACAATAATTCAAAAACTGTACCTAAAATAAAACAAATGTCTGTTTCCCAAGTTATTCAGTCCTTACCCAAATAGATTAAAACACTGATCCAAATAACTGGAATGGGTGTAAAGTGGCCCTTACATGATATGTATTATGTTTATAGGTTGGTATATGTCATAATAGAATATTTTTGTTGTAAATAAGATAATGAATTCAGACAAATTTTTTTAGGCAGTTCCATTTAATTTTAAACCTCTGCATTTAGCTGAAATGATACAGAGAGGTAACCAGCAATGCAATAAAAATACATCATTTACATCTTCCTACATTTAAATATATTATCCACCCTGAAAGTTATTAAGAGCAAGTTATTTATTTCATACTCAGGGTTTCTGAAGTCTGCAAAATCAGCAGTATGGAAATGAGTAATTTTTGCTCATCTCACATTGTTTAATAGGCTAAACTGAGCATAAACTCAATGGCAGTATTGTGATTCACATGTAAACTAAGCTTTGTTTCTGTTCTTATATATTCTTCTGCTCCTTAAGGCCTCTTCAATTCCCACTGAAGTCAAAGAGAGTACTTCCCTTGATGCAAGATTGCGATATAAGATTCTATACATGCATTGTGTGTAATAGCTATTGTAGATGCACATGTCACAGCCCATGAAATTAGGATATACTATAGTGTGTACTCATTTACTTTAAACGAACTTTAAAATCACTTAGGGCAAAACCTTCCTACAGTAGAAGCCATGTAGTTTTATTGGAAGGATTTTTGTAATGACATTAGGTAATTTTACATCTTTTTCTAAAATAAAAATTCATAAATTTTTATTTAAATTTTTTAAGAATCACTAATTACTTCTTTACTTCCAAGATTTCTGAACTGTTAAAAAAATTGATCACTTCAGAGAAAATTTTTTGTTACATTGTCTTTGTAACCTGTTTTTTTGTCATATTGCTTCTGTAAGTTACATTAATTGCTTTATTTGTTTTCCCTCTGGAAGATTTAAACACATGTATAAATACTGTAAATGGGTGTGTTTTTCAGCTAGTAGGGGACTACAGCTGGTTCTACAGGAGGATTTAGGTGCCACTGTTACATTAAGTTCCTTTGCTGCCTCAAGCCCGAGGGGACCTGTATAAGGGTCTGCCCTCTGTCCACTGACTCTCACAGAGCTCTTGCTTGCGAAAGCCTTTCTTTCTTCTGTTGAAGCTTACTCGCTTTGTGTTTGAATTAAATATCTTTAGAACAAATGTTGTTATCACCTGTAGAGATCTTGGAATGGAGAGGCCACCATTCAGGGCAAAAATAAAGGGCTCGGACCACTTAAAGACTCTTCTTCCTTTCAGCTTCCTCCCACCTGTCTGCAGCACATTCCGAGCTTCTCACTCGACTTCTTCGGTGACTCCCTGGAATTCCCAGCATCAATTACCACTCAGTGTAAGGGGACAGAAAAGGATCTCCAAGAAGAGGAGAGGATGGTGACCTTGTGAGGAGCAGGTAGCGCAGTAGTACTTCTTGGCACCAACCAGCCACAGGCTGTTCTTTCTCCTTTCTTCCTCACTATGAATATTTAACTACCCTACATGTAGCAGAGCAGCTTCAGCAAAAGTGGTTGAATCTAACTTCCCACATTGCCTTGGGCAATAGAGCTTTTCAAAGAGGATGTGCATGCATGTACCAGCAGGTAAAAGAATGGTTTGGTCTCATGTCATTCATATCTCAGAGGAAAGCCCTAATTACTGGGTTCCCAAGCTGAACGGCAGAGCGTGACATTGGCAACCTTTGCCAGCTACAAAAAGGTGTGCTCAGGCACTGTAAGTATTTGCCTAAATAGTAGGCATTATAATACCCACCTCTTTGGAGACAGAGCACTGAATTCACCTGGAAAATTAAAAGTTCTCCAAGAACTTTTAAGTGATTGTTAATTTAGGACATTTAGTAACCTCAAGGGTGCTAGGATTTTGCACTGGTTCCCAGGTCCAGATCCTAGCTGAGCTCGCCTAATTTAAGGCCCAAAAACTGATGAAGACAATATGGTCTGGCATTTTATTTTTCTGCTGGTCCTGGGTACAGTCAGAGAGCCAAGTTGGTCTACATATCAAGATAGTAACAGGTCTCCTCTCACTACTGTCATTTGAAAGGATTATTACCAGCATAAACGGATTGCCAAAATGTTTTTGCTACAAATTTCCACCACATACGTTACTGTTGCCTCACAGGGACACTCTGCTCGCATGGCCAGTTCAATGAGACTTGATAATTCCTGGAATATGCAGAGAAAAAAGGTCTGCTGTCACCACACAGGACCTGCTTAACATGCACATTGGCAGTGGCTTGAGAGCAGATGCAAGCCTTTACTCACTGACAAGTGTGGCAGGGAGTTGAAACTCCTCCCCTCCAACATTTTCTCAGCAGATTCAAGACACATGGTAGGGTAGAGGTTCAGGATTCCTAGAACTGCTCTTGGCTTTCCAACTCTGGAAGGATCATCGTCCACAGACTGCTCCCTCACCAGAGAGAGTGTTTTGTGAATATGGTATGCATCCCTTGCAACTGCATTCACGGTAGAAATGCAACTTAAATTCTTCCTTCTCTTCAGAGCTGACAAAGCAGTGGATGAATAAGGACAACAAGCTGCTGGATTGGGTTGAAAAAAAAAAAAAAAAGACAGAAAAAGTCTATTAGGATATTACAACTTTTTAGAAGTTGTTATTCAGATACAAGTAAGGTTCTTCAGTGAGGTTCTTTACACACTTCTCTCTCTTCCCAATACAAACGTTTTTCTGCTTCAGTGTGTCTGTATTGCTTCCACATTCTGTTTCTCCTGGAAGATAAAGCTTTGTGTCTTTAACAAATTGTCAGAAATACGATTACTGAAAGTGTGATCAATTTCTTCAGAGTTTACCTCTTTATGCATGAATCTTTATGATGAGAAGAATGACTAACTTTTCTGCAAAAAACAAATTAAAAAAAAAAACCACATGGTTCTTTAGTTGTCTGGATAATCTTTTAAAATTGCATATAGGAATTTAATAATGTCAGGAGTTGTTTTTTCCCCTGTCTTCTCCACTTTCTTCTTGTGGAGAGCTCAATTATAGAAAAGCTGTCTTTTCTTTACATGAGAGAGTTATTTACTATATTTGATGTGGAGGGTAAATCAGGTTCTTGGGTACTGCTGTGCTTAATATTAAGCCATGTGTTTTCAGGGAAAATGTGATGCATGAACAGATATTGCAAATTAGAATATTTTTTCCAAAAAAAGTAATCCCCTTGGGCTGGTTTCTCTCTTCCTCTCCTCACTTCTTCTCTCTTATCTTTCCGACAATTAATAATAGTACAAGTAAGGTAAAAATCACACAATGAAATTTTGTCATTGAGTTTATTTATTATTTAGAAAGCTGAGGTATGTAGTTAGGAAAGAAAAAACAGCTCATCAAAATTTAACCTTGCCCACCACATTTATTTTTATCAAAATAAGTTCATTGAAGCAAACCTAATTTCTCCTTACTCACCTGCCTTATGTGAAATGTCATGACAGAAAAACAGCACAGCACATCACAAATGCACCACCATCATTTTAATGTATTTATTCACCTGTGTGTCTTGTTTCAATGACAGAATATGAAGTTACAATGAGGGCTGACATACTGCAAACACATGGGATATACCAGAGAAGGAGAAGATGGCAAATAAAATAGATGGACACTTGTCTGAGGAGTCATCTTTTACTCTTACCAGTGAGTTTGCTGGTTTGGAGAAGAGAATCAGAAGTCACCCAGTCAGTCATGTTCCTCAAGGCTGGTCCATAAATCTGTCTGCAAAATATCCTAAGTGGTACAATCCCAACATATGTAAGACTACACCACAAAATAGCTAAAAGCTGGGTCGCCCCAGCTTAGTGGTAATATATCTGTCTCTCAGAAGAGCTTAATTATCTAGGGCATTACCCTCCCTACGGCTACATGGCTGGTAGTCAGCTCAGAAGTTGGTTGCAGCTGGCTGGCAGCGGCTCATAACACAACAGCAAATGTGTAGGTGCTCCCTGTAGATGATCCAACAGTTGTTGGCCAACAGACCTGTAAGAGACAAACATAAAGGCTTTGTCTCACGGGTGGGTTCTTTTCTGCTCCTATGTAATCGTCTGCAGTGAAGAGCTTCCAGACTATCCTGTACTCTGTGGGCAGTTTTGTGCAGCCCTGATGATGTTTAGACCCGAAGAGAAAATAACCAAGTTCCTGTATCTCATTTGCAGATCACGAACAATATTTTTTTTTTTTTTGTGAGTATTCCAATGCTGCATAAATGACCTGCCAACAAATACCCGAAACCATCCAAAATTACTGAGTCACCTTGGAAGGGCACTGCCATATTTGCAAGGAATGTTGGGCTCAAAGCCTTGCCTTAGGCTTCACATCTTGTTTCTGTTTTTATAATAGTTCAAATCTGAACCTCTAAAATCTGAGAAAGTTCAAGTCTAGATTCAGATTTTTTGCTACAGCCATAAAAGCTAATAATAACAAATTCACCAGAAACAGGAGTCTTCCCCAGACCAGGCATGGAGAAGATATTAACAAACTCTAAAAGAAAGAGTTAGTAAAGATAAAATGGTTACTGATAATCTAAATCTAAACCTTTGCATTTGTGCTAAGAGGACTTCAGCAAGATTCTTACTATAGAGCTGTTCTTTAAAGGGATGAATCTACAGAGAGGTTGTAGTTGCCCCATCCCTAAAAACATTCAGGGTCAGGGTGGACAGAATTCTGAGTAACACTATCTAGTTAAAGATGTCCCAGCTTATTGCAGGAAGTTGGACTAACTGACCTTTAAGAGTTCCTTCCATTCCAAACCATTCTTTGATTCTATGATTTTATGGTTCTAAGAATCTAAGGATCATTTTCATATTTTGCTATTAATAATATGCAGGCTGTAGGATAACTCAGTAAATGGAACAATAAGAAATTGCCAGAATCAGAAAATATTTATACGTGAGGTCTAAATTTAAGTATAAAAATGCTTTATTAATTGTGGTACAGGTAACTTACTGACCAAATATACCCTAATACCAGATGAATATAAAGCAGCAAAGGTGATATCAAAAAAGACTCTTGGGGGGAGAATGGGAACTACAGATCAGGAAATCTGACTTCTCTGCCATGCACTATGGTAGAGGTTATAGCAGAGAAGAATGTTAGTAGCTATCCAGATGCTGTAAGAGGGAAGAATTAATAAGGATTTTGTTAACTAGTCACATCTTTCAAGTCTTTCAGAGTTCTTTGATTTTCCACTGATAAATGAATATCAGAATTCCAATTTTATGTCTGTTTCTATAGCCTTCTTTTTTGAAGACCTTAATACTCTAGTAATTTTCGTTTTTCTCTCCTTAGGGCTCAATTTATAAACAAGTATAAAGAAATGAGATGGATGCTGAAAGATGCGGGGAGATGTGGATCATTAAGTTTCTGATAAAGTAATAAAGTACTAGTGTGTGCTTGATGATGACACAAGTCAGACAGAAGTGTGACGCTAAGATGGGAAAAATTGGATGGGAAAAATCAGATAGGATATAGAAAATTTAGTAATGTCTACTGAAGATAGTCTTTAAACAATGGATTTTTAAGAAGTTCCTCATGCCCCCCCACAAACTTTCATTAAAAATAATTTGCACTTCCGATCAACTGTAGTGAATATAGTGTTCATATAACATAATGTTGAGAGATCTTACCTGGCATTTGAAGTCTACCTTTTTGTTGTTAAAACTCTAATGAAAATTGCATTTGCTTTATTTAGTGAAACAATACAGTGTGCACTGTTTACTTTTGAATTACAGAGACACAATTTTTGCACAATTTTTGTACCAGTGTGGGCATCTTACCATAACACATTTTTATGCATACGCATTTGATGCTCTTTCTCTAGTGCCAGCCTGCAATACAAGAGCCTTGGGAGTGGGAGAAAGCTGTCAGGGAGATGTGGGCTCTCTGGCCAGATGCTGGATGGGAGTAAAACTCCATGGTTATTATTCCAGCCTGGGAAGGCTGCATGTGTTTTCTGCTGAAGGATTTGGTCAATAATCACAGACCCGTGTGTCCTGCCCTGGCACAATTATCCCACTCACAGTGGTGCAAGCAGTCCCCAGCAGAGATGTATGTGTTCTGCGGTTTGGGGGATACACTGCAAGTGTTTTTCTCTCACAGTTAACTTGTCCTCCCTCAAGTCTCTTAGCTCAATCAGGAAATTTAGCCCTGTGTGCTGCTTCTAAAACCTTGTGTGGAATTTGTGGCTCTGATAAACATGCAGTGTGCTTCCTCCCTCTGAGGTGCCTGCTTTTCAGTAAGGAGAGAAGTGATCTGTTTATATTTACAGGTCATTTCCTTGCCAAAAATATCACAGAAGTGAAGGGCAGTTTTAACAGACACCAAGCCTGTTGATTTGGCACCTTAAAACTCCCTCGACTGAACTTAGTGTTTTCACACGATTCTTTTTTGACTTTAAGCTGTTTTGCTGCAACTGATAGACGGCAAATACACACACTCTGCCTGTGAGGCAGTGGCCAGATTTTTTGGCTGAGGTTAGGGAGCTGGCGGGTTACCCGCCCTGTGGCTGTACTTGCGGTGTGCACAACACACATCACCCCCCTCCCTCCATGAAACTCAAGCTGGGGCCTTTATGGTTTGTAAGCAGTAATTCTAGGAGCTGAGCAGCTATCAGCAAGCTAACCCGAGCTGTGTTAAGCTTTCCTCAGTTGGAAGTTGTTCTATGTTATATATCACTCAACAGATCTATACACTGTGGTGCTTTAAAGAACAGAGCTCTGTCTTAACTTGTAATCATTTTCTTTGAACTCAGATACTGTGAGAAATGCCAATAAACCCAGCAGAGACTATTTCTTACCGAGAAAGTGGGACTGTACAGGAATGTGGATTTGAACAACAGGCCCACAGATCTCATAAGCAGTAGGGTTGCTGGAGGAGGTAAAAGGGCACAACCAGACTAATTTCTCTGGTGAGAAACAGACTAATTGCCCTTATCCAGATCACTGGCACTATGTAAAACAAACATGTAAAAATGGAAACGTGTAATCACTGTGTCGTTTCACTGTACTAACTTACATTCAAATTCTTGGCACGAGAGCATCTACCTGGGAGACACAGAGCGCTATTATACCTCTGTTGGGTCTGTTGATGCATTTCATCAGCCTAAGAACACGGAAGGTTACAAGAAAGCAATAGCAAAAGACCTTAGAGAAGTCTAGACCAAACTGGTTTGCAAATTTGCATGGAAGTGCATACATGCAAAACCATACAGCTTAGAGAAAAGAAAGAGAAAAAGCCTGATCCCTGGCTTAATTTTCCTGCTGTACTTCTAATGGATCCTAGCCAGAAACATTACATCTGATCCTACTTCAATTTTGGTAGGGTTTTCTAATTGAACTCACATCCAAATGCTGCTTTTCAGGCCTATGTTAATACATGGCCGTGTGCATTTACAGTAAAGCTGCAGAGCTGTTCATACTCACATAAGCAATTCCTCATAGCTGGCTGACAATTTAATGAGACATTCTGAATTTTACCTAAGGCATTCTCACCAGTAGGAAATCCTGTTAGATTTACAAGTGTCCATCTGTTAAAATCCTCCAGAGTCATTTTAGATGCTACACTGTTTGTTGGGTTTTGACCTCCTTTGCCGTGATTGTTCAATTAGTTCGGTTGTGTTCAGACCACATTTGTGTTGTGCATTTTGGAAAGCACAGTAGGGAAGGAACTTTGCTTTGATGAGATTAAAATGCCAGCCAGGATGTGGCATACATTGCTGCTCACTTATTTTACAGAGAAGTACGAATTGATATTTCCTTATTTTTCCTTACGTGGCTACCCTTGCAAAAAGAAGAGTTACAGTGCCTAAACTGAGTTTGATGCACTTTGATTAAACTTCCTTTTGTCCTGTTAATGCATCTTGAAGGCATTAAGTGGGATCAAGTGGATTAAGGTTTCAAGAGTCTTTGAATCTATTCATAGACCTGCAAATGACACTATTTACTGTTCACTTTCTGAAACAGCTTATCCATGAAATGGAAATTATACATATGAACTTCATGGAAAAAAATGTGTAGCATTTGAAAATCTGAATTTGAAAAAAATTTCAAAATTCAATTTGAAAAAAAATGGCAAATTCCAAAGCTGCCTCAATTAAGGAAAAAAAATCCTATTCTAGTTTCCTTCATGCGTTAACGACAGCTACTCTCTCCTTTAGCCTTCTTCCCCTCTGAAAGCCCAGGAACAAACTCCAGCCCCTGCTGACGGAGAAGGCAGAGGATGGCAGATCAGTGAAGCTTATACCTACAATTCACAAGCTCTTTTGGCAGAGACACTCAGCTCCTGCCAACACTACACAGCCAAAATGGCTCCACTTCGTCCTGTACAGAGACTTCTCTACAGTTCTCTTATCTGCTCAGCGCAAGTAAACACCACAGCCATAAAATACACCCCCTCTGTATGTTCAGCATGCTCTGCCTGAAAAGCATATTGAGCAAGGGTTACAACAATTGCATCATAAGGTCATAAACTTATAATTAACTGTAACTAAATACACAGAGCTGGTTCTTCTCCTCCTCCTGCCTTACTGAGGAACTCAGTAAGAAAGAAACCTTTCCCTCTCTCCTTCCCAGCTGCTGTGCAATGGCTCAGTAGCATGGGAGGACCCTTGGGCTGGCATGTAATTTCAAATCCTATGGAAGATGGCCGTGGCTTTTGGGGAAGATACTGTTACATGCAATTTGTACGGCCAGAGCAATGAGGTCAGTCCCAGGATGCCAGGAGCTGTTTGAAGAGTAAAAATATATTTTTTCCTCTCTCTTAAAAGACAGGAAACACTGGATGGGTAGGTGTTAATGAGGGAGCAGAGGTGCCCACTGTAGACCATGGGTCCAGTGGTCTTTTCAAGGGCAGAGCAGAGCTTCAAGACAGCATTTGACTACAGATAATGATGTAATTTGGAAAGAATTTAGGGATGTACCTTCCATATCTGGAGCAAAATAGATGAGACAAAATATTTTTTCAGGATGCATACTGATAGAAAGCAGGAGATAGAAGTATTAGAAAGGGATGTGAAAGAGAGCAAGCACATGATGTGAGGAGGCCTGAAAATGCAGGCATTCCACAAGTAGGAGGTGACATGGAAAAGCATGATGGGCACTGGATGATGGGCTGAGAAAAGAAACCTGACAGCAGCATTCTTGGCAGCAAACAGCTATCAAGTCTGCTAGTCAAGGCCAGCAAACTACACATTACTCCTCTGACATCCATGCCCATGCTGTGCATGGGCAGTTCTTGGGGTTGAGCCAATGCCACTATTGTTGAGACCATTGCCACTAGGATGAGTTGATGAGGAAGACTGTTTCTTAGTTATTTTTCCACACACAGCCAAGGACCCAGATAAATGCCCAGCAGCGCAACAGTGTTTGAGTTACAGACTAGAGTGCAGAGAGGGTGGTGACATGCTTCCTGACACTTAAATAAGGAAACAGAGGGTGGAGGTTTGATTCTGGAAATGTACTTAATATGGAACATTCTTTTCATGTTGAGGACAGGCTTACTGTTGGGATTATTCAGGGCAAGCCTCATCTAAGGTTACTATTATGTTGTTTTGCCTGTGAAGTTTATATTAGTGTAGAGCTAAGACCTCCATGTTATATTACCAAGTATTATAAAAGTTGCACAAAGGTTTCTTGAGTGTTCTAGGAGTCCATAAGAAATTCCTGACTCTGAGTCAGCACCCTTTCTCACTAAGAGACAAATCAGATTAAGGACTAATTTTCAGGAATCTTACCTACCAGGATCCTTTTATTCATTGCAATTGTCTCCCTAGTCTTTCTTAAATTTACTACTTTCAATCCACGCTGCCAGCTGTGAACTCTACGTAGATCTCAGATATGTGATCTCTGAATTTGGTCCAGTAAATTTAAAAGAGCCTAAGTCGTTAACCAGGTGCCAAAATAGAAGAGTTAAGCAATAAAAGACATTAGTAAGTGAACATTAATGCCAATAAGTAACAGGCTACATTTTTATTTCAGATGCAATCCCCCAGGGGGCATATTACGTAGTTGTACCATTGCAGCAGGAGCCCCCTGAGGCACTGTAACTCAGCGACACACCTTCTCCTCTCCTGTTTCCTCAGGCAGTCATTTACCTCTGGCCTAAGCCAGAAATAAAATAATATTCCACCCTTCCTCCTCCAACCTCCCCCAAGCGCTCACCATCTCAGCTGAGCTGGCGAGAGAGAATGGACTCCGGGCTCTACTCATTTCCCACCCTCCAATTTCTAATCCCCAGAGAGGAAATAAGCAGATGTGTGGCCCTGCTTGTTTCATGCACCTGGACAAAGCCAGGGTAATCCATGTGTGGTTGTAAGTGGATTCTTACTCCCCCAGGCAGCAGCATCCTGCACACATGTAAAGCAGAGCATGGAGCTTTTCTTCTGGCTCCCTAACATGGAAGTTCAACCATCATGTACCCTTTCTACTACAGCCAAGAGGCTTTTTTATGTCTGAATCTGGGTACAATAACCCTTTTTAAAAAGCCCTAACCCACATCCCACCCTGTTACCATCCAGGAAACACTGAACTTTCCCCTCACTCCCAAATATTTCACTCTGAACTTAAGTCTGGACTCTAAAATGGTCATGTGGCTGCTAAGCAAAGTACTGTCAACGCAACCTGTGAGGCACTGTCCCAGCTGAGAAGGCGGTGACGTTCCTCAGAAAACAATGAAAATATTTTGAGAAAAAGTAACTACCATTTTAAAAGGAATTTATTGGAGAGGGCAGGTGGAAAATGAAATTAGAAGGGAGTCTCTGTGTGCCTGTAACAATAGGGAAGCTGATGGCAGTGACCCAGAGCAGCTGGTGGAGCAAAGCTGTCCCTTTTTTTACTCCAGATTTACTGTAGTCTCTCTGGATTTACTCCTTTACCTCTGTTTTTCTCACCTTGGTTCTGGTATATGACTTGGGGTAAATGGCATGTGCTTCGTCATGGCATCTCATCTTGGAAAAAAACCCTCACAGAGAAGCACCAATGCCTGCAAGTCCTCTGGCACCTCACCTTATGTCTCCTGGGAAACTTATACAGCCTGTACCAGCAAAATATCTCTGCAGTTAGCATGTACTTCCAGTGGGAAGCTCTCCAAAGATATGTGTGTGGGGAAGCACCTCCACTGCCTGTCTAAGAGCGTACTTCTTTGCACAGTAGGTTGCTGTGGATGACTAAAGACGAGAGTGAACCAAAACAGGGCAAGAGGAACTTGAATTCAAATCCAATTCCCCTTCCTATGAAGACAGGCTGAGAGAGTTGAGGTTGTTCAACCCAGAAAAGAGGAGGCTCCGGGTACACCTTATTATGACCTCTCAATACTGAAAGGGGGCTTATGTGAAAGATGGAGACAAACTTTTTAGTAGGGATTATAAGATGAACAGGGCTCTGAGCAACCTGATTTAGCTGAAGATGTCCCTGCTCATTGCAGGGGGTTGTACAAGATGACTTTTAAACCCAACCCAAACTATTCTATCATGAAATTCCCACCATGGGCAGGGATACCACCTTCTAGATCGGGGTTGCCCAGGTTCCATGAATCTGTGATTCCTCTAAAAAGCAGTTGCAGTCTTTAACCAGTGAGAGCCACTGCACAGTGAGACCATGGTACCCCTAATGGAGAAAATGAAGGCATAGTTTTGTCCTCTCACTGCTCTAGCAGGGAGATGGAGAGTCCACATGAGCAGTAAAGGGATTTCAGCATGTAGAGTAGCACCACAGTCACCCAAGGAAATGGCAATAGCTGGGGAAGTGGGTGAAAGACCACCCTCCACTCTTCCTCAGGGCAACAGGAAAAGGTAGTGAGAGTGTATTGTGGAGGTCTAGTTTCAGAAGAGAAATCTAACAAAAAGCAAATGTGAAGTTTTAAAAATAAGATCTTATACCTTTAGTAGGTCTGATTGGGGCGTTTTGGAGGACAGGGTCGATCAAGGGCCTATGTGGAATCTCACACCGGATTTTCAATACTGTGGATGGAAAATCTCCTGTAAGGCCAAAATTCATCGGCCTCACTGCTACCATCCTGAGTTACAGTGGCCAGTGAGGTGGTCATAAGAATTTTTATAAACTTGTATAAATCTGCCAATCCTACTCTTACTGTGATCACTGGAATACCCATCAACTTGGTCTGCTTTGCACTGAAAACAGATTAAACTAACATTCAAAGTTAGGCTATTCACTGACATGGTTTCATTCTAATTTTAAGAACCCACCAGCTGAGCTGTGAGGCATTTAATTCATTCATACTTTTAAACAAACAAATGAAATTGTCAAAAAGAATGTAATTGACTGATTAAGCAAGGATGGAAACAGGCTATGCATACAGAAATATAGCGACTTATGAACATTCACTGAAGTCGAAAAAATACACAAGGGGAACATTTCATTGTATGAAAAAAAAGCAAAATAGGAAGCTATCAAGAACATGGGAGAGTGGCTGGTCAATTAAGCACTGTGTAAAGATTTCCAATTTTCTTGTAGTAAATTATTTATTTAGCCCTTGCATGCCATCAATATATTTTACAAGTTTAAACCCAAATTATAGCTACCCACCCATTTATGGCCTTGTAAATGAGTCCTGACTTATCAATGTGAATTCTTGTTCTAGGCAATGTCAAAATTAGATTGGATTTGGATGTATTGCTTTTACCCTTATCAAGAAGGTTTGCTAGTGTGGTGTTTTATTGCTATATTTAAAATGGAAAGTACTTTTAAATAGACTTGCCTGGATAGCACAACTGATCACAGCTCAGATATGTCATTTCTCAGCTTAAAAATGTGTCCTAATCTAGGCAGGAGGTCTTGGAGATCCAGCAGAACCCATTTATACTGAAGGCATTTCTCTGCAATCTCAATCCTTTGCAACGAAGTGGAAGAGCTATTGTGACAACAATGACCTTAATCTAAAGTAAGAATAGCTGGAGCTCTGAAGTAATAAAACTAAATGGTAATCTGCATGTTCCTTGGTAGTTTATAAGAAAAATAAGCAATAAAGAATGCAAACGAACTAGTGTAATGACTTCCTAAAATACATTGCATTATATTTGGTTATTCTTATGGCTCTTACCCATTTTTCACTTTTTACTAAAGATAGGCAACTATACAGCAAAGGTGAAGGAATTATCAATGAAGGAGAATGATATGCAAATGATCAACTAATCAAAAAGGCATACTGTTGTATAAAATTATATCAAAGCAACACAAGTACTGGAAAACAGAAGAGAAATCAAGCAGAAACATTACTTGCATTTGACTAACTAAAAGCGGGATATGGACAGTGCAGGACTCATTTTGGAAGGTTAATAAAAACAACATTTGTATTCATGACATCAAAGGTAGCTGAGATTTGCATCTCTGCACCAAAGGGCATATCTAATAAGAGGACAAACCAGAGAGGAGCAAGTATCGATAGGTTTGTAACAGCTGAAAATGGTGGCCATTTTATTATTGGCTGCAGCCTGCTACTAACTTTTCTGGGCCACAATTTTTTAGAGCATTAACTGTCACTGGTAGAAGACCCTGAGGCAGAAAGTGGGATAGACTGAAGGTTGCCAGGCAGGCAGGACAGTGCTGGAGAAAAGCCCAGAGGAAAAAAGGGAGCCCTGAACTGACAGACACACTCAGGGAAGATGAAGACCTGAAAACTGCCAATTCCATGTAGACCTGTCCACCAAAATTTTGCACTCTGATGTTCCAGTACTTGTTCTAAGTACAGTCTTGGGGCTCAGCAAGGACATACAGCTCCAGGACAAACAAAACTTTGGTAATGGACCCATCTGCTGACAGGCAGCCAGAGGAAAAGAGAATGAGAATTGCAAGGGAACAGCACAGCTTCAGCTCAGTAGGGCAAGCATAATGGATTGGGTGCAGCAGTTAAGTGGGCATGAAGATAGCACAACTGGGAAAGCAAACAAAGCAGGGATCTAAGCAGGCAAGTACAGATCTAACTGTCTGGCTGTTCAGGCTCAAGTTACCTATTAACAACATACAGCTGCATCAGAATAGACAAACATGCATAGAAAGGAGGAAAGGAGCTTTCAGGCAGGCATTTTGCCGCCACTGACATTAGATGCATTTCATGCAGCACAGGCAGTCCAAAAGCTTGCCATCTCAGCTGTCTAGATCCCTGCAGTTGTCCCAGGAAGGAGACAAGCTCCTCCAGGACAGAGTTCATCATCCCTCTTCTCACACTTGTTTTACAATGGGATGAAAACCCCGCTTTCTCTCAATGGCTAGCTTAGACTAGGTACTTCATTTTTTTCAGTCAGCAGTATGGGATTTGGATCCCAACCTTAGCAGATATATCTTATCTGTCAGGATCACTGATATAAGCAGCCTGATACAAGCCACTCTCCTGGACCTGCAGCTGATATCTCTGTCATGTCTTGCATCCACCCAGACCACTTACTTCAAAAGCACTTTTACTTGGGAAAACTACCCTGCTTATTCTGCTCTGTTAAGTACAATACCTTTTCTTGAAATCACAACAGTTTCTTCTTGCTATTTGCACGTGCACTTGCTATCTATCTCAACCCAGCACAACTGCTGACTGTTGGAAAATACCACTAGCATTAATTAGCATAGATGGCCTCTCTATATTTCAGTAATTTCTGATTAGAGCTTTTTGTCTGCTTTCTCTCACACTGCTGTGTTATTTTGAGGGGTCTGCAATACAGGTGAAAGCAGGTTAAATCCATCTTTTTCTATCCCTATCTGAAGATTTGCAAACATTAAGCTTTTAAGATAAATACTAAAATATTTCTTCTTTTTTTTTTTTTTTTTTTTTCCTACTGCCTTCAACGGGAGCACAGTTGTTCCAGCATTTGGTCCTTTTAATAGCTTCATCCTAAATCAAGTTTGTGTACTGGCCACTTAGAATACCCCTCCAGCTAATTTGTTATGTCACAATGATCTCTTCTGTGAATTTACAAATTCCCTCATAGATAACCTGCTCCCACTGAATTCAGTCATAAAACTCACATTGTATTCAGGGTCAAAAAGGTTGGATCACTGAGTCCAGTTTTTACTTCAAGTTCAGGTTTATTCTACAGTTTCTGTCCCATGTGAATTTGTTGTGTTTTGGAACTGCTAAACAGCGTAGTCCATTTCCAGAAGGCATGGTAGTTGTGACAGCATCATATAAAGTCTTTTCAGGATCTAGTTCTCCTATATTGCATAAATGCAGTGCATTGTTCATATGTTTCTAGTTACTCCTTTGTATTTCATAATCAGCTCTTTTTTTTTAATTACTTAACATGACTGTATAATTGTGGTCACATGTTAAGACTAAAATCGTGCCATTGATGAACTGTAGGAGAGGGAAGGGGTGGAGGGAAATCTCCTCTTGAACTATAAATAGTCCTTACAAAGTGAAAACAACCTAATCCTTGTTAATCACAAATTAGGAAGGAGCGTGCCAAAAATAGCATGACGATGGAGTGTCAAATCAAACGCCTCTGTGCAGGTAGTTTGTACAATACCAGGTGACTATAGCTGTTGTGGGAATATCCGTGCTCAAGAAAACAGTCTAACTCAGTGCCAACCAGCCATCAATGCCTGATTTTCTCAGAGAGTCTCTTTAAAAGGCATCTATGCAACAAAAATGAGTGATATGCTCCATTCCTCCTGCATTACTTGGTCTCACTGGCGGTACAGTATAGTTGTTGTCATCTAAAACCAGGCAGTTGTTTGTACAGTACTTAGTGTAAGAATCTAACAGTGGCTGTGCCAGATAACTCTCCTACGTAACTTCTGAGATCACTGTGAACATAAGTTTGTATTAACAATTCACCCTGCAGGGTCTGCTAAAATGCTTCCTCTCTGATGCTTCCAAGCTGAAGGTCTCCTGGATATTCAGGCTTCATGACAAAGCCTTCCGGCTCACATAGTTTGAGCAGTTTCTAAAGTCTTGACTACGTTCATTTTTTTTATAATAAGAAACTGCATTTTTTCCACTCTTAGACTCCCCTCAGAGTGTTTATTATATTAGATACATTACATAAGCTCGCACTTTAGGTGCTTTATGAGTTTTCCATAACCCCTTATTTACTAATGGCTAGCCTGACTTTGTGAGTCTGCTGTAAGTTTTGACCTTTCCTAGCAGTGGGAATCTGGTTTGAATAATGTTTATAGTAGAGTATAAAAGAGGCTTCATAGAACAGAAAGAAAAAAAAATTGCAATAATTATGATAAAAATATTTCCTTTGTGTGATACTTTAGCCATCTTTCTTTCATAGGCTGAGTAGTGTCTTTCCAGAAACTTTCAGCAGGTACCTATCTATTTCTCAGCTGTGGATTTCAGGTTGAGAAACAAAACCCTTGAATTAAAAGCAGAAATAGACTAAATTTGGCAAGCTCTGCTGAAAGGTAAGACTTAGCTAAAAGTTCCAGGCCCAGTTACCGGGCTCAGTAGCTCAATTCAGCCAACACCCTGCTTTTTCATCATTTAGGAACTTCAAAGGCACAAGATCTCTCACTATATAAGCTAGTAGCCCTGATTTTCAAAGATGCTGAGACTGGCAGACCTAGAAAAATAGCTGAGATTTTAGTTTGAAGGTAATCCTCTCCAGCTGGATAGGAAGTTCTGGATTGGAGATCCCATCCTGAGTCATTATCTGTTGCACCAGAAGCTGTATCAATCTTGCTCAGGAGAGGAAGAAGAGAGGGTAGGATTAAACCGCTGCTATATGACATGCTAACATTCCTGGATTCGACTTTTTGGTGGGAAGGAATTTAAAGTAATTCTGGTGATATCCAGCTGGAAGAACTTTAGTTAGTATACATGCAGAGTCACAGAATCATAGAACGGTTTGGGTTGGAAAGTACCTTAAAGATCATCTAGTTCCAACCCTCCTGACATGGGCAGGGACACAGAATCACAGAATCACAAAATATGCCAAGTTGGAAGGGACCCATGAGGATCATTAAGTCCAGCTCCTGGCCCTGCACAGGACCATCCCCAAGAGTCACACCATATGGCTGAGGATATAGTCCAAATGTTTCTTGAACTCTGTCAGGCTTGGTGCTGTGACCACTTCCCTGGGGAGCCTCTTCCAGTGCACAGCTTCACTCTGACTGAAGAACCCTTTTCTAATATTCAGCCTAAAGCTCCCCTAACATAACTTCAAGCCATTCCCTCGGATTCTGTCACTGGTCATCACAGAGAAGAGATCAGTGCCTGCCCCTGCTCTTCTCCTCATGAGGAAACTGTAGACTTCAGTGAGGTCTCCCCTCAGTCTTCTCTTCTCCAGGCTGAACAGACCCAGTGCCCTCAGCTGCTCCTCGTATGGCTCCCCCTCAAGGCTCTTCACCATCTTTGTTGTCATCCTTTGGTCACTGTCTAAGAGCTGAATATCTTTCTTTCTGGTGCCCGAAGTTGCACACAGTATTTCAGGTGAGGCCGCACAAGCGCAGACCAGAGCGAGACAATCACCTCCCTCGACCAGCTGGTGACGCTTTGCCTGATGTCCCTCAGGACATGGTTGACCCTCCTGGCTGCCAGGGCACTGCTGACTCATATTCAACTTGCCTTCGACCAGGATCCCAAAGTCCCTGTCTGCAGTACTGCTTTCCAGCATCTCATTCCTCAGGCTCTACGAACATCCGGGGTTGCCCCATCCCAGGCGAGAATCCAGCACTTCCACTTGTTAAGCTGCAAATAATTGGTGATTTCCCAATCCTCTAATTTGTCAAGGTCCCTCTGCAGCACCTTCCTGCCTTTGAGGGAGTCAACAGCTCCTCCGAGTTTTGTGTCACCTGCAAACTTGCTTAGTATTCCTTCCAGTCCGACATCCAAGTAATTTATGAAGATGATGAAGAGCACAGGGCCCAAGATGGAGCCCTGTGGAACCCCACTAGTCTGTCTGATCTGTCGCCAGTCTGATGTTACCCCATCCACTATTACCCTCTGTGCTCAACTTGTGAGCCAATTGCTCACCCACCACAAGATGTGTTTATCCAGCTGTGTGCTGGACAGTTTGTCCAGTAGGATCCTGTGAGAGATTGTACCAAAAGCTTTACTGAAATCCAAAAAGATTACATCCCCTGGCTTCCCTTGATCAACTAGGTGGGTTACCTTGTCATAAAAGGAAATAAGGTCCCTTTGGATGCCATCCCTTCCCTCCAGTGTCACAGCCACACCACGTATCTCGGTGTTGTTGGCAAACTCGCTGTGGGTGCACTCAATCCCACTGTCCAAGTCAACAACAAAGATGTTAAACAGTGCCAGTCCTCTGAGAAAAACCACTTGTCACTGGTCTTCACCTGGACAGTGAACAAGAATTTAGAAAAAGGCTTGGGAAAAGCTTTCCCACCTCACAAAAAAGCATGAATATTTATCAGGTAGGGCTGCTCCTTAATACACTTGCAGTTACTCTACAAAGATGCACTACAGGGAGATCTGCTCTTAATTATCTTAAAATACAGCCACAGGAAATGGCATAAGGCTGTGATAGGCTTTGTAACCTGGAATTCCTACTTTTAATCAGCATTAGTCATTTTAAATTCAGCTTTTTAAAAGTCTTAGTAAAACTTACCTTAGGGAACAATAAAATAGCAATTATGTATGACAAAGGTATGAAGCAGAAACAATTAGTTATTACCTCAATAAAAGAAGAAAAGATGGGACTGTGAACTTACCAGCCAAATTCCAGGAAACAGGATAGGCTTCTTGACCTTAATGCAGAAAGCCCAAATGTTTGGAGATGGTAGTTTTGGTGTATCTCTCTAAAGAAATGAGGGCCTTTTTTTTAATTGCTCAACTTACTGCTGATACTATCCTATATTAATTTAACAGCATTGATCAGTCACTTTGATAAATCATCACTTATTTGCTTGCATTACAAGCCTCCTAATACATCTCCACATCGTGCAAAAAGTGCTGCAATGTACCCCAAAGGGTCACTAGGTGGTAACATATGCAGAATTGAGCATACTTGGGCAAATACTGCACATCCTCATCTTATGTTTGTCCACACTAGAGAAATTCAATCAATCTTCTGCTGGAATTATATGAAGTTTTGTGGTGTCTCATAATGTTTGATAGAGACAAAACCTAGAGAGTTCATTAGACGACTAGAGCTGACCAGAAGGATAACTGGTTTTCATGCTGCTCTGAAGAGTCCTGCAGCCACGTTCATCTCCATGCTTGCCTGCGAAGCTCAGTCCGCAGGAATCCCTGTGAAACTTGATATGAGAGTTCAGAAGGTATGTGTTTTCTATTAAATGCTATCAGCATTTCCCATAAGGATAAAGAGGTTGTGGTTTGCAAGTTTCTGCCTTGGTGCTTTTGATATATTTGCCGAGTGTTTCCTGCTAATACAGGGCAAGGTTGCCCCATGCACCCACGCTAAGGAATAAGGAATTGAATGTCTCCCTGGGTGGCCCCTGCGCATCGACCGTCTGCGCCTGACGGGCAGAGCAGGCCGCCAGGGAGCCTGTGGAGCCCCAGCCCTCTGCTCCTCCACCCCAGCACCCCAGCGGGAAGTAATTTACTGGTGATCTGGGCCAGGAGCAGTCTGCTTTGCTCTGTGATTAATGGGAGAACCACAGACGAAAGCATCATTCCCTGACTCCCAGGGCAGGGCAGCTGAGAGCAGCTCCTGTCTGTTTTAGGCTCCAAGGCTTAAAATCTGCTTGCCCCTTTTTGGGGGAAGGGGGGGCTAGAGGGCATAGCAAACTAAGCCATATTTAATGCTCATTTCTGAAAACGTGTTACGGTTTTCCTGCAAAATAATAGCAAATAGGAGAGAGGAAGACAGACATGGAGGTTAGCTACATACAAGGTGGTCCAGATAGAGACATGAAAAAGAAGAGAGGCTGATTCTCAACTTTATATCTGCACAGAGCTGGGAAGTTTTCTGCCTCTAAGTGTGCAGCTCTACTTTAAACCTTGATCTCCCATTTCTGAGTTAATAAGCCTGCCCTGAGGAAAGGGAGGTGCCTGAAACAGGAGCATGTGGGCTTTATTTGGATTGTCCCAGCTACTGAGTCTGCCCTGCAGCTTACTAAGTGATTGGCACATTAATTAAAAAAAATCCCCAGACATTTCTAGAACAAACATGCTTTGTCCATTCTCCCCTTTCTTTTAGATATTTGTTACTTTTCCAATAGGCTTAGGAAAATGAGGAATAAAGTGACTGAGCTGTAGAAATGGTAATTCTGAAGACCTGTTTCCTTACCTCAATTATGTACACGTGTGTTGCCTAATATAGCAGTTTAAGAATGACATTTTCTATACCATCTGATGCAATACATGACACCTGGCATGCTGAAAAGGAACTTGAGAGTCTGTAGGGGTTTAGTCCATATTTTATCATATGCCAGCTATATCTGTAAGAACATAGCAAATGCTCATTCACTTATTGTCTTGGTGTGCAGTTGGAGTGTTTTCTCTGCAATGCAAACAGAGTAATAGAAGATTGAATCAAGAACAGCAAACAGATTCACACAGCCATTGTTTGGAACTATGAATTCATGCTGCCCAGAGAGGTTGTAGAGTCTCCTTCACTGGAGATATTAAAAATCCGCTGCACATGATCCTGTGCAGCCTGCTCTACAGGAGCCTGCTTTTCCAGAGGTGTTGAACTAGAGGTTGTCTTAGAGCTTCCTTCCAGCTCCAACCATTATCTGTGATTCAGGTTGACTGAGTCAAAGGATCTTTACCAAATTTTTTGTTCATGTTGGTTTCCTTTGGCATCCATTTGTGGAACTGTAATAGTGATGAGATTAGCTCCGAAAAAGGGCTAAAACAGACTCTGAAAATTACATTATCTAATTCTTCTTCTGACAGTCAACAATCCCCGTCTATCTGTGCTATTAGTTACCTCTATTGCTTTTCACTTGATGTCTAGTGTAAACCTCCTTCACTGGAATTTAAACCAAACACTTGCTGTTTTGTCACCAGTGGCCAAGAAAAGCTTATTTACTTTCTGTCTGAACTGCCTTTTACATATTTGAAGACTGCTGGCCTTGCTTTAGAGCTGAAAAGAAGCAAAAAATAATACATCCATTGGCATGGGAAGGTCCAATTTAATCCTTAGTAGTACAAATCCTGGCATTGTTTTTCAGGATCTGAAAGAGGCATGACACAGCTAAGAAGAATTTGCCAGACAAGGAGATGAAGGTGCTATAGACTTGGCTATTTGTGCACCTGGAACATACCTAGCAAAGTAGGGGGGAAGGAGGAAAGACATGGGCATCTCTGAAGGTGCCCTGCCAATTCCCCTAGAATAGGAGGAGATCCCATCTCCATTAGTACTTGAGGACAGGCAGAGGGGACCAGAAGGGACTGGGACAAGCATCCTGCAACCACCTGCAGTGGTTTAGCTAGAGTGAACCCTGTTTGTCTGCTGGTGAGGGATGGGCTACAGGTTAGAATTAGACTAAGAATTAGAATGTATCTAAAGCACTTCTTGGATTTTCAGAACGCAAAAGATGAAATAATTTAGAATGATTTAGATAAATTTCTATGGCTCTAATCTAAACATTTTATAGCTCATAATGCTGCTGATTTGCAAGGGGAAGTTGGCACTCCTGAGAGAAAGCTACGTGGGATTACTAAATATATCCAATTTTAATTATAAAGAAACTTATGGCATCATTTTTATTTTGTAGTGTTTAGATTGTATCTGTCCCTCACAAGGAAAAGGATTCTTTTAACAAGCTTTAAACAAGTGCCAAAAGAAAAAAAAAAAGGTGGTCTGGTGTATTCTTGTCAACATTAAAATTCATTATCCTAGACATACATTTTAAAAAACAGTTCTTAGAAAGTGATACGATAATTCTCCCTCAGAATTCAAAGATAATTACGCAGTATTGTTCCACCAGCTTGGTTTATTCTGTTCATGTTCCATTAAGAATCATTCTAATTGTGAGTGTTCACATATGCTTAAGTTTATGTGAAAATCTCCATCATTAGGAAGGAAGACCTAATCTGGAGTGATAACTTAAGGCTAGACTATTATGTGGCTGCTAGAGAGGAAAGCAGATTGGTTTCTTTTGCCATATGATTTTCCTGCCTCTTCCTTTTTTCCCTTTCTCTTTAGTTCCTCGGCTCTGTTTGATTTACGCTCTTGCTGGTCTACTGTTTTGAGAACGTGATGTTGTGGAATCTTTAAGTCATCTGTGACCTAGGTCACTACAGACAGGAGCAATTTAGTAAAAGTATTAATTGAAACTCTCTGGCAAGCCCTACTTCTGCAGATGAAGTTACACATCAAACCTTCACAACTGCAACTACACTTCTGAACAGACTAAGATTTTCAATATCTCATAAACAGGCTCCTCAATCACCAGAATCTAATAAGACTATAATCATCATTGACACTATAATGATTAAAATGAATAAAACCCATTAAGAAAAGTCATGTTGAGTTATTAAAAGTTTCGCTCTGTGTGATATGTAATCTTTTATCCATTTTTTATGATGAAATCTGTAACCATCTATCCACAAAAGACCATTAATTTACTGCTCTGTGGATGTTACCATGCTCTTTAGTTTAACAGCTTATCATTGATTTCTTGAGGGAGATATTATATTTGGAGAGATAGACATGGAACTAAAGCCAGTATGTTGCTGTAAATTTGCCACTGACAGGATGATCAAAGTATTTTGGTCTACTCAAAGCAGAGGGCTGGTGAACAAGTTCAGAAGAGCCTATGGTCATATCCCTGCTGTTGTAAGCAGACCCCGAGGCAAGGCAGCAGATACATGTTTTCAAGAATCACAAACTCTTGTAAGAAAAGGTCATGTGCACTGCAGGGGGAAACACAATAAAATTTCCATTAACTAGAGCCTAGTTAACCGGCTTATTGGCATCTATTAGAAACAAATTGCAAACAAAACTGATCCTATTATAAACTTCCCCATGTTCCCTCAGTAAAATAAAGTCACTGAATGACCCACAAAAGAGAGGAGGAACACAGTTTGTCAGATGACTTGCTTTGTTTTCAAGGGAAGTATTATGTTTCACCCACTGAAGGGTCTACAATCACAACTGGCAGAAAATTACATAGTTGTGGGAAATACGTGAATCAGTGCATCGAGAGCAACCTGGAGCGGGGAGGCAATGCACTCCCGCTCACATTCTTTTAACAGGGACTTTTTTCCCCCCCCTAGGCAAACAGCAATAAAAAAACATGAATGAAAGGATGTGTACACAAACTTTCCATCTAAGTGGTGGGAGAGCACTCTTCCTGAAGTGTACATTTTCTCATAATAAACCCAGCTCCAATATCTTTATTGCTCATCTCCTTTTTAATCTTATTAACAATAAAGCCTGAAAATGTTTTGAAGAAGTCAAATAAAGGGTGTTGTCTTTCTTTCTTGAACATTCTTTCCGTTTACCTGAGATGACTAATAAACTGTCTTTCCCAACATTTTTAATGCTGGGTTAAATCTTCAGCTGGTGCAAACTCACTCAAAAGCAGTGAGGATATGACAATCACTACTTGCTGAGAATCTGACCTGATCTCTGTATTTTCCATCTTTCTAGTTTTTTCCTTCAGGTGCCTCTTAGCCCTTCAAATATAGCTATGAATCAGATTAAATTCCTCTTGGTTTGTCTGAACAACGTGCCACAAGCCAGTACCACAGAAATGCAAACCAATTTGCAAGGGTAATAAAACAAAGAATTATCTATTTTTCAAATAAATATTGACACAACAATTATAAAAGTCAAATATCACCCTCGCCTTAGCAAAAGAAAGTAGGGGATAGAGGATGTGGGAGCGTGGAATATGCAATAATGACTGTAGATGTCACTTTGACATAGAATAATGCTTTAGGGAAAATGCTCTACAGGGAAGATTTTAGGCACCTGGTCAGAGACAGGGGTGTGCTGAGGAATTCAGAGGGGAGGTTACTCTGGCCAGCCTTGCCATTTCACATGCTCCACCAGTGCAGGATGCCGCTTAACTGAAAACCCCAATCTCCTATACAACGCTATTGAAAGAGTAATAGAACAGCTTTGAGTAATGTAGTAGGAGGTTGGGAAACAATCCTTAAAGTTAATTCTTTCCCTTCAGAGTAATAGCTGACCCTTACTTTGAAGTTAGCGACAAATACCTATCATGATCATTTGGTTTTATACAACAGCTACAAGCTCTACCGGAAAAAGAAAAGAAAAAAAAAAAACCAAAAAACCCCCCCAAAACAGCATGGAGATCACCTACTCATATCATATCAGGAGTCTTTCCTGAAGTCTGGATCCTAGATTTACTGAGTGATCCATGTTGAGTCCTGCTTCAGTATTTCATTGGTCCTCGTGATGCTATTTTTCTTCCCTTACAAACATAAGCGAGAGATTAAAATCCTAGTGTGCAAATCCCCTGGAGTCACAGAGCCTCTTGCCGTGGGGAAACTTTCTCATTGTTCAGCCTGACCTTTTGCAGAGCACAAGCCAGGCAGTTTAGCACAGTTGTCAACAGATTCAGTTCAATGACTTAGGGGAGTTTGAAGTACTTCAGTTCATTGGTCATACGTTGATTGTATGCCATTAGTAGAAAATGGGTAGTCTGAGGTATTTATGGAGAACTCTGCAATCATCTATCCTTTGAAGAGCATTAATTTACTGCTCTGCTCATGTGACTATGCTCTTTAGTTTAACAGTTCATCTTGCTGGAGGTCAGGGAATTTGTTAGTAACATTATTCTCACAGGTGACCTATATTCCATGTGGCAAAAAATGGGGTTCCTGCCAGACCTTTCCTCGCTCCAGCTCTGGTCAACAGTTTGACTTTGTGTAACTCATAACACCACGTAGTGGAAAACACCTGAGGAAGCAGGCTCAGAGTGCTGTGCCATCCTGTCTGGTGTCCCAGTCCCAGCTGTTGCCAGAGCAAATGCCTAAACAGGAGGAAAAAACCCCAAATCCAGTTCAAATTCCAGTTGCATACCAAAGTGCTGGTATTCTTTCCTGATCCTTGCAACTAATTCACTAAAACCCTGAAGCATGACTTGGCTACAGTCATGTATTAATACAGAGCTTCAGGTATTACTAAATCAAAGATTTGTCCCCTGCCCCTGGACTGAAAATGGAAGTGAATAAATAGGAAAATTGTGACTTAACAGGTGTTTGATTCCTTAGCGAATGATACCTGTTGCCAAAACATTTGAAAGGGAAAAGTTATTCGGTAGATGAATGCTTGTTAAGGAATATTCTATGGTAGTGAATGAGGTAAAACAGAGGAAAATGCCTCCATTCTTGAAGAAATATTTACTTCAATACACTTTAGACAAAAGGTAAACTGCTAAAATACACGTTTTTTAAGATATTAATTTAACTTTATCTTCATTATTAAAAGTATACATCTTTCCAAAAGGCTGTAAGAGTTTGTTGCATGAATATTTCCCTGGTATTAATCTGAACTATAATTAACTATAATCTTTTGAGATTACTCTTGTACTGTCCAAAAAAGTGAGGGGATTTTGGGGGAGTAGCAGTGGTTGCAGAAATTATGAGAAAACAAGTCAGTTTAAGAGTTTTAGTGAAGCTGTTCGATGGTCAGGGATGATGATGGACTGATGAGTCAGCTCTTCCACAATTACAGGTGGAGAGAGCAATAAAATCTTGCTGAGTTTGCCTATTGAAATGATATGGTTTCATAAATAGTATAATATTTTTCTCAACAGGTAAATGGTGTATTTCAAGGATGACTACTTTACAACACATAGAACTATCCAATGGCTGAAGGTCAACAGGCCATCTGCTAAATGAAATTATAAATCCACAGAATTACTTGATAGGAAAGTAATTGCTGAAGCTTTGTTCTTGTTGTGAAATTATAGTTTACTGAATAGGCAATATTTTCATGGTAAATATTTTCCTACAAATGTATCAAAGGAGAGAGGGCAGAAGAAATTTTTGCCAACGTGTGCCTCAGAAAGAAAAATCACATTTTATGACGAAGTAGTCGTAATGGTTGGTCAATTTTTCTTTCCAGCTGGTGCAGAAAACAACAGTTTTATTTTTCCTTTCTTGATCAAACTTGGTGTCTAACCTCAGCACTGTTTTTAAATTGGTGACAAGGGCATGCAGCTACAGATTCCCAGAAGTGACTGTTGAATGTCACTTTTTTCCTAAATAAGGGATGTCTGTCCTCAACAAAACACAGCATATAAGGAATATGAGCTATACTGTCCTTCTGTAGCCCTCAGTCAGATCTTGCAATTGTTCCTGATCCTTGTCTAGTGGGACACTCTTTTCTCCCTGCTCTCTGACTGTATATTTATAGGCAGAGGTAGATGAGGAGTTTCACAAACAGCCCAGTGAAGCTGAAGAAATCACTCAGAGAACTGGCAACACTGCTTGGTATATTAGCTTGCTGAACTCCTGGCCAAGGGAGTCAAAAGATGATTTCCTTCACAAACCAATAAGCACATCTTTGGATACCCCCTCAACTGATGATCCCTTGGCAACCAGTGCCCAGACTCCATCCCTTCCAGTCTGAGAATCAAGTAATGTTTTATGAGATTGGTCTGTAAGATTGCTATTACCTCAGAGTAGCCTGAAAAGTCACCCAAAACTTTCATCGATCATCATACAAGTGAACTTTGCTCTGCAAGTCCTATGATATCTTGATCTTTTTTATAAAATGTTCTTTTTATGGAATATTTTCTACAAAAGGACACATAACTGATACTCAGGAGTATTCACCATGCAGCAAGCTTATTTATACCCAGCATGATGCTAAGCATTATATTAATCAAATTACAAATGTTTTATTCTCACAGGGGATGTAAACAAGGTTCAAAGAGTTCTCAGCTGAACCCAGACATTGCAAAATCTAATGCAGATTATTACCACGAAAAACTGTGCCAGTATTTAAAATGATTAAACAGATAGACCTGATAGAAAGTCATCTTTGAATGCTCATTTCCACACGTGTAGAGTGCACAGGCTTCTCAAGGAACTACTAGGAGTTGTCACGTATAATTAAAATTACATAATTCATAAATAATAAATAAATTCTTTTTTCAATTACTCTTCTATCTAATTATACAGCAGTGCTTAATTGATATTTAGCTGTGTCAGTACCTCGGCCTATATGTAAAAGCAAGAAAAATATTTTGGGTTAGAGTCCACCTAACTAGCATCTTAGTGGCATTCAGGTATTTTTCTCACACACAAAAAAACCCCAGACAATCTAAAATAAGAGTGTAAATTGTCTAGATCACTATGTCAGCAAGGAGAGGCAGGTATGCTCTAAGGCTTTTGAGGGGAAAGTTAAGTTAATTAACAAGGTTTCAACCAAGGACTCATATTTCACAGTTTGCTGTTAGGTATGGAAAAGACCTTAAAATATGAGTCTAAAGGGTACAAGAAGAAGGAGGATCTAGAAAGTGGCTATTGGTGTAGTCTAAGGCGCTACACACTGAAACAGTTTCCTGTATAGCTCTTCTGGAGATTAGTGTTAAAACTGAGCAAGTAACCAAGAATAATTTCTTTATGTGAAGACTCAACTTGCGCAGGCAAGCATGCTCAGAGGAACTATTTGCCTCAGATCTCCAGGATAATTTTTAATAGCTTTTTGCTGTCCAAAAGTTATATTACTGATTTCTGCACTCTTAAACTGAAAGGCAATTTTTCTCAGGTTTGCCATAAAGTCTTGAATTTGACCTCTGAACTCTGTATGACTACTCATTGAGTCAATCAGATGGTAAAGTTACACCACTAACTGAATCTTCCATTATGGTCTTAACAGTCTCTGCAGTAGATAACCCACAGGCAAATCACATACCACTTTGGTAGCAATGCTAGAATTGTACTCATTTACAAAGCTGTCACTGAATTTGCAGAGGTGCCTTGTACTTAGAAGATAATTTGTTTTAATTTACATTAAATGATCTATTTCTGCACATACTTTACTGATGTAAATACACACGTGCTTTATATTCATGGTATTTAATACAGGAGATTCTCTAGTAGCTGTTTTACCTGCTTCCCAGGTACGGAAAAGAATGGCAAATATTCAGAACACTTATGTTTTCATCTAATTTGGTATATATCATGATGTAATACTTTCCTGTTCATATTTAAAATATAAGGTCCCACATCAATAAAACCTTTTAGAATTAATTTCTTTCCATGCTAATTCAGCTATCACATACTATCCTGTACACAGTGAAGTGTGCACCATTCCACTGAATCTCAAACACATTTGAATGGAAAGGAGCCAAATGATTTTACAATGACTCTAGTTCTGTAAAGACAAGTTCTCTGTGTAAAGGGTGCAACATGTTTTTACCTTTTTTTGCCATATAATAAAGGAAAAAAACATTAATCACTAGCACAGTAAGGTATAAAGTTTACACCTTTGATTCAGTTTATCAGCATTTTTAACTTTCATCTTTCAGTAAAAAAATTACAGGGGTATTACATAAGAAATCCTAGATAATATCTTTGTAATATATTTGAGACAGAACACTGTTTGCAACTGTTTAAACAAAATCTAATGTGAACATACTTCATCTTGGCTGGCTTCCAAGCATCACTTTAAAATAACTATTGAGATGGAAACACCATTATTCATAAAAATAACAACACCAAGATAATAATAAAAATGTGCTTGTTAGAACTTGTGGCACCATTATTGCTGATAATTGCAAAAGTTAGGAGATTTGTTTAGAAATCAAGGTACTTAAAAATAAAAAGTTAGTCTTTAGCTCCACAGTACGTTTGCCTTTCAGTTACAATGTCAAGTTTTCCTCCACAAAGAAGATGATTGGAAAGTCTTATCTTTTGAAAAAAAGCCAGGATCCTCCTGATCCTAGGACTTGCGGCTTCAAAGAAAAAAATGAACTATTACAAGAATCATGGTATAATCAGGAAATCTGTTGGCCCCGTAGCACGACAAAACAGTTACATTGGCTTGCTTAATCTGGAACACAATCTGCTAGCCCAGGCTTCACAAAGCCAAAGAGTTTGTTGAGTGCGGCTTAGCCCCAAGAATGGACCTGATTATCGAGAAGAGCTACAGACACAACCTCATGTCAAAGCCTTCTGTTGCCATCACTTGCATATGGAAAATGTTAGAGAACCCAAACAACTGAAGCAAGCAAGAGGAACAAAAAGAGAACAGCAATGACTTTCATGTGTCCCATAAATATACCTTGGCAGTGAATCCATTTGCAAGCATAACACACTAGACAATTAAGGGAAATTTTCAAATGTGTTCTCTTAACTTTTAATGCAATATTGCTTGCTGGGTTTTCATAGGAAAAATTTTGGCATACGTAAACCTCAAGTTTTCATGTTGAGTTGCATGTGAAAGCTGGCATGCAACCATTTTTGTTATTTCAGAGACTGTGAAGAAGGGCCTTTGAAAGTTGAACCTGTTAGTTACCATTCTAACGCAGAGATAAAATACTTTTTCTTTCCCTTGATCTCACAGGGTTTTCACAAGCTTCAAGTGAAAATAAGTGTTAACTCCTCCAAGTAATTTTTGCAAGATGTCTCTGGTAAATTACCCACGAGATTGTAAGTAGGTTCATCTGATAGCCGGAGACCCTTAAAGTGTCTATTAGAAAACTATACTCATGAAAGAGTTCCTTATTGATTGCAACCATTATTAGCTCAACTGGCCCAAGACAGAGAATGAATATACATTAAATCTCTTGAGAAAACAAGTTTCACAATTATACAGATTTTATTAGACAAACAAGATTCTTAAAGGCTTGTATGGTCAGTTCCTCTTTGGAGAGGTTTGTCCAGCTTGGAATCATTATGAGAGCTAACAGCAGTTCTCTGTATTGTATGATTCATCTGTCCCTACAGATAACCCTATATATCACTGCAGAGTGTGCTGATTAGAAGGGATGTTACTAGGACCCAGAGGCCTAAATTGCTGTGTGATACTGCATTAACATTTCACATTTATTAACTCAACATATAAACTATTGATCTGAAAATAAAATTAGTGGTTGCTCTGGCACAGTAGTGAAGAATAGCTCTTTGTAATAGAAGAAATTCTCATTCTTGATTGCATAACAGTAAACATTAAATTTCCTTATTATAAAGGCATTTAATGAGCAAAGATTTTCATTTTTTCCCAATACCACAGGGGGCCAATCACTATTCTGAGCACATATCACTTAGGTGCATAAAAATTTGCATTGTGCAGTTGTTTTTTCTTTAGAGAGAATGTCTGGTAATATAACAGAATATAGATATGGCACAAGTATTTTTCTATATAAAATTAAAATTCAGCTCAGCAGAAAGTGTGCAGGAAGAAAATGTATTTGGAGGTTCTGTTTCCTCTCTGTCTTCTTGTCCCTCACGACTCCCTGAAAACTTTGTAATGGATATTGTTACCACAAAAAGAAAATGGTTTTGTTGTTTGATATAAAATATCCCTGCAAAACAAATAAAAGTTTTTAACAGGGTTCTGCTGCTTCTGAACATCCTCTGGCCTCACATAGACTACAGCTGCCATTTAAAAGCATAGCTTGCATTTCACCGATGCCTCTGACTCAGTTTGCTTCAATTCTTTCTCTGCTGTGTAGTCCAACGCTGTGAAACAGAAGCTAACAGTTAGAAATACATTGGTATACACAAACATCAAGTGAATGACTTCGTGTCCCAAATACTCACTCGTGCTGCTTGTGGTGTTTACGCCGTAACTATAAGTCTTGTCAGGCTAATCATCACGGCTGTCTTGTTGATCTGATTCGGAGAGACCGCGACCAGTATCTCACCGCTCAGTTGTGCTTAGGCCAGCAGATGCACTGAAATGTGAGCAAAATGTTTTGAAACATAATAATGCAGTGTTCTCTCAGAGATCCTGCACCAAACTTAGAGTTGTCTTGAGTGATGCTGCAAAAGTGCGCGTGACGTCTGGTGAGCGTTTATCTGCACGTGCCCAGTCCCTATATGTGGGGGAGTGACAGGAAATATTCGTGTCCTCAGTGGGTCCTAAACATTTTTGTCTCAATGCTAATCAGAGGCCATCCTCAGAAGAGAGTCTTTGTGACATGTTGACAATGCATATAATATAGCACCTGCAATTTTGAAAGCGTGGTATCATAGGGGTGTTAGGGTGATTTGTTTTCGGGGGTTTTTTTTTCTAGTAATATACACCTTTCTACCTTTATAACTATACTAAATTTGTATATAACAAGTGAGATTGAATTTGTAATGTTTATATATGAATGGAATAGGCATTGTTGTCAGAAGATATGAATTTTAGCACTGGACTCAAAGTAGCTCAACTATCTATGCCTGCTTCGTGGAATGGCTGAATGGAATGAAACAGCACTGTAGACACAAGCACAAATTCCTAATTATTTTGATGGGAGAGAAGGGGAAAGAGAAGGTGGAAAAATGCAATTTAGCCTATATATTATTCTTTCAATCATGGTTTTCAAAGGCTAAAATAGATGCACAAAGCCACAATCATGACAATTGCTCCCTTGAAACTGAAACATTGGTTTCAAGTGAGAATTCAACACTATTTGGAATGAGGAAAAAGAAAAAATAAAATTATTGTGATTAAATATTTCCTTTCCCAACTAGAACTGCCGATTTGACTACGATATTCAGCTACTCGAGATAGTGTTTGAAACTTGGTTTCAGCTCCTTACAGGCACTGTCTTAATCACCTCTTGCTACTTGTGTATTTCTTACCATTTCTGGCCTCTGTTCGGGGACTGTGGAAATGCAAGCTTTCTCTCCATCTTTTTATGTAGCAAACCCATACCCGAAATGAAGAAAGGGTCAAACTGGTGGTTAGATATATTGTCTTTCATTCCAGGGCTTCCTATAAAAGTGCAGCTAAGACAGCTGTGGTGGAATCAGACTGCCAAGAACGTCTTATAACTCAAGGGTATATCCAACTGGTTTATATAACCTTAATTCAAGCAGCACAACTAATGATAATGATATGCTACAGTATTATTATGCCAGGAATGTATGAAATCAAGAGACAACATTTCATTTTAAACTTTGCTGATTTTTCACATTTGCTTAGCATTTTCTCTAATGATTTCTTGAACTGTTTTTATGCCACCTCAGATAAAATGCCATCATACATGATATTCGCACCATTAGGCACAAAGTAAGTGTTAGTTATGATTAGAGGCAATGCTGTGAAGCATTAAAAAATGTACAGGAAATAGTTTTTAAGCATACTCTCAAAGACTGTGAAGCTTGACTGTCATTTGCTTTCACCATGCCAGCTGGGTGATGTTCTGCATTTCAACAAACTGAGCTACCATTTCCAAACAGATCCATACAAGATTTTCCGTGTTCATATTTGAGTGAGAAGTCCAGTAAAAAACACATTCACACACACAGAGCAGAAATCCAATGAATCTATCTAGAAGGAATTAAGTGAAACAAAATGCAATCATTAGAATTAATCACCAGTAAACATGATCATAATGACATCCTTTTCAAGGAAAGGAAACCCTTTTCTCTCATAAGCTGCATGTTGTCAAACAACACCTCCAGTATTTGGTTTTTATTATGACTCCAGTCTTTGTGGAGCATAACAGTGATTTTGACTTAGACAAGGGGTGAATAATGTAATTAAATTGAATTAATAAAACCCATGCTTTTGCACTATTCTCATGTCAGTATGGGAATTTTTCTCAGCTGTTTCCTAATGCTGAAATCTATTGGAGTACAGTTCCATGGGATTAAGTCTCTACAATTATTCTACAATTATTCATCGTCTGGCTTGTGAAGAAGAAAGAACAAGACTATTTTTGAGCTGTGTGAACTGTTCTTTCAGCATTTGGCCAGGTCAATTAGAGTGCAGTAAGTAGAACACATGAAAGAAATGCTGGAACAAGCTAAGACCAGGTGAAATCAAGTCCCTTGGCATACACTAGTCCAGACTTTTTCAAGTTCTAGTTCCACGTATGTTATTATAATTTTTCTTTGTATTTTTGTTTTCTTAATTTGGTTACCCAGAAAAGCTGCCCTAAGGTCCAGAATCTGATTTTCCATGAGTTCACTGTTTGCAACACTATAGTGACTCTTTTTGAACCATCAAAGACATGGAAGGCATTCAGATAATTTATTGGAGTGCATCTTGCTGCCAACATCTACCCTGGTGTGAATGATATGCATGATTCCGTTGCATTTCATGACCATTAACCCAAAGCACTCAAAGATGGAAGACAAAAAAATACTGTTTGTGTAAAAAACTTTAAGGTTCCGTATATCTGGACACCTTGTGCAGGAGAGATTTGCCATAACTTCCCATTTATTCTTTAACTTTGATATTGATCATTTCAACAACAACAACAACAACAAAGGTCTAAACGTCTAGTTTAGAAAAATAACATAACTTTCTCATGAAAATGATTGTCCTCAAAACTGTGGTGATTTCATAAGGCAGGACTGAAATCTTGACTTAGAGCAGCGTAATAAAAGCACATCTATGCCAAAATCTTCTCACAGAATGGCTGAGGTTGGAAGGCACCTCAGGAGTTCATCTGATCCAGCCCCTGCTCAAGCAGGGCCACCCACAGCCAGTTGCCCAGAACCATGTCCAGACAGCTTTCCAATATCTCCAAGGATGGGGGATGTCACACCCTCCCTAGGCAAGCTGTGCCAGTGCTCTGTCACCCTCACAGTGAAAAACTATTTCCTAATGTTTGGCTGGAACCTCAGACTCCTTTCCTCTGTTTCTTTGTTTCTATGGAACACAAGGAAGTGTTAAGTTCATGAAAGCTGTGTCCCTCCATACTGCTCAAAGAAGGCAGTATGAAGACAGCTCTACTTTGCTTCTCTGCAAGTGAGCTCAAATATCCTTCTCTTTCTAACACTTGCATTTCAATAACATAGATTCTTCTGAAGACATCAGAAAAAGAATGATACAGACTGCCAGCACAGTAGAGACCTCACCAAAAGTACCACCATGATAGAATCACAGAATCATAGAATCAACTAGGTTGGAAAAGACCTCCAAGATCATCAAGTCCAACCCTTGGTCCAACACCACGGTGTTTACCAGACCATGGCACTAAGTGCCTCATCCAAGTCTCATCTTGAAAACGTCTAGGGAAGGTGAATCTGCCTCCTACCTGGGCAGCCCATTCTGATGTCTGATTACTCTCTCTGTAAAAAATTTCTTCCTAATATCCAACCTGTGGGGGAGCCCAGCTGGCCCTGGGCTCTCTGTAAGCTAGGATACTGAAGATGGAACTTTA
>JAYRBT010000082.1:33252177-33271324 GCA_036023395.1 Myiotriccus ornatus | reverse complement strand
TGAACTGAGGGGCCCAGAACTGAACACAATACTCAAGGTGTGGCCTCACCAACGCAGAGTACAGGGGAAGGATCACTTCCCTGCTCCTACTGGCCACACTGTTCTTGATGCAGGCCAGGATGCCATTGGCCTTCTTAGCCACCTGGGCACACTGCTGGCTCGTGTTCAGCTTCCTGTCAATCCAAATACATGATTCTTGCATGACACTTGATACAACATGCTTCTCCCTCTGCTTTGAGTTTCCTGTCTTAAAAATTTATTAAAAAAAAAAAAATGTTTACTCCGAAAGGAAGGGACCTTTCCGTGGTATACAACAGGAAAAGAACAAATACTTTCAGTAAGGCAGGAGGCAGCTGTATCATCCAAAAAAGAATCTAACCCCTCCTGTTCACAATGAAGCTCAGATGTTGGCTTCCCTCCATTTGTGGCACTAAAAGACTAGAAAGGGGATGTTTTTGTTGTCATTTTCAAACAGATCTTTTAATCAGTTGCTAATTGACAGGGAAATAGATCAGAAAATGCTGAAATACTTGTAGGATATTTTCAGTCTCAAAGGTGATAACAGCAGAATAATGAAGAAACCTTAAACTTCCAATACAATTCGAATTAATATAAATCATAAGAACAGGCTCCATTTGGAGGAAATTTGTTGTTATTAATGATGACATCAGCTAACTGTTATGATTCCAGAAGGGACAATAGCATCCGGTTAACACTTCATGTCATTCTTGTGAATGTGGTTGTTAAATACCAAAACCTGTTATTCTTCTCCTTTCAAGAAGAGAAGGGTGTCTGAAAAATTGTCACTGCAAATCAGCTTAATTTATCTGGCACTGAAAACACAAATCTGTCTTCCTTCTAACTTTCTTTTTTTCATTATGTTACTGATAGAAAAGGGCAGAGCTGCTATTACTTAGAGCTGTATTTCCACACCTTCATCTGTGCACACTACTTTGAAGCACAATCTAACCATGAATTTCCTGGGCTTGCAAAGATCAGGTTTTGTGTGATTACAGCACAGCCATGATGCTCCTGTATTATCAATGCATGTTTTTAAATGCCACTGAATTCTGACATTTTTTTTGCCCTGAAGGTCTAATCAGATAGGAAGTGTGGAATAAATAGAGATGGAGGCCTTTGTATACATAACATATTAGCCTCTGGCTTTTGTCACTTCCATGGCGTATTCAATTATCTGAATCCATATATTGTTTAATGGGATTTGGTGTTGTGACATGCTTTTGTCCTTCAATCTAGTGTATATTGGTACTCAATATGAAAAGCTAAAATGTCCATGTTTTCTTTGAGATAATTAATGGCAAAGGAGCATTGTTTTATCTTCAGACTGTCAGAAGCACTGGGCTTCATAAAATTTCTCTGGTCATTAATGTACTAGTCTTTTAGTGGTGGTCTACTGAGAGGAAAGAGGCTGTGAAGGCACCACCCAGAGCCTTTCCAAGGTGAAGATGAGCCATAAACATCAAACCTGAAATGGCTACTCTGGATTTCAATGTAGATTAGGGATTAAGCAGTTGGGTGCTGTTTTACATGTGAATAGACTGACAGCAGTACAAAGAGAAAGCCAGAGAGCTTGGTGTTAGCCACTTGGTTTTGAAGCACAAATGTAACATCAGAGGGGAAAATATGGACAGTTGCCAGTAGCCTGGGTTCAGCTAAGTCACATAAGGAATTTATTTTTGCAGAAACAAATTCTTACACATTATTTCATTTGAAATACTGATACTTGAATTACTCGTAAAGTCTTGAAATTTATTTAGCTACTCTAGACTTATCAGAATTCATTACAACACGTTTCATTTTGACCCAGGAAATGTCTTTACTTATTTAAAAGAGGAGATAAAAACATACCAACCCTCAATATTCTAAACATGGAATTAGTGTCAGATAACTGTGGTCAAAATCATCTCCTATCTGAGACTCTGGAATGAGATGTTCTTCAGGCTTTAAGAAGGCCACAGCATCCCATGGCAAATGGATAGCTGTGAGTTGATTTTTTTCCTTCAGAAAAGCTTAGAAAAAATTTGTCATATGCAGAAGGAACAGCTGTGCCATATATCTTTCAAATCTACAAAACATTTGTGTTAAATCAGAAATGAACCTCTAAGAAATAACTTCAGAAAAGCCTGAATACCCTTTCAGGGATATGCAATCTAATCAGCACCAAGGGAAAGGAGGAACGGATTAGAAATAGCAGGCTCTGTTTATTTTTGTCTGGGAACTATGGAATGTACATTTATGGCTTTGTTAGAGAGCTCAGAATTTATAAATACAGTCTATAACTCAGCATTATTGACCCTCTACTCCCCGAATAACTTACATCACCAAGGGAGACATTTAGAAGAGACTGGATGAAGCCAAAACTTCAAATTCATCTGTGTTTTAGGGAGCAGAGACATTTCATCTGCAAATTTTCAGGCAGGAATCAACTGGTGCTGGACCTGTTCTGAATCATTTTGTCTGGCTCAGACTCTAATGTCCTTTAGCAAAAATGAACTTTGTGAGATTTCTGCTCTCATAAGCAAAGGACTCAGAAATACACTGCAAACTGAAACCCCACTTTAAACTTAGATTATGCCAAACTGCACAGTCTATTGTCAAAGTTGTCCTAATATAAAAGTTCATTTGAACTATTTGAACTATTTGAACTAAAAGTTGAACTCTTAGTAATGCAGCTGGTTTATCTTAACGCTTTGGCCTACCTGAAGAAATCAAGTATACTAAATAGTTTTCTCTTCCCTGGTGAAAAGAAAGAGAGGGAATGCACTTGTTCACTCATATATTTTAGCAATTTTGATGATGAACACCTAAGGGAATAGGCTGCTTTGTCAGTGCCATGTTGATGGGTCCAGAGGATGGGGCTGGAGGCTGGCATCACTGCCTGTCTGTGCAACTACCTGCAGTACAAACTGTTCTTGAGCCCACATGAGAACAGATCTTCCCAATCCAAAACCAGCTTTCTCTTTTTGATCTCCCTGCACTTTTTCTTTTACAGTCACACTCCCTCTCTGTCATTGCCCATCCTTGTTTCTTTGCCCCTCAAGTTCTTTCTGTTCAATTTTTTTCTACACTATTTGCTACCACCACCTTTCCAGCTCTGTTTCTAATGTAACCTAAAACATGCAGTCCTTTCCCAAGGTCTCCCAGAAAATCCTGCCCATTTTACCTCACTGTCATATGGTCCCATCTGGCAGTGCACTGCCCTGCTCTCAAAGGTGGGGGGGAAACATCATCCTCCCCTCGCCATCTCATCCTCCCTGTGCTTCCTGACATTGTCCTCTGAGGCAGCGCGCAAGAGACAAGGCCACGCTACAAAAAGGGAAAAAAGTAAAATGAGAATTTTGCTGTTGCTGTTTAGTGGGTGGCTTTTCAGTTGAGTGGGAATAAATATCTTAACCAGGTTTGGCTCCAGACGACAAGAAAGGAGAACAGCAAACAGCAAGGGTTAAGCAACAGGTCCACTGCCTGCAGTTAACACCAGAGCAAAGGCTGGCTGCTGCCCCATGGGACAAGGGCCATGTGAAAGGACAGTACCCCCAAGCATGCATGGCAAAAAAAGATGATCATTCTCAAGAAGACTTCTGCATGTGGAGAGCAATGATTTGCACTTTGACTTGGGGAAATGAATTCACTGCACTATGCACTGTATGCTTCCACTCACCTTGAGGACTGGATAAGAACAATTTGTAACTTAGGACCAAGATCGCCTATCAAAGAGATCATGGTAAAATGGCTGACTATTCCTGACCTTGTGACTCCCTCCAGTAGCTGTGCTCCTCTTCCCACACAGCTTACCAGTGGAAAGTGTATTATTTTTGTACGTCCCATGCAAAAAAGTAACTTTTATTTTGCTCACAGAAAATTAGCCAAGGCTAAAATCAGGCTTAAAATGGAAATAATTCCACAAATTGGATTAGATATACATTTTACTGACAAGCTCTTGAATACTCCTTTTATATTTTTTAAAAATTCTCCAGAGATAACATTCAGTCCTAGAGTGGCTGGAACAAATGATGGGAAAAGTCTGATCAGATGTTGCTGGTCCACCAATCTCCATGAAACATGAGTCATCTTTATCACTATAGAGAGCATTCTGGGGAGACTAACAATTGGACATGGATGCCATTCATCCATGTGCATGGAGCCAGCACCCGGCCAATGCATGGTATGAATTCCACATAATCCCTCTTCTGTAGGCTTCAGGGCTATATAGGCTTTATCCAGACAACAGAGAGCCAAGAATTTTACCCATGGGAAGTAAAATAAAAACAATTCAGGACAAACTGTGAGGAAAATGTCACTGATAAAGGATTGCAGGAACATGTTTGGAGGATGCCTCTACTTCATTGAACACTGGGGAGTTGAAACGTCAGTACAGGGAAGATTCTGACCACTTAACAAATGTTGGGTCTCAGCCTTCAAACAATTACTTGTGTGAGTGATTATCAACACACATAATTCCATGAAATTCATGTCTAAACATTTGCAAAAATGTCCAAAACTGTTTTTTTAGTCAGCAAATAGAAGTATGTTCTCAGTACCATCTGAGGGCAGCAGATGATATACACAGTCTGGGTATGTATTTTTTAGTTTGCTTTGTTTCAAAGGTGTTTTAAAATGTGATGCTTCGGCAATGGCAGAGGAAATAATAGGAAAGAAGGCAAAGTGTAGGAGAGGGTTCATGTTCAGAGAAATCTTTCATATAAATTTGCTGCTAATTGCTTCCTTCTTCTTAAGACACCAAATGATGCCATTGATCATCTGCAAGTGCTGAGGACAGCACAAGGATGGTTAAATGTATCAGTAAAGCAACATTCTTAATGAGACAGAAAGCAGGGTAATCTTGACCAGCAAATTTCACTAGTTTGTAATTTAAAGAAATATTAACTTTATCATTAGTTTTAATTATTTTTTACCTCAAAATTTGAAAGAAGAGTGAAAAATCAGGTAATCCGAGAGAGCTGTGAATTGCTGTCATTCATATATTCAGTAGTACTTAATATAACAGATAAAATTCCAACGAGAAAAAGAGTGGTCTAGTTTTTCTTGCTGTTTCACAATCTCATGCTGTGAAAGTTTAGTGAGATCATTACACTGTTACAATTTAAGTAAATTTTCATAATAACAAAAACAGATTTCCTCCAAAAGTGTTGATTCAAATATTTTAATTCCTGTTTTGTCAAGCTGCTTTAAACAGCCAACCCTTGTTGTAAGAATATGCTAATATGTAATTAAACTGCACTCACATCCTGCCATATGGTACATTTGAAACATAAAACACCATTCTATTATTTGGGGAGGGTCATTTGAAAAGGAAAGGAAAAGAAAAAGAGAGAACCCAGGGGAAAAGACAGTTTATCTGTCCTCCCATACTTTATAAGCCAGCTTTAACACTGTTATTCAGGATGAGATTTGACAGTTTTGGTGTTAATGGGTTCTTAATCTTTTATTAAAATGAGTAGCATGTGTTGATATGCAACAAAGTCCATTGTTTGGGTTGTGGTTTTTTCCTTTAAATTAGGCATAATTAGGTTTTTAGGGAAAATATTTATCTTTACTATGAAGCTATGATCAGGTAAACATGTACATACAGGGGAAGAAAGCTTTGAAGTCAGTGTGAGTTTTGCCACTAGCTTTCTGTGGGAGCAGACCCTGGTTCTCTGCCATTTTCTGGTCAGATATTAACATGCAAGTCAGGATGGATGAGGGGGAGAGATAAAGAGAGAAATGCTGGACTCAGAAAAAGACTTTGGCAGTTAGGTGCTTAATTATATAGCGGCATGTGGACAGTGTGGAAGCAGGAGTGCAGACGCAGGCAAAAATGATTAATCTCTTGTTTTAATTATACTTGATCGTTTGATTGTGTGGTCATTATTGGAAATGACCTGGTATTTCATTTGGGAACTTCAGAGTAGCAGGAAGGTGAGGAGATGCTGTAGTCTAAGGCATTAGCTTCTTACTAGTAGATGTTTGTATTTTAATGTGCTTGACAGGTCACAAGTGAGATGAGTGATGGGCTCAACCTAACCTTTGCCAGATGATCACCTACATTAAAAAACCCTGCATAATTTATTAAAATAATTCAAATACATTTCTCAGTAGAGCATTCATTGTCTACTTTTCTTTTTAATGATAACAGTCCATGATGCTACCATCTGATAGCTATTCAAAGAGATGTACACTAAATCAGTCAGACAGTGTTTTTGGCTTAGTTCCTGGAATCAAAGGCCCAGGTCCTCAGAGGTATTTTAGCTACTAAAATAAAAACAACTCCTCTTCAGCACTTCTCAGGATTTGCATACAGGCACTCCCAAAACCCAACCTTTTTTGAATGTAGTAGGTACCAGCAAAGAGGACAAAAACTCAACAGTGTTCTGCTCAGTGACGTAGTGAAAAACAGGCACTTCTTGAAGTGAACACGTCAAGGCAACATTGTGGCAAGAAACCTGAGCTGCAGTATAGAGAATTCTAGTTTTCAGATCTGGTAAGGCAGTAGCCTTTCGATGCAGGGTTATTGCACTCAGAGATATGTTTCTGGCCTCATGGGAAGGAACACACTGCATTAAATTCTGCTGCAGATGAGAGCTATAAGGCTTCTTTTACATGGTGTAACCTCTCAGGAAATCTAACCTGACAAACAAAATAAAAATACCCTCTCGTCTCCTTTATTAACAAGAAAATAACCACCTCGTTAACCAGCTGAGAGTGTAATATGTTTTACCTCAGCTCTGTAAAGTACTTGCTTATAATAAAGCATGTGTCAAACCCTATTCCTATTCTGCAAAGCAAGAAAATAGGGTGTGCAACTTAAAACATTTACAGTCATCCTTTCACTTGATAAAACAGTATACTAGTAAGAACCATGAGAAATTGTTGTTGGCGTGAGGCTGTCTTAGGACATCTTGGCATGTGGGATCCACCACAGGCCCATGAGGACCAAAGGGCAGAGGAAGGTCTGGGTGTTATATGCCTTTGGCTCGTTCTGTTTTTCATACATGCCCAGGTTAAACACTTGACCCCACTGAAATCAAGCGTATTATCATTTACTTGAAAGGGACTAAGGCCTTTGCCCACAGACTTTAAGGGTAACAGTCATCTTGACTGACGAGTTGTGGAAACTCATCCAGAAACCCCTGTGTTAGGCTCAGAACTTCTGTCTTAACTGGGCTATGTATATTTTAGGAACATATTGCTTGAAAGGCTTAAAATAGAGAAGCATTCATTGTATAGCGACTAAAGTTATTCCAAAGGCTAGTTGCTCTCAGTCTTAAAAGACTGAATCTTACTTCCCATCCTAATTTGTATATATTAAGCTTCTAGATGTTGAACACCACCATATCTGATAGTCTGAAGAACTCACCCATTAAAATACCTACATCCATTTATAGATCACAATCAAAACAGCTTTTAATATCTTCTCCAACAAACTGAGGAAACTTCTGCATACACAATTTTCAGCAAGAGAAAAAGTTTATTGGTCAGCCATCACAGAAAAACATTTTTTTTAAAGGACAAACAGATTACTGGCAAATTTGGATCAGATTTGAACATAGCCTTGCCAAAATGCATTTATTTTGACATGTGTATTAATGTACTGGAATTATATTTTTGTCCTAATAATAAGATGACACAGAAACTTGCTGTTGGTGAGTTATTTTTGAAATAAAATAAAGAGAGACAAAAAATTCTAAGACAGTAGCGCAGGAAAGACAGAACTGATAGACTGCTGGCCCAGAAGAAATAAACAATACTTAAAAAAAAAAAGAAAAAATAATAACTTGAATGAGAGGAGAGAATGAGGAGTCTGGCAAGAGGAAGGTGTTTCCTGCACTGGAAACTGTTAAAATGCTTGTGTTCACAAATTGAGACAGATAAAGAAGTCTTGGTCAAGTCCTTCTCTGCTGGGAGCTGCAATGGGAGAAGTTGAAAAAAGAAGAGTGTGAGATGAAACATGGCTAAAGATGGGGATAGGGTCTCTGCAAAGATTAATGAGGATTTTGAAGAGGACTTGAGAATTGAAAGGAAAAAAAGAGAAAGAAGAAATTATTTGCCCACTGAAGGATACCAGAAGAAGATAATAGATTGCATTACAATATTTTTAAAAGAAAAGATGAAAGAGAAAAGGAAAAGATTAGTAAGGCTGAATACAAAATTAAATAGGACAGAAGAGGGTGAAAACCAAGTAGCTCTGGAAACAATTAGTAAGAAAGGAAGATTCCAGAATAAGCAAGGGTTTAAAGACATGTTGCATTCATAAGACAGCTTGGAGAAAGGGAATTTCTGGAGTCAGAAATCATCCACACAGACAGTGGCATCCAAAGCTTCAGGAATGCTGGTGTCTTTGAGTGTGCTTATGCTCTTGGAGAAAGAGGAATGGAAAGATAGGAACTTATCAAAGGGGATAATGAAAGAGCAATATGAGAAAATCCAAGAAAGCAGGTCCTGTTGCAGAGAGTAAGTTGAAAGGGGAAGGGTGGCAAGTAAGAGATCAAGAAGTCCCCATTATACGGGGAATAAAGAACTTGGATAAGATTACTTTCTTTGCAGAAAAATGGATTACAGTATGGGTTGGTGTGGATTAAGAGGACAGAAAAAGTTTATGCTGTTTGGATACTAAGGCTGACTCTACTTATCGATTTTAAAATTGGCAATATTTTAGCCAGAAAAACTTTTGCGAGGAAAAGGAAGTTTAGTAATCCCATTTCCCCACTGTTTGACTGTCCAAAATTCAGGTCTATTATGAAAGAAGACCTCAGTGAAATAACATATCTACAAGACATTATTCCTTATTCTGCCAAGATTTCTGGAAAGACCAGACTCTATAGAGGTAAGGAAAACAGCATTTACTTTTCTTTTAGGGTGGTAAAAAACTTTGGAAGCTTCTAAAAAGTGAAATGAAAAACTGTAAACAGGAGAAAATTGATTTATTCAGTGATGAACTGGTTTAGTTTTCTCATGGGTTATGTTACCAACCAATCTCATCTGAAGATATGTGCGGCCTACCATTATGGAATTAATTAATAGCAGCAGGTAAGAATATTCTTTATGTTCTCTATAAATGCATGATGTTTACAAATTATTATTAACCTATAGACAGTATACTTATTCAATATGAACAACACAAATGTTTTTATCTGGACATAATTTGAAGTAATAAACCTTAGAGATTTGTCAGCAGGGCTGGAAGTGTGTGTTCTCCTGGATCCTTTTTAACAAATTCCCAGGCCATTGCCATTATTTACTTTTAAAAAACGCCAAGCACTTAGAAAGTATAACAAAATGATTGTCAAAGAGAAGCTGCTTCTCTGCTGCAAGTGCTAAAATAGACCTCTTCCCTGTATTTTGAACTGTGAAGTGCTAGTAATTCACCACAGTCTTATGTGTATGTAGTTTTCATTGATTGTTATCTAAAACAGAATCACAGAGAATCACAGAATGGGTAAGGTTGGAAGGGATCCAGTGGGTCATCTGGTCCAATCTCCCTGCTCAAGCAGGGTCATCCTGGAGCACCTGGCACAGGATTGCTTCCAGGCGGTTCTTGAATATCACCAGTGAGGGAGACTCCACAACCTCTCCTGGCAATCTGTTCCAGTGCTTGATCAACCTCACAGTAAAGAGGTTCTTTTTCATATTTGGGTAGAACTTCCTGTACATCAGTTTCTGCCTGTTAACTCTTGTCCTATTGCTTGGCCCCATCCTCTGGACACCCTCGCTTCAGATACTTATATATATTGATAAGATCCCCTCTCAGTCATCTCTTCTCAAGGCTGATCAGGTCCAGCTCCCTCAGCCTTTCCTCATAAGAAAAATTCTCCAGTCCCTTAATCATCTTTGTAACCATCCTCTGGACCCACTTTGAAAGCCTGTAGGTCATCCTAAAACTCCCAACTAATACAGCAATGTCTTCTGCAAAGGGTTACTAAATGCTTTGTCTCATCTAGTTTATAGTTGATTGGGCAATGACAGTCTTACTGTTTCCCCTGAGAGACCTTTTCATGTAACATCAATTCCACATTAAGTCATTTCTGTTTCTCATTCTGTTGCCTTATAAAACTTTCTGTGGGGCAAGGAAAAAATAATCAAAATGAATTAGTAAAGCCTGCCTCCCATTTAATTAAAAATACTTTTGCCCTTGGAATGAAAAGGTACTGTGATAACTCGAATCACTGGGGAGTCCTGCCTAAAAAGTGTTGGCATCATATCACCTTATTCCAGTACAGATACAAAATTGAACAAAATGTGCAATTATGTCCTAAGCAAAAATGTGGTGCTAGACATCAAATGCATGTAGCTGAAGCAACATATGAACACATGGCATCTTTGCTAAGTAATTTGCTCTTAATTGTCAGCACATTTAGTACTGGCATTTTTAGATACATTTTTGGTTCATTCTCTAACAAATGACTCTACACTAATTGTTTCTCCCAGCAATTTATTGGACAGCTGGGAGACCAAGCTGCAGAATTGTATACACACTATCTTGTATTGAATTCATTTCTTCAAAATGTTTAAAATTCCATGAGGTAGTCAAGAATTATTTTAATTGCGGTGTCTACATTGAAAGTATGGAATTAATTAAATGTCTTGCGGGGCAGGTAAAGTATCGCTTTCAGAATCCATTGCTTAAGAATGTTTCAACAACCGTAATAGTGTAAATCAAGATACCTTTTAATAATGGGGATAACTGTGACATTTCAGAGGATCTCTTAAAAGCTTATTTTTATTTAAAAGGTGAACATCTGCTAAGGTAGCAAACTCATCTGTATGATAAAGAATTATCTTTCTGAGGATCTTTCCATTATGAAATACCTGTCATGATTCTCTCGTACAAATCTGTTAGGTCTCACAAATCTTTCTCTCATGTCTCTCCTAAGGTACGCTTATCTTCTCTGATGAGAGATAAATGTTCATAATTATAAAAAAAAAGTTTTAATCTTAAGCAGACCAAAGTCTAAAGGCTTAGTAAGGAATATTAGCTGGAACAATATAAATGGAGATGTATCTTTAGAAAATGGCATGCCTATTGTATGTGGAATTAGCTTTCAAGAAGCACTGATGTCACATTATAAGTTGGGGACAAATTGCTAAAAAGTCCTTCCCTCTTAGCTCATGAATCACACTGCTCTGATGTGCCAAATCACATCAAGAGCGATCAGTCAAATTAACTGACATCATGAAGAGCTTAGTGAATTTTTATATTATTTTTTTCCATAGGAGAATGATCTCATAGATCTCCAACTTTACCCTGGAAGCAAGATCTTGAGACACTGAGGAAAAAGTGGTTGTATGCAATTGGAATATATTTTAAGTCTGAGGTGAACAAATTCCTGACAAATTCTACAGGGCTTTGGATTTTTTTAAATAATTTTTCTCTACAACACTTTGCCATTGTAAAATTATTGTATACTTGAGAGTACTCTATGCTTTTAGTAGTCTGTGAAATGCAAGTAGCATGCATTACTGCAGAGATTTAACGCTATCTGTATACCTTTGCATGCAGCGAGCCCTTCGAAATACTGGCCTAACTTCAAATACCCATCTTGCAAGCTGTAACTTTTCCATAATGGTTAAGGTAAGCAGAAGGATTTGACCATAAGAAATTAATTTACCTGGTCATGTTTCATCTTGACAGCTAAGACTTGGACCTGTGAAGTGCTTGGACTGGAAACCCCAGTTACTGCTAGCACAAGCCAGTGCCTGTTGTCAGACCCACAGCAAACACAAGGTCACAGAAGCTGAAGCTGGAGCTGGAAAGCTCCATATAGCTTCACAGCAATGAGTGAGATGATGGGTGGGTGAAGGAGGGTGGAACAGCCTTCAAGGATGGGTAGAATCCATCACTGAAGGGACTCTGGTGGTAGTCAATCTCATAAAACAGATCCACAAGAAGGTTAAGTTCTATTCATACACAGCCCTATAAGAAGAGGTACCTGGTTTGGGTCAGGGGGAGGAGGGTGTTTTGTTTATTGGGTTTGGGGTTTTGGGGGGAGGTGGTTGTGGTTTTGGTTTGGTTGAGGTTTTTTTCCTAAATAACCTGAATTCTGTGTGCATTTTCCAAGATGGTTGCAGGCAAAAAGTGGATATGTGAAAACATAGCTAATCAAATATTTTCACATGCAATCTCCAACTGTATGCACATTCAGAGTAAAAATGTGCAAATTCAGCAATTTTAAAAATTTTGTTATCATGTTCAATAATATAAGACTTTTAAAAAATCTTACTGTAATTAGTTAACTGTGCAGTTAAGGAAGTGATTGGATAGTATATTTTCATGTTTTATTTCAATTTGATTCTCTTCTCTGTATATTCTCTTTTTTTACACAGGACAAAAACATCCCTTTTGGATTCAGCTAGGAAGGACAATCTAACAGCATAAACGCAGCCCAAGCTAAATTGGCACAGCTCTGTCCATGTTACTGAGTGGTGTCTGCTTAACCTAGAGTTGAATTTCCATTGATTTCAGTTGAAAAAGGGCTAAGGTCCTTAATGAAAAAGGAGTAGAACCAAATAGTTCTTATCTGAACAGCTTTACCTGTTTTTTTTTCCTCATAAATTTGCAGGCTGAAATCCTAAATTGTGTAGATCACTCACCAAATTGTATTATCTGCTGATGTTCAGCATCTGCTAGCTAAATCAACAATTCTGAACGGCCAGACTGCAACTTTCTATAAATCACAGTTTAGTTAAAACAGCCTGTCTGTGACCTGCATACTACAGGGATAGGCACAGCACCTGAAAAAGTGGAAGGGGAAATGGAAGGGCTGGGCAGTCCAAAATGGTGATGATGTCGTATGACAGAATACACACTACTAGGGAGGGACTAAATAGCCTTCCCCTACCCACTGTTGTTGTTCTGTGCCTGTAGAGAACCTAAAACACCTGTTATAATTTTTATTGTAAGAGATTTTTGTAAATTATTTCAGCTGGCAGAACAAAGGCTTTGCTGCTCTGATAAAAATTCAATTTTTTTTCCAGCCATGTGAGCTGGTCCACTTAAAAGACTATTCCTACAAAACTTACCTCTCTTTTCCTCAGGCCAGCACTTCTACCTTAAATAATAAAGACAATGCTATAGTTGGCAAGTAGTGGCCAAATACTTTTAAAGCTCAGTTCGTTTTAGTAGGCTATAAGCGATAGCCAGCCTTATCACCCGAAAAGGTAGTGTCTGTGCTGAAGACCTTCCTTCTCCTAACATCCTGTCAGGAAATTTAGACATTTCCTAGCATCCTGCCCCACAATTTAGACACCTGACAAATTGAAATGGGGAATATGAGTAACTAAGGGCTTTTATTTGCAATAGGGAGCTGAGGGGAGGCAAAAACTGGCTGATTTGCTCTGATCTGCCCCTTGAAAAAAAAAAACACCTTAGAGTGGTTGCAGGTGAGTGGTCATGTAAAGGCTGCTCTGGGAGAGAAATAGCCCTAATGGTCCCTTTGGCTGTGTGTTCTGGAGCAGCCTGAGAGGTGCTGCCTACAGCCTGCTCTCTGTGAGTGGGTAAGTAGAGTTGTGTTTTGCCCTGAGAGGCATTTTATTCAAGCAGTCCTTCCTTAGGTTACCATGAAGGTTACCTCGTCTGTGCCCACAAGTAGGGGTGGTGGAGCTGGAGACAGCTCCTGCTCACCTTGCAGGATCACGTAGATTTTCCTCTCCTCACTGTCAAAACTCAAGTCAACTTCAGCCCAGCTAAGGAAGCTGCAGTTGCAGCAGGGTCAGGACTTGACCCGAAGATTCTTATTAAATGTATTTTCTTCTGAAAATTAGAGTACAGTAGCCGGTATTTTAGTTAACCTTTACAATGACGTATTTATTCTGGTGTTACAAATAATTTCTTATCACAAATTTTTTCCACATGGAAACTTTAGACATTTCTATTTCCAGAAATGGCCTTGAAATGATTCTGTTCCCACTTCTCTGTAGAAGTGTGATTATATTTGTAACAATTAAAAACACAGTTTCCCCTGGGGAAATGTCAGTAGTAATTATCACACTGATGATTCAGAGAATGCTTCCTTTTGCAACTGGCTCTTGATAAATTGCTGGTGCTTATTTGACACTCTCAGTTCTCCTGTTTGACTAAATAATCATCAGGAAAATATCCACATCATCACTTCATAGTCAGATGTCAGTCTCCTGTCACGCTGAAATGCATCGCACTTGCTGTTAAAAATCACAACCACATCACAATATGAAAGCCTCCAAAACTCGTATGTGTGCTCATAGGCAGTGTGTGTCAGCAGTAACTAGAAGAGCTATACACCTAAACTGATCTCTATATGGGTGGAAAGCGCAAGGATAGTGCATGGGTAAAATCCTTAGCTTACTTTGACACAGTAAGTACATACAGCAGTACCTACCAACAGTGAAACTTCTCATGGAGCTGCAAGTTGTTTTCTCAACTCTTGTTCACCATTGTCTGTCTTTCATTGTGCATTAGGCTTGCAGCTCCTTCTGATCACATTTATTATACCCTGGGCCAAGGACCAGGCAATAGCAACATTTCCACTGACTTCAGTTGGTGCTGGATCAAAATAATAATCTCTTTGTGATCACTTCTCCCTGTAGTCCCAAACCCTACATGTCCTGCATCTTCACTTCTCTCCTTGAAATCCTGTTCACTCAGTCATTCCTTGGTTGATGATTCCTTGACCTTCATAGCTGACACCACATGCAAATATTAATGCTTACCAGCACCTTCCTAGCATATCTTGCAGAGGTAAACGACTGTAAACCTTATTGTGTCTTTCATCTTCCTTTCATTACTGACATGAATTCCAATGTTGTTTGAGACCAAAAGAGTTCTCAAAATAATGTATATTGGAAAATAGTACTATTTTATCTCAGATTTCAATCCTTTTGGTAGCTAACTGTGGCTCTGGTTTTCTCTCTTCTCCTGCCTTCCAGATGCAGTTTCTAACAAACATGTAAAAAGTCTCACATCCCAGGCCAAAGCCTTCATAGTTGCTACTCTCAGTAAGTTTTCTTTGTTTATTTCCTTAGCCACAGGCCAATTTGTAAACTTTATTCACTGCGACATGCAGTGAACCATGTTGGTAGTTTCCTTATACTACAATTCATTTTCACTACCTAAGTAAACCCCCTTCTGTCGATATGAGACACGATGCATTGGTTTCTTTTTTTTTTTTCCCCAGATCTTTCCCAGTAAACAAATTTACTATCCCTTTAACCTCTGACAAGCAACAGTCTTTCATGGAGCAATGAATGGATCAGGTTTCCAAAAGTGGTTCAGCAGCAGCAATTCTGGGTTATGGCCTTCTTTGAACTCTTGATCTATCATATCTGATGTGCTGTCTAGCCCTTTGACTGATTTTCAAATCGGTCTCTAACTGCACGGAAACTACCTATGCATTTGGCTAGACAAATCACATGAGCAGATGTGAGGTGACCCAAACAAGGTACATAAATCATGTGTTTGGGATCAGATTCAGTTGCCCGCTGTGCTAAATGCCACATAGACACTAATTGAAAAGACAGTACTCACTCCAGGAAGATTCAGCACTGCAATTGAGCAAGGAAACCAACACCTAGGAAGTGGGAACAACAGAAGACGAAAGAAGCATAAAACAATGTTTGAAAATTAAGAGAATTAAATAATATTAAAGAAACGGGTTTGGAGTTGCAAGGTCAAATAACCAAAGTTAGGAAAAGCAATATATCAGACTGGTTTTGCTCTACCTTTTCTTATGTGATTATGTGCTGTTTTTTCAGCAGAAATATTTTCTCACTCAGGTGGGAAGTTATTGACCTAATTAGCAAGTACTTACTATTTTGTTTTATCTGCATTGGTCACTGTGTGCTTTCAAACTGCACTTACTGTATGTCATTCAAACCTTTGCCATAAAGATTGAATTATTCATGAACTTTGACCTCATATTTCTCACTGCAGGATCCACAGTGTCCCTTTTCACAGCAGCTGCAGCAGCCCATTATGATAACCCAGCTATATTACGATAACTCTTATCTAGACAAGTTCTTGGTAGCCCTTCCTGTAGTGCTCACAAACAAGTCTCTGGCACTTTTTGAGCTGATGGTAAAAATCCATCATACATATTAGGAAGACCCTGGAGTGGATCATCTGGGGTGGATGCCTCATCATGAAGTAGTTGCCCTTTGAGATCTTGGCTCAGTCTACTCCTGAGGCAGGGGAATGTTCATGACCTTGAGAACACATCCCTGTACAGTAAAAAACTATTAGTCTTCCACTGAAGATGGCTTTGGTGGAAGAGTGGAGTTGGTGGCTCTGTGTCACACCCGGCTGAGCAGTAGAAAGGCCTACAGAAAATCTGCCTGGGGTCAACTCCATCCAGGGAGAATCTTCAGGAAATTTATAATCCAAGGAAAGACTGTCTCTTGAAGGAAAAGTTAGGCAGAGCCTAAGCACAACTTCTAAACTCCATATGTAGGGTTTTTTTATTCTAAAGTTTCCCAAGTGCTGGGAGTTGCATCTGCTATCCCAAAACTGCCACCAGTCAGCAGTTTTGAAAAGTTTGTCATGTATCTCACTCTTACACTCGAACAGGAACTAGAAATGTTGTCCATCCTCACATCCTCTAAGAGGCTCAGTCACAAAAGTGTTGTGCACATATTCTCGCATCAACAACAGCATCTGACTTCACCTAAAATGCCATAGCTAATTTCAAAATTCACCTGAAAAAGGAGTGTCTATTTTCATGTGTATATATGCATGTATATAGGTGCCTGTGCTTTACTTTTCTTAATAGGATTTACATCCTCTGGTCTCATATCTCTCATGCTAGTGTCCTTGTTCCAAAGCTGTGGAATGTCCTAAGGTAGAGGGACTTTTCTTGTGTCACAGCCCAGGGAAGAAATCATGATTCAGTGGGTCAAACACTGAGAACACAAGAGATGATGGCTTTGTGGCCCACACAGCCTTAAAATACTCCTACAGAGCTCTTGAGAGCCATAATTTTTCAATGACTTGCATGATGGCAAGTTTGGGGACCATCTCAAAGGGATGATAAAAGGCACAACCTTGAATAAAGGCCACAAATTAATAAAAGCTGTCAGATTTCAAGATAGGGGAGAGATGACCTATGTTTTTCCAAATAAAAGGTCAGCTGAAATTTTTAGCATGGGAAGAACACCATGTTTTTCTCCATATTCCTTCTTAGAAGTGGCAGTTTATTTTCTGCATAAATATGTGCATATATATAAATTCATCATGCAGTGTACACCCAACATAGAAAATTTCTATGGCATTTGGCAAAGTTGAAAGTTACTCAAAGGAAGATCATATCATGGGAAATATCAAGTAACCACAGTAACAGGCAGGGTGACCCATCCAGCCTCTAACAAAACATATGTCTAAAGAGCATCATACACTGGCAGATTTTCTGTTTCTCATCAGTGACCACATATTTCAGCAAGGAGCTAGTGAGAGAAAGTAAGTGGGGGAAAGGGGAATATACAGCAGTTCTCTGCTCCTTAGAAAATATGTCGGTAGTACTGCTACCTGTAAGAAGGTATGACCTGTGGTCCAGCAACTTGCTTTTCAAAAAGAGACGAGTATCTTTTTCCTGGGCTTAAGCTGTGAGCTGGTGCAAGGATCTCAAAAGTAGGAGCAAATAGTGTGGAATGGTTGAGTTTGCCCTTATGACGCCACTTATGCCTCTCTCAACTAACCCTATGGCACACAATACATGAAAGACCCCTTGCAGTAAGTGGGAGGGGGCAGAGAAGGCTTAAACTCAAATGCTTGCAAGTCGATAAAACCAAGCTGAAATCCTACCTAAAAGGTATGCAGAGAAACCATTAGGTAAAATACAGGCAGCTGTGAAGAGGGGTTGCACTGGCAAGGAGAACCACCGCTTCCACCAGGCGAGTTCAAGCTGGCAGGATTGATCTGTCGAGGAGATGTTATAGCTGATGGCTGCTTGTAAAGCCTGCAGTCAGTTAACTGCTTACAATTTAGAGGAAAACATGTTTAGGGTTTTATTGACATATACAGAGAAAGTGAATCATTGAGTTATGAGCAATAGAATACCTCTTGTTCCAATATTGCAGCTTAAGTGTCTCCAGGCTGGACTGCATAATTTCCAGGTAATACCTCATAGAATTTCCCCCGGTGGGAATACCACAAGCAATTGTAGTGCTAGCAATTCTTTCTGGTTTAATTTGTCTTTTGGATAAGATTTTGGGAACTGAAAGTGTTCTTCCTCAACATTTGAAACATGAAAGCTGTGTTTTATTTTATTCACCAAAGCTATATAGTAGCTGTAAGACAGCTTTTCTGAACTTTTAAGTTCTAATGAATTCTGCTATAGAAAAAAATCTTCTACACACAGATGATACTAGAAAAGCTACATATACTCAACGTGGCTTCTGCACTCAGAGCTGTGCTGTATATCACATCATATGCACACACAACAGTCTTTGAATAAGTAACATCTGTAATGTTACATTTATTCTGATTAACGAAGAGAAAGGCATTAGATCTCCTGAGTCCTTGAGTGCTGTTCTGCAATTATGTCACATCTTTATCATTTCAGCTGATTATTTATCTCATTTCCTCATGATTGTCTCAAGTTGGCTCCTTTATAAATTAGGTCTTGCTATTAACAACTATCATTAATTACCCTTACAGAAGGCTTATGTCTGCAGAGGGAAATGTTGCACTTACAAGTTCTGCTTTATCCAACTTTGGTTTAAATTGTTACTGCCATTTCTCTGCAAGCTCCAGAGATGATCTGAAAGCTTGTGCATATCTCAATAATACTTCAGAATTTGTTACATGTAATGCTGAGGTTTGCAAATAGGCTAATAAAAGCAAACTATTTAAAATGCAAATGTTGTCAGAAACAGGAAGAACGTCGTACTAGACCCAGCTGTTTGGACTATAAACTCAATGCTTCTTCTAGGGTCATGAATGAATATTGCACAGAACTGAATCTAATTAGGACAAAAAAATCATTACTAAATTCTGAAGTATGTGTCTACTGAGAAGAGCATAAGAGTGGTTTCAAGGCATATACCTCATCACTACACTTTTAAAGAACCAACCTCAAACATCTGACACGACAGGGAGGTCTAGTATCATGTGCTTTGTTACAAATACTGTTTGCATACCAAAGCCACTGTAAAAAAAAGGTAG
>JAYRBT010000082.1:33227499-33251788 GCA_036023395.1 Myiotriccus ornatus | reverse complement strand
GCTGCATAAAATTTTTCTGGGATTAGGAGAATGCTGGGCAGAGCTTTTTTGGGGGATACACTGGCTCTGCTAGACTTAAGCCTGAGATACCTTTACTGACCTACAGACAAGCCTAATGTAAGGGGCAAAAGGGATTTTAAAATTACACCACTGAAAATACGTTACCTACAATGTAGTGTTACTGCGAAGAGGATCGCAGAAGGATGCAGAACTGATGAATGATTAAGAGTATGGAAAAGTTTAATCTAGGTTTTTTAAGCAAAGCAGGTAAGTCCAAGGGGAATTAGATGTGTTATACAAAGCATCAGAAAGAAGACGCATGAAAAAATCAGCTCTTTCAAAGAAATAGGTTCTGTTTAGCAGAAACTACATCCTTGTTGAAATGTCTGTCCCATTAATTCATCACTCTGTGTGGTAAAGCCAAATCACATGAATGTTAACAGACCAACAGACTAAACAGAACTATCTGTGACAAAATAAAGGATAACTAGGCTATCACATTTTAATGAGAGGGACAAAGTTGCGAAGGTATTTGAAACACAGCAGAAGGAATGTTTTCTTAATCCAAGTATCTAATAAGCACCGAAAGAATGAAGCATGCAATTGAAAACACATGACCAAACTGAATGTGTGACTGCAAGGGGAAGCATGGTGTAAAGACCGGCTGTGTTTGCAGTAAAACCTGGAGAGAACAGACACAATGCAAAGGTGTTGGCACTGGTCTCCAGTAGAAAAATGCAGCTGAAGGATGAAGCTCTGTTAACGAAACAAAGGTTTTACTAAGTGTCTTAATTAAATCTACATGGGTATATTCCATAGCAGGTTGGCTTCTGGCACTACATGGAAATCGATAAAAAGTGAATTCCAAATAGACAGTGGAGTTGAATATGACATAATCACAGCAACCACTGTGCCCAAGGTTAAAATTCAAAGCTCTGCACATTTCAAATAGCAAGATCAAAATGAGTCCATTTGGCAAAGCTGTTCTGGCCTGTCTGCTAACAGATAGAAGTGTTTGAAACAGTGGAATAAAAAGTCCCATGTGTGCTTGATTGAAGAGCAGTCTGCAAACACAGATGATCAAATTGAGTAGATAACCTATCTATGGAATTGAATTCTAGACTTCTTTTCAAAGAACACCATGGGACATGGAAAACTACAGGGTGCAATAAAGGCATGTAGCAAATCTTATAATTCTGAGACAATTTCAAAGAGGGGAGGAAAATCAGCATACCAAAGTCAAAATGAATAATTGCTTCCAGGTAAAACCATAGAAAAAAATAACGTAAGATGCAATCTATAGAAAATGACAAGATAGCAAAACAATCATCATAATAAGTATTGTTTTCTTTGTCTACTTTATTAAGTAAGAATCGTGTTAATAGGATTTGGTTTTTTTTAAATTAGAATATACTTTGTTAGCAAAGATATCTGCATTTCTCTAGTAGACTCTGAATGCCTTTTGATTTAATACAGATTCTGATACAAAAAGTAATACCATTTTAGTGTAACACATATTAAACAAGTTAAAAGCCAGATAACTAATAGATCAACAGAGCAGATAGTCCTCATCTAAGGCAGAACTACCACAGATCCTTTAGCAGTTCTCTTATGGATCACTACTGCTCATTAATTTTATCAATATTTTCAGGGGACAAATTGCTGGAAAAGGATGTGAATTCCTTTAAACATAAATATATTTTAAGGACATATCACTTTGACTAAATTACCTGAATCACATGGCAAATGGCCCCACATCTGTTTCCACATTTGACTTTATCACAGGATGTGGATCTGGGGCAGCATATGGTTGAAAGGACTGAAACCTCTGAAGAATTGAGAATAACTGAATGTAAATTCCCAAGGTGAAGTGGTAGCTCATAGCAGGAATTCAAACGCAGGGAGGTTTTTTAACTATGTGTAGCATAAATCCATCAGTAGAATTCAATCTTTGCTTCAGAAAGGTTGCAGACATACTGGGAAAACATTCGGAAAAGTGCTAAATAAACTATCCAGATTCAAAGATACAATTTAAAATTTATTTTAGTGCACCCATGTCACTTCACTTCCAATTTGTCATCACTGAGCATTGCACCGAAGACCTCTGTGGTGGCATAGAATGACATGAGATGACTGAAATCTTTGGGGAATGTAGAAGTTGTCAGAAAACGACTGACCTGAGATATACTGAGATGAACAAATCCCTAAGCTATTGACTGAGGGCTATGAGGATGTAGCTATCTTTTGGTAAATCAAATACTTAGTGCTGTAGGCTTTCTGAAGCATGGTCTTAAACTGCATGTAGGGATAAAAAAGTCACCTGTCAAGTTGCAAACATCCAAAAAGACACTAAAGTGACTAAAATGACTACGTTAAAAAATGAGAATCAGTGCACTACATAAGCAGAAATGTCTGTGAAATCATCCCAAAAGTGTCCACTCGGATACTCACTGCACCCAATAGCAGTGAGAAAGACTTTGAGGATTTGAGAAGAGAGCAAGAGGCGTGGCTAGATGAATATCCATATCAACCTTTTAGAGACTCTTCCACACCTTAAAGTTACAGTGTCCTCAGGACACCTCTGGTCTGCAATTGAACTTTTGCTTCAGTGGAAGAATGGGACATGTACTAATGGGACAGAAGCTGCATGAATAGTGTGTCTTGTTCATGAGTAAGAGAGTGGCTGGGAATTAGCTAGAACAGCAAAAGGGTATCAGTACAGTGGCTCCAGGGAAGACAGATGAAGATACAAACGTGTTTCCAGCTGCAAATGTGATACAATAACCAACATACTTTGCATGAATGCAACAAAGAATGTGAAGAAAATTCATTCTTCGGATTCTTCTACAAAAGTGATAGGGTGTATGGATAACACAGTCAGGGAACAGGAAAGTCTTATTAGTGAGAAGATACAGTCATCATCACTTACACCTGGTGAGATGAGTCACATGAACAGAACATCACATTCAGATTGTAGAAGCAGATAAGCAGATAAGTAAAAGCAGTGAGAAGAACGAGGGAATACCAACTTGGTAATTATAACTCATAACTAACAGGTCTCAAAAGCGTGTGGATTGATGTACCAACTAACAAAGACCGGGGTGCTGACAGGAGTGTGTCAAAAACTGCCAAATCAAACCCAAGAATGGGATGAATTACCTCTTAAACATTTGTCAGCAATATCTAGGCATAAAAGTAGTAGCATCTGGACAAGCTCAGTTCAGCATGTGTGCTACTTTATCTCATGCAGCTAGCAATAAACCATGGCTGATAGTTTCTAAAAATCATGAGTAATTCCACAACTTGAAAGCCATGTTGTCCAGCATGGAAAAATCCTATTTTTTGGACATTGTTATGATGTATTAATTTTTAGACTGGAAACTGGTGGGTGGCTAGAGACCGGAAATACAATGCATATGAGAAATAACTACATGGAGAGCAGCTTCTGAACTCCAGAACAAGTCCTGGGAGAGACTGAAATGAAAGCAAATATCTAAAGCAAAAAGATCACCATACAACACACAGAGGGAACTCTATCACATAACAATTAGCATATGTAACATGTTATAAAATGTAGAAAGTTGACAAGGGAATCTACAGACAACAGAAAAAAACCCGGGAGTAATAAGCAGTAAAAGGAGTAAAAAGCAGTGAGAGAAAGTTCTGAAGTATAGCAAACCCAAAAGAAATCCTCTCAACATTGTGGATCTAGTATTAGCTGGAAGAGCAAAATCAGTGTTTTAATTTTCACTTGAAAATTGGTGTAATGTAATCTTAACAAAAGAGGAAGATTAAGTACTTTAAAAAATATTATTAACTAAAGAAGATATTAAACAATGCCTAGTGCATTAGAGAAATAAATAGCAAATTTGCAAATTCTTTAAATAATCATCAGAGGAGAACTGATTTCTCCCCCTGCCCTCCAAGAAATCTTGGAATACTGGTGAAATTTCAAAGGGGGTAATGTGCTTCTACTTATAAGGAAAGGAGGAGGTGACTCCTTAACTGTGGGCTGATTAGCATGGCACCAATATAAAAGAAAATAACAGTGAAACTGACACAAGATGAATTTAATAATGAATTCTGAGAGAGGAATGTAAATTATGTCAATCAACACAGTTTTATGAAAAATAGGCCTTGGTGTTGCACATCTGATTCATTTTAATGAGATTATTCGGTTAGTTTATAAATGTCTCAGCCTAGGCTTTTGTAAGGAATGTACCCCTAGACCTTCTAATCTTAAGTATTATACAGTACCCCTACATTATAGAGTATCCTTAATCAATAGGTGTCAGAAACTATTTTAAGCAAGTTAAAAATTGGTTAATTTAAAGAGCACAAGAAAGTGTTGATGGTATAGACATCACCATTAAATGGGATTATGGCTAAAGAGATTCTGCACAGACTGGTATGTTCAGCAGATTCTGTGCAGAGTGGTATGTTCAGCACTACTGGCTGTTGTAATCAGGTGGTCAGAAATATGTACATACCTAATGTTAGTCAAATTTGTGTCAAGGATGCACGTGCGACATTGTACATGTGGCACCAGCCCACCTACATAGCTATTACCATGTCTATGAAAAGAAGACTGTGCATAGAGCAGAGCTATCAGATGGGGGTTTTTTTATTATTAATCCCTTTCATTTTCCTCTAGTAAGTCTGTTTGTCTAGGTAACAGGGCACTCCTGCAGCTAAGGTGCATGAATGTCACAGGGAAATTTGACCTGACAAAAAGACAGATTCTAAATACTGCAAAATAAGACATTTGGGAACCCACTCCTTACAGGCTGAGGAACGTGTCCTAGAAGGCAGAGATGGAGAAAAGCAACGTTGTAGTGAAGAACTGTGTGAACATGCAGTTCCATGGCAGTATTGCAGAACTGCATTTAGTCTACTGCAGTTCTTGATTGCCTGAACAGGAAATATTAAATAGAAATAAAAAGACAGGCTGCTGGTGGAACAAATGCTAAATACTCTTACACTGTGTAGGTAGTTATGTCTTTCAGGCTTGGAGAGAGGAGGCTGTAAAATTGGAGACAGTGTAAGAGAAAGCCTCACTCAGAGTTCAATAACTGAAGAAAGTGCCTCACACTGACAGGTCATACAAATTTCATTTGCTTAGATTGCCAGAGTGAAAACAGAGAGATACTTTACTACAGTGTGTAAACTTCCTTCATAGAACATGCTGGATAATAAAAGTTCAGTAGCTTAGCTGAGAAGAACAAAAGGATAAATTACTGAACAATTTCTATCAGAAATTAAAATGGAGGCTTTTTTTTTTTTTTCCTGGTCTATTCTGTCTGCTTTTACCAGTGAATCATGGTGGGCACGTACTATGAAGATTTTCCATGTCAGGTCACATCAGGCACTTGTTTTGAAAATCAAATGTTTCATATTGAACTCAGTAAAAATAACTGGAAGATATCTAATGCTCTGTGATGTACAGATCAAGTTGTAGGTTCTTCTAGAGCGAAGCTATCAATTTATAAAGCAAAATTTTAACAAGTCTAGGAAATAACTAATTGGACACTTAGAATATGATGAGATAGCCATGAATCTTTAATTTCTACTGGTGCACCAGACCACAGGAGACATCAAGTGCCATCCCTCGCTGAAGGGGTGGTTATGACAAACTGAGAAAACATGCACACAGATGCTCAAATTTACAACCACTTTTTCAAGGAAAGGCTGTTGTGAGAATTATGCTCCTGCATAAAAAAGTGATTGGGGCTATCAGGGTAGATGATTTTGCCCTTGGAGGAGTTATATACCAATGATACGCTGTTGCCATAATACCACGAAGCCATGCATCACGGTGTAGAAATGTCACCCTAACTGCCTAGTTAGGTCTTGAGAAGTTTAAAATCAGGCCTTGGAATATCTTTCTTTTAGCTAAAGACTGAGGCTGTCACTGAAGACAAAGTAAGTACAAAAATTGACATTGGCTGTTGGAATTGCATCAGATTCTGAATACACTGAAACAAGGTGATGTGGCAAATCATCACTTGCTCCAAATCTCAGCTGTGGAGATGTGGTGTTAAGTGCAATTTGGGTTTGTCTGGGCTATGTTGGTTTGGGGAATATCCTCTGGGATGATGTCAAGAAAATCAGCACTGGGAGCCAGCACAGTCAGCATCTCTGGTTCCTACATCTGGATCTGGAGAATTCACATCAAATTCCCAATAGTGAATATGCTTTCCTTTTTCTCTGTGGGAGTAGCATTAGAGAATGGAGGTCACAATGACCTTTATCCAGTCTGTCTTGCACTATTATTTTACAAATGCTTGCACACAGCCCTTGAGATACAAGTGGCCAACTAGAATATAATACAAAAAATCAGTAGATGAGTCAGAGACATGGTTATCAACTGACCTATTGACATCAAAAGAAAGGAACCATAATTAGTGAGGCTACCTTTTTTTTTTTCTTGGAGGACCTAGCGTCATGATTTGATGTCAGATTAGACTAAATGGGGGCTAAATAGATGCAAGAATAGCTGCCTCCTTAACATCAACACTTGATTCGTTGCTCAGTGCCTCAGTACAGCTCTTTTGTAAAAAACTGCCTTTGTGACCCAAACGGACACGCAGGCTTTCAGGTGAGAAGCTGCTACTGCCAAAGCAGAGGGAGAGGGGTATAGGGTCATGCATTCTCTATTTTTTTTCTACCTCATGAGCCAGAGTAATGCATTGTTTGGGGCTGACAATGGCTCAGATGCTCAGGCTTGTCCACTAGCCCAAATCCACATCGCTGCTGAACCAGGAACAGGTTCGGAACAAGTCATTTGGAGCCAAACCAACACCTGTCAACTGGCTGAGTGCTCTCCTGCATCCAGAATAGATTCCAGTCCGCATTTCAGCTTGCTGAAAGGGGAACATGAAAACTGACAAAGTTAGGACTTTCCCCCTTTCTTTTTTCTTTTTTTCTTTCTCTTTCCTGAATGAATTTTTACCTAATTTGTAGTCATCAGAGGAGGCAAGTCTGCTCTACTTTATAGATAAAGGTTTAGTAAATAGGACCTTTTGGGTTTGGATTAAATTTTACTTCAGGTTGTTTGTGGAAAGTGGTTTTGGAACCTATGACTCAGTATCTCCACATTAGAGAAAACTTCCCTCCCTAAAGTACACAGGCTTGAGTAAACGTTAGAATAACTGCAGGATAATTCCCAGGAGTGATTCATATTGTTCGTGTGGAACTAATAATAGTTGTTACTTTATTTGCTCTGAAACTCATCTTTGATTCTGCACTGCAAGAGCAGTAAGCAAACTTCCTGTAAGTAGGCAATAATGCACTTTGGGATGAGTAGGACCTTCAGAATTTGGTCCCAGGCACGCAAGATAAAGACAGTAAAAGTCTTTTTAAATTAAAATTTAACAAGGTGAAATCAAGCTGTTGCAAGAACTAACTGAACAGACAGGGTCTTTTCTCTTGGATAAGAAATTGAAAGCACTCATCAGGGAGCAAATTAAGACCTCTCTATAGAGGGTGAGAAGTGGCATTTTTCAGGCTGTGACTTTTGGTGGCAATGCATGACACACATAAACACTGCTTCTAGGGACTGGATGTAAAAGATGCATCTAATGTAACCCTGTTTTACAGCTTGGGAAGAATGCGGCGAAATGGCAGTATTTTAATGCTGAAAATGCAACTGAAGAAGAGCAAGTAAAATAGTTCAGCTTACAAATATTGATCAAAGATGCTCTCCCATAAAAATTTTGATGGTTTAGTTTTGAGGTGTACCCGGATACCAGGGATTGATGGCTCCCAAAACAGCCTCGAACTGCTTGCCTTCCCCAGAGATGCCTCTGCTAACAGCAAGTTTGAGAAGTCAGCATCCCTTTCCATTCTGCCAAATTGATTTCCTTATTAATCACAAAATCTCATCTTCCTCTGGCTTCAGGTGATTTTTTTTTCCCCAAAACGTTTTACGACTAACAGAAGAAAAAAAAAATTAAAGGGAAAAAGAAGGGAAAAAGGGTAATAAAATGCAGCAAAACCAGAATTACTTCAAAGTGAGCTTCTAGCGACTTCTAGCACGCTCCTTTTGAGAGTTCTTATCAAGTACGAACTCTCCTCCCTTCGGTTCTCTCTCTCTTTCCAAGCACCTTCTGATTTCAGAAATGTATTTTATACATTTGATGGATGAAGCGATCAGTTTCTTTTTCGACCGAGCGTTTTTGGTTCAGAATAAATTGGCGAAGGTTTTTGCTCCCTCCCTGTTTGTGTGTTTGCTTCCTCCTCCTCCCCCAAGGTAAATCTAGACCGCTGTAATGGCATCTATATGTACAGTTCGTGTCATTTAAATAAGACGTTTTATCAAGCGTCTTTAAATCTGCAGTCAGCCTCATTTAACCTCTAAAATTACGTTTAACGGGCGACCTTCATTAGCCAAATTGGAAGGAACGTGCGGTATATGTTAAGCAGCGTCTTTTCCAGGCTGGTGACCCCCCCTCCACAGCGGGCGGGGACCGGGGCGTTGATCGCCGAGGCCGCGGTAAATGCGGGAGCAGCTACGCTCTGTGCCCCTCCCTGCCCGGGCACACGGCTGTCCGTGGGCACCGAGCCCCGCGGGGCGGTTTGCAAGCACTTGGTCTCAGATTTGCTCGGTGGTTTGCCAGCTCCTGCTCGGAGGGAGAGGGATGCAGGATTCCGGCCGCATTATTTATCTGTTACCTCGCGAGCCGGCGGGCAGGGCTTGCCGAGATAGCGCTCATTCCCTCAACTCCCGGGTTGCCTGTCCCAGAGGACACCAATTAAAGGCACTAATTGGACAGCGATACATCAAAGTCTGCCGCTGAGACTGGCTCCTCGGAGCTCCGGGGGTCCTGTAGGCAGGCCTTTGTTTTAGGCACCGGCGTTGCTGCACGTTCCTGTGGCGGGCAGCGAAGAGGGAAGCAGGGACACACACCCACGCGTAACACAACCACGCACCCGCACGATTCCTCTGGCGCGGTCCGCTGCCCGAAACCCTCGCGTTTCCTCACCCAAGCCGGGCCTGTGGGTGAGTGCGCCCCACGCTCGCCTCTCTGGTGTGGCAATACTACGCTGATTTGGGAGGACGTCTCGCCTCGTGCAGACCCACCTGTGCTCCCACACTCACACAGGAAACACACCTCTCCATGGATAGCGTGACCACCCCCTTTCTGCGGCCGAACTGTGGTGACTCCCAGGGGCTCTTCGGTGATTCCTTGTCCCCAGGAGTTAGACGGGGCCCAGGGGTGCTCGAAGCTCCCACCCTCTCGTCCCGTGGGCAGGGGGCGCGGGGCCGGGCCCTACCCTCAGCATATCCCAGGCCACCCCTTCGGGCTGTCTTCCCTATGCATTAGGACACTGACGAACAAATCCGGTCTCTTCCTTGCTTTCCATCTTTTTTTTTTCGAGAAGTGCAACAATTCTGCCGATTACCAAAATGGTCTGGTTCAACTTTCATAGAGGTTTTGTTAACTCTGAGTTATTCGGGACCTCGGTTTTTCCCGAGTGAGGCTGGCCGAAGCCGGAGGGAAGAGCCGGTCTTTCCAGGAGAGGAGTAGGAATGCTTCATCCCGGGCCGGCCGGGCACCGCGCCGAGAAGAGGCTGGTACTGTGCAAGACTGGGCCGCGGGATTCGCAGGGCTAGGGCTGAGGCAGGGCTGGTGGTAAACACGTATTTATGTATCTCGGAAAGGCAGGCAAAGGCAGAAAATGACAATTCTCGCGTCAGGCGGGGTCGGCATCGCCGGGCTGAGCAGCGGCGAGGTTTGCTTGTTATTGCGTGATTAAAAGCTGCTTTTTAACGTGTTCTTGCTGCGACCATGGCCCTGGGGAGCAAAGAACGGTTCCCGGGAGACTGAACTGGGTGGCCACGAAGGAGCGCCGGTGGTTTCGCTGCGGAGCGTAAGAGCCGATACGGCAGGGATGGAGTTTGGTGATGGTTCCCTTAACACCCCACCTGCAGCTCCGCTCCCTTCCTCAGGCCGAGGAAAGCGAGGAGGTGTTTGATCATTTACTGTCCACGGAGGCATTTGTTTTTCATTTTGCAAACGCTTCTCTTTAAGTAATTGTTCCTGTTAAGAGCGTATACCTTTCACTGGGCTTCACCGCGCTATAAATAATCTCGATGAAGATACAGGGATATGACTTTCACAAGATTGGACAATTGATTAAATCTGTGACCTGCAATTGCGAATTATCTTGGAAGGCTATTTAAACAGATGAAGGCCTAAATTGTCTTGCTTGTATCTGAATTAATTTCTCATTCATCATCATTATGGAGTGATTGGTTCTATTCAGGCTTTGCAGCCTGCTGGAACGAAACTGGATTTAAATGAGACTGTAACACAATTTAAATGCTCCCCAGCTTTAACGAGGCCAATCGAGCAGCTGCAATAAACACAAATATTTTTCTAAACAGCCTTGTTTTAAATAATTACTTAATACTTTCATGTGATGTTCTTAAGTGGCAATTTCTGTCTCTGAAGTCCCAGGCACTTCTTTGCAGAGAGGGTAGTAGGGAAAATCACTTTATTTGTTTGCTTTGCGTGTATATGTGCCTGCAATACACTGATGGAGATTCTTTAAAATAAGTTTTGTAAATATTAGTGTAAACCTGCGCTAGGTTTTTTGGTCGCAGATGCACCGACTTTAACTGATTTTAAAAACTAAATGAAATAAATAAATCAATCAAAAAGCAAACTGTGAACTGGAGGCCAGAGGTAGTGATTTATTTGTTTTCTTGTTAGAAGATACTGAACTAGCTATCTCTTCTTCCCCCTACTTAAAAGAAAGCGAGAGAGAAAAGAAGAAAAACTTTCCAAAACAGAGATTATTTCCGGCAGCGATCTACCCTAATCGACTGTAACTGCATCCCTTCCTCAGTACCAGCTCTCCAGACCTACACAGGGGTCTGTGCCTTACAAGAGGAGAAGCGAGAAGATCTGGCTGGAGCAGGCAACAAATAAGGGGCTCTGGGACGTGGGACTGGTTTCCCTCCCCCTTAACACCCACCCAGGAACCTGATGCGCCTAAATGAAGCCATTTGCGTTAACGAGACTTCATCTCATCCTGACGTTGGCTTTACCCCAGGGTGACACCATGGTACTATTGTAAGGACAGCGGGCCTTGGGGTGACATATGGTGGAGGGTGTTTTCAGGGGCTAAACTCAGTAGTAAAATAAAGTAGCCAGGCGAGCAGGAGAATAATAGAAAACAAAAGGATCCTTTAGATAGACAAATCAAAAAGCTAAAGGAGCCGCATGTCTTTTTGCAGGTGCCGGCAGAAGACCTAACAATCCAGCAGAAAAAGTGAAATATGGAGAGGCGATTTGCTAATTATTTGGGCGCTGAAGTAAAGAATAGTGCTGGGAAAGCAGATCCGATCCAGTTTAATCATACAGCCTTAATAAAAACATATCGTCTGGGACGGGAAAGTAAGCGTCAGTCTCGGTGCTATCTCACTTAATGGTACAGAAGGTGACAGATAAAACACAACAAAGACGGGCAGAGTGATTTGATAGTAACGGAGCAATTTAATGCGCGAGTTACAGCGCTGCTCCCCGGGATCGTTTAGGCTTAACCCGTTCTCTAGAGCTCATCTTCTTCCTTTTCTGGTCCTTTTTTTATTAGTAGTATTATTATTCAGTTGTTTAAAATGAGCATTATCCCAAACATATGCAGCGCAATCAGCTCGGTCACACTTACAAGAACACGCTTTAATAAGGCAATCAATCAAACGCTAACGGGGAGGGGGGGGGCGGGGGGGAGGGAAGGCCTTTAGGAGCTGAATTTGGCTGGCTGGCTGGGAAGCGAACCCGATGTAGTACATGGAGTACCCAGAAGACAGCTCTGCTCCCGCTGGTGACAAGGAGGCAGGTGCCCACCGCCGGCTCCCCCAGGGCCTCACCCTAATTCCTCGAAGGGACTCATCCCTGTCCAGGGCGCGCCAACGGAAACCTTCCTGCTTGGTGACAGTGGCTCGGGGCCAGGGACAGAACCTGCTGCCGGCTGGGTGCCCTGTGCCTGCCCCCGCCGCCGGCGGTGCCCCACGCGTGTCCGGAGCCGACGCCCCGCGTGGGGCAGCGGACACCCCCACCGGCGGCGAAGGCGTTAACGGCACCGGCCCCCGCAGCAAATGGAAAATTTCATTATGAAGTAATGAGTAATTCCTCCCACTGAGATGTATTGTTATATCTTCCACTTCAATTTGGGAGCACAGCGGCTCAATTACCTAGAAAATACAGTCAATTAAAGGCTGCTGATTGGACACGAGGACGGATCATCGATCTTGTACTTTCCAATATCGCTCCAGACACCTCATTTTCCCTCCCCTATTAACTGAAAATACTCTTGGCATTACGGCGACCCTCAGCCTATTTACCTGTCGCAGGCAATCTCTGCCCTGTGACCGATCCGTGGAGAAATTCACAGAGACCCTTTGCCGCAGCATCTTGCAAGAGTGGGCTATCGGGAGGGCTGCAGTGGAGCTGCGGGGAGAGCAGGGACCTTGCTGGTTGCGGGCGCTCCCCATCCCTTCTTCCCTGCTGCCCGCTCGCTAAGGGGGGATGTCCCCATCATGGGTGGAAGCGGTAAGCAGACGCTTCCTCACGCCTCCTTAAAATTTTCGCGTCCACACGAACACACACCTAGATATATAAAATATATGTATTTAACTATATATATATATATATTGCCCTGCGTCCCTGCCGATGGCATTTTTTGGACTAGTCACTTTACAAGAGCAAACTGGTGCCGCGATCGCAGCAGCAGCCCCGGCCGATCCCGGCCTGCGATTTCGGCCCAGCAGGTGCCTCCGCCTGGTCGAGGAACGGGGCGTCGTGGGCTATCTAAGACACCCCGTTTTTACTGAGCAGCCCTCATTCTGCCGTGCCCCCCCCCTCCCCTCTCCTCTTCAGCGCTCCCATCTCCCGGGGTCGCCGGGGAGTTCTATAAGGCATTGGGTCTGCAGCTCCGGTTCTTCTGTCTACTACAGGACAAAGTAAAGGAGGGAAGACTTGCAAAGCTCGGCCGTTGTTCGGCACTGCCCTTGGACGCTGTTTGCAATTGTTATTTCCGGGGGGATGGGCGGGGGGGGGTGGGAGAGAATCTGTTTGTGAGTGTCCAAAAAGGGCCATCGGTTTCCAGGTCCATGAGGACATCTCGTTCAGAAAGGGCGGAACAATATGCCTTTAATGATTTAAAGATGGTGACTTTGGATCAGGTTTTTAAAAGCTGTACTAAACAATATTTTTTTTTATTGGAAAAATATATTCTGGTATCCCGCGCCTCTTCTCTGCTCTCCGTCCTCTATTGGGAAACACTGCTATTCACTCCCTTTCCTAAGGACAGAAAGTCTCCGGTGTGACAATAAACCAGAGGCTTCTCAGCAATTTAGTACAAAGTAGATAGCAGAGGTGTCAACACGTCTTTGTTCTCTCCAGCATTTATTTTCCTGCTTGTTGAACTGTAACTATTAGAAACTGCACGGTGAAATTCGTCTTAAGCAACACTTTTACTTCTTTTAACAAGCATGATAAAAATATGAGTGAGGTGTTGATAAAATGTGCCGTTATTATCGGTTTTGGTTTTTTTTATTTTTGTCGCTTTTAAGTTTTATTCTGACATGGTAACAAATTATGGCAGTGTACTCTTTGGGCCATTTTAAAATAGAATGAAATAAACAACTACTGTTTATTTCAGGAAACTACTGAAAAAACTGCTACCGAGCCACGTACCAGTGTTTTTTTAAATTTTAGGTTACAGAAATCCAAGAAAAAGCAATGATGCTACCCTTCTTCCGAAATACCTTCTGAAGAGGAGGCGAGGCGGAGGAGGTGGGGGGGGGGGGGGGGATATTTAGCTTGTGAAGGAAAAACTCCTCAAGAAGGAAGAGGAATTGGTTTGAAGGACACATACAAATGCGAAGATTAGGGCTGGGGAAGGAAACACAAAACCCAAAGCATGAAATACATTTTTTTTAAAGGAAAAATAAAATAAAAGGAAGAAGACACAGCAAGGAAATGGCAATGAGAGAACTGAAGGCTGAAGTACAAAGGAAGGGAAATCGCCTTTGCTCCAATTTACAGACTGGTGATTGTCTGAAGGAGTTGTGCTCCCTGTCACCTAATCTCTTCCCTTGGCGGCTTGTTAGCGTTTGGCACGGGGTCTTTGCTCACAAAGCATTGTACATTCGATATTCAAAAACCCTCTTTACATATACATCACTTGCTAATTTCGTCAGTGTGTGCACATTTCAGCGACTGATAATAGGACATTGATATTTAAAGGACAAATAGCTCTGACCCATAAAGAGGCAGGAGCTCGTATTTTTTCCCTGCCAATTCAAGTCTGCTTTTTAAAAATAAAAGTTGGAATAAAAGAGGAAATAAAGTGCTGGATTTCTGCTCACAAAGAAGGACTAGAAATGGGAGGGTGAAGAATGCAATTAAACCACAAAAGTAATGTACAGAATGGCAGGTTTTCTTTATGGTAAAGCATTGTTATTCTCTATAGAGACAAATGGATAATACTGTCGAGGTGCAAACAGGACATCTTTTGGTTTTTTTGCTGCCTGCCCGTTTTTATTTTCTGAACACTGAGAGATTACATCTTTGCTTTCTTCATGCGCACAAGCCGTTTCCTTATCAAGATAATGTTTCTTTCAAGTATTTCAGATTTTCCTCCTCTGTCTCGTAGGTTTGTGCATAAGGTTCGTTGCCGTGATCTGCAGAAGCCCCAGCCCTTGGGAAGAAGTCTATCCATGGAAAAGAAAGTCCCAGCACATTTCTATAGGTTACTGAAGCGTATTTCATTCGAGTTGGTTTTCTTCCTCTTTCGTGCCTAAAATCCGCCTCGGAGATAAACCACTAGTAATTTCTTTCCTTCTTTCTTTTCCTTTCTCTTCATTTTTTTCCTTTTCTTTTTCCCCCCAAGCTTGGAATGTAAATCCTTTTAAGACTGAGCTATTTTTAGTCTTTTTTTTTTTTTTTTTCCTGTAGGTGTCCACGACTGAGCAGAGAACACGATTAAATAAACACGGGCTGTAAGTACATTAACTCGAAGAGAAGCCCGGGAAAGGGACGAGTGTTTAATAACCCTGAGACAAAGATTTATCTCGTTAAAGGTACTTCTTCTCGCTGGTCCATAGAAACTGAGGTGGCTTTGCTCAGCACAGAGGGCGTGAAAGTGAGGAAGGAGTCAGTCCTGGTTGTGGCAGAACAGGTAAAGTCTGATCCGGAGGGTCTCTGCGCCAGCCCGTTGGACTGCCCACTGTGGCAAGCCAGGCAGGAGCAGGGGTTGCTCCCAGCACTACTGAGTCCATGAGTTGGGGCAGGGTAGAGAGAGGGATGCCTGAAGGCGCACAGCAGTTCTGGTCTCGGGTAGGGATGGGAGAGGACCCTGAAGGTGTCCAGCGGCCTCAGGGGGGTACTGAAGGGGGTGGCGGCAGAGGCCGATGTGGCGCCGATGCCCATGTGGGAGTAGTACGGCAGGGGCAGGTGAGACGGGAATGGATACGGCAGGTTGCCGGTGGCCGCTGCGTGGCTCATCATGTAGGTGTAAAACGCCGGGTCGGCTGGGTGAGGCCAGGTCATGGCCAGGCGCTGCCGTTTGTCCTTCATCCTGCGGTTCTGGAACCAAACCTGCGGGGAGAGGGGAGGCAAGAGCCGTCACCCGCCGTCGCTCAGCTCCGCCCGGCCGCTGGTAACAGCCCCCTGCCCCGGGACGGTGCGGCGGACGCGGGTCTACCGGAGAGCGGAGACCGACCCCAGTTTTCCCCCTCGGAGGGAGTTGTCATCACGTACGGAGGGATCAGTTAAGCCCCTATAAAAAATCTACAGGGAGACCCAGAGGAGCAGAGCTTTTAGGCTGCTTGTTTTCCTTTCTGCTTGCTAGGGCTTGTCCTGCTGTCCCCCATCCCCCGCCCCTGGGTCCCGGCCAACCGGGCAGCTCTGCCTCCTTGGTGCCCTTTCGCATCCAGAACTACCTGGGTTGCTATCGGGTTTATTTTCATGAGCAAATGGTTTTGAAAAGGCAAAGGAAAGCGAGATGGAAACAAGATCTGCTACTGGCTTCCTCTTCCCTCCCCCAAGAGCTGAGCGAGATTTGGACTGGACTGCAGGAAGGATTAAAAGTAATCTGCTAGGGAGAGGCTGGATTAGCGGCGCTGGTCGGGATGGCTCCGGGAGCCGTGTCCCCTCTCCCGCATTGCTGCAGGGTGCGGGCAGGGCCAGGAAAGGGGCGGGAGGCGGGGGGAGCTGAGAGGGAGGGTTGTGCTGGAGAAGTGCTTCCCCGAGTTTTGCAAGGAAGTTTGGCCATATAGATTTATATCGTGCTAATTGGAAACATGTCCGAGCTGCGTGTACCTTGATGGTGGTTTCTGGCAGATTTAGAGCAGCCGCCAGCTCACATCTCCGGGGCCTGGACACGTAATTCTCCCGGTAAAACTCCTTCTCCAGACGGGCGATCTGCTCGCGGGTGAAGGCGGTGCGGTACCGGCGCATCTGGTCGCTGGCGCTGCAGGCGAGCGAGCCCTGGGAGCCGCCGCTGCCTCCGCTGCCCTTGGGGTGATCCCCCCCGCCGCTGGGGCTGCCGGCCAACGCCTCGGAGCACGGCCCTGCGTGGGGAGCCCGGAGCAACGACACACGCTCGGAGGAGGGCAGGCACGGAGGGATGCTCGCTGCCCGCCGTCCCAGAGAACTCCATTCTCCCCCCCACCCAATCCTCCCTATTAGGCTTTTCTGTGCCTGCCCGGGTGTTCTGAGGATGCTGGGAAGACATGCAAGAGGGACCGGAGAGGAGGGCAAAGAGAAGGGGGATGAAACACCGGTTAAGGGTTTGACGGGTGCTTATTCATTCTAGTTGGAAGGTAACCTGCCCCCGCCATCTCCCAACATACACATGCCGCACTGGCGGTGTCTGCCTGATGACCTCCCACTCGCTTCCCCCACTGGGAAACCGGAGGCAGGCGCCGCAGCATCCCCCGACCCTGAGCGTCTGGGAATGGCAGGTGTGCCCGCCGGCCAAGCCACACGTCTCCGCGGCCCCTTTCTCTAGGTCAGCAAGGACCCAGGAGCGGAGCAGGCAGGGATCCTTTTCTCTCTGAGGGGAAGACGAGGCCTCAGGGATCCTCTGCTCAGCCTCCAAAGCCCAGGATGGGGTATTTTCAACGAGCCTGTAAGGAACAAGGGAGGGCAGACAGCGCTCTCCCCACTTCCCGGCTTCTCCTTGAAGTGATAGAGGAACGGGGGGGTGGGAGAATTGGGTTGTTGTCAGCGTAGGGGGGTCTTTGCCGGCTGGGAAGGTGGGAATAGAGAGTGGGATGTGGGGGCAGGGGGAAAAGGGGCCTGGCCGCTGCTTTTGCTTTCAAATGCAACTCTCCCTCATTGTGCCCGAGACCAAAGGCAATTAATTCATTGGGACCATTTCCGAGCTGGCGCCACGGAGACATAGAAGTGACAAGGTAATTTGGGCCTTTTTTTTTTTTTTTTTTTTTTTTTAAGCCCAACTTGCAAACAAGGCCGTCGCTACCGCTCTTGGGGCAGGCATGAGTCGGCGAGCGATTTTACGGTCTTTATGGGCGCTTCCGCACTCGCCCGGGCACATTTCACCCTGCAAAACCACAAACAGCTCTCGGCCACAAAACCCGTTTGATCTTGCTCACACACACACACATACAAAAAAACCCGCCGGCATGGAGGATGGTAAGGGATTTCCCGGAGCATACACTGTCTAGGCGATAGGAAAGAATAAAAATAAAATAGAATAAATTGAAGAGAAGAACGGGTGGTGGTCTTGGCCAAGGGGGTCTTACGGGACAAGCCGCAGACCTGATTGCATCCGCGACGGGAAGCCTGGCTCCCCTCCAGCGTTGCGGGGGCTGCCCGGTGTCGTGTCCTCTGACTTCCAAACAAGTCTCCCGGTGGCAGGGAGATGAGGAATCAGCCAGGAAAGGAGATCACACACACACACACGCACGCACACACACACACACATTTCGCTACCCCTCGCTCAGCTGGCGAGGTGAAAGCCCCCTCCGGCAGCCCCCCGCCCCCCCCCAGTGCTGCCACCCAGCCCCGGAGCGGGCGGGGGGCTGGAGGCATGGGAAGGAGTTGGGTACCTTTGCTGTGCTGGTACTCGGCGCTCCCCGTGGCGCAGTCCGGGGTGCAGCTCACCTCGATTTCCTCATAGAAATCCGATTCAGTGTCCGAGCTGCTCTGCTGCCCTTTGCTGGAGGGGGGCTCCGAGGCGGGGGGCTGCTGTCCGGCCGAAAGCAGTGCTGCCGCCGCCGAGCGGCTCTCCGGCACCGTCCCTGTCCCTGGCAGCACCTCCACCTCCTCTTCGTCTTCTCCTCCGCCACCTCCTCCTCCTCCTCCTCTCTCCCGGGACGACAAGGGGCCAGGTCTGGGGCTGAGGCAGTTCCGATGGATCATCTTCTCCTGCGGCTCCGGAGCGGGGCTCCCCACTGCTTCGGACAAATTAGGCACCCTCTTGCCAACTAGAGCGCCAAGAGTTGTCCCCTCCAGAAACATCACCATCTCCTTCCTAGTTTCCATTGTGGCGTTGCTTAAGGGAGGGGAGAAAAAAATCCAGATCTCTTCCCCCCCTCCCTCCCGCTCCCGCCCCAGCCTTGTACAAACCCAGCAACCCTCTCCTGCCAATGCAGAGGAGCAAGCGGTGAGATAGGGTGACCTTGTGATGCGAGCGCTACACTCTGCTGTGCTGCTCTGGGAGGGATCACCATTGCCCTCTTCTTTCTAAGCTGTCATCCTCAATGGTGCAGTCGTCATTACAGTACCACCGGTGACGCCACACATTGATTGCCAGTGGATAAATAGAAACGTCTGCCATTGGGAAGATGAAAGAAGAGCCGGAGCGAATGGGCTAAATGCATGATGCACCAGGTGTAGGAGCCCGAGATGGAGAGGGAAGTGTGAAAAAGAGATGCATATGGAGCTGAGCTGCAAAGAGGTTGTAACATGCGGAGAGAGTTCCGCGGGGGGAAGCCTTGCCTGACAATTAAATAGCCCTTTGACTGCTTTAAGCCACAACCTTGATGTAGAATTGAGGCGAAGATCCCTAGATGCATCCTGGAAGTGAGAAGATACGTACTCAAGCCTCTTCCTTGGATGCATTTTTTATTGCTGGCAATCAGCTTCCGCCTAACTGCATATATAAGGCTTCTAAGAATCCTTTGCAAACTTGACGATAAAGAAACGCGCTGCTGACATTTGAATGTAAAAATAGCTTTGATTTCTTGCTCTGGGTCAACACTGGTTCCTATTCGTATAACTGTCATTGCTTTCTATTGACTGAGATTAAAGCGTTAGTTCAAAATTTGGAAATGCAATTATATACTTATTGCTTTTTACAGATGAAAAGATACAATTACTTCACTTATAACTATAGTTATTCTGTTATCTGACGTTTATAAATTGCTCTTATTTTTTCCTTTGCTGTTTCCATTTGTTCCATGATTCTTGTGCTCTTAAGAGGGTTTTATGTCTCTTCTCCTTTCTTCTTTTTAACTAATGCTTTTGCACAAATTATTATGTGCTTTCGAGGGGGGGAACTGCAAGAAGAAGCTCTGCCAAGAATAATTCGGGCTTAGAGAAATGCAAGTTAGCAAGGCCAGAGCTTATGCTAGCTAGCAGATGTTGTTAAAGCAGACATGACAAGGGCAACCGTTTGGACAGCACTTGTCTGAAACTAAGAGACCTTGCACCGTAAATACAGCGGCACACGTAGTCTTTTTGGCATATTATGATATTTCTAATGAATGCGGTAAGTATCTAAGCTTCAGTTAATCCTGCCTCACACGTGTAGTGTCAAGTCATTTTCGCCATCTGTTGTAACTAGGTTGGTCTAAATTTTTTTCTCAGAGTGTTATTGGCTAGTCAGGATACAGAAAACATTCAACCAATTACGTTCCTAACCCGGTAAGGAATTTACTGGCATATCTGAGGTGACGTTGCTTCGGTGGGGAAGAGGCAGCACAATAGGAAACATGCTGTATTTTTTCCGTTTAGCCCTGCATGCGAGGCGGGCATGATGTAAGGAGACAAACAAACAAACAAACAAACAGATAAGCATGATTCCTGGTCCACTAGATGCGGATTAAGGTGTTATCCTAGCAATAAGCATACCGGTTTCAGGGGGATAAATCAAGAATTTTTAGAGGGTTGTGGCCACCAGTCTCCCTCTCTCTGTATGTAAACAAGTATACATTTTTCCACGCAAATCCACATCATGCGCACAACTCTCTCTGGACCGTGCTGCTTTCCCTCACACGTGTGAAGTGCTCCAAAGCCTTCAGATTTCTTGGAAATTCATTGCTAGATTCAATTTCCTTTCTCTTCCTTGCCAGCTCTAGACCGGTGTGCGCCCTGTGAGGACCCGTTGCTCATCCCTGCCGCAGCCAGGCTCAGCAACGAGGGCTGTGCCAGAGCGGAGTCGGGGAAGCAGGACCAGGTCCGGCTGCTGCAGCGGGACGCTGGAAGGATGGGTGGATGGGTGGATGGATGGATAAGGTAGTCTGCCTTTGGCACTGAGCAGAGGCGGAGAGGCAGCGCAGATCCCGCCGCGTGGAGCGGTGCGAAGTGGAGCGGTGGGGCCAGGCCACGCAAGGTGAGGTGCGGGGGTGGTTCGGGCAGCGTTGTGCCCGCGCCTCGCTGGTGCCGCTTCCCACAGCTGGCGGCATAATCTCTGCGCTTGGAACGGGCAGAAGAGCAGTTTTCCTGTCCTTGGTACCTCCGAGTATGTGTGTGAATGTTCAGCTTGTCCCCAGTCCCAGGGCAGCCCCAGCCTCCCGAGGAAGCTCACTTCCAGCCTCCTTTGCAGCTCAGCCAAGCAGCCGTGTTGGAAGAGGCGTGCTGTTGTCTGTGGCGGACGGAGAGCATCTCCGTATCACAGTGAGTTTGCTAGCAGCAAGAAGACGTATACTCACGTCTGTTTCTAAACAAAACAGTAAGCGGGAGCTGAATTCTGAGTAGGAGGGAGCGCTCCCAGGGTGGACGTTGGAGACGATTGCGGGGAAGTTGATGGGAAATCCTCTGTCTGGCAGACTGGAGCCCTGGAGATGGTTCCCGTGGATTATGCTGGCCGATCCCCCCGAAATTTTATTATCTTCTTTTACGAGTCACTGCTGTCTCCTTCCTCACCCCATTCTTAATCCGTTCCCACCAGGAAGTCACCCATTATGTACTTCGCGTCGGAAGTTTTGTTGAACCCGGGACGGTGGTCATTGTCACGGGCGGTTGGACTCACCCCACAGCAGCACAGGCTGAGGTGTACCCCCGCACGGACAGATGCACACCCCCGCACACACGCCTTTATTTCCCAAGGGTAAACACAGACTGTTTAAAGGCCCGAGTGGGGTCTAAGTAAGAAAGAAAGGAAAAAAAAAAAAAAAAGGTACTGGAATTTTTGAGGTCAATTTAGATTGTATTAATTAAGGCTTCCTAAAATGTGTATTTTCACATCCCCCAGGAGCAGTACTGCCGCAATAGCCCCTCGCACGTCAACAAGCCGGTGGCGCGGAGTGGCGGAACGAAGAGCCCCGTCCCGGTCCCTACTGCGTCTGAGGAGCTTTGCCTCGCCGGGAATGTGGGGTCCGGTGCACTGCCTTCTGTCTAGTGTTTCTCTCAGATCTGTCATTCCCAATTTGGAAGGAGACTCACTCATTTGGGATTAATTTCCAGGCAGATTGAAAGTGTATCTCTATGGATTGGTTCTTTTTTTCTCTGCCTGTTCCAGACAGAGATTTAAAACCTATTCTCTGTAGCTCACTAGGTCACAGCCAGGCTGTCATAACTATCTTCAAAACTTTTCAAACTGATTTATTTCTCAGAGTACAGCTTTCCCTGCTGACGTACGGCCAAGGCGAGATCAGGACGCCGAATCCTGCCCTAACGTTGGCTAAAAGGTAGCCCCGTATATGAAAACCAAACGAAACACAGACACACACTTCCCAAAACAAGGAAGTGATAGGGAGACTTTAAAACATTACTGGAGTGATATGCTCATAAATCAGGCGTTTTCCATGAAAGTGCTAACCGTGCAAAAGGAAAGGCACATCACACTCTCCTTCCCCGCGGGATATTTATTTTCTTTCGCCGGTCAACAGGGTGTCAATAACTTTTGACCGATACTGTCCAACTACAACTGGGAACCCATGATGAGTTTCTCTAAAAATAAACCCTGAAATCTTGTCGTCTTTAAAAAAAGGAAAAAAGTTTAGACAGCCCGCGGAACGATTTAGTGCTGCAAGAATTGATACGTAGTGCAAATGGGTAACCAAACCAGAAAACCTATTTTTAAATTTTTAATGGGTAGTGTTAACAATAATGGCGTAATTATCACTGTTTTATTAAGGCTATTTTTTACGACATGATTAGAGGTGGAAAGTTTGGAAAGAAGAGAATAATAGGCGCATTATTCTGGGGTGTAAAGACAAGCTGGTACAATGACAGCACATAACACGTAAGTGGCGTTGAGGAGAGAGAGGAACAGAGCCGTGAGTGGGATGTGCCTAGGAGAGCATGTACTGGTATTTACAGGATCCGATCCAGGACACGTTTCTGCCTCCATGCACCACTGAATGCCGGATACCGGCACCTCTGCCTGTTCTGGATCCTTTTTTGTTTTTTTTAACTTGTTGGCTCTCCGAAGCAGCGTTTCCCTGTCACTGCAGGAAGTTCTGGAGATTTTTACCTTTTTAGACCAAAACCGGGAGAAGGGAGGGGGGGAAGAAGGAGCGGGTAAGGACACGATTCCCGCTTCTAGGACATTCACGACACGTTTGCCCGTGGAAACTAGGTCTGCTGCTCTACTGATGTCAGTGAGTAAATCGTGTAGGAATTTGTGCTTTCGATTTCAATTGCTACCACTTCCAGACTCGTCGAGAACTATAAAACTGCGGCAATCTTTTAATGTTCAATGAGCAGTAGAAACACGATCTGCGTGGTAGACTCCATGATTTGAAAACAAAAAAAAAGATTTCTGGTGTGCATTTAATTCGGTGGAAGGCAGATAAACGAAAATCGACGGTATTTCAGTGGGTCCTGCGACTAGACTTTTTTTTTTTTTTTTTTTTTTTTTTTTTTTTTTAAGATATGATTTTATAAGAACTAAGCTTGCAGTCCTCCGTGCTGTGCAACTTCGCGACTTCCCCCGGGGGCTGACGGCGTCGGCTGAAACCTCGTACCCCGAAGCATCTCTTAGAGAAACACCGAGGGGTCTCAGGGGATCTTTAGGTGCCCAAAGGAAGAGGCATAAGGAGGGATATGGCATTACCAAGAGAAAACCACAGGCATGCCAGAGGCGAACACACATCCTTTCATCGCATGTAGTATTTTAGTGTCCTGCTTTATTAAAAGAAACAGAAGGCCCAGCAGGGGCAGAGAGGACCGATGCTGCCGGCTGGGGCGCTGACTCCGAGAGCTGCCCAACCTCCCCGTCGGGGCGCCGGCACCCATCCCGGCCCCACCGCCAGCCGCCCTCCGGGACACCCTGCTATTTCCTCCGCTGTCGCTCCCGGGTAGGCGCCAGTGCCCCGGAGAGGCGGTCTCCCGGCCTTTACCAGAAAGAAATGGTTGAGACGAGGGGCGTTTGCAGTGCACGGTGTCCTCTGTGCCTGCTGTAAGCAAGCGGCGCACGGCCAGAGCAGTGGCTCTCTGCGCCCTCTTGCAGCCCGTCACTTACCAGCCATGCTGGCAGCGTTAGGCCTAGTTTTGCCCCAGATAGGCCAAACCCTGGTATTTTCATGGGGATGAAGATATTTTTACGAAGAGCCTTATGAACAGCTATGGAGAGGGACATAGACGTGGTTCAGAGCGTTGGAAACTGTTGCTAAGAGGTGGAAACTGCCTACAGAAAACAGTTGAAAAAGCCCTCGATCATATACCTTATCCTAGAGACCCTTATCATCCCTAGCGAGGGTGTGACAAATCCCTACTGAAGATTCCTTTGGAGATAAAGGTGTCCAAGGGGCACAGGATCTGCTGAGGAACCTCTCGCCATTAGGGAAATTCCAGAAGTGGGTATTTTACTCCAGAGACCCAACAGTGTGTCTCTTGTAATGAAAGGTTGATTTCCTCTTTGATTTGAAAAGAAGCAGATCTGACCCATGGGAACAAATATCTTTCCTCTTGTTTTCTCTTTATACACATCATGAGACTTCATTTAAGATGACAAGGAATGGAAAGCTATATATGAAACAAGCAAATGAAAAGGAGGAATAGAAGAAGAAAAGAAAGAAAAGAAAAGAAAAGAAAAGAAAAGAAAAGAAAAGAAAAGAAAAGAAAAGAAAAGAAAAGAAAAG
>JAYRBT010000082.1:33182754-33227399 GCA_036023395.1 Myiotriccus ornatus | reverse complement strand
AAAGAAAAGAAAAGAAAAGAAAAGAAAAGAAAAGAAAAGAAAAGAAAAGAAAAGAAAAGAAAAGAAAAGAAAAGAAACCCCAGCCACGTAGGACACCATCTCAGTAGAAATTCTCTCACTCTTCACTGAGGCTGAGTGTCCTTAAAGAAAGCAGTCACATGATGCAGAACATTCACCTCTGCCTCATTCAAACTCTCCACCAAACAAACACTCATAAAAACTCAAATATGGACACGGAAGGCATGTTGAAAAAAAGTTTTACCTAGTTTTTACAGTGAAGAGTGAATGTTAACCCCTTAACCTCCAGTCCCACTTTTAAAAAACTTCATCTAGAGCTAGCCAAGTTGAGATCATCATCTGTTCTCACTGTGCATCCTAATATCAGTTTTGTCTGCCTGGTTTATTTTTGTCTTGCAGCTCTGTACATGGCCCTCAGGAATGAGGATGTGACTCCGCAGGCTGGATGTGTCCCACAAAAACAAAACATCCACCCTGACTACCTGAGCAGTGGTCAAGTGCTTCAGCACACTCCCTGACAGAAACGTCCAGGTTTGCACCCTGGGTACTGGATCCCCAATGCCTGACCACTTTCTCTCCCCTGTCTGTGAAATCCTTGCTCCCCTGGACAAGGACAGAGGTAATTTAGCTGCGTGGAGAAGCAGGTAATGCACACAGAGCAAAATCAGTGACCTGCGTTGATGGGGATCCTTCTCTGTTGGCCCATTTTTCTCCTCTGCACTCTCAGAGCTCAGCTCTGGGCACACCATGCATATCCTGTCTCAGATGACTGGAAGATAGTAATCAGGGCAAAAGCAGAAATGTAGAAAATGTTCACAGCAAGTTATGGGTTTCTGCCAGAGAGTTCAGCCCAAGAATAAGTAGGAAATTCTGAGTTTGTCTAAAAAACTTATACTGAGGCAAATAAAATTCCTGGAATCAGATTAATTTTATTTTCTTTTCCCTTCTTGGTTCATGCATATTTACAAAGAACACAGAAATTTCTCTTAAACTACTGACCGACTTCTCATCCTATCTACCAGTACCAGTAGTTTCTGACAAACATTTCATCCGAGTTTTTCGGTCACTGAGGGCCAGAAACAGTGACAGGATGAAGTGAAGAAAGAGGCAACCTAAGTTACCCACCGCTGTAACAGAACTGCATTGACTCCTTGAGGCTCGTATACCAGTAATGCCGAATGTTACCCCGCCTGTCCCCCTGCTACACCCGGGCACAGTGGCATAGCACTGTGGGGTGGCCATGCTCTTTGCCTAGGAGGGCTCGTTTTTCAGGCCTCCCGCTTCCCAGGCTGAGCTCAACGGGGAAAAATCTGCCTCCACACGGATCCCGAGGTAGGCCTGACCTCCACCATATCGCTCCCAGACTCGTAGAGAAAACTGCGGCCTGTGTGGACGCCCACCGAGATGGATTTCTGCCCAGGTGGTCCCACCGGACACCCGGCCTGCGGGGGATTGTGCTGGTCTGCGGGAAGAACCACTGCAGCCACAGGGAGGCTGAGAGACAGATCATCACGTTTCTGCTGGGAATCGGGGGCGTATCGGTATTGCGTGGAGAGAAAAATCTGGACATGTTCATGTGATTGTGTTGGGTTGTCTGAGAATGGGCGTGAGAAAAGATAACGTTAGGAGTGAAGCCCAAGGGCCCGGGCTTAGCTGTATCCGCGAGAGAAAACGAGCACGTACTGGGAAACCCCTGCAGAGAAAGGCAGGGGCTTGTTTCTCATGCAGTGCAGAACTGAGCAGGGCACGGCTTAAGTAATGTGAGGGGTGCAGCAAGTAGCCACGGCGCATGGGGCAGGCATGGCAGACGGGGGCAGCTGCTCAATCCAGGGCTTCCCTGCGCTGCTTGTACCGTGCTGTATGGGTCTGTTTCTCTGCTGGCTTGTCGCACACTCTTTCAGAGAACCATCTCGCAGGAGCTAATCCCGAAGTTCCCAGACGAGTCGCTTCAACAAAGGAGACGAGGAGGAAACACGACACAGCCCCAGGGGCATGGGGATTCGGGGGAAGACGGAGTCCCTGCCTATCCTGGACAGCTCAGGCCTCCGCACGGCTTCCCACTCCCGCCCGCGCCCCCGGCTGCAGCCTTGCTTCCCGCAACGCCAGTCGCGGCATCTCCCCTCCCTCCCACCCTCCCAGACGGCGGTCCCTGACTGTGATCACCACGGCCCCTACACTAACTGCTGTCTTCTTGCGCCCCCCACTGCTGATGGGCCGCAGAGATGAAAGGAGCCAAGCCAGACCGCTCGTCCTCCCGCTGCCGGTTTTTTTTCTTCCTTTTCTTTTTTTTTTTTTCTTTTTTTTTTTTTATTCTTTCCTTGTGCTAGTGAAGAGTATATGAGAAGGAGTACGGAGGGCAGGCAGCACGTCCGACGGCTCCCACCCGTGGTGCCGGGACGCTGGAGGTTACCCCTGCCTTCCTCCCGCGGGCAGGGAGTGGCCCACCGGGGCAGCGGCCTCCCAGGCGGCCGGGTGGTATCAGCACCGCCCCGCGCCTGCCGTCCCGCGGGCACTGCTTCGCAGTCCGCGGCTAATGCGCTGGTTCTTTCATAAATGACGTCATCCTCACCAGCAGCATCCCTCTATGTCAACACGATTTTGCCCAGTCCAATTTAAAACCGTCGGAAAACACGCCCAGGGAGAGAAACCGCTGCTGCAGGTAAAACCTGTAAGCGATGAACTCAAACAGGTCCTTCTGGGGCAGTACCCGGGGAAAGTCGCGGCATATAGCAGCAGCGTGGCTGGAATAGTCTCATATTCTCCTGCTCCTGTCGGAGGGTCTGCGAGAACCCAACGTTTCCCACAGGCGGCCAAGGGCTTAGATGTTCTGAGCCTGAATACAAGGAAATATGCCTTTTTGCTTTAATCGCGCTCGTTGACCTCTGCTAAGACATGATATGTTCTCCCCGTTTAGAGCTGTGGTGTGTATGCCATATACCACATCTTATCCCGTACGTCCATACATATATATACACGAACACGCACACATTTATGGCATGTCTGCGTATAGAAACGTTCTTCACGCTCTTGCTCTTCCATTAAAATCCAGTTTTGAAAAATCTGCTCAAATCCGGAAAGACTACAACGATACGCCAGTACATGCCTTCTACTGCGTATACATGGCAACCTGTAGGTGTTTGTCGTTTCCAGTCCACAAAACTCGTTTTGAATGGTTTTGGTCTTGCTGCCAACCAGCAGTTAAAAAAACCCACCCAACTACTGTAATAACAATCAAAGCATGTGCAAGGAATCCTTTCTCGATTAGCGCCTTTCTTACCATTTTTCTAGCTAGCCTCATAAGAAACACGAATGACTCGACTGAATTAACGTCCTTCCCCGGTTAGCACTGTCACGGAGTGGTTCCCTAGGGAAAGCTTTGAAACACTTTCATATTGGGGGGTTGCTTCCCCTCTATAGCTCTTCCCCCTAGACCATGGGATTCAGCCCCCACTCATGTTTTGGGAGAGCGAACGCAAAGCCCATAACCCTCAGGAACCAGAGTCCTCGCCCGGGCATTTGGGGCGATCCGAGGACGGAAGGTCGTTGGGACCCGCAGCCGCCCACGCCCACCCCCAGGTGGGGAACATTTCAGGCACCGCAGTTCTTCAGAAAAGCCCTACCTAACCTACGGAATTGGTGTGTTTCTCGAGAGAAAAGGAAGGGAAAGGGAAGAGAAAGAGAAAAAGAGCCCTCACAACTCAGAGAGAAGAAGCAGAATAAAAAGTTGCAAGGGAAATGTTTCCTGACATCCAGGCAGAGTGCAGGAAAGTCACTGGAAATTGGATTAAAGCTGAAAGCGTGTGCTCCAAACCACCCCCCGGTGCGGGGAAGGAAGATGCCTGGGGGCTACAGAGGGGAGAGACGAGGGATGGGATCTCGCAGTTTGCCCCTTCACGGGCAGTTTTGTCCCGTCACGCGCGGGTTTTGGATTAAGGAATCAAACCGCAAATCCACTCCGATCGAGCAGCAAAGGGCTCCCTGCAGAGTGAGATGAGCTCACTGCCCGCTGTGCTCCGCAAGACTTCTCCCGGGGCAGCTGGAGGGAGCCGCCCGGCTTTGCGGGAGACGATGTGTTGATAATTGCCTGGAGGTTATTATCGTACACATCCCTCCAACAGAGACAACGATATCGTTCGGATCCTGCCCCTGGCCCTGAAACCGGAGGGGCTGTAGGCGGCAGAGAGCAATTAAGCCCCTTCCGTGTTTTTTTTGCCCCCAGGGCGGCATCACGAAGGGCCCTGGGAAAGCGGCTCCGGCAGGCGAGGAGGCCTGAAGGCAGGACCTCCGGCCCCGCAGCGCTGCTGGCCCCTGCCGGGAGGGAGTGGGGGAGCCCCGGACCCTACAGCATCTGCCGGCATCTGCCTCTTGGGCACAGCGCTAAGGGGCGAGCCACCCTCTTTGAAACCGGGACCTTATCCTCTACAAGGGGCATTCTTGCATGGAAGGGAGCAAAACAACTTCGCGGTGGCCTTTGGATGGGGAAGGGTAGGGAGAAATCTCTCCTCAACCCTGGTCTGTCTTTCAGCTGGCTGTTTCTGGAGCTATTTCCTGCACCAGTCCTCCACCCTGGCGTTAAGGGGAGGATGTGCCTGGCTGGCCAGGACCATATTTTCTCTGTCCAGATAGGAAGTACTTCCAGTGCAGAAAATATAACGACTGATGCTGTAAATACAAAGAATCCTATGAAGATCCCATTCCCCTGAAGCTATGGGAGTACCACGGACAGGCAGAATTATGATCTCTACCTCCCTTCAGTAAGCTGCATGGCCTGCTTGGCTGGTCATCAGCATCCTCTTGGCCCAGGAGCACCAAGGGCAATGGTTTGGAGCCCAGACTATGCAGCTGGTCCCAATACCAGTTTGGCCAGAGCCTGCCCTCTGTGACCTCCATGAGCTTTGGGTGTAGCAGCAGAAATGACTTCTCTCTCCCACAGGCTCTTCCCCAAATGCTAAAGACACCATGCCAGAAATATTTTGCTTTACACTGCCCAAGCAAAAGCTGATTTCCAGAGCCCTGGTGGGGCTGGAAAAATTTCTGCCCTTGGGTTGGAGTTCTCAAGCAGAGCACACAGGGGAGGTACCAAAACCATGTGTCTGAGGTGGCTGCCACACGCAACACAGAGCAGAACAGCCATCCTCACATTTAATTTTTTTTTTTAATGACAACATTGCTGTGTGTGCTTGTATAAATCCTCAGTGATTTCACAGCTCCCCACGGTAATATCACCAGGCTGACTCTTATGATTTCCTCCACGCCTGCACAGTTTTAGATTTATAGGTCTCTTACATACTCATTCACAGAAATAAAAAGGGTGGGAGTGGAGAGGACTTGATTTCTGGCTGCTTCCTAAGTTTTCCATGCCAGATCCGTGCAAGATCTAGGGCTTTGGAAATGTGGGTTTGTAAACCAATCCCTTAACTTATTGCTCCCAGGTTAGGGGGTTAGGCACACACTCGCACGCTCACATGCACACACAAACTCATGTCTCATGAAGGGTTAAAATCTGTTTAAAGTGCTAAAAGAGCATGTTGGAAAAGGAAAAATAATATTTTTTAAAAAAGACATAAAGGCATTCAAACCCCCAAAAACTTGAGTACTCTTGAAAGAATCTTTGCATGGCAGATGCAGTAATCCCATCTAATAACCACTCTGGTGCCTGATAGATCAAAATTCTCCTGGCCCTAAGAAATCTGAACTTTGTATGGATTAGGATGAAATCAAATGGGTATATCAGCATGAAAATTGGACAGTGGAAGAGCAGCTGCTGAGAGGGCCAAAGGGTCTGATTTTCCAATCCAGCCACCAGGAGCTGAAGGGAAGCCAATGCATGTCATGATGATGACAGGGAATCAAGAAAGAAGTGTCCTAAACTTGATAGTTCTTTGAATAGGGGGGAATCCTCAGCTCATTTCTCTCTACAGGGATGTTACTCGCTCTCTTTACTCCTTAGCTGTTTGTCAAGTGCTTTCCTGCTGATAGCACAACATTTAGAGACACCCTGTCTCTACCTCCCCCACAAGAAATGTCTCTGCAACAGATCTCGATGGGGTAGATGCCCTAAAATATATCCAGTGTGTCTTCCTAGATCTCTGACACATAAAAGGAGATCTTCATTTGTCCCAGTGAAAGTGATCTGGAACACAAACCAGTTCCTCTTTTCTGAGGCAGGATCACATGTATGAGTTAAGGATGTTCCAAATGCAAATGTAGTGACTTCCAAGCCCTGCAGGGAGATGAAAGACACCAGTCTGTATATATGCCCACAGACTGTATACTCCATGTATATTCCGTGGTACGAAACCTTCACACTAGTAAGAGATCATTCCTAAAGCACAGTAATCTCCATTCAACACTGAAGAACAGGAGTTTCCAATGTGCAAGTACCTGCTTTTAGATACACTTTGGGTGCACTATTAAAGGATTAAGCCCTCCTCTTACCTCAGCATCCTGTCTGGAAGTCTTTGCACACCCTTTGTAGAGTAGAAGTTAATCAAAGCAGTTCTTATGACTTCTACACCTCACAATGAACACAGTAGTGGACATTTGTATTGGTCTAACCAACAACTTTCAGAGGGTTTTCCTATATAATAAAACCAGAGCACTGGCTTTCAGGTGCCTACGTACGATACAACAGAGAAGGTGGATCTGACCTATGAACCAGGCAAGTTGACAGAGTAATTTGTACTTTGGAATCCGTAGAACTTGTGTGACACAGCTCAACATACAGACTATTCTTGATGACTGGAGGGCGAAGACTTGTTCACACGTGGAAATGCTGAAGGATGTCCACACAGGACCTGCTGTTCTACCACAGATCCACACCCCATCTCAGCCCAAGGTGAATTTCCTGGTTTGACAAACCTGAGCTGCCAGTGGAGATAAGGAAGAACACAGGAACTTGTTCAGAACAAGAATGTTCACGTTTGGAGGTACTGAGGGAAGGCCATTGTGTTTTAAACTGAGATCCTATCTTAATTTGCATAAGCTTTCAAGAGTAGGCGCTCATTAGAACAATGTGATCCTTTCAATAACTTCCTAGTTCAGCATGACTGTCTTCTCTTGGTTTGCAGTAAGTTCATCTAATCTAAATGTAATTAAATGAAACTCAGCTGAGATAAAGGGCTCCCACAAGTCTCCATGTAGATTCTCATCTCAAACCACAACCCAGACCAATTCCGCAAAGAGGTTGGATATAAAGTGTTGAAACTAATTTCTTTTGAAATGGAGGAGGCCTCAGCTGAGCAGGGAAGAGCAGGTCACCCTCAGTGTGCCTGACAGGCAACTCCAGCAATGATGATGTGCTCAGCTGTAAACTACCACCTTGCAGCTATGACAGCACAACTGATGGACACAACATCTCTTAGTGCATTGCAATGAAATGGAAAATAAGATTATAGAAACCACTGCTGGAACACACTAATTAGTCTCTCTAATTCCTGAGCTCTGACAGCTTTGCTGACAAGGTGGAAGAGCTAGCTACCTTCATCTGCTTCACTCACAGCTACTGTTATTAATTAACCTAACATGATTTCAGTTTAAATTAACACACCAGATGCCATGGCTGAGGGATGGACATCCCCTTTTTTACAGCTGGATTGAAAACAGCAGTAACCTCTTGATCTACATCTGCTAAATCCAAGATGAATTATCAATCACATCCCTCAGTGAAATGCTGTATTGTGTGGACATTCCTGCTTAAGTACTTGTGCACACTTATGTATCTCATTTCTGTATAAAGAGTTTTTTAATCATCTGGAGGGGAATAAATATACTGGGTTTATAATGGCCCAGGACTGGGCATGTCACATATTGAGTCGTTTAACCAACCATTACTTGTCACTTTACCTATGCAATTGGATGGGCAAGAGCTTAGTTGAAGTGACAGGGTATTTTGCTCTGGTCAAGGCAAAAAATCCACTTCAATTTTATGCATCCTCTGGCAGCCTTTGTTCTCCTACCATTTCTGGTGCACATTGGAGCTATTCCATGAAGCCTGTTTTGGGTAATTCAGACAGCAGAGGCCGTGGCTGTACTTCAGTGGCACTCACACATTGTATGGTGTTGTGCAGGGTATTGCAGGGCTGCTCCAAAACAGGATAAATCACTTTCCAGCAGTGCCTGATTCTGTGACATGGATTTTGGGTGGAACTTCATGATGTATTTTAACTGTTTGAAGAAGGATATTTTTTATCTCAGTGAAAAAACACAACCGTTTAGACATCACTGGAGTGTGGATGATGAATTTAGGAGGAGAGCGGGAGCCAGGAAATCTGGAGTTTTTTCCTGTCTGCCTGCTAGCTCTGTGGCCTTGGGCAAGTCCTAGTCTGTCTGACTCCACTTCCTAGCCTGTTAAGTTGGGATAATATTAGTTACTCCATGGTGATGACTGCAGTAGTGACCAGTTATCAGTTTTTCTAAGGAGTAAAAGCCCAGCTTTGAATATTATTGCTTGTAGTATTTTAAAGAGAAACAATGTCTTTGCTATTCATATTGATATTTGATGATTATAAGAACAACCCATCCCTTTACCCTGTTCATCAGGATCACTTTACAGTAGTCCTCCAAGAGTCTCTGGAAAAGGGACAAATAAAGTTTGTAACACAATTCATCTGCTTAAAAGGATCCCGGGCATTATGCAGCCGCTGTGCAACATCTGAATTGGAAACAACCTAGTTGTCACTAGAGCAGATTTTAATCGAAAGAACAAATAATTTTTTAATGGCAAAGCTTCATGTTTTTCACTTGCACTTCTATTTTGTACCACCTTTTTTCCCCCCTATTCTGATTGTATTGAAATTTTTCCTTTCTTCCTCTAAGGAAATCAAAAGGAAACTCCCAAAATATTGCAGTTTAAACATTGATTTCAGATTTTCTAATGAAAAAAGTTTTATTGTCAGCTCTGTTTCAAGCCACCTGTCTCCTTAAGCAGATGCTGGCCAGGTAAGCTGCTGTCTTGTATTTCCCAGTTCTTTCGTTGTTTACCCAGCACTTCTTTTCCTACATGTAGATGGAAAGCTCTGCAGGGCAGGGCATATCTCAGTGTTCTCTGCTTTATCCATGCTCCACAAGTCCTGTTTACAGTGCTAAGGAACAACAGTAGCAATAACAATGAAAATATATGATTAAGTGATCATTAGCTCTAATAATTCTTGACACTGGAGGAGTGACTGGACGCCTCCTACTATCAACCTGCACAAAGGCAAGCTAGATCTGCCTGATCCACGTGGAGCATCAGGCCTGTTCTGGAGCAGGGTTAGTGCAGGCATTCCTGTCCATCCTACGTCTGGTATTTTACACAGTGGGGTGGGAAGCTGGATCAAAGGGCTCAGACATAGTTCTGGGTCTTTAGAGGTAGCAAGTATTTTCTCCCTGCAACACCACTGCTTGGCTCTGTAACACTAAATAAATCTAAAGTATAACCCAAACCCTCTATGAAAGTAATGTAAACTTCCAAGATCTGTAACCAATGCTTTGCACTCTCTTATGTTCTGTGGTAGATTTTATTGCAAGGCTTCATAGAAAGACATTTATTTATGCACACATCCTGGGTAGGACAGTGTTGTATGACAAGTGTCTGTCTGGAGGAAGCCATAGCAAGGCCATCATGACTAACATTTTGTGGAAAACAGCCTTTCTTTTTAATCCTGTAGTCTCTGGTTACTCCCATTCCATTTTCCCAATTCCAAGCCTTCCCTCTCGTTGCTGCCATGGTGCCCCTCTGCACTAGCCAAGTGAGTGTGACAGAGCTTGCATATCTCATGTAAAAATGAACTTTGATGACATGGAATGACACAGCCCAAATCTTTGTGTAGCTTACCCATGGAACTCCCGACGCTGGTTTCACAGCACCACATGCATGGAAGGTCTGACTCTGCAACACCTGGCCAAAAAACATTCCAATTTGCGTGAACGAAGGCAGATTACTGCAGAGGGACTGGCTTGGAAGACAGCAAATAACTTGTTTGGAAAAAGCATTGCAATGCTGAGATGAGCCCCCACTGACATGTCTCCACCAGCTGGGAAAAGGAACTCTTGCAGGAACATGAGGTGGATGCAAAAAAGTGTTCAAGCCTTTGGTCATGCCCTAGCTGGTGTTACAGGCTGTGGGCAAGCATGCAGTTCATCATCTGTGTGGCTGTAGCTGATCAGGATTGCCAGGTTTGCATCTTTAACAAGGCACGCGCATGAGCTGAATATAAAATTGAGACAGGAGAAGAGAGAAGCAGCTGCTGGGGCCGATGACCACTGATCCTTTCCATGTGAGGGGGTAACCTTTGGTAACCCTGGCCCCATGTCATGTGACAGGGCCAGGAAATAAACTCCGGGCTCTTACCAGCACTCCTGTGCATTACACCTTTATTGCAGTGATGACAGGTTGATGGCTACACTGAAAGGTTCTTTTCCTTTGGGGAGTCCTGTCCAATGTTCAGTTTTATCCGTCCATAAATGCTAAGTAGTGTGGGGTCACTGGGAAAGGTTCTTGCTCCCCCTCCAACCCCCACATTTGAAGACTGGGACTGGGAAAGGGGCCCCTCATCTGCCTGTCAAAAGCCACTACCTCACTGTCATCATGGCCAATTTTCTTCTCCCTGGAAGTGGAGAAACTTACCTCTGTTGAAGTCTTTCAGGATCCTCCTTCCCTCTCTCCCTCTCGTATCTCACCCCATTTCATCCCTACCCAGCATACTAAAATACCCGTCTATTGCTGTGATTTTGTTGGACATCAGGAGAGAATATGGCTCAGACACTCTCATTTTAGATAACTCCCCTGGCAGAGTGAAGAATACTGTAACAGTTCCTCTGCTTAACAGTTTTTACTATTACTTTATTAAGGACTCAATATGTTTCAGTATTACTATAAAGACAGAGTTGATGCAGAGACACTGGGAAAAAAGGAAATCAGGAGTTCACTGAAGAAAGAAATAAACTAGGAAGTATGGTAATTACAATTTGTGAGCTCACCAGTCTTTTAGTGCTATTATTCTTTCTTTTATTCCACCCCTCACAGCCCCTAGTTCTCTTTTAATTACCACTCGTGGGAAAGGTAAGCTGACCAGTTTGATAATTCTCAGTGCCACAAAAAGTGGTACAAACAAGTTCAAACTGGAGATCCTAAAAGCTTTCTCTTTGCATAAGACAAATTTATAGCTTGGAAACTAAATATTTGTTCAAAGAACTGTTGAAGGTGTTTGAGCACACAGGAGAGATGAAATGGCAGATTAAATATTTCATTTACATGCGATATGCATGGCATTCAGTCCTATCCTAATTCTTCACCTGTTTTCTGAAATCCTTTCACAAATACAAGACATTTCACCTCACTGTTGTTATTTTGAGTGGCTTTTAGGTTCATTTCATTTAACTATTTTGTGTTCCTGTGTAGAAGTCTCCAGGGAAGGGTGCAGACCCTGGTCGGTCCCTAACGGGAGTGCCACAGACTGCAGGAGGGTTGATTTCCTCTTCAGCAGATATTTCCAACGTGCTGCTACTGAATAAGGATGCGACTTCGCCAGAAACTGGATCTGACTCCAGTGGGCATGCAGATGGTCTGTGGATAAGCTCCATAGGAATGGCTATAAATAGAACAAACAAGCAAACAAATAAGCTAATGACCCTTCCTACCATAGGACAAAATTTCTACAGTGGAAACAGGGTTCTGAGATTTTGGAGCTTCTAGGTGTTCAGTGCAGTGTTTACTCTTGCACGACAAGCCATACAAAATGGACTTTATCAGAGCCTCGGAGCCATTGCCATGTCTGGGTCTTTTTTTTTTTTTTTTTTTTTTTAATTCACTGAGCTATCATGAACTGTGATCTTACAGCTTCCCCAACCAAAGCGGCACAACAGTGTGGCAGAGATCCCTCCTGTACATACACTTGTGCACACATCCACACACACACTGTTTACTCTTTCTACTTCCTAGCAGAACTATAGAAAAGGAGAGAGCACTTATATAATGTCTCGCAGTCTGCTTTTGAAAGGAATACACATATTTATCCACAGGTTCAGGTGACGATTTCAGCATAGAAAGTACATGTAAACATGCAGATTTGTACTTCATCCATAGTTTATTAGAACAAAAGGTATTTCTTACTCATACTTCTAATACAAAAAAAGATTAAAACAGTACCAAATGTGAGCATTAGTGACTTTCAAAAGGGGTTTTTATTCTTTATGCCCTAAATGCCTAAACTTAACGTTTTGACGTGGCACACAAGCTGTGATCATAAAACGAGTTTTACTGGGAAGCCATGTTTTCTTCTTGTATATCAGACTTATTTTAATTCATTCTGGGTAGGTTCCAAGCACTGTGTTAGAGATTAAAGGCAACTGCGCACCCCAATTAGCAGCCAGCTCTTTCTAAGTAAAAATATTTTCTGAGGGGTGAGATGAAAGTGAAATAATTTCAGTTCATTAGTAGTAGAGAGCTTGGAAGGGTTATTTTTTCACTGAACAGTTATACCTTAATTTTGAGCCCCTCAAGATTTGAAATGAGTGACCACGTAAAAATGAAACCCAGTGCAAAAATACCCCTCCAGGAATTGCTTTCGATAGAGCAGTCGAGCTCTCCAGTAAAAAGCATACTGACTAGTAAAATGTTGTGACTGTACACGGCTCTGAGCTCTCCAGCAGAAAATCTAGCTCTGGGGCACTAATCTCTCCATCTTTCATACAAAACTTTTCAACTGAAGTTGTGGTGGAGGCCGTAAAAACTATTGCTTCCCTTTAACCAAGGCAGCAGAAAATTCACGCTGTTCTAGGGGGACAGTCAACTGCGAGGCTGAAAATAAACGCGCTCAGAGGCACTTTACCATCTCTTTCGGAGTATGACTCCTCTGTGCGAGTGTAAATCCTGCCTTGTGCACTCAGTAAGCGAGAGTTTTTCCCTTCGGAATAATACGGAGTTTATCAACAAAAAATTGAGCAAATAAATCTCGAAAGTTTATTTCAGGAGTGTATTTTACACCTGAAAGACTTGCTTTAATTTTCACTTTTTCACAAAGGCCTATAAATCTTACTTTGCACCCCCGTAACCTTCTGCAGAAAAAAAAAAAAAAAAAAAAAAAAAAAAAATAGCAGCGTCGGCCACAGCAAAACAGCCGGGTGAACACAGCCCACCCAGCCCCATCGCGGCGGCGATGGGCTGAGCAGACCTCCGAGCGGGCAGGCGCGGGGTGAACGCTGCCCGGGGCAGTGCCCGCGGGCACCCCAGCTACCCTTAGCCTCGTTTGCCAGAGCCCTCCCCAGTGCCTCGGCCTTGGCCGTCCTGTCCCCTTCCTGACACCCCGGGGTAAATCTCCGGCGCCTCCTATTAATTTTCTAATGAGCAGAGTCGGGGAAGGCGAGTCACCCACCGGAGTTACCCCTCTCAACGGGATCCCGTCAGGGACACCAGTGACTGATTTATTTACCATCACTGTTTTACTAGGCAGTGTTCGCTTCCCGAGAAACTTCGGGCGTCTCGGCTGCATATTATTTGGAAATATCTTTGAAAATACCCCATATGCCCCTCCTTTCACCAATCGTAACACTTCTTTGATTTGAAGGAAAGAAAGCTTAGATCCTGCCTTTTATTGAAACCAGCGGAGGACCTTGGGAGGAGGGAGCGGGAGGGAGGAGAAAAGGGGAGGGGGAGCAGGGCTGGGGGCAGCCGTCGGTCGGCATTAATCACAGATACATTTTGTCAAGAGAAGACACTGCCGATGTGTGCGGCGCTCATGTTTCTGCGGCCGCGGTCCCCGCATCACCTGCAGCCCCGCAGCCGGGCCCTGCGCGGGGAGCGGGGCAGGGCCACCGGGAGCGGGGCAGGGCCGCCGGGCCTGCGCGGGGAGCGGCGGGGCTGCCGGCACCTGCACGGCTCTGCGTCCCTCCCGTCGCCGAGGTCGAGTAACACGCGGGATTACGGACTAGGGTGAGCCTGGTTTATCTCCGTCTCGCCGGGGCGGTTCCTTTCTCGGCAGCCGAGGGAAAGTACAGGGATGCAGACTTGTTTCTGGGCGAAAAACCTCTCTCCTTGAGTTCAAACTCCAACAATTCCCTGGAAACATTTTTGCATAAAACATTTTTTCAAAGACACACACTCCTCATCTACAAACACAGCTGTGGGTGTATAGGCGTATTGGCTCGTACACGAGTTGGAGAATATGTTCTCTTCCTCCTGTAAGAGATCTTCCTGCTACTAGAAGATTTCCCTTCTTCAGTTTGCCCTTCCCCTTGATATGCCAGGCTCTGTCTTTAAATATCAGCCACGAAAGAGATTTTTGGGCCGAACTCTGTGGGAGATGAATTTATTCATCTGAAATAGTCCCTGCCCTCTGCACTGAAAATAACACTACGTAATAATTGCAGGACTGTGTCTTCAGCACAAATCCGAGCCCATAGTGCAGCCCACATTCTGGTCCCTATTCCGGTGCCCCGTGAATCTGGCTTTTGTGCTGACCTATGTGAGTGCTAGTTATTCCGGGCTGGACAAAAGTCTCCATCAGCTCCTGAAGGCGTGACACTGGTGGGAGCAGTGAAAACGCTTCCCTGTGGGCTCCCTCGCTACTGGCAGGAGGGGCAAACTGTCTGCAGGAGCAAGTCGCCTTCTCCGGGAAAGGGACACTGTAGAGAGGTGGGGAGGATGGGCAGAAGACAGGGGAAGGATCGCGCGTGGGACTCCGCGCAGCAGCAATCTCGCAGCTCCTTGTGGGTGCGCACACAAACACAACACACCAGACGGTCCGCGCTGCAGGATCCATACGAGGATATCCCCGTGGCCGGCCGGCGGGGCTGCCCAAAGTCACCCCACGCTGGTGCTCAGCGGTAAGAGCGCATCTCACTGCCCACCCGGCTTTGTCCTGTCCCACTTCCCCACCTCAAGAATTCAGCTGAATGGAGAGAAGGGAAGCAGGAGGTCCCACCAGCCGATCCAGCTAGCATAGAAACTAACCGGCGCACACGTGTATTTCTGCCTGGAGTGTTGGGATGAGGGAGAAATGTTTCGCTTTTATGTTTTTTCGAGCTAGCTCCTTTTTCAATACTCTGTCCGTGACGGTGTGATCCGTCTTACCCTGCTATAGAGCAAATAACACTAAATTGCTTCTCTTTTCAATAGCTTTTCGAATATGTCTCCTTGCAGATTAAACGACCAGCTGCTGGGGGAAAAAAAATCAGAACACTGTGAAAGGAATAAAAGTCTTAAGTCCATAAAGATGAAATGTAACGAGTATGTTGAATACATAACGCTGCTATATAACAGTTTCAATTAGTTGAGTAAGTCCTCTTGTAAAGGTGTAAGGACACGTTTACAGTATAAGCAACATAATGTTCTCAACTGTACGAGTTAATTATTTCCAGATTTTTTTTTTTTTTTTTAAGAAGCGAATTTCACAAGTAAAGGCTCTGTCCGGGTATAAAACAACTGATGTATTTTTCCAGCATTAAACATCTTGAGTTCATAAGCAGAAGCGGAGGACAGAACGGACAGCTAAAAAATTAGACTCGGGGATTTCAGAGATTAAAAAAAAAAAAAAAAAAAAAAAAGAACAACCTATTGTCTTTCGGGGAGCCGCGGTTATGGCGACCGTGTCTCCTTCGCTCTGATTTATCTCTACTCAGTAGCAACAGCACATAAGGCAATAATGCCGCCTGGTACAGCCCAGGCACGGAAGGGTGAGCAGCGGCCGGGAAGGAGCGGGAAGCAGAGGCTTCTACTCCTACAATTCACGAAATCACAAGAAATTTTATGAAAATGTTTATTTCGCACTCCAGGCCCTCAAACTTCTGGAAATGGTCAGAGTAAAGTCTCAGGAGCGTCACAAGGTCCGTGCACGACCCCAGATCTCTGTGCCAGCAGCCTTGCCCTCTCCAGCCCTTGCTGTGCTGTTCCTACCGCGGGGAGCCGTGGGGAGCATGGCACCCTCCGTCGTCAGAGGGCTGGGCCAGACCCCGGGAGGAGGGTGTCGATAATCTTTTCGGTTCCCTTCTGCCGTTCCTCCAGGGCTGACTGTCCTTTCACCTTCATGCTTTTTAGGCTTTAAAGGTCGCGAGTACTTTGTTCGCGAGGAATTGAACTTGATCCCACTCCCGAGTGGAGCTGAAATCTCACCTCTTCCGCTGTAAGACTGCACAACCTAGTTGGACTCGTGAATTTCTAACCACCCCCCTCAAAACGAGCTGCACGATCCCACCTCCCTCCTACTGGTTTTCTCTTAAAATTTGTCTCACATAGTTAACCATATTTTAATTTTCTTCGGAGTGGGTGTAAAGTCTCAATGCGTCAAAGCAGAGGTGGAAGCGAGTAACAAAGATGGACGGGATACACTGTATTTAGGCCTTTTCTTTGAACTCTTTCTTAGTTCAGGACCTAAAACTTCATGCGAAGTTTTGGCTTTAGCTCCCTGCACTCCACAGCTTCCAAGACAAGCATAAGCCGAGGCTGAGCAGGTATCTCTTGGTTAAAATCAATGCAAAATTTAGTTGTCACTAATTTTGATTAACAATAAAAAGGCCCACAAATCCCTCTCTTTTGTACGTGTTCATCCAAATTTCTCTGATTTAAAACCAGGTGCTACCAGCTGACCAAAAAAAGAGTTCCAGATTTCTCTTGAACATACTTACATCATTTGTTAGAATATTTTGTTCGTGAAGAGCCAAACTCACTTTGGGTTCTTGCAGCACACTGAGACTGCAGAGAAAGTCTACAGATTACTTTTGTGGGTTTTTTTCCTAAGCAACCCATAGAGCATCACTGTTTGCAGAAAGGGAACATACACACAAACATATATGTGTATATAAAACTTGTCTAAATTCCTGTATGGCACATTATACACGCACATATCTCAGGAGAAACAGAGCGATGTTTAACAGAGAGGAACATTTTCCCAGTCCTATGGGGAGTCTGGAGGTACCAGATAGAATTAGAATCCCAGAAGCCTTGATTTTTGGGTTTGGTTTCCTTTCCCGTCCCCCACCCCCCCCCCCTTTTTTTTTTTTTTTTTTTTTTTTAAATAGGGTAACAGGAGAGACGAGTTTTTAATATCTGTAGGTAAAGCGTATTTGCGCTTCTAAGGATGAGAAGACTGGAAATGTCTCTCTGACCTGCGACTGGGATCATACATTGTTCTAAAGTAGAAATGTCAAAGTAAAGTCGTTTACCACCTGCATGTCCTTGACTTGGGACGATTAAAGTTTAATCCGAGGTGTGTGCATAGCTTTGCCGTGTTATTTAAACACATCAAAGGTCATAAAAGGATTCCAATAGCATGAGTCGCAGATCAGAAAGCTTCCTCTGTGGAGAAATCCATATTCTACTCTAACCAAATCTCCAGCAAGCTCTTTAAAGAAAAAAAGAAACAAGAAGGAGGAGAAAAAAACAAACGAGATGATATGGGAGAAAGATATTTAATTTCTCGGGGGGTGACAGACCTGAAAAGGGTTGGAGAGTCGGGCTCTGGGGGATACACCAGGGGAAGGACAGAGCCTTCGATTATCATTAGCTGTGCAGACATCTAGTGGGAAAGCCTCGCCATTGCACCCCGATCCCTCCACCCCGCAAGAAGGAGCTTACCCCGGCTCCTCGGACGCGCCGCTGCCCTGCTTCTCCGCTCTTCTTCTCTGGCCGCCGCCGCCGCCGCTGCCGCCCCCGCCGGGCGCTGCACGGAGCGCGGAGCGGGGACGGCGGCGCCCCACGGCGCGGCCCCCGCTCGCCGCCATTGGAGGCTCCCGGTGCCAGTCCGGCCCCCTCCCGGGTTCTGCTGCGCCGGGACCGGCCCCCGGTCGACTTCAACCCCACAGGGGCGACCTCACAACCCGCCGTGCTGCTCCGCCCGGTGCCTCGCTCCCTTTGGCACGGGCGGTGCTCGAAACCCAAGCAAGGATGCCCACCCCCCGCAGCCTCCGGGGCTCTGTTTACACTTGCAAATCTCTGATGGTTATCGCCAGCAGGGAACGGGAGCCTTGCCCCGGCCCCCGGTGGGGCCAGCCGAGCAAGCCGGAACACGCGGGACATTGCGATCCGCGACTCCGGCGGGACGGCGGACACCCGAGCTTACCCCAAACCCTTTCTACTCCTTTCTGGGTCACAGATCTCGGCAGGGATAGGCAGGAAAGACGGGAGGGAGGCTGGGTAAACCAAAAGCTCAGCTCCAGGCTTCCCCAGTGCCACGGCAGAAATTCATGTCTGCATTTACGCCACGGGTTTTAGAGAGAGGACGGAGTATCCGGGGAAGGTGGGAGAGGCGTTGACCTTGAGCTTTAAAACATGTACTGGCACTAAACCGACCACTCCTTCCATGACCGGAGGACCCACGTTGTCCCCGTCTTACAGGTGGCTTCTCCTTGTGCACGACAGGCATTTCCAAGTTGCAGCGGGATGTAGTGCCAGAATTGCTCCTATTTCGCGGGAAGCTGGGGAAGATGGGTGGATATTTTCTCAGCTGGGTGCTCTCCTCCTATCCCCCCCTTCCTTCGTTTCCCAAGGACTTCAGATCACCTCCAGCTTCTTAGTTGGTACCTAATCATGTTGCAACTGCAATGTGGGAAACCCCATCATCTGCCCAAATGATGAGGATGCTGCGGCATCTCCAACTTGTGAACTCTTAAACTACTGTTCTTCCAGCCCACAGCTTTTTTTTTTTTTTTTTTATTTCCTTTTACCAGGTAGGGTTTTCCTTGTCGTTTATTTCCTTTAGTGATTCTACAAAGCCCACATTTTGATTTCCACTCTAGTTATCAAAAATCTCTTCTGATCCTAAGAAGTCATGATCTTCCATAATTTTACTTTCTATACTTTCTTTTACTCTTCCACTCCCTTTTCCTTCAAGGTGACAGTCACCTGCCATTCCCAAAGACTTCCCTGGCTTGCAAGGATGCTTCTCACTTCGGAAAGCAAAACTGTCCCTTTGGGTGCCCAGCAAGGGGAAGAGACATCTTGCAATGAGCACACACGTTTGCATTATTAGGCTGTAAATTTCGTACCGTGATAAAAGCTTCAGCTGTGTTGTTCAATATTAAAGTTTTTTGCAATAGCATCACTTGGGGTTTTTACTTCTTTCAACCCCCACCTCAGACCTACATTCCCCCCTCACAGATTTCTGAGAAAATCTTTCATGTTTTGTTTTAATATCGCATATATACGTTTCAGGTTTCTTAGATGGTATACAAATAAGAACGAACATATGGCAGGAACATTTGATGTTTGCAAACGGGGAGAAGATACTTGCTAACCTATTTCCTCTGCGGAGTTATATGGGATTTTCTTTTTTTTTATTGGGCAACTTTTATGTCAGCTAGGATATTCTTGCTCACAGTTTTTAAGGTTTCAATCCTGTGGTTATTGTTAAAAAAGATTAGTGCGATCCATGACACCCTCCCCCCCCCCCAATTAATCTTAATTCTCTAACCGGGATAGTTGTATACATAATTCCGTCTTCCCAGCTAAGGTGGACTTTTTTTTCCTTTTGCCATGGTCGCCCCATCTACTGAAGATGACACCTTGACTGAAAACTAATTATGCAATTACGATTACCTGGTCAGCTAGGCACTGTCCAAACTTCCTAGGAACCTCAGCATAAACTTCCGACCTCTCTTTTAGTGATTCCCAGAGCAGTCACAGACCCGGAACCCCCCTGCCTCCAGAATCCCTCTAAAATTAATAGGTCAGACAAGCTCCCTCTCCTTTACTTGTTGAATATTTACATCACCCGAAGTGGCGATGACGCGTCTGTTCGTGCCTTCATCACCTCACAGTGAAATTATTCCTCCTGGTAGAACTTTCTGACGGATTTGGGAGAGGTAGGATAGTGTTCTCCCAGCAGCAGGTGGGCTCCTGAGCCGGGGCAGTGGGACGTGCCCTCGCTCCTCTGGTCCCTACACCAATGGTATGATCCGCTCAACCTGTCCAGCTTCTCATGTCTGCAAGTACAGGTTTCAAACAGGATTCACGTCCACCCAGCTTATTGGACTTCTCCAGGCAGAGCCCCTGGGCTGAGAATTTGTTGACCTGACAACAGCGAGAAAAAGCGTTTGGCAGATAAAGACACTTCTGTGAGCAAAGGCACACCAGCTTTTATGTTTCCTTTGCAGCACGACTTACGACATGTAGCTTTATGTTACACTCAGCTGTTTTGGGTTTCTCTTCTCCTTCTTTTTTTCTTTCTTTCTAAGGAGGGCACTGTGGCCGCGGGCCGGGCCGACAGATGACAGAGCATTTGACATAGTCCCCACACTCGGCAAGAGAAACTGCAAAGAAATATGGTCTTGTGAAAGTGGATGACAATTGGTAATTACTGGCAGGCAGAGAGTATCTTCCCCACAATGGGAAGGAAGCAGCTCTGAGCGAGGATATTTGCTCGCTGGCACCAGGGCAGCTACATCTGCAGGAAAATGGCCTCGGGTTGCGTGCGAGGGGACGAGGGAATTTCTTCCTTTAGGTATCTGCGCTAGAAGACCAGGGGGCATGCTTGGCTAGAGACTAACCTTTATTGTTCAGCCGCTCATTATTTTGCATGTCAGAGGGGTTGCTATGAAACCACTCCCTTTTCTCTGTGCCATTATTGGACTAAATATACTTTGGCTCCCGGGACTTTGTGAATTGTCTTTGGAGCGTGGGAACCTTGGCGTGTGCCCTCAGCTCCGCTTCAGTCCCTTGGCACCAGCCTGGCTCCTTCTCCCTGGGTATCTCTCCAAAGGCTCCCAGGACTGCAACAGGATTGCTTTTCCTGGGCTGAAGCCATCCGTGCTCTTCGTCCGTCCCCCTGTCCTTGGAGAGGATAGAAGAGTCTGTGCCCCACGCCACTCCCGCGCGTGCATGTGGGGGCACAGGGTGGCAATGCCAGACGGTGCCGGTGGTCTGGCTGACGCCCATCCTCAAGGACTCCCATCCGGTGTGCTCAGGCAGACAAAGTCCGAACCCCAGATGAGAAGATCTAAGTCCAGATGCAAACCGCTGGAGTCTGCTGTGTGCAAGTTAATTAGGGACTGACTCCGCTCCTATCTTTCCTGGTGAGCCACGAGTCCCAGTTTTTAGCTGATTCCAGAGTAAATAACCTCATGGAAGTATAGTCAGCTGTCGTGTATGTAAGAATGCGATTTAACCTTCAACAGAGCCACATATGTAACTGCTTATCTAAAGAAGACGTAAAATACAATAAGCTTTGGAAAAATTCATGATTCAGCAAAATGGGAGTAATATGCCAGAGATGCAAGTTATCGACTAGTCTGCATGTGGCTGGTGTTATGTTTAAAGGAAAACACTGTATAATTCGTATTTAGAGAATGTGTTCACGGTATGGATAGAAGGACATTAGTTCCATCTAACATGAAGAGTAGCAAATGTCTCTTGTCATTAAAGACAGCACGTATTATATATACCTGAGAAATGTATTCTAGGCGCTAGAAAGCATTTTCTAGACCCCGGGTTTACTTGGTTTTTACCAAATAAACGTTTAACAGAAATGTGTGTGCTTGATGAAATGTAAAGCTAATTGGAGAACAAGGGATCATATCACGGTATCGAGTAGCTTTCTGCTGCGAGGTGGTTGGTTGGTAGTGGGAGCACCGATGGCATGGACGGAGGTCATTTAAGCAGTGTTGAGGACTCAGCCGAATCCAGCTGCCTCTTTCTGCTCGAAACTGACCACAGATCCGCACAGATGGTGCGTTGCTCTTTGTGAAATATGCCCCCAGGGCTGTCCTTGCAGGGTCCCACCCACGCAAGAAGAAGGCTCTCGCCAAACCAGAGCTGGATTGAGCCTATGGGTGGGACAGGATGCCCCGCTCCCCTCCTTCCTCCAGCAGGACTCCGAGCGGAGGGATGAGCTTAGCGTGTGGCAAGGCGAGAGGCGCTCGTGCGGTCACACACACACACCAGCCAGGGCGAGGGAACACAGCACTTTTTTCAGGTGTGCATGCCTGATGCCTGCGTGGGTGCGCTTCCCCACGGCGCCGGCGGCCACGCACCTCCCTTCTCACCCGCTGCCGGCAGAAGCACCTCTATGCGCCCGCAGAGCAGAGAAATACAGCCAGAAATCGGCCCCGTCTGTATCCGGGGCATGCAAAGAGTCGTGGGAAGGTCCCGCGGCGGGACCTCAGGGCCTCCCACGGCAGCCCGGCCGGGTGGCGCGGCACAGGTGTGCCTCTGGGCGGCCGCCGAGCCTCGGCCCGGCGCCGGGTGGGTGTGGAAGAGCAGGCCCGGGACTTCCTTGCGGGGCGGCGGCGGGAGGGCAGGGCGAGCCCCGAGGCGGCCCTGCAACCACCCGGCCTGCTGGAGGAGCCAGAGGGGCATGGGACTGCAGCCACGAAACTTCTCCCGCGCCCGTTCCCGCCCCTCTCCACCACATTTGACAGAGTTGCAGGGGTTTGCCAGACCCAGCGTGTTTTGGTGGGGTTTCTTTGTTTGTTTGTTTGTTTGTTTTTCCCCTCTCCGCGGGTAAGATTTCCACTCGTGGCTCAGGTACCTTCCAGCTAGAGTCATCCGCTTCTCCTGTCAGTGCGGTGAGTGCCCATACCTCTCAAGATATTTCTTAAGACAGCCGTGATTACAGCCCCGCATATGTACAGCCTCAACTGAGCAAAGGGCTGGAAAAATGAGGAAAAAGAGCTGTTAGGCAGAGCCAGACATTAGAGATAAACTGCCTCCATCAAGTCAATGTTTTAATCACTAAAACCACTTCTGAAAAGGGAACCAAAAAACCCTCTTGGAGAATGTACTCAAACAGCTGTCTTCCAGTAAAGGCAAACATGTCCAATGTTTCCTGTATGATTTTTTTCCTCTCTCTCTCCTTTCTTTCTCTAGATATCGCACACAGGCGTCTGTAGCACTGAGATTCTCATTGTTTCCCTCCCTAGGTGAAGATACGCCTTTGGACTCAGCGTGAAAAAAAAAAAAAAAAAAAGACCCTGCAACTTCTTGCAGGGAGCAGCAGCTTCCCCTATTGCCCCTGAGCCCCCCTGGTCGAACGCTATGTGTAAATGTCACGCTATTACAAGAAAATTATGGTGAGAAGGGCTTTTTGGAAACGCTTTCTATCGCACTGTAAAGGAAAGAGCAACTTCGGCTTCTCTCCAACAGCTTTTCAAAGGGAAATAAAACAGCACAAAGTGGGCCTGAAGCTCAGGAAGAACTTTTTTTCTTCCCCTAATGAAAAAGGTGGAGGGATAAGTTTAATTGTAATCAGGCTGCAACAATACACCATGTGATCATGTGGTAGCAATTATTACAAGCTCCCAGCAGAAATAGAGAGGATATGTTATTGCAGTTTACTGTACCCTGCCTTTCTTTTCTTTCCTTCTCTTTTTCTTTTCTTTTTTTTTTTTTTTTCCCAAAAATTGACCTCCTGGTAGGTAAGGCAAGAAATTAATTTACCCTCAAAACGCTAAATCTTAAAAATCGGAGGATAGGCCCAACAAAAATGAAGAAAAGTAACTTCAGTATCATTTTGTTATCTGTTGCTACTACACGTTCATACCAGAACATTTTCAACTAGAAGATGGAATCAACCTGATAAACTTCTGCACGGCCAGCCAGGCCTCCTCGCTTATCAGAATTTTCTAAGGGAAAAATAAAAACTTTTCTGTCACCCTTTGTGCAACAGAGCAGAGCTGACGGCGAATAAATACGTCTCAGTTTGCATGGAAACATTAATTGAAATTGATGGGGGAGGGGGGGGGGGTGCTTTATCACGGCGTTCAAGCAGCCTGCGGTTGACAGAGAGCCTGCAGAGGCTTCTCTTCATCGCTGCATTTACACGGCAGTGTAAGTAAAACATTTTCTGTGGACTACCAACACATAACGCCAGGCTTCTGCTGTTTTCACCCGCCAAATATAAACAGAAAGCTATCTCACCGCCCCACCCCCCTGCCGAAAATACGCGGCATTAATGTAATGCTTTACATTAAAAATGTAAAGCAAAGCAAATCGAATCAGAAAAGAGACCTTGTCCGCGAGACAGATTCCAGGATCCTTCCCATTTTCATTTCTAAACACATGAAATATCTCTACCGCGTTTTCTGGAGCTATAACTGGGGGGGGAGGAGGGGAAGGAATATTTTAAAAACCCAACAAAAACAACAACAAAACCCTGCAAGCAAACAAAAAAAACCCAAAACCCACAGAGTGAAGAGATATTCTGAGACCTGGCTCCGTTAAGATTAGTCCGTGTTCCACACTTTGGGTGAATGCAGTGACATTGTTCTCGAGCGCACCTTTTTTATAGGAGGTGACGTTTGAATGTTTGGGTCGACTGAAATAGGTTAGGTCCGTATGCAATGTGCGCCTGAGACTTTTTAGGACGCCTTCACAAATTTTTCTCGGACTCTCTCTCTTTTGCATTAGCTGTTACAAATTCTTCTTATTTTGTAATTATCTGAGCACCTCCCTTAGCACGCAGTGGGAGGGAGAGAGTTAAGATGTCCTGCGAAACCCGCTCGTAAAGCTGCTTACTTCCATTAGAAACACGTGAATATCCTGAAATACAAAGTGTCTTTAAAACGGACTCAGGAATATTTATCTCAATTAGAAATTGTGGAAGAAAACAGCAGTGACAGTACTGCTCCAAATTACCCTTTTGGCAGGTAAAATTCATTTGCTCATGAAAATCAAATTCGATTAAGACTCTTGCTCCTGCTATCACTTTACTCCCGCGTCTTCCAAGACTCCTGAGCTCTGCAGAACGGAGAGTATTATTAGTAACTAAGATCACCCTCTAGCTCCTCCATTATCAGCTAAGATCTTTTAGCGGGTTTAGAGGGATTAAACTCCGTGACAAACATATATTTTCAGCAATCAGACACGATTTTTTTTCTTCATGCTCATTAATTAGCTCTAAGCAGTGGATGGAAAACTATTTCTTGGGACAACAGTTGGGGAATTTTTTTTTCTGCATTCGTACGATTGTGAGTATCCTACAAGAAATCGGCCTTTACCTCAGTCGGGCATTTCCCGCGGCAGGGCTGTGGACGGTACATGTGTGTGTTATCATTCCAAGACTGGTTTGGGGGAAAAAAAGCTTTTTAGATACTCAGCCGACAACTTCGTATTTGCAAAACCTGACATTCGACTGGAAGACCTTTGGTTTCTCTAAGAAAAGTGAAATTTTAGGGCCTCTTTTGAAAAAAAGAAAAGGGAAAAAAAAAGAGTGGACATATTCCTATCACATAGGAAGTTTTAAAAATAATTTATATTTTCACGTGTAAGTCAAATTTACTCAGTCCTCACTGCGGCAAGACCATCCTTGGTTTCATAGCGTCAGGAACACACACTGACATGGTTTAAAGTACTTGTAAGGGTCAAATTCTGCTCTTTCTTACACCTGTGAAGTGGGTGAAATGTGTCTGAGCACTTTCAGTGCAGCCAAGGGAAGAAAGTGCCACTTAAGCTTTTTATAATACCTGAGGTGGGCATGGCCGTGTACCGGGTGACCACTGCCGGGTAGAAGAACCAGTTAAAAACTGCCTGGCCGTGAAAAGACTTAGGACCTTTTAAAATACTCCTACCGATCATGGTTGTTCATCGTCTTGCTCTCCAAGGAATTAATACTCGTTTTAGAGGAAACGATTCAACAGATGCATTTCTCTCCAAGTTGTTTTACACTCTGTATAAATGCAAAGCAGTTCGGAGGTCTGCATCACCTCTCCTGGAAATTGCTATGGTTCTACCATAAGCTTATATGTGCTGTATTGTAACTTTATTTCGCGGAAAAAAAAAAAAAAAAAGAAACTTTGATTGGTCTGTCGGCTGCATGTATGTATGGAAGCATTCAATTATCAAGTAATTTTTCCAAAGACAATCAAATCAAACAGTAGCTTTTGGTAAACTCCTCCTTCGTTTTGGTTGATATATCCAGCATATCTCAAGACTTACGTCGTGAAAAGTAAAAGTTCTTCCACAACTGGTAGGGAATGGTATATGTTCAAGGCAGGGGGATAGGCTTGGGCATATTTTTATCCCGGGTATTTATTACAGGGTCCATGAGTTTCGAAGAACATCTGTTCTGCTCCATGCCTTCAGCCCTCACGGTTCCTTTCTAATATTTAACTGCAGATTCCCACTAAAGCAGGAAGAAATTATAGCTGGGGAATGAAAATTGGGTACCGAGGGCATCAAAAATAGTTGGCGAGCCTTTTCTTCTCTCTCGGTGTCAACAATTTATTAAAAGTAATTCAAATTAGGAAACCAAACCAAAGGCGTGAAGTCCTATATCCGACAATAAGTTTTTTTCCGCTGGTACATACATACCCTGCAGATGTCATTTTGCCTATTTTGAGGAAACAGTCTCATTCCCGAAATCCCCCCCACATCATGGCAAACAGGGTTGTATTACTGCTCTTATCAGCAGTGAAAAGCACGGCCTTCATCTCTAACTATTAAATAGAGCTGTAGAGCGAGCGAGAGATGCAGAGAAGGGAGAAGAGAAAGCTGTCTAATCTAATCTCTCTTCTCCCTGTAACACATAGGGCTGGAACAGCCCCAAGTGGGTAAACAAAACAAAAAAAACAACCACCAAAACTGAGCAGACCGGATGCCCCCGCTTTCCCCTCGCCTTGATTCCCCCACACCCCTCCACTACTTGTACAGTTTGCACCGGGGCTGAAAGCTACGGTTTCACATGGCTTCACCCTCCTTATAGAAAGGAGCTTGAAAAGTAGAGCCAGATAAGCGAGAAAACCTCTGAGGCTGAGGGTGAAGGGAATTTAGAGAGGGGAGGAGGGCTGGGAAGGGGGGGAGAGGGAAGCTGGAGAGATTTAGTGTTCTCATGGCTACCCGCTTTTTAACAAATCAGACAGATCTTCGGTCTGTGAATGACAGTCCTCACATTGGCTAGACTGCAACTTTCAACTTGACCTTGGCCTCTAGCCGTGTCTAACCCGTATGTAAAACAGCGCTGCCCCATAGAGCTGTCTTCCCTTCCCACTTCTCCCCCCTCGTCCTGCAACACGATTTTCAGAAGCAGCCTCGAGAAACCAGAAGGAAACACCAATTCGTGCCAGTAGAGCAGTGTTTGGCCGGGGGAATCCACAGGTTTCAAAACTGGAGCCTGAAAGAAAAGGAAAAATATGCGGGGAATAAATATTTGCTTTTGGCCATGAGGAAGAATGCGGAAAAGAGTATGCAAAGTCAAAATGGGAACTATTTATTGGTTACAATGAAGGAAAAAAGCGGCTAAATGCTGCCAAATTAGCAGGGGGATGACAGGACTTCAGGTATCCCAACTCATGGCACGGAAAAAGTACCTTGAAAAAAAATCCTTGGGCCCCGAAGAGCTATTTCTCATGGCTGGCAACTCCGCGCTAGACAAGGAAAAGCCTGCTCGGTAACAATGTACGTCCCGGGATTGCTCTGCGCTTGTAGCCATGAGGGCAAAACAATGCTACAACGTCAATGGGAAGCACAATAGGATAATAAATACGCCGAGCTGTCAGGCTCAAAACAAACCAAAATGCAATTGGGGCAAAAAAAAAAAAAAAAAAAGAAAAGAAAAAAAAAGTAGTTTTCAGGATGGGAGTATTTGTGGCTGTTTTGTGCAAACACATGAGGGCTGAGAGCTGTTAACGATGAGATACACGCTGCTTTAGGTCAAGTTTATTGATAGCTCAGTGATGGAGTGTTTTGAGTTCAAGGTTGTGCGCAAAAAGCTTGTGGGGAAAAGCATCCGCTGAGGTGGTAGAATGATTAAAAATTGAAATTATTTCTCCCTATGAAAAATCTATCACGAAAAGATAACGCACTTGGTTTGTTTTTCCCTAGCATTCGCTTGCAAAGTGGTACGACCTTCAAAAAAAATTTTTTTTTCAACCGATGATCCATTTTGTTTTCCCAGCGCACACACAAAGAGCTGTATGTCCATGCGCACACTATATAACCCGATGTGATATTTTACAGCCAAAAAAGATTCAAGTCGAATTGTAGGCCCCGGATTTTATTATTACGGCAACAAATAATACAGCGGAATCTCGGTGAACATCCAGTTAACCCTCCCACTCTCCAAGCCCTTTCTAAAAGATAATAATAAATAAAATGGGGGGTCCCCGATCTGTTCCTCTTATCTGACTTCTGAGGCTTCGTGGCGAGAAGAGCGAGATGGGTCTTGGGCTTGCGACAGGCGGGAAGGAATGAAAAAAACACCCAGAAAGGAACACCGGGTGGCTCCGTTCCGAGAGCCTTATGTGTCCCGGCGTTGCGCCCGGGGAATGCTTCTCCGCCCGCAGTTTGCGGTGGGCTCCCCGCGTCAGCCGGCCGGGGCCCCGCTAGCGGCAGCTCAGACCGGTGGAGGAAGGGGGTCGAAGGGGTGCGGCTCATCTTCCCTCGGAGACGAGGGGAGGCCTCCGGGGTTTCCGCGGCGCTCGGGACAGGGAGGGCCCAAGGAAAGCAGCGCAGGGGAGAATCAGGCGGGGTGCCGGGGGGAGCCCCGTACCTCGGGGGGCGCGCCGCGGCAACAACGGGACCAAAAGGCTCACGCCTCGATGGCGAGGGAGGGCCGGAGAGAGGAAGGAGTGAAGGAGGGAGGAGGGACGGGCGGCCCCCCTCCCGCGTCGCCCGCGTTCCGCGCGGCGGCGGCGGGACCGCGCCGTGCCCGCGCCCGCCCCCATGTCCGTGCCCGCGCCCCGGGCCGGGACCCGGCCCCGCGCGCTGATTGCGTTATTTAATTATCTCCACTTTATTCCCTCAGATGTTTATCAGCTGCTTTGCATATCACGTGGGGGCGGGCGGGCCAATGAGGGCCGGGCTGGCGCGACGCTGGCGCGTCAGCCCTGGTCAAGTCCCGGAGATTGAGTATCTCTTTTTTCAGTCTTTGGGGCTTTTAAAAAAGAGCCACTAGTCTCAATGCGGAGCGGGCTATGACAGCCTCCGTGCTCCTCCACCCCCGCTGGATCGAGCCCGTCATGTTCCTCTACGACAACAGCCTGGATGAGATCAATAAGAACATGGACGGATTTCACGCCGGCAGCAACTTCGCGGCGGCGGCGGCGGCCAACCCCTGCCGCAACCTGATGGCTCACCCCGCGCCCCTGGCCGCCCCCAGCGCCGCCGCCTACACCTCCAGCGAGGCCCCCGCCGCCGGCATGGCCGAGCCCGCTGTCAAGCAGTGCAGCCCCTGCTCGGCCGCCGTGCAGAGCTCCTCCGGGGCCGCGCTGCCCTACGGCTACTTCGGCAGCGGCTACTACCCCTGTCGCATGACCCATCACAACGCCATCAAGTCCTGCGCCCAGCCCGCCTCCACCTTCGCCGACAAGTACATGGACACCTCGGTCTCCGGCGAGGAGTTCACGTCGCGGGCCAAGGAATTCGCCTTCTACCAGGGCTACGCCGCCGGGCCCTATCAGCCGGTGCCCGGTTATCTGGATATGCCCGTGGTGCCCGCCATCGGCGGCCCCGGGGAGCCGCGCCACGACCCCCTGCTCCCCATGGACAGCTACCAGCCTTGGGCCATCACCAACGGGTGGAACGGGCAAGTGTACTGCCCCAAGGAGCAGAGCCAGCCTCCTCACCTCTGGAAATCCACGCTCCCGGGTAATACACCTGCATGGCTCCTCCTGTCCCTTCTTTCCTTCTTCCCCCCGCTCGCCCCTCACGGGTATCCCGCCGGCAGGGCTCCGGAATCACCTTCCAGAGTGACCCTTCCCCGCTCCGCCCGCGGTCCCCGGTCCCATCTCGCCCCGGTCCGCACATGCCCCGGCGCCGCTGGAACGGCACCGGTGCCGCCCCCTGCCCCCCGCCGGCACACGGCACATCCCGCCTCGCCTGGCCGGCCCCGATGCCGGCCCCGGGAGAGGAAACAGCTGAAAAAGGCCACGGGAACGTCTGTGGTATTATTTTCCATAGACCACGGAGCACGCAGGCTGGGTAAATCCCTGCAGCCCCTCTCGATCCTTCCCAGAGTCCCTTCCCGCAGTCTGGGCTACGTGGGTTTGTTATTATTTGTCTGACAGAAGCGAGCCTTTCCCTGCCTAGAAGCTTTCCGGCGGCCAGGAAAGAGGAATCCCCAGTGCTGAGCCGGGCATTAGTAGCTAAACCGGAGCGGGGCAGGCGGAAGGAGTGCGCTGTAACTCTAACCCTTGTACCAATTGAAGATGTCCTAAGCGGTTCGAGCGATTTTCTAACGCTTGCCCGCATGGTTTTTCTGTTCCAGACGTCGTTTCTCATCCCTCGGATGCGAACTCGTACAGACGTGGAAGAAAGAAACGAGTGCCTTACACAAAGGTCCAGTTAAAAGAACTCGAAAGGGAATATGCTACAAATAAATTCATAACCAAAGACAAACGGAGGAGGATTTCGGCGACTACAAATCTATCAGAGAGACAGGTCACAATCTGGTTCCAAAACAGAAGGGTCAAAGAGAAAAAAGTGATCAACAAATTGAAGACTACCAGTTAATGGATTAAAAATGGAGAAGCAGCAATTCAAGAGTTTCAGAACTTTTTTTTTCCGTGTTCAGATTAAAATAATTATTAATAATAATTAAAAACAGAAAAGACAATGAACCTCTTCTTTCAGAACAAGAGATCTGTATGTTTGGAATTATAGCTTTTCTTTTTTTCTTTTTTTTCTTTTTTTTTTTTTTTTCTTTTTAATATTGCTGTAGCAAATGGTTAAAACTGACAGCTCTCCTGAAATCCCAAACAGCCAGCCAGTATCACTGACAGACTGTAAAGTCCACATGCCCAGCCCCAAGAGATACACTTTCAATTAAGACACGATTTTCTGAGAAACTTGTAAATACTTCTACGACCTTACTGTTTGAGAGGAGACTCTTCATGGCCACGATGTGAGAGCTGGTTAACGTGAGGAGGTCGATGTGGACACATGATCTGGTTTTCTTCCATTGCAATCCAAACTGTATCTTGAATGACTGCTCAGGTAAACCATAGTGAAAAAATTACAATTACTGTATGTTTTTAAGCAATGCATTTAATGTCAAAAAGTAATAATAAATCTCGAAGGTACTGAATAAGGATTTCAGAGACATCAGTAATGAAGGAAGTTCTGTGGAGGAGCTATCTTTATAGTAAATTTAAAACATCGTAAATTAGTGAGGATAGAAGGGAAAATATTTGCTTGGAGATGTCTTTCGTTTTTTTGTTGGTTTGTTTGCTTTTGTTTACTTTTTAAATTTTATTTTATTTTTCATGGATGATTTCTTGTCATCTGAATTGGTGGGGGTTTTGTTGTTTTTGTTTGTTTGTTTTTTGTTTGTTTGTTTTAATTCTCCTGCAGACCATACAATAGATGCATTTTAAAGGACTCTGCCTACTTTAAACCTCAAATAATCTTCAAGAATTGATACTCTAGGTCCCCGGAAATTTTAGTATTTGAACATTGGCATTTCTTTACTGTAGAAAAAAAATCCTGGGAAAAAATACCCAAGAACTTTGAACTGAAATACATTTTTCCCAGAAGTATTTTGATTTATATAATCTATATTTGATCTATAAGTAATTAGTCGTTTCTCCTTGTCTATTGTCTGTTATGAGGCCGCAGTAGAACCTTTAGGGATTCTTTTTACAGCACCTTTTAATCAAATCAGTTATTTCAACCAGCACATTATTTTGTTTTTATTCACTATAAGAAGCTATCTTGTAAATAAAAAAAAAAAAAAAATCAGCGCACTGTGAAAATGTACTTATGCACCCATTTTTTTTATATATATTTCTACTGAAAAATGAAAACCCAAGACGTGTAGAGGTATAGTAGTATTAATACTGTTAATAAAATAGTCACTGTAATAAAATCTGAAAGAAATATTCTTTATTTTTCCATTCCTACGCGCACTAAACAAGAAAAATATAATGTATCTGTCTTATAATTGTAATAGCGTTGTCTTCCATTATGTATCTTATGTATTTACAGTGTATTTTTGTTTTATTTTTCTTGGCAGTGACTGTCTGGGGGCAGGCATGCCTGGTAACCAGCGTTTCTAAACTATAAATGTTTCGGTAATGTTAAACAGTGGTTTTGCAGTGGGGCTGGGGGCCAGTGGGAGGAAGAGCAGCGTGATACAAGCACAGCCCTGCAGCCCTGGCCGGGAAATGGAGGCCGGCGCCCGGCCCCCGGGACCAGGCCACGCTGCCCATCCTGCCGATGCCTCTACGGGGAGGTGGGGGGCGGAGGGGTGGGCGCTGCGTGGCGATGACAGCACGGGGAAGGCCCGAAACCTTGACCTTGAGGGGGAAAAAGCCGATTTGTGACCTTGACTTTTGACAGCTCCCGGCGCCGGCGGCATCCGCGGGCCGACAGCGCCACCTCGTGGGCGGCGCGGCGCCCGCAGCCGGCCGCGCCCGCGCAGCATCGTCCCCGCGGGCGGGGTGGGCGCTCCGCCGGGCACCGCCGTGTGCCGGGCCTGCGGGGAGCGGCGAACTGCGCCGCAACCTGCGAGGCGGAGCAGGTTATGCTTCCCGCTCTCCCTCTCTCTCTCTCTCTCTCTCTCTCTCTCTTTCTCTCTCTCTCTCTCCCAGTGGCGGGACACCGGCGAGGCTGAACTGCGAGTGAAACTCAGTGCTCAGCCGGTGCCCGGCTTGCGGGGCGCCGGTGCCGCGTGTTGTGAGTGGCGGGTGATTGTGGTCGGGTACAAAGAGAAGTTTGCTTTCGCCGCCTGTCTCCTGTGGTGGTCTGCAGCTCTAATTAGAGTTATTGGGGAACCTTTACGGTACATTTAGAGGATATCATATACCGTGCTAGCTGTGCGCTTCTAGCCTTACATTTCTGAAATTCAAAAGGACCCACCTCTGCAGGGATCAGCGCAAAGCGACTTCCGACCCTCAGATCTGACTGTAACGCATTCGTGCAATAACTCTCATGAAAACTACCTGGAGGAGCGGAATTTCTTTTCCAGGAGGCTTTCGTGTCGGGGGCTTTGCCCTGCATTTGGGATTTTAGCCTTTCCGCTGTGTGCGGCCGCACAGGGCTGCAAACTGCTGTGGTTCCTCCGGCCGCGAAGCTCTGTGATTTCTCAGGCCGCGAGAAATCCGCGCCCACGGAGCGTGGGAATTTCGGCTGCATCCCTTCAGAGGTTGGTCAGGGACTTTCGGAGAGAGATTTCTTCCGTCCCGCTGCGAAAATAGCCGAAGAGTGTTACATTAGTGGCAGGCAGTTTTCAGGCCATGCAGTTTGATTGTTCTTTAGGGTGACAAGGTGTCAGCCCCCTGTGACAAGCACCGGCCTTTCAGGGGCCTGCGACGCCGCGGGAGGGACTACGGGTGAAGATCCATGGGCGCAACACCAGCCGAAGGAGCGACAACTCGTCCCTGGCGGCCGCGCCTTGGGCTGCCCACGGGCAAGGGGAGCTGGGTGAGACCCACTTCGCCACTGATGAGCCAGTAATCTCCACCACCTCCGCAGCAGCCCCGCGGCCTGGGATTTTCAGCGGAGCTGGAGCAGGCAGAAAAGAGCCGCACTGGAGTTACTGGGGCCGTGAGCCCTCGCTTCTCCCAGATGTACCCTGCCCGAGGGTCTGGGGCTGTGGGACCTGTCTCACACCGGCCGTACCTGCTGTCCGTGGGCAGTCTGCTTTGGCAGACTGTCCTCTGTCTCATTGCGATGCTTTCTCCTGAAAAGGCGAAATTGCCTGATGAAAGCCGCCAGTGAATTACACTTGCTCTTGCTCCGAGTGAATAATTTTGTTTATTCCGTTGAATTTCGCTACCTGTATACTTGTTGCATGAGACGCTGCAAATTACATGTACTGCAGATGTAGTGCAAGTCGGAGTTGGGGGTGATACGCAGGATTCAGTCCTCTGTATCTTGGGCTCGTTCTTCTATATTCAGAGTAGAAGAGCCCCAGATATAATTCAGAGACGCCTTGAAAGAAACCCACAGTGAGAATATGGCCGACATTAATATAATTGCAGCTAGTTTTGTTTGGGGGGGTGATTCTTTTTTTTTTCTTTTTTCTTTTTTTTTTTTTTTTTTGGTGTGTGTGTGTGTAAGGTAACTTTTAATCGGAGCTAGCATCTGAAGATTATGTTTTCAAACCGAACTACCTACCGTTCAAATCTGCTAAGCATTTCAAGACGGACCGTGGATTAGCGAAAATAAATTCCCACTACTGTTCAAATAGCTCAGCAGCATATATATTTCACAGGGTAAAAAGGGGAACGTTTGACTCGCGATCGCTGGCAGGAGTAAGGTAACATTTTGGATCTGACCCCTGCTACCATATAAGTCAGCGTCGAGGCTCCGAGGCTCTCGCAGGCTTTAGCCGGAGGAGCAGGTCGTGTTTCCCGGCTCTGCAGAGAAGAGACAAGGTCGGGGGAGCAGGATCAGGCCCGCGGCGAACCGGCGGCGAAGCCCCCTCGCCCTGCGGTGTGACCCCGTCAGATACCCGGGCGTGAGGCGGCCGTGGCGGCGGCTTCGCGCCCAGTCCCGCGAGGACGGCCCCTCCTCTCCAGCCCGCTGTCTCCTCGGGCCCAGCTCGAGGCGTCTATCGGGAAACATCCCACGGTGCGAGTGGCTCGATCAGGTGAGTTAGGGCCGGTAACTCCATGCCTTGCTCTCTGGGGCACCGTGAAGGGGGAACTGAGGGAAGCGACAGTGCCCTGCGGAGCCCTCCGCGGCCGTGGGGCGATTGAGGGCACCGAGACGGGCGTGTCTGCGGTTTTCCGAGTCGCGAAAGATTCCCTCTCTGCTGGTCTTGCGTGTAGTCCCACCCTCCCTTCGATCGTCCCGCGTGTCTGCCTACCCACGGCTGCACCCACGCAGCCCTCCGCGCCTCCATCCCTCCATCCCTTCGTCGGGTGTATGAGGCCTAGGACCGTGGGGGAGAGCAGGCATGTAGGTATGTGTGTTCGTATTATTTATTGCCCTAATTTACCGTCCAAAAGCTGTTGGCACATACATTTTCAAGTACAAATTGCTGCTGTATTAAATATTCCCCTCTTACCAATCTGCCGACAGCGTCCTAAAACACATCCCTAATATGTTTTACAAATAAATATATCACCAACGAAAATAATTAGGAAACGTGATACATTAATGCACGACGTCCATCCCTGCACGGGATTCAGAGAGAATTATTATTTATATTCCCTGCGTTATGGAGAATGTTTTAAAATGGGGGGGGGGGGGGGGAAACACAGACTTACTGTGCCTGACTTGCTGTGTAGAGTTACATGTGCAAAGAGTTTTATTTGCAAACGTTAAAAAAATGTGCTGGAAGAAGGATTTGAAAGCAAAACAAACAGAAAATTAAAAACCAAAATGTATGTAAACAAAGTAGAGTCTCTATTTTCTCATCTTCCCTTGAAAGAAAAATGTTATGTATAAATGTGAAGAGAGAGACAAGGAACAGTTAATACTGTATATTTCGTGTATCTATTGGAGCATTAATATCAGAGCAGCATATATTTCCTAGTGTTAAAAGCATAATATAATTAAAGACAAAAACCCCCCTCAGTTTCACTACAATTTTCATTTAGTTCACTTTCAGTCTTGGATTTAGAAACATATACTTGAATTCTCAATATCTGGGAGGGTTAGTTTGTAACTGCCTAACTCTTGGAATCCTTGGTCTCTCAGACTTCCCATAGGAAGAAAGTGTCCTTGCGTCTTGGCCACGAAAGGACAGGTACAACAAATGTAGTATTTTTTCCCCATCAAGCGAATAATCTGGTATTTAATCGATCCCCGGTTCGAGCACTTGGCAGTAGCAAAGGTGGTTTGCTATGGGAAATAAACCTTGACAGGAGCATACTTCCGAAAAAGAGTAAGTATAACTGTAAAGCTATATTTTTTCTCGGCTGCCTTTTGCTCAGAAATATTCCCACTTAAAAAGCCTGGAATGGCCTCTAAAGCAAAGGGGGGGAGGGGGTGGGGAAATGTGGTCCTCCATATCGAAATGTTCAGAAAATAACCCGTTGTTTCCAGAATAACTACTTTTTTCTATGAATTTGAGCGACCAGGTAAAAATCTCGGCCATTAGTCTATAAATAAGGGGTTTGGGTTTTTTTTTTAAATATCAACGGCTTAAATAAAACCCCGTTGCTGTTGAATTTCAGCATTCTCCGTGGGCAGCATTACCAGTAAAATCAAGACAGCGTTTAATACAAAAAAAATATTGGCAGGCGCTAAAAGGCCGTTTGTCGCCATTCATAACATTAAGATGCGTTTTAATGCACTTTCATGATGATTTGAAGAGATGGTCTTGCGCGTTCTCTGAGGGTAAAGGAGTTCAAAAAGAAGAGGGGGGAGGCAACCGGTGGGTGGCTTTTTGGAGCGGCCCGGCTGGACCGTGGGGCGGTGGGTGCAGGGACGAGCTGATCGCCGCGGACGCGGCTGCAGGGGTCCGGCCGCGCGTGTTTTAGCCACGCCGTGAGCCTCTCCCTGCCCCCTGGGCCCCCTCCTCCTAGAATGCATTTGATTCATGAACTAGGGTACGAAAGGCAAATGTTCATTAAGTCTTTTCTCCCTCCCTCCTCCCTCCCGCCTCCGCACCCCCAAAAAGAATTAATTATTTTTTTCTCCAGTGAATAGCTTCAACATGGCGTGCTGAAAGGCAGGAGCTTTGCCCGTTCCTAGATCTGAACTGTGATTAAACATCCCCAAAGACAGCATCTCTCTTCCTCCTGCCGCTTCCCCCTCCCTTCCCTCCCCTTAGCGTAAAGCGCCCTCTTCTACGTAGGAAAGGTCAAGTCCTACAACGCACAACCCACGGTCATTACTGTACTGTGACCCGGGGTGTACTGGGGAGGAACGGCCGGGTGTCTCGTGATCAAAAACACTGGGACTTTTTTTTTTTTTTTTATCTCTCCTTCTCGTGCGATGGGAAACCGTGGAATTAGACAGCGTTTTAGCCTCCTGCAATCACCTTGTGTGCTAATCGCCATCGGAAATCCTAAGGGACTAGGAGAGACAGAGAGAGAGGGGGAGACAGAGAGAGGGGGAAAAAAATAGCTATAATAGTAGTAGCAATAATTACAGTAATAATCGTCATTAGCCTGTGATATCGCTGCATTTTGCCTGAAGCTGACAGAAAGGACGATGTGCCCTAGTGGCTAGATTTCTCTCCATCTAAGGGCAGACCAACGACAACTAGAACAAAAAAATATAACCCCCCAAATCAGGACCAACCCAAGTCACTGAGAAATCGAGAAGGAATGTTTGGTGGACCAGGTATATTTAATCTGTAAGGGAGGAAACAAAAAAAATGTCCAGTCCTTCCTCACTGATCTGGAGGTCTACAGCCCAGCGCGGGATCCTAGCTGTCAGTCACCGTGGGGATATATTTTTGCACAGGCGAGAGACTTCTGGATGCTGGGGTAAGATTTTCGTGCTCTTCCTCAAGCGGCTGAATGTTTCTCCTCTCCCCCTGCTCGGCGGTGAACTAAGCAAACAAGCCAACAGCAAACACCCACCCGGTCCCCTCGCAAAGCCCCCTGCATGATTCGAGCACAGTCATTCGGAAGGCCTTTGTGGAGAGTTTCCCAGGCCCCTGCTCTCCCCTAGCCCACCCACCCACCCCGCTCCTTTTCTCCCACGGTGTATGAGGCCAAAGTGCCACTTCTGCTGCGGGGACCTGGGAGAAGGCGTCTGCCTGGGCTGATGCTGATAGAGCCGAAGAGGCGGTTGAGAAAAGTAAGACTGCTTCTCCTAGCTTGGTTGCCGGCTACACCTTTCCCAGGGATGCTGCTTCCCACTCTAGCATAGGTGGGAAGCAAAGAAGGCTCTTGGCAGGAACGTGCGCCAAGAGAGGCTGGGGTCAGAGCCCAGGACGCGAGCAGACTTGTAGATAGAGCTGCTGGTTGCTTGGCTTTGTGCTGCACCGTGTTGTCTTGCAGAGTTGGGTCAGGCTGCATTGAAAAACGTCTGTTGGATTTTATCGCCAGTTGTCTTATTCCCGTGTGCTTGCCTCCGAAATTATTTTAATCATTCAAGTGGCAGGGAGGAGGGTGGATGCCTGTGTGTGGAAGAAAGACGAGGAAGGATGTTTAACCTGTCTGCTCTTCGCCATTGTTTGTGTGTATCCAGAGAGAAAAATGCCAGCCGGGTGTTGTAACCTGCCAGTTTAAATTAATCTGAATTTCGTCGTAATTGCCTCGATTTGTACCCACTAAGCAAAGTGCTTTTATTTATTCCTGATAATATAAAACGGCCTATATAGTCGGTTTGGGTGAGAAGTAATGGAAAAACAGTCTATTTTAAGCCTGGCTTTAGCCTTCGAGGTGCCTTCGGGTAGGCACAAAAAAAGATGGTTTTTAATACAAAACAATCTTGGATTGGCTTCGTCTGCAGCTTTCTTTGCGGTTTATATTTAAATATGTGAGGGTTTATAAATACCGTGCTGTACGAAGATTTGATGGGAAAATAAAACCGAAAGAGAAAGAACGAGTAACCCCCACACTCTGCCTGATCCGATTTGGGGTGGTGTGCCCGAATTCCCCAGGGGTGTGCAGTACGGATCTGTCATGCTTACACACCACGATTTCTGGAAGAAGGGATATTAGTGTCCACATTTGTTGAAAAGTCGGGAAAGGGAAATAAGCGAGATGGTGAGCGGGCTTCCACGCCGGCGTAGGCAAGAGCAGCCATATTAGGCTTAGAGGAGAGCTGTTTTTATGGGTATCTTAGCGTGAGATATGAGAGAACAGACAAGACACGATCCTCACAGAGCCGGCTGAGCTGTATGTGGGCATACGATTGCATCCTCAATTGCAGCAAGTATTTTAAGCTCATGTTATACAAATAGCTTCCTATAAAGGTTACACAAGTACAGGTACCTTAATATAATACAAATCTGAGAGTCCATCAAAATATGAAGTTGGAGCTTTGAAGTCGTTGATTTGACAGCCCCAGTATAGTGATACTTCCTGTACCCGCCCCCTAAAACAAGCATTGATGAAGAAATGTCTTTACTTCGGTGGGTTTCACGATATGTGAATAAGGCTCTCCAATAAAGTTAGTGGAGTGGTACAGTAAAATCTGATGTGTTTCTTGGCGAGATGGGCATAATAATTAAATAAAGATTTGAAATACCTTTATAAATCATTGTTAAAATTCAATGTGCATTAGAGAGAACCTTATATCCTATAAAATTCAATTTAGCTTAGAATCCCAGTCAATTACCTTGACGTGAGCTTCTATGGCAAACTGTGGATCTCGGCATCACAGGATGTCTAGCTACAACAGGCTGGTCTCGGCATTAAAGCATTTCATTTTCTGTAGCTTTCTGCTCTTGATCTAAAGGACACTTTATATATCTCATAATTCTTGTATATTTTTTTTTTTATCCTGAATTGGTAGGTAGAAAAATGCTCGTTTGTCAGAGGCAGTGCGGTAGATTTTTTTTTTCTCTCACTGAATAATTTCCAAGATTAACAAATCTAAGGTCAAGTTCAAGGCATCAGTTGTAGCAATACTTTTAAATGTAAGTCTCGATGAGAATGTTTTGACTTTTCTTTTTTTTTCTTTTTTTTTTTGGTTTTTTTTTTTTTTTAAGTATTTATTTTTTTTATTTGTAGAATGAATTGGCACTCCCGGCTTTGCTTGGTAACATTTCCCGGGATATGGCAGTCCGCAGGGATAACTGTGTCATTTAATAGCACCGCACTTTCAAGGAATCACTAGGGATGTTCCCCTAAATCGCTCCGCTTAATTCTTCATGAAATATGTTGGCATGAAAGGGGACTGATACCTGCTTACTACAAACGGTGCTAACGACGGCGCTTTCTGAGCCTGGGTGGGAATCGGTGGAAAGTGCCTGCTTTTCTGTATCGGCGGATTATAGCCAAGGAAATTTGCTTCCGCATCAGTTTAGAGCCAGCCGCCTGGTACAGATACCCCTCTCCTGCAGATTAAATTTGTCAGAAGTCTCTTGCACCTGTATCTGGATGGACTGGGAGAAAACGAACGACTGTTTTCATGTGTCGGGAAAATCTCGGAGAGTGTTCAAGGGGAGAAAAAGAGACATTTATACAAGCATCGTTGGTTAATCAACTTCTAATATACTAGTCGGTCTGAGAAAATATCTTCTTCCGTCCGCCTTATTGCCAAACCCGCCACTATTGTCTTTCAGGACCAAGCTCTGAGCAGAAAATATAAACAGCATTTTAGAGGGCTTCAGTGCCCTGGAACCTGAGGGCGCAGGGCTGGGGAACCGGGGGGTGAGGAGACACGGTGTTGTGAGAAACTCCCAGCGCTTTGGGAAGGCGCCGGGAGGCTGTCACAACAACAAATCTTTTGCCTGCTGAAGGACAAGAAAATAGCTGCCGAAAACATGAAGTTATCCATCTAGAAGTAGCTCCCTATCCTGAAAAAATCTGCCATATTTCGGCTTGTTGCAGCTACCAGAGTCAGGCTGCCTTCAAAGAGAGCCCTCGGATGCTCATCAGAGCAAAAAGGAATGCAAAATATCATGATTGGTCACCAACAACGGGTAGATCTCAGTAGATTCGTAGTCGTTTAATCCTAATATTCAAATTAGACTGGAGGCTTGGTAAATAAGTAAAAAGCAACCACCCTCTCAAGCTTTTCCATCTCAGTGACTTAAAAAGACAGAGGAAACGAAAGGATTTCGGTAATTGACATTAAAAATTAATCTAAAATATTCTACACCCAGATGAGCTCAGCCGTTTGAGGTGTTCAGACCTCTGAAATAATGTAATGCACTCATAAAAAATAAAATAAAAAAAAAAAAGAAGAAGAAAAGAATAACATTTACTTGAATACTGTTTACATCAGCTCGTTCTCTTTACACATATTCTGCAGTTCCCTATCAAAATCACAGCCATACTGCTTCAGGTTTCGGACAATAAATAGTCGGTCCCATGTCACAGCACGGGGCTTCCATCTCGCCGATATAAACATATATATAGAAAAATCACCTATTATTTAAATTATTTAGCTAACTGTTGTAGCACTACATTCTGTTGCATATTTAGTTAAAAGGGGAAAAAAAAAAAAAAAAAAGGCTATGTATAACTCCTTTCCATAACAGACAGAACAAGAAACAGAAAAGAAACGCCTTTTTAAAAATTCTGAGTCCGAAATATTCGAATTCCAAATAATAAGCTTGTTTTTCTGAAGCTGCGTTCCTGGCAAATTTTGTGACGAATTATCGCCTTGTGCCCCTATTTTCATTGGTAAAGGTGGGAAGGGGGTGCACTTTTCGTTGGCAACAACCTTGTGAATTCCCTAGTGCTACGTTTTTTTAGTAAGCCTTTGTAGACTGTAATCAGCCCGCAATTTTGCAAAACGCTGTCCTAATTTCTGAGTTATTTTCTCGTGCTCGAGTCGTAACACCCCTCACCCTTCCTCCGCGAGAGGAGTAGAGACTGAAGCCAGCAATCCTGTAATACTTTAATTAGCTCCTCTTGACGCAAATTCCTTCTAGCACACGTTTCTCCTGTTAATTAGAGACACCCACCCTACTGGCAAGGTAAATGGTCGACTTCAAATATTTTTCAAGCAAAATCGTGTACCAAAAGACAGCAATTTAGGTACAGTACAACTTGACCTTTTGGAGAAGCTACAGTGAGTTAAAAAGTTGCCTTGCACGCCATATGTATATGTAAAAGCGAGGCTATCGAGGCGTCCTAGTTCTGTTTATATTCCTCCAAAGAAGAGATGTAGCTTTTTTCCCTCCCTTTGTTTAGCTTAGCTATGGGTGACAGTCTCCCCACCTCTTGGCCACGCTTCTCCTTTGCAAAACCGTCCTGCAGCAGAGGTCCCAATTTTCAGAGCGGTTTTACCCTCTCTAATCCGGACGAAATACATGGGAAGGCGTAACGAATGCATTTTGTTTCTCCAAACGAAATGCCTGACTTTGTTTGTGTTGTTCTCAATGAAGTTAGCGAGGGGAAGACTCGGTTTCCCCCCTTCCTCAACGCGGAAGTCCCAATTAATGTATTAAAAGAGCAATTCAACATTAGACCAAATAATCAACATTGATAATTGTGCTGAACACAGCAACTTAACAGCAGGCTCCCTGCAATTACCCACACATTCCGGTGCTTTAAGCGCACATTATCTCTGTTTCACTTAACAGCAAATAAAGCAGAGAACAGTCTGTGCTTTGGGTGTCTACTCGCTCCCAGACGAGCTGTGCACCTCTTAGCCTTCCCCATCACCCTCTCCGCTTGTTGTGCAGGCGGAACCCGGAGGCATTTTGGGGTCCTCCTGCGTTGCAAACCCACTTGAAGAAATAGGTTGCTTGGTTTGGAGAGGTGGGGGGGAGAGTTCGAGCGATTCAAAAGCAGGCATCGGGGCTGCACGTGTGCATGCTGTGCAAGCATATATATGCCCAGACACACAGACACCCGCGCACACACACTCCTAGTTCTAGTTGCCTTCTCGCCCTTCTTGCCTTAATTTCCCTTTGTTTCCCAGAGGCAGCCCCGACCTCTGGCACGGCGGACCCTCGCACGGCGCCGCAGCCCCGGCTGCAGAGAGGAGCGGGAAAGAACCCGTACAAACCTGTGCCAGCTCTGCTCCCCATTTCTAGCCTCAAGGTTTGAAATTTATTGAAATGCGAGAGGGGGGCTGCACTGAGTCCGAGGAGGTGGCGTCCCGCGATTAAGCGTTGGGTAGCTCTGTCATGTCTGCTCTGACACAAGCTGAAGTTGACTGCCAAAGTGCTATAAAACCGCAGGTCAGTCTAGAACTGTTTTCGGTTCTCCTAGACGCGCCGTGTTCAATTATAGCCTTAAAAGCCCTAATACAAGTGCAAGAATTTGTTTGCCATCACACAGAGGCGGGGCGAGGCTCGGCAATGGTGGCGCCTTTGTTATCTCAAAGTCACTGAAATCCTTATACATTCCTTTTTGTTCGAAGGGAGGGGTGTCTGCGTGTGTGCAGAGTGTGGGGAGAGGTTTTTCATCGATGGAATTGAACGGTGGGGGTATACAGGGAAAATAACCAATGTTTGGAGACCAAAAGAGGGCTTCCGACCCTCCAACCCACCCCTCCCTCCCACCTCCCTCCGCCTCCCCCCCTTCTCCCCGCAAAAACTAGGGAGAAAGTAAAAGCGAACAAAATTACAGCATCAAGTTAAAACCCAACCAGAGCTCTGGCAGAACCCTCCCCACCTCAATTAAAAAGAAAAAAAAAAAAAAAGAAGAAAGAAAAAAGAAAAGAAAGAGAGGGAAACCCCCCAAACCCTTTTACAATCCCTGAACGACATTGCAGTGTTCTGCTAGCGGTTTTGACGATATGCGATCTCTTTCCATTCGCTTTCTAGCAAATATGTCAAGCTGGAAGATTAATTAATTAATTTCAAGTTCAGCTCACAGACATGCAGTAAGCATAAGAAGTTCTTGCAGAAAACCAAAATAAAGAGTTCATTACAGGGATACGTCCAGAGCATTTGATTTGTGAACGGTAACCCTTGTAAAATAAGAAAAAGGCATATAAACAGTAATGCTAATAAATTAGTTTACTCCACTACAAAGTAATTACTTGATAATATTGAATTTACAGCTTGAATTCAAACGCAGTAGTTAACTATAATGTAGGGGAAATACATAATGAGAATATTTTCTCTCTGCACAACATGATTAGATTTGTTATTGAGTCGGTTACGATAAGCTAAGCAATAAATAAACAAATCGATGTTGACATTTAAATACCGAAGATCTCCAGAATTTACTGGAGAACTTTCTCCGGATATATAAATACTTCCACAACACTGCAGAGGAAGAGGGGGGAAAAGACAAATACTATTTCCCTAACAATTTTGTTTCCCTTCCACTAGACTCCCAAGTCCACGGGGGCATGGATCTTGAACTACATCTAATTTCCTAAGAGCACCGACTTCACAATAGCTTTTTGCCGTTCTGTTTTTGTATTTTGATTAAATCCACCCGGAACCCAAATATTTCTTTTCTGAAATCGAGCATCAGAATAGCAAAAAAATATTTTTTCCGAGAGCTTAGGGATGTCCGTGCCTCAGAAGGTGCTGTATTCTTTGGCGTATTCCTCTGTTTTCTTTGGCTCTGCTCATTCGGTGGGGTGTGCATTTTTATTGGCAGAGAAGTACTTTTTAGTCTCTGCCCTGTACAATCCGCTTTCTATATCATCCCTTTCATGTAACAATAGTAAAAGTTTAACCATGTTTTTGAAATAGGTCTCCCTGGGTCTCAGCCTTCAGCGACGAAACGAAGCTGAATGGAAAGTATGTCGGTACGGCGATTTTGTTTCTAGGGGTTAACAGTATGTCAAATAATTTTAACTAGTCTTCTGGCAATTAAACTCAGAGTATTTGTCAAGCCGGGATAGCCCAATATCCACTGGTTTTCCAAGTATTTAGCTGCAGGGTTGAGACGGAGAGATCAGCGAACAGTCTTTAGGTCCATGGTCTGCACTTTAAAGGGCTTTCTGGTTTTCTGGCTTTGCGAATGAGGCAGGGGAAGATTTGATGGGGGTGAGGAGGGAGAACCTGCGTCCTGGGAACCCAGCATTGTTAATTACCTCCAGTACAGCTTGGCTGAAGCCGCGCGGGGTATTTGAGGTTAATATATAAGTAAGGGAAGGAAGACACTAAGCGCTTCGGAAGTGAACATGAATGCAAGCATGTAATCTATTCACCATGAAAATCAGTAAAGACTTGACCCTGGCACATTCTTCCTATTAAGGTTTCCAGAAAAACCATGAAGGATGAGGGCGTGGGTTTTTTTGATTTTTTTTTTTTTTTGATTTGGGGGTGTGGGGAAAAGCGCCGGGC
>JAYRBT010000082.1:33143898-33177319 GCA_036023395.1 Myiotriccus ornatus | reverse complement strand
GTTCGAGATAGCCGATGGATGGGGTCAGAAGCTGAGAGCCCTGAGAAAATTGTTGTCTTTGGGGGGAAAAAAAATCCACGTGCGGTGTGATGGAAATGGACTGTTTGAAATTGTCCTTGATCTCCAAGGCAAGGAGGGGGCGGACTGAGGCGGGCGGCAGGGCGAGGGGGAAGAGGGCTGCAGGGAGAAAGTGGGGGGGGGGAGGGGGCACAAACCCCCAAACAATAGATGAGGTAGAAATGTGTTTTGGGAGGAGTGTTTGAATCTTCAGTGCTGACCCTAATGCTAGTGAGGAGAAGAAAGTACATTCTGTTTTCACGTTGTTTACTGGCTTTGAACTTCTGTATTGCTTGGACATCACCCATAACCTTGAGGTGAAGGACTTACTGACTTTGGGCCTTTGTTGACCATCGCCACCCAGCCAGACAACGTTTGCCCAAGGGGAATGTTGAAAAGTGAGGGGGAGAAGATGGGACTTTGTTTGTTTGTTTGTCCAGTATGCAAGGGGAAATGCCATTTAAAAGAAGACAGACAGATGGAGGAACAGACGGTGGGAGAAGGACAGAGGGACGGATGGAGAGCTGAATGGCAATGAAAGTTAAGCTTGCGGGTTTCCTTTCCTGGTTAAAAATTAACTGGTATTCAGAGCCAATCCCAGGGACAGCTAAAGCATGGAGTTTCTGTGGTCGGGGTTTGGATTTCCTAGCCCAATAAAATCGCATCCTCTGTGTTGCTGCGACATTGTGGCCATAAAAACTGTCCGTGACTTGTCCTCTCGCCTATACCAAATGCACCACTATAAAGGCAGCAGAGGTTCGCCCAGAGGTTTGTACACCGGGAGGTGAGCGACCACTGCCCTCCACCGCCGCCGCCGCCCGTCCGTCAGTCCGCCCGCCCTCCGTCCTGCCGCGGGGCCCAGGCGGGCGGGCGGGCGGACGGCGGCCGTGGCTGAGGGGCTGCTTTGCCACAAGATGGCGATCTTCAGATCAATGTCAAAGCCGCCCGGGGCGAGGGGAGCAGCCCTGCAAAAGGGAAAAAAAAAAAAAAAAAAAAAAAAAAGAGAAAAAGAAGATCTTGGCCTTTGTTCATTTTGCAACCCTGGAGCCACACGGGTAATTATTGCACTTACTGGGCTCCGCGGTACAAAAAGCCGCCCGGGATGCCGGGTGTTGGGGCAGCTGAAGGGGCTTCTCGGTGAAGTTAAAGCCTCTGGGCTTTGGGTTAGGAAATCCGCGAAGGTAAGTGTTTTATACATCTACCCAGCGTGGAGAATGGTGAGGAGTGTGCGGTGCCTGGAATGGTGCCCTGCTATCTGGGCTGGCCCTTGCCCCGACCGCTCAGCACCACGGAAGAGAACTGTAGGGATGGGAAGGGGTGCAAAAAGTTAGTGGTTAGTACGTGAAATAATATAGAAGTGACTTTTTAAGTTGCAGTTGACCTTTTATTTTTCTCTTCCTTTTGGCCAGCCACATGGAAAATCCACGTTATCTGGAAATATTTTTTCAGAAGAACTTTTAGCTTTCTTCCAGTTATTTAAAAAAAAAAAAAAAAAAAAAAAAAAAAAAAAAAAAAGAAAGTGTAGCATTGGAAATATTATGAAACTTGACATTTATATGTGGAACAGTAGGTGTCTTCAATCAAATAGATCTATGACAACACAGTCTGCAAACGACAGATAATTCTGACGATCTTATTAGTCTTGAACTGTAGTTTGGTAACTTAAAAGGATAGTCTGCTTCCTTACAGCTGGACACAGATTGTGGTAAACAACTTTTGACATACTTATGCTAAAAACTATTCATGTGATTGCATATTAAGTCAATGTTCGTGCAAGACCAGATTTGGATTTCGATTTCCTCTCTCTGTCTTTCTTTCTTTCTTTCTTTCTTAATCAGCACATGTGCTGTAAACAAACAATGGTCACACATTCTCGTGTGCTCAAGGCTGCTCTGGGTTGTAGCTTTGAAACTCTATCCTCGCTACGAGTATCCCTAACTCCAGGTTACTTTTCATGCCCATAAAATTTTCACATGTTTTTGTTATGTCTCCATTTGAGAAGGGCGGGAGGGAAGGTGGTGTTATATGGAGGAGATACTGGTTTGGCTACGTATTTTAATACGCGTGTTTCTTAGGACAGAGTTTTAAATATCTGTCCGAAAAAAATGAAAAATATTATTTTGTCCTTGCTCTTGTTTGTAAAGTAATGGACTTGCCTGCAGTGTTTTTTCAAATCGTAGTTACAGGGAACTGTTGCAAGGGTAGTTAAAAGCATAAGCTCAGTCGGCAGAGAGCAGCTTTTAGATGATTATCAAAACCTATCGATTTCATCAAAGATGCTCCATTAAAAGCTCGGGGATGTTGATCCCTTTTGACTTCCCCTCAGCAATGCCAGGACGTGAGAAGCCATGTGAGAAGCAGAGGGATTTGAGGGTCCCTTTGCAACATTTCATTTTACACGAGTCAAGTTAAACTCCGCATATTTGATCAAATATTTATTTTTCCCCTTGTTGTTTCCCTGTCCCATTCAATACTTGGCTGAATAAATCAAAGGGACCCCAACAGCAGTTAAAGCGCCCTCTGGTTACGAATTGTTTACTGACGGCCGCGGTCATAGGATAATATTTTAAAAAAACAAGCTTGTTTCTTACAATAACTGTTTATTATTTCACATTATTTGGGTTTGCATGTTTTGGAGAGAAGAGGCAAAGCCAAGTCAGTGTCTACACTGTGTTTAATTAATCGTGTACTGAACTTCAGCTCACATACCACATCCAAACCCCTGGGAGGCTTTTTCATAAGCTCTTTGGGTTTGTGTTTTGCTGTCTCCCTTTTTTTTTTTTTTTTTTTTGTCACAATCTTTTCATTAAATGCTCTGAAATGGAAACTTCAGGCCAACGTGTGTGTCTGAAAGCCAAACTATACCACAACGACAACAACAACAACAACAGAAAAGATATTTGTATATGCCTCCAGGTCTAATTTAAAGGAAAGACAGCTACAAAAAGGAGAAGGGCTGCAGTTTCGAATGCTTGATAGAGCTGTGTGGCCCATCTCTCGCAATAGAAGGGGTACACTTTAAAGACGGAATTGGGTATGTAATATTTTTCCCCACACATATATAACCCGATACCGTTGTTGCTTCTGCATGATGTTTGGGGCTCTCCAGACAATAGAAAGCCCCGTTGTTCTCACCAGTGCCGGAAAATGGCGAGGAAATAAAGCCCTAATGAATTGGTTTGGGTGTATTTTGTCCTGCCGCACACTAGAATTTGAAGCTCGTCAGAATTGCTTGCAAAATATGTTTCTAATCCAAATGAGTAAAATGATACACATATAATACAAAACATAGTTAGGAGAACAAGCCTGCGGATGGTTGGAATAAAATTAAATCGCAGCCTAATTTTTAACAAGATAATCCGCCAAAACAAGCCAACCTCCACAGCACCACCACCAGCGTAAAAGAATTTCTAGTAAAGATAAAATTAGTGGATCCATCATTTGTCACCTAACTTGGCACAGACGCAGTTCCTAAACCTCCTGTCTGAAATCCGCCTTCTCTGGAGCAAATCCAGGAAAAAAGGGGGGGGGGAGGGGGGAAAAAAAGGAATCTGGCACACACGCACGTTCCAGCCAACTGACAGTTCCAATATTAAATAACTATAGTCTGATCGCATTAATTTTTGGAGCTATATAAAATGTAGTAGACGGCTGTACTCTCAGATAGGCGGCGCATGCACTCCTGCACAGACTGCAAGGCCGTTTACGTTTTCACAAATTGCAGCTTGCCCGTGTCTACAAATAAAAGCATATTTTAATTAGCTCGCAAAATGCGTCTCTGGATTAACAGCGCTGATCTTTTGGGTTATACGGGCCAGTAATAAGAAGATAAATCACGGTTTAACACGATACATTTTGAGATTTCCAGTCAGAGTTTGCTTAGGCTGAGCTGTCGCTTTTTATTTATTCCCTTCTTGTTTTTAATTTTAGTTCAACCAATAAAATGGCTTAACGACGCTATTAATGCATCTATTATATTTTTCTTGGATCAATAAAATTTTATTTTGATAGTATTGTCTATGTAGGCCGTGAATTTAGATTCTCCACGAAAGCACCGGCTTTGATATTTATCAGAATTTTATTTGCTCGCTTTTATAGACCCTCGGATAGCTTTACTTACAGAAGCAGAATTAAAAAGAAAGTAACTCTCGTCCCCTGGCGTCCACAATATTCTTTAAAATTTCTTTTAAATAGGGGTTAAGTTCCAAGGGACACATTGTTAAGTGCTGGCAATGCAGTAGCTGCACCCAGCGCATGCCAAATTAGCTCAGTTTAGTCAGAATTGACCATTATCTTTTATAGTTACGAATCAAGTGAACATTATTAGTTTTACATCACTGGGTTTGATGATGCTGGTTACTATTTGCCTTGGCCTTGTTAGCGATTAAAGAAAGCGGAGATAATGCAACGCCGAGCTGAGTTCACGATCTAGATGCAGTCGGTGCCTTGACCATCAAACCGGCACCGTTCACTGCGGTCAACACAACACCCCTCGGCAGCTCCCACAGGACCTCACCCGGCAGGGGGTAGCCCACTGCTACAAAACCTAGGAGAGGAGGTTAAAGATAACCTTCAAAATTCTCACCGACTTCTGTGCCTTTTGTCTGATTTCCCCACATTAGCTTGCAGAGAGGGAGAAGAAGCCAATTCGTATTTCTTCGATGCATTTCCAGTCGTTTTATTCTGGCTGACGACAACGTACTTTTTATGGTACTTTCCTCCTCTTTAATCCAATTTTTAGAAGGGAGCTACTTATTTAAAAACAGCTCTGGAACGATTTCAAGAGTTTCTCCTCGGTTCCGTATGGCTTTTAAGTTTGCAATCCATTTCTATTTAATTTGGCAAATGCAAAATAAACATACCGCAAGAGCGGACTTCCCCGGAGTAATTTTTATACCTGGCTTGTGCAGAGAAATGTATTTGGAAGGCGGTGCTGGGGCTCACGTTTCGTTTTATTTAGTTCTGTATTTATAACGCTAAGCCTATTGATAATAGCCTTCCTGTATACCAGCCAATAAACCGATGCCTTATGTGGTATTAATTTTGTTAGCAGTGATATGGCCCTCATAGGAATCTGATAAGGGTTTGTCCATCGCACATTAACACATCGCAGAGTTATTCGGGTTAGGAAAATACAAACAATGCTACAGGAGGTAATAGGGGAAGGAAAAAAAAAGCCTTTAAGGGTTTCTATAGGCTGAGGGATCTACCCCTGTCACGGCATCCCACGGGCCGGTCAGAAGGAAATCGCTTTGTGATGCTCACCCCATCACACTGGAAAAATCACAGAGGTTTTATGGATGTTGCAAAGTTGTAGCATCCCCTGCCTGGCACATGCTTTCCGTGGGCGCGGGGAGAGCCCCGATGGAAGGGACACTACCCTCCCGCCGCAAGGAGGGAGGAATGTCACGCTGTGGAAAAAGCATTTCCCCGTGGCAGGCAAACACTGAGGGACAAGACCACGTGGGGCTTGACAGATCCGTGGGGTGAGGGGGAAAGAGTGCTCCCCAGGGGGTTTTGAAGGCCGAGGGTAGGCGCCGGAGGATGTTGGGAGCCGCGCCCGCCTCGCCGCCCGGCGGGCAGCAGCCCCATCACGGCCGCCAGCGCCCTCCCGGGCATGGGAGCAGAGTGCCAGGCAGCAGCCCTCGGGCCGGGCCGTGATGTCGCCCGGCCCGCAGCCGCTCTCGCCCGCCCGCCCTGCTGGAAGCAGAAACCGGCCGATGGCTGCTTCTCCCGACGGCGTGTGGGAGAGAGGAGCGAGCCACGGTCCTCAGGGATGGGCAGCGACAACTGGGCAGCCTCAGGCTCCCCTTGAACTAAAGTGCCCTTAGTTCCTCGGGCCAGGCAGGGAGGCGACTTCAAAATGGCACAAGCGAGAGATGATGGAAGTGAAAGCAAGCAATCATTAAGCATTTCATTAGGAAATCTATCTGTCTCTCTGTCTGCGTCCCTGCCTGTCTGCTATCCGTCTGCTACCTCCACCACAATTACGTATTGACTGGACAAGGCTGTCTAGTATCTCGGAATTTATCTAGTTACTCTTATTTCTATTATTTAGTACATTGCTTGAAGGAGACGGTGCTTTTGAAGAGGCGAAAAGTGAAAAGACCCAAATGCAGAGGGAGGGAGGGGAGATATAAAAATGATCGCCCAAATATAAACACATCAATAAACACGGTGAGCAGCATCCTGCGAAGATCCATTTGAACTGCTCGCGTCTGGATTCTTTCTGTGACATATGTCTGGCTTTATATTTTAAATGGTAATCAGACCTCGGGAAGAATCCAGCGTTAACTAAAGCATTAGGAGCTGCAACCGCACAATCAATCCTCCCAGAGTGGCATTGCTCCCTAAGAGATTCCTCTGCGCAGCAGCGAGCATTTTATCTCCAGGAAAATTAAGCCCAGCCTGGCGTCGTGGTGGTGATTTTAGGCTGGAAGCAGCCCCCTTCCTCGGGAGTTTAATGCGGGAGGCACTAGGCCCCTTTACAGTTTCCAATGATCCGTGATAAACAATAACACGTCTTTTATTTCTTAAAAAAACGAGACAATCAAATAAAATGAGCAGAGCCTGGGCATAAAACACCGGGCGAGCCGCGGTTTTATTAATTTCGTGAGACACATAGGCTGTGCAGGGAGGTGAGCAGGCGTTGTTGCAGGAAAGCCCGACCGCGGGGAGAGAGGAGCGATAGTAAAAGCTTCATCTGGACACCGCTTCAGCCTAGGTATAATAAACATCAGGACCGCCGGGCTATTTTATAGCGGTGAGTGTGATAAGAGGGGAGCAAAACTTGGAGCCAGTACCAGCACGGCCCTCTCCTTCCCCTTCCCGGGAGCGCGGATCCCGCCTAGGCGCAGGCGCTCGTCCATGTGGTCGAAGCTCGCGCGCCTGTGTGTATGGAAATCCATATTACACATTAATATACATCTATCTTCCAAATTCAGAGGTCGACCTGAGAGCAGCTCTGTGCATACGAAACCAGACGGGGAGGGGTTGCTGGGGAGGCCCGGGCTTCCATTGGCTGCAGCAGCCTGCCGTGGCGCGGGGGTATCTCTCATCATATTCAGCATGTTTTGCACAAGAAATGTCAGCCAGAAAGGGCTATCTGCTCCCTTCGCCAAATTATTCCACAACAATGTCATGCTCCGAGAGCCCGGCTGCAAACTCTTTTTTGGTAGACTCCCTGATCAGCTCGGGCAGAGGGGAAGCGGCTGGAGCAGGAGGCGGAGGCGGAGGCGGAGGCGGCTACTATCCCAACAGTGGTATCTACCTGCCACAGGCGTCCGATCTGTCCTACGGGCTGCAAAGCTGCGGACTTTTCCCCGTTCTGAGCAAACGCAATGAAGGTACTTCTCAAAGCATGGTCCCCAGCTCGCATTCCTACGTGTCAGGCATGGAAGTGTGGCTAGACCCCCCCCGGTCCTGTCGCATGGAAGAGCCGGAGAGCCAGCAGGCCACCTCGTGCTCCTTCGCTCCAAGCATTAAGGAGGAGAGCTCCTACTGCCTCTATGACTCAGAGAAATGCCCCAAGGGCTCGGCCGCCGCAGACCTCGCTCCCTTCCCCCGGCTGAGTGCCGAGGTCAGCCCGGCCAGCAGCGGCGGCGGGGTCCCCGTCCCGGGCTACTTCCGCCTCTCCCAGGCTTATGGCACTTCCAAGAACTACGGCGCGGGGCCGGCCGGGGCTGCCCCCTTCCCTCCGCAGCCCCCTGGCCGCTTCCAGACGCCTCCATCTTTGCCTCCCGTCTCGGACTCGGGGAGGAAAGAGGACGAGGAACGCTCCCCCAGCCCCTTGGCTTGCGTCTCCCAGAGGGAGGACGAGACTCAGGCTTCATCTTCCACCGCAGAGGAGCTCTCTCCAGCTCCGTCAGAGAGCAGCAAAGCTTCTCCCGAGAAAGAGCCCGTAGGTAAGCGAATGGTGATGGTAATAGTGGTAGTGATGATTAAAAAGAAAGAAAAAAGAAAGAAAGAAAAAAAAAAAAACTGTTGAGGATCATAGTGGCACCGCGATGCGAAAGGAGGATCCCAGCTGCCCCGCGGGGCTGCCAAGAAGCGCTGCTCAGACTGACCTTCTGAACTTTGTAATATTCGGGCATGGGGTTGCCGTAAAAATTAATGTCCATCCCGTAGTCTCAAACCCTTAGAGCCTCCGCTATGGGCAACTTTAGCCTGCATGCTGCTTAAACATACAGAATAACGAGATCACTTTTTCCCCTGTGTTGTGAAGGTGCCTACCAGATAACAGAGATGTTTGTGAAGCATCCAAAATAAGCAATAGGCAGTGCCAATAAATAAACCTATTAACACGGTAAGTTATATTTTACGATCCAGAATGCTTTTCGAAATAACAGCCGCGCTGAAATGTGCCATCTATGAGCTGCTATCAAATTAGACTGATGAATGCAACCGCGAATATCCTTCAGCGTCTACACTAGATAACAGAGCTGTTATTTATACATTTCCTTATTTATTTCCCTTTCGGGTCCCCATGGCAAAAAATAACTCCCCTTCCCCGGGCAGCAGACTTTTCAGGAGCTTCTCTCCATTTGCATTTCAGAAGCCCTGTTATTCCTTTCAAGCGCACTCTTGGAAAATAGTAGTAAAAAAAATAAAAAAAAAAATAAAAAAAAAAAAGAAGGAAAGCGAAAAACTACTAGAGAGCCAACCCCAAACCACTAACCATTCTGAGCCATCAAGGGATTGGTGTTACCTTTTTCCCAGCCAGTGGGGAACACCTTTGAAACGTTTTAATTGTTATTATTGTATTTTTTCTTCCCTGAAATGCTAAGGAAAAGAGAGGGCCGTGACGAAGCATTCTGGAAAGGCAGGGGCAAAAGGCAGGAAGGCTCCGGCTCCCCAGCTCACCTTGTTTTCCACCTCCATAGCACGCTTAAAAAGTTCGGATCTGCAGGCCTTGGTTTTTTGGAAGCAGGTGAAGGGGGTGGGGTTGGAAATCAGTCTACAGGTCGTTCACCAAGCTGCCCCCCGTAACGATGGGCTCGGAGCAGCCAACAGGGAGAGAATAGAAGCCTGTTTTGGGGTGTCGGAGTTGAACTACATGGCGGGGCATGGAGGTTTTTGAACAGTGTCAGTTTTTACCAAGGTAGATCCAGCGCCTTTGGGAAACCACTTTGAAGCTCTCGGTTCCCACAAGGATATCCCACATTCCAGCTCTCCACAGCTGGTGGAGCGAGCCCACACGGATGCTCCTTCCACCCTCTCCCCCACAGCTCCTTGCCTCTGACTCGATGGTAACGTCCATTTTTTACTTTCTCAAAACTAGGCAATTCAAAAGGAGAAAATGCAGCAAACTGGCTCACGGCAAAAAGTGGCAGAAAGAAACGATGCCCCTATACCAAGCATCAAACTCTCGAGCTGGAAAAGGAGTTTCTATTCAATATGTACCTGACTCGTGAGCGTCGCCTAGAGATCAGCCGCACAGTCCACCTCACAGACAGACAAGTTAAAATCTGGTTTCAGAACCGCAGAATGAAACTGAAGAAAATGAACAGAGAGAATAGGATTCGGGAGCTCACAGCCAACTTTAATTTCTCTTGATGAATCTATAAACACGTCTTTATGGTTTAAAGAGCCAGTATCATTTTCCTAGGCTGTAGTCATCCACACCTCTATGGATTAACGATTTTAGACACTCTCAATATGTCCTTAACCTCTTAAAAGCTACTTTGGGGGGCTGGGGGTGGGCAGACTAAAGCCACGCTAAGGCACAAAATACCGTGCGTGAACCTTCCCTCTTCCTTCAGCCTTCTTCCGGGCCGATTTGTTCCTCTAAGCTTTGAAAGATAGAAATACGATTTCAGAAGCAGCAAATAGGTTTTCATCTATATCTCTCTCTGAAAAGTAAACAATCTTGGTTAAAGGTACATTCTTTTAAAATATAAGCGCTGTAACTTGGACTATATGTAGCTGCACAATGAAGAATTTAAGCCTTGCCATATTTCTATATATTGGGAGCTTCCCGTCCTCTGTTTTCCTTTTCTCCCCCTCCCCCTTTTTTCTTCGAAAAGCAGGACTTACAATAATGAAATGCAGGCATGCTTTAAAAGGGTTTCATGGGAATGGGTGTTAAGAGAGATTTTTTTTTTTTTCTTTACCTTAAACGTCATTATTACAGCTTTAAAATTGGCCAGGAAAATGAAATGTCTTCTCTTTAAAGGTATAAAAGGGTTCGTTTTGCTCATGGACTAAATTATTACACTTACCTCTGAATTTCTCTTGCTGGTTGTAGATATTTACTTAATGTAGTTTTGCTTAAATATGTGGAATTAGTGATTCTTTTTTGTGTCTCTATATAATGTTACCATTGGTAACGCATGACAAGCACACAGAAATTCCCCCTTGAGAAAGAAATAGTCACTTTTTCCTCACTAATTTCACTGAAAAGTACATATCCTGAACATGAGATGGACTTTTTGAGCCAGAGTCTGAGATGGCGAGGGAGAACGTGTCTTCCTTTATACTGTGAAGTTACATACATTAAAGGGTGCAACATATAGGTGAAAAAAATTTTAAAAGAGAAAAAAAAGAAAGAAGGGGGAAAGCTATAAATACAGATATGGATAAATGTCTATTATTATTAAAATGCCGATACTGTTTTAAGCAAATGCATTCTATCGTTATTATAAATGTTAGTTCTAGCTATATCTAGTTCTTACCTTAAATCGGAATAAATTAATATTGTAATGCTGCTGTGCGTGAAAAAAGACGATGTTTATGTTCTCATAGAAGAATAAAAAAAACGTGGAATGAATCCTTTTAATTTTACCTCTTTTTGTGACTGTTTATCCTCAGGTTCTACTTTATGTCTTCGAGAACTTTTACAACAGGAATAGTTGCCTAAACCCCCTGCAATTACTTTAGGAATCTATTTAAATATTACCTAGACGGTCGTAATTTGTCTGGGCCATATAGCGATGGTGCTCTAAGGTTTGTCGGCTTTTGTTCAGTTTTATGACTTGCTAGTATATCTGGATTGTTGCTGTCTTGAACGAGTGGTTTCAGTTGACTGAGGAGCTGCATAGACTGAGGAAGCAAATTACTATTTCTTGAGGGAAGGGAAACGATTTTTTTTTAATCGAACACCTACAAGTGTGTGGAGATCTTTAACTCCAGAAGAGGCTGACAAAATTCTAGCTTTATCTCAGGGCTGAGAAGAAATCGTAAAGGTGAGCTCATGTGGAGGGGGGGACGCAGGTCTCGTCTCCCTGCCAGCGGGCCCCTCCAAACAAGGCTATTCCCTACCTGGCTGCATGTGGAAGAGCTTATTTCACCCAGCTGCCTTTTTTTTTTTTTTTTTTTTTTTTTTTTTTTAATCCTCGCTTTCTTGCTGCATGTTTAGCTTGCACAAAGTCCTGCACAATGGGAAGGCAAAAAGAAGGCTGGAAGAAAAGCGACAGCTAATGCTTCCTTGCAAGGGTATATGCATGCCGGGAGGAGGGGGGGACAGACTTTGAACCCAGGCTTCTTGGGAGCCGTTAGCTTTTCATGATGTAACATTGTCGTGCCCGGCCTTTTTTTTTTCTTTCCCCGATTGCATCTGCATGGAAAGGCGAAAGCTGCCCGCGCGCGTGTGTGTGGGTGGTTGTTATTATATTTTATTCTTGTTTTCATTAACCCACCCGAGGCTGGCCGGGGGGCGCGGAGGGGCGCCGGCGGGGTGGGCGGGAGGGAGAGAGGGATGTTTTAGTCACGTTTCTGGTTTTATTTTCGTAGCGGGATCCTTGCGTTAAGGACCACGGCAATGGGGAAAGTAATAATTAGCGCCTGAGAACTGCTCTGTGGTTTAGGTAGTTTCATGTTGTTGGGGCTCCACCTTTCTCTCTACAGCACGAAACTGCCTTAATTACTTCAGTTGATATCATCACCAGGTATGCTTGGTGCGAGGGTCCTTTCTGCCCGAAGAAATCTTAGCGCTGAAGTGAACTATAGGCGTCAAGTCCCAATGCCATTGTTTCCCATCTGCAGCGGAGCCTCCTTTGATTCCTCAGATAAACACGGCAGCCGAGGGGGGAAGCTTGACAAGTTCTTCAAGGTTAGCTAGCTCCTAAGCGAGTCCCTGCCTGCTTGCGGGTTTTTAATATATCTCGTTGGCTGCATTCAAGGTCAGGTGCGTTTTGCATTCCGCTCGGCGTGGGTCGAGCTCAGGGGGTCGGGGGAGGTGGGGGCCGTTTTTTTATTTTTCAGCCTGGATTTATTAAAAAACAAGAGACCCTAAAGCGTGCCTGGGGGAGGGGGTGGGGAGAGATCAAATCTGCCGGCCCCGCTCCACTTGTCATCAAAAACGAGGGCCCAGAGCACAGCGCCGGCGGTCGTGTGGACCCACTGGCGGCGGGGGTGCCCGGCCCCGCCGGCGTCTCTCGTCCCCCGCGGGGGGGTGGCTGGTGCCTGCCGGAGCCTGTGGCAGGGTTCCGCCGGCTCTGTGCCGCCGCCCGTCGGGCCCGCTCCGCCGGGGCTGCCCGGGGGCGCCGGCTGCCCCGTGGCCCGCAAGGCCTCGGTTACGATCACGATTGCGATGCGGTCTCTCCGCGGCGGCGGAACGGGCAACAGCGACCTCTCCGGGCCCGCTGCCGCCGCCGCCACCGCCGCCTTTTGTGTCCGCAGCGCGACCGCGGACCATGGGCGGGCTCCCGCCGGGCCCTCCGCCGGCAGCCAGCGCCGATGCGCCCGTGGAGCGGGGCACCCTCCGTGGCGGAAAGGAGGGTGCGGGAGAGCACCGAAAATTCACTCCTTGGGCATTTATTTCTATTTGATTTTTTAGGGGTCGTGATGACGTTTGCCTTAAAAAAATAACAGTAGTGAAACCTATAAACTTTCCAAAAAGTCCAAGCTGGGCTGCAGGAGCTCGAAAGATTTTGGATAGCGGATTTTAGCTAGACTGATCCCTAGAGAAGCAGATGTTCCCGGTCGGGGCAGGAACAGAGCTCTGCATTGCAGCCAAATTTAAGTGCTTGTGTCTGTCTCTGCATACACTGTGAGTCTGACGGGCTATCTGCTGGGGCTGTGTACATTCGGGGAGTGTATTTACAGTGTCTATGACTGTGCGTGCCTGTATGGCGTTTGTTGCCTCTGCCCTTTTGATTCCCAATTGAATCGCCTCATCCTGATTTTGGACTGCTTCCCCTAAATTCTGAATCATTTTTTCTTTTCCCTGTGCCAAAACCCCTCCGTGCATTCATAGCACCACTGGTTCAGAGAGCTCTGCAGTGGCAGGAAAGCCTGGGGAAAGGCGATCCTGAACTTCCCGTTCAGGAGAGGTCGCCAACGCCCGCGGATTCCTGCCCCGCGCCCGAGTATGCTCCGCGGCTCCGTGGTGCGTGTCTAATGAAGCAGAGTTTGCAGATGTCTCTTGCTTGAAAACCGATGGGATCCTTCCTGTTGCAGCCGGGGGTCAGAGCTAGAGGAATGGGAGCTCAGCTAATTCAGTTGTATCGGGATGGAGGGCAAGGAGTATTTTTATTCAGACACGATGGCTCCAGCAGTGCTTCGTTCCTGGGAATTCCGGTTTCATGTAGCAATTTTATGTGAACGTCTGTTTCTGCCCTGCTTGGGGTCTTTTGCCTCCGAAGGTGTAAGTCACCAAAATCTGAAGGCATTTGCAACACAAATTGTATGAAGCCCACTCGCCTTTGTAAATCGTGTGAAAACTGTACTTTGGTTGAAAATGAATCTAAAACCGCACCAAAAAAAAGAGGAGAATATCCCAGGGTTATTATCAGCAATGTGGCCGCGTGAAAAATGTCTAATTATTTGCTCTATTTTGCCTCTTGCTTTCTGTACACCCTGTACCGCCTCTTGGATGCTGGCAGTGAATAAATGCAGAATTTTACAGGGAAATAAAAATGCAGACCCGTTCTTTTAAACGCTATTGTTATTGTTATTCATTTGCTATTAGTTTTGGTGAGGAACCAAAAAAATGAAACCCGCTGCTGAAGTAGAGAACCCAAATTCGAGTATAAACATCCAGGACTCCTGCAGCTAAGATTATTTTTTCTGAATGGAAAAAGGAAGTTCTACAATCACATTTCACCACAGCTGACTCTTAATAATAAATACAAATGACGTGGAGTTCCGTCTTTCCAGGAAAGAAATACAATTATTTTTTTCTATTACGGAGTGTCTATACAATAGCGGGGGGGGGGGAGGGGGGGGAAGCAGAGAGAGTTTTATTTGCATTTTTAAAATTGTTAGAAAATAACAGGCCCCTTGTTTATTGAGATCCTGCAACTGCTCCGTAATTTTTGAACTCTAATGGGGGATAATAGTTTCATTATGGACCTTTGTAATTCTGAATAGGGAAGAGAGCATTGTTAAAATAGGACCTCTGTAAGATTTCGGACTAAACTGTTGAGAAGACATAAAAAGAAAAAGAAAGAGAAGAGAGGAGAGACAGAGAGAGGGGGAGAGAGACAGCCCACATAGCGATGTAAACCTAATTAGAACCACACTTTCGCATGCACAGTATTTACACGCGATTTTAATTATTACTCAGTCGTCCCTACCATTTGTTGGGCTCTATTTTCAATAAAAGATATTTTGAGCAAATTGAGCCTCTCACGGAGATTTTTTGTGCTCCCTGCATCCTGGTGACTGCGCTCCTTCACCAGCCACGGGAATAAACAGCGTGATTGTCCGTCAGCAAGAAACCAAGGAGTCGCAGGCATGTTTGCCAAGCGCTCAGCCACGACTTTAATTCCTAACACTGGACTTGGATCTGGCCGCCTCTTACTTTCCCCCCTCGAACCCTCCCCTCCTTCTGCGGAGGATTGTAACCCTCCGCTTGGCTTCCGATGTCGCTAGCGTGTGTCTTGCAGTCATAGGAGGTGCCAGCAAATAAATAACTATATTTGCACATAAATTTGATTCACCAGAATGCGGGACGGCCGACTGCGAACGCCCCTTTGATAGCTGCCCGAAGAAGCAGGGTGCCTTTCGGCAGCGGGGAGACAGGGCTTTTTCTCCCTTTTCCCCCCGCTGCTTCCCTGCATAGTTGAAGAATTAATCGTCGTGATAAATACCGCCCGGCTCTGCCCGTGCTCCTTCCCTCCCGGTCCCGACGGCGGCTCCGCTCCGGCCGCCGCCACTCCGCCCAGCCCCGGCTCCTTTCCCCGGCCTGGCGAGGGTCCCCGGTCCAAGGGCAGGGGCGGGCAGGCGCGGCGGGGAGGACGAGGAGGGTGTTTCGGTCACTGCCGCGCCATGCCCTGCGGGGTGGGGTGGTGAAGTGCAGTTTGGTGCTGGCCAACCTAAATAACGAGGCAGCGCCTGCCCCTGTCCTCCTCCGGCCGGGCAGGGAGGGCCGGCTCTGCGTCGCGGTTTCGGAAAGGGGATACGTTGAATTTGACTTTCCGCTGCCAGCTCTGAGCCGAACGGAACGGTATTATTTACAGTGGGTTCCCAAACTAAACACAATAGTATAATTTAACCTTTCCAAGCACTCGTAAATTTTTACTGCTGAGAAACACAGCGATGCAAATGAGCGCGCTCATAGTTACTGACTTAATAACAACCCCGTGGCTCCCGAAACAATAACTCCTTATGAAATATAATAAATGTATATTTAAATACAGTATACCGCAACTGTTATTTTGCTTTTTTTATTGCTTCAGTTATTGTATCATTTTATGTGAAGGTCTCCGATCACAAGGGTGGTGGGATTCTTTTTTTCGCGGGGAACACGACCCACTGATGGGATGATTAATTATGATATAAAATAGTCCGCTTAAACGAAAAAATAAAGAGAGAGAGGGGAGAGAGAGAGGGAAAGGAAGAAGGGGGCTGTAATACGGAATCTGATCTTTTAATCTCAGTTGGCCGCAATTAAAACAAACCCCGCCGTATAACTCAAATATCCCTTTGCATAAAAACATATGGCCTCGCTATAAAAATTATGGCTGGAAAACACTGACCCATTAATAGCCCGCGGACTGATTTATACTTTATTGTTCTGCTCCCCCGCCACGTGACCGGCGCAGCCAATGGGCGCCCGCGCTGCCCCCAACTTATTACTGACTCTACTTCCCCGCCAGCACCAAGTTGTTACGTGAAACCCGCAGCCCCGAACCGCGGCGGGTCCGCCGCGCCCGCCCGCCCGCCATGTCGGCTCCCGGGACCCTCAGCAATTACTACGTGGACTCCTTCCTGGTGCCGGAGGGGGACGAGCTGGCGGCGCCCCGCTACGCCCCCGCCCCGCTGGGGCCGCCGCCGCGGCCGGCGGCGCTGGCCGAGCACCCCGAGCTGGCCCCCTGCAGCTTCCAGCCCAAGGCGCCCGTCTTCGGCCCCCCCTGGAGCCCCGCGCACCCGGCCGGCGGCCCCGCCGTCTACCACCCCTACGCGCACCACCAGGCGCCCGTGGCACCGCCCGACGGCAGGTACATGCGTTCGTGGCTTGAGCCTGTGCCGGGCTCCTTGTCTTTCCCCGGGTTACCTACCAGCAGGCATTACGGCATTAAACCTGAACCGCTGGCGGCCAGGAGGGCTGACTGTACCACGTTTGACACTCACACTTTGTCTCTCTCTGATTATGCTTGTGGTTCTCCTCCAGTTGATAGGGATAAGCAAAGCCACGAAGTCGCATTCTCTGAAAGCAATGGAGAAAGTGAGGCAAACGGAGAGAAACCGCAGATCGATCCAAGTAAGTGGGACTGCGAGGGTAATGGACTTCAGGGCGCTGCGCTGGCCGCGGGGAGGTATCGAGGCGCTGGGGCTAATTACGTGGCCGAGCACCGGCCGCTGCCGCCGCCGCTGCGCCAGCTCGCCCGGGTCTGCCATCTGCAAAAGCCAGCGCTGCCTTTCTCAGACTCGAACGGGATCTAGGACGGCTCTGGCTTTCGAGGCTGAAAGGAAAACCAAAAAAAAAAAGAGATACGCAATAGCCGCCCACCCCTGCTCCAGCCACCCCATCAAACTCTGCAGGACGTGCTCACATCACCCTGCCTAGCTGCGCTCCCAGGCGTGGGCAGACGCCGGCGAGAGGGTGCCTAGAAAGCATTGAATGTGAATCTGATCTTTTTTGAGACGGCTCTCAGGCCGGGGCGGCTATTGATGGTGTGAGAGCAGAAACCCCCCGCCGCTGACTTGATTTTCCCCCTCCCCCCTTCGACTTCTCTGTGGAAAACCCCGGGCTGGATGCTCCCAGGGCTGCGAAACTGGTGGCACAGCGCCTCGGGATTACTATCGCGATTAACGCCGTGCGAATAAGGGTCTTAAGAGGGCGAGGGTTTAATTATGCCAATTGTAGACTGACTCTCCAGCTTCCGGGGTCTTGCCAGGGGGTGACACGGGAGAAGGTAGAAATAAAAAAGTGAAACAATTTCGATGACATGTTGGTCTGGCTGGTCACTCCCTGCGCTGGCAGTTTAAAGGGAGGGTGTGTGGGGAGGCCAGGAAGGAGGGAGGGAGCTAGCAAAGAGGGGGAGAGAGAGGGAGAGAGAGAGAGAGAGAGAAGAAAGCATTTTAAAATTGTATTCCAGAAACAATAAAAAAGGCAAGGGAAGGCGGGGGCAACGGGGCTTTGCCGCGTGTGGTTTCGTGTGACCTCTCCATGTGTCTGTATTTTGGAGTCCATTGTGCCTCACAATCCTATGTGCCTCGGGAAAGGAGAGCCATGTCCTAAACACGAACACCGGGACACCTAATCGGCTGTTTCTACGTGGATCGCCTTCCCAGCCCCCTCCCTCAACCCCCCCCGCCACTCTCCCCCTCAGCCTGAACTTCTCTTGTTTTCGTTGTAGATAATCCAGCTGCAAACTGGCTCCACGCAAGGTCCACCAGGAAAAAGCGATGCCCTTACACCAAGCATCAAACACTGGAGTTGGAGAAGGAGTTCCTGTTCAATATGTATCTCACTAGGGACCGTAGATATGAGGTGGCCAGACTCCTCAATTTAACTGAGAGACAAGTGAAAATCTGGTTTCAGAACAGGAGGATGAAAATGAAGAAAATCAACAAAGATCGAGCGAAGGACGAATGATGGAGCCACACGAGTTAAATTGAAAATGCATAAAATAAAAGAAAAAAAAGAAAAAGTTAAAAACAAAACAAACAAACAAACAAAACCAAGAAATCCTCCCCTCGAGCCCTGCCATGCAATGCGTCTGGGTCCAGGCCTCATTTTTTTTCCCTTGGCAAATTCTGATTATGATTGTACAATGGTAGTCACAGAGGCCAGATTGCCAGGAGAGGTACAGTAAGACTTTTAATTTTCTAATAGGAAAGAAAAAGGGGGCATTAGCACGAAAAGGCTGTTTAACTGGCTTGTATAAATCTACCTGTTTCTTCACTTATTGAAAGAAAAAAAAAAAGAAAAAACTACCTTTTCATAATGCACAACTATTTACGGACTGTATAATTTAGTCTATGTAGTTAATTTTATTCGCTCTTTGCGCGGCAGAGAGATCTCTGCTCTAATACTTGAACACTGTGTTTTATTGTGGTAATTATGTTTGTGACTCAATTTATGTGCTTGGGTGCTGTACCGGATGTAATGGTGTAAGCTAGAATTCAATTTGAACTCAGGTTGTTTATTATAAAAATTGCATAGAGTATAGCTCTGTAGTGTATTAAGTCTTTTCTGTATAATTAGACAGTTAACCTTTGATTGTAAAATATATATATTATATATATCCCAATGCAAAAAAAAAAAAAAAGTAGAAAAAAAGTAGAAAAAAAGTTCATCCGGAATGTCTGGGAATTACGGTTCTCAAAATATGAAACAAGTCATTTTAGTATGCACAGCTGATATATATATAGTACTGTCTTTGTCGGTTGTATATATAATCTATATATTAAAAAAAGTAAATAAACAGACTAGCTTAAATATTGTTTTTGCACCAGTGAGCAGTTAGAAGATTTCGGAGCTATACGTATATGTGACAAGGGTAACTACCTATGGTTTACGTTTGAATTTTAATCGAATGATTTGATGGTTATTGTAATGAAGGTTAACTTTATTGATAATAAATTATACATTATGAAAACCTACATTTGGTTATTGTAAATTTGTATCGATAAAAAAAATAAATCTGGGACTTTATGTTGATGAAGAACGTACACTGTCTATTTTGAAATAGTTACCTCATGGCCTACTGACCAAATCGTTGTGTTGAAATGATATTTAACTTTTTGCCAAATAAAATATATTGATTCTTTTATATTTTGTGATGTTTTAACATTATTAAGGAGGGGTTTTTCCAGCAGACGTGGCAGGGCTAGGGCAGCTGCGGAGGCGAGGAGTGGTATTACTTCTGAGCCAAGGCAAAACTACGGTTCTACAAATGCAGCCCTCAGGTGATGGAAATTCGGGCTTATTTTCGTTCTAAACGGACAGATTTAGGTCCTAAATGCCATAGCTTCTCCGAGGGGAGGCATTTCTTCCTCCCTCCCGGATATGATTTTGGTAAGCTGGTGCTTTTTGATGGCAGCAGGACACGGTACTGATCTAACGCCGATTTCATAAATTCTCCGGCAGAGGGGTGGAATTAAGACCAAACCAAAATGTCCGAGACGTTTTTTAGTGAGGACAGTAATGTAAATCAGCTCAGAGGGCGACATTTAAGCTGAGACGGTTAATTAGCCTCCACCAGAAAATGTCCAGCACTAAGTGTGCTTCCACAAACTGTGAGAAAGCTCGCCTTACAAGGGCGTTCATTTTAAATTCCATTCTAGAGATAATTGCCCATGCAAAATATGTTATTTCAAACGTCATTCACTTTTTTTCTTCCCTTGCCTTGACTTTTGGGATTTTTTTTACCCTTTTAAATGCCCCGTGGCAAATAAAACCAACCCGTTGCATTTTACTAGCTTCTCAGATTATATGTATTTATAGATAGATATAGATACAGATAAAATTTTACTGACAATTACGATAGAATTTATGGTGTCAATTTTGCTCGCTGATTTAGCCGAAGGAAATAGGTGGGCTGGCAACAGTCTAGAGTAGAGAAGACAAAATAGGATTTATTTTTTGAAACAGAAAGATGGTTTCTTCTGAGTCGAAGACTTCCATATACCCCCCTCCCCATTGCACCTACCCCTCCCCCGCCTCCCCAAGCCAAACCAAGCTCAGCAACAAAAGAAAATAGCGTAGTCTGTGAGCTTGCTGAAATTTATCCGTGTTTTGGCGGACATCTTACTGCTCAGAGTAGATATCCTCCATAACATGAATCGCAGCACAGCTGACCCTTATTTGCAAATATGCCGAATAACAATAAAATCCTTCTTATTTTACGGAGGTACCCTTACATATATGTATATATTTAAAGCAAAATAAGACGGGACATGCTTATGGTCTTGGTAGAAGTTGTTGTTAGGAAAATTCAGAGAGAGCCATACTACAGTGCAATAAAAGAAAATGACTGCTGTAACCGTTTATGGGGTGTAAAACGCTGCAGGGCTAAAGACAAAACTCAGGGAGCCGGTAAGAAGTTTGCAGATGTGCAGAACTGCGGGACGGAAAAAGGCTTTCGTCTTCACCTTGGGGGAAAAAAAAAAAAAAAAAAAAAAAGAAATCCGACGTAAGATTTGATGAGTTCTAATTAGCAAAAGGGATCTCTTTCTGGTGTGCACACACACAAAAAAACCTCTAATTGATCCCTGAGCCAGTATTTGGGGATGCTGGGACGCCCTCTGTTGTTGCAGACAGAGGCAACTTCAAAGAATCAGCATTAAGAGTGTGTAATAAATGACGGGTCTGCAAACTGTCTGGAATTCGGCTCTTAATGAGTTTACAACTGTCCAGCCACAATTAAGATTTTCTACAAAAGCCTTTTCATTTGTTTTGTCTGGCTGTTTTAGATAAAGCGGGAGAGCGGAAATAACAACCTTTTATTGGCCTTCCCCTGCTTAAATCCAGGCTGGGAGGTGGACATATATCTTGCCGTGGGCTGGCGGGCAGCGGCGCTGGCTCCGCCGGGCCGGGCCGGGGCGGCGGGCGGCGGCGGCGCGGCGGTGGCGGCCGGGCGGCGGCAGGTGGCGCTGTGACCCCGCGAAACGGCGCCCGCCCGCCCTCCGCCATCAAGCGCTCGGCCGCCTCCCCGAAAGAGCTCCTAAAATGTCGACTTTATGGGAGTATAACTGTGCTGGCAGCCGCTGGCTTGGTTTTAACAAAGGCTGATGGGTTTGAGGGTGCTTTTTCCCCCCCTTTGCTCCTCAGGGTTTTTTTCCCCCTTATCCCTCCAACCGGGCGCCCTTTAAGGGTGGCATTTACCGCCTAGCCACGCTAGGTGCACTCGTGGCAAAAGTAGAGCTTGATCTGCACCAAGGACATACAGTACATTTATTATTCTCAAAATACTAAGACATTTCCTGTTATCTGATAGAGACGTGAAGCACTAGCACCGAGCTGCCAGATTCTCTTTCTCCTGCCCCAAACCTTCGCCCTTCTCTAGTGAAGCTCTGAGCCTGCAAACAGGGTATCCTGATCTCCCGAAGGGATGGTATGAAATGAAATATTGGGAGAAAGGGGGAATTGAAGGGTTCTGTCATGACGGAAGAGGGTCTCCCCGGCTCAGCCTGGCAGGAGATCACCCGAAGAGCTTCACCCTCAGAGCGCTGGGGACAACCGATTAATTTTCCAATGCCCTTGTCCACCTCACGTATCTGAGACACAGCCGCGAGGGGAACCTGCAGCGCCGCAAAAATCTCGTTTGAAAATTATTTACCGGCGGGTGAAAGTCTTCAACAGCTGTCTTTCATACAAATAAAAAGCCCTGCTAGTGTCCCCAGCAATTTCAGGTCTGTGGGACCCGTTGTGATTATATTACACAGATGTGAGTAGGGTGATGCTCTGCAAACTTGACGGGTCTCTCAAAGTCATTCCTAACTTACCTTTGCCTTCTATTTTGTTTCCTCGAATCGTTTTACTATTTTTTTCCGCTTTGCTTTTGTTGGCTTCCGCGTCTTGAGAATGAAGCTTGGTGGGGAGTTGTGGAATATTTTCAGATAGCAGCTGCCAAAAGAGATGGGAGGAAAAGTAATTGGAAGGAAAATAAGTGCAGGAGGAAAGGAAGCATAAAATGTGAGCTGAAGTATGAACGCTGTATTTTTTAAGTTTAAGCCAGACAACTAAACAAATCGCTGCATAGTACTCTGTAACAGAACTTCTTTCTATGCATTTTATTTACATTTCCTTAAATCAAAGGCATTCCCTTTATATCGAAATTTAGGATCGGGAAGGAATGCACTGAGCTAGTTTTTCCCCCGCACTGCTTAAAAAATTTAAGTCTTTCTAGGGATAAGGACTAACAGCCACTCCCTGCTTTCTAACAACAGCCTTCCTATCAAATGTTTGTCTACAATGGCATTGCTAAACTTATTATGATTAATTTTTTTCCTTGGGCAGTAAAATTACATTGAAATTAAAAAGTGTTTATACGTCGTCATACTAAGTAATAACTTGGCACAGCACGCTCCATTATAATCGTGGATAAATTATGGTGAGAACAGATTCCAAACCAACAAAATCTTCTCTAATTTGAACCACATCAAGATACTGCTTAGTACACAAGCCATAATCATGTAGTGCTCCCAGGTCGCTTATAACTTATGAGCACCGTTTTATCACTACATTTTGCTTCCCGGGAAAGCTCAGAGGCAAAGAAAGGTAGTCCAGAGCTCACAAGAAAAAACAAAAACAAAACCAAAACAACCCAACCAAAACCAAACTACCAAAACAATTAATCCCGTTTAGAGGATTATTTGTAAAGCGTTTGAGAACATTGCAGTGACCGAAACCTTGAAATCTGCACCCATCCGCCGTTTCCCCGATTGGAAAAAATTAATTCCAATGAAATGTGCGTTTACAGGCGAGAGGATCTAGTCTAATCCTGTGAGCAACAAACTAGAGATTTCAGAGGCTGTTTCATAAGCAGAATTATGCCTAACTCTCAGAGGGTGGGGGAAGTAAACAAGGTGGCGGGGACCCATGTCTAGGGGTCCTTTTAGCGTTTATTCGGTGAAGACTTTTTGAGAAATCTGAAGGGTTGTCAGGGAAAAAAAGGAAAAAAAAAAAAAAGAAACCAAAATACATTTTAAAAGGTGGAGGCAATAATCGCACATAAACGAAGAAAATTATATGAAAGTGCAAATTGTACAGAATCAGAGAGCTCGAAATACAGCCACACAGACAATCTATTCGGTCCTACGATATCCATATTTAGGTCTAGACATTGGTTATATTTGCTGTTTCTTTCTTCTTGCATCTTGGTATGTTGTCACCAGAGCAGCAATTTATTGGTCTAATGTCATCTACTTCAGCCTCTTTGATCTTCTTGGTCGTCGTCGTGTTTGCATCGCATTCGTTTAACTTGGGCCTTTATTCCTTTCCAGCAGCCTCTTCTGCCGTCGTGTTCCCACACCGCGATTACTACCGCGGGGATATTGTCTAATACTGGTGAATTGGAAGAAATATCCAAAGGGTTCTCCAGCTTCTCCCTGACGCCTGCGAATAATAACTGCGTTTTCACGTACTTAACACTTCGCAAATATCTACATACACCCGCCACATTTGCATGCTCTGAAGCACTAATATCTCAGGGATCTGGCTTTAAAGAGTTTACTTGCCTCTGTACAGTAACCTGCAATAACCGCGCATAAAGAGCCCCAATATGCGCTCGTGTGTGTGCATATGTGTGTGCTGGAGGTGTGTATGGGGGGAGAGAGTGTCCCACGTTTACAAAACGTAAAGTTTAGGGTCCGTGCGAAATATCGCCAAGAACAATTTTAACTGGTGAGAAAGTCTTTGTACACGGGGCACCAAACTATAATTGAAAGGAGAATTTCCGGGGCAATTCCATTGTGCTCCTTCCAGTTTATGATGTGCAATACAGGCAGGCAGTAAAAGCTGTCTTTACCAGGACTCCCTGTCTGAGGGAAGGAAACTCATTTTACGATCCGTTTAAAGGAAGGGCACGGAGCAGCATCCTCAATGGAGAGCCATTCGCATTGTTGGGGAGCTCAGTGTTTAGAAAAGCAGCAACGCTCCCCGTCATCCGCGCGTACCGCTGCCGCCTCACGCTCAGGACCGCAAGGTATGTAGGGCGGAAAGGTAAACAGGAACAGTAAACAGGCGGCGGCGATTTGAAGCCATTTGTAGGCTATTTCTTCAGCTTTAGGGTTTTTGGTTTATTCTGCTTTTTCTTCTTGAGACGTTCAGAAAGTTGAGTCCTCGTCTTTTTTTTTTTTTTTTTTTTTTGGGGGGGGGTGGTGTTTTTTTGGGGGGGGTTTGGTGGTGGTTGTTTTGGGGTTTGGTGGTTTTCGCTTTTTTTTTTTTTTTCTCTTTCCACGAGTATGATCACTGCGATTATTTTTTCCCCCCCCCCCCGGGCTGACTTGCTGGGGAGCGCCTTGATTTCCAAGGCTCGGCAGCCCCTCGGGATCGGGGTGGGCAGTGCCCTCCCGAGCCCCGTTGCGGGGTTACCGCCTGCTTCTTTCCCTTACGAATAAACCGAGCCATCTCCTTTAAACTTGACATATATATATGTATATATATATTTTTTTAAATTTGATTTTTCGCCAACCCCACCCCACCCCCCCCCCTCCCTCCGCGGTCCGCCTGAAGGACCGCACGGTGCGCGTGTGCCCCCCCGGGGGGCCGAGCGCCCCCCAGCCGCCCATCCCGGCGCGGCGGCGGCGGATCCCCGGCATTCCCGGCCCGTCCATGGCCGGGCACCGTCGGGCCCCGGCCGGCACCACCTGTGAGGCGGGCGGGGATTGGCGGGCGGCGTCATATGACCCGTCACGTGCTCCGGGCAGCTCAGTCCAAAAGAAAATGGGGTTTGGTGTAAATCTGGGGGTGTAATGTTATCATATATCACGCTACCTCGTAAAACCGACACTGAAGCCTGCCGGACAACAAATCACAGGTCAAAATTATGAGCTCTTCGTATTATGTGAATGCGCTTTTTAGCAAATATACGGCGGGGGCTTCTCTTTTCCAAAATGCGGAGCCTACTTCTTGCTCCTTTGCAAGCAACTCCCAGAGAAGCGGCTATGGACCAGGCGCGGGTGCCTTCGCCTCCTCCATGCCCGGCTTGTACAATGTGAACAGTACCATATATCAAAGCCCGTTCTCTTCCGGATACAGCCTGGGCTCTGATGCCTACAACCTGCATTGTTCCTCTTTTGATCAGAACATTCCCGTCCTCTGCAATGAGCTAACCAAACCCAGCTGTGAGAAAGCGGAGGAAAGCAACCTGCACAACCAGGCTGAGCCTAATTTCCGGATATACCCCTGGATGAGGTCTTCAGGTAGGGGCGAGCGGAGAGGGCTCGGAGCCGTGGCAGCCAGGCAAAGCGTGTCGCCAGGATTACTGTCAGCACAGCCTTTATGGTTTTAATTATAGCCGAGGCGCCATTGCGTAGAAAGCCCGTGGCATTGTATGTAAATGAGTATCATAAAACTTTTTATTGCCCAATTAATGGGTTCTAGCCTCGTAAATTTATTTAACTCCATTTGCTATGGAATTTTAGCATTGAGTTGATTTGCGCTGTTTGCTATGGAAAAGCGGAGAGTTGGCTGCGGGCTCCCAGAGCCCCCACGGGTAAGCGTCTCCCCTGCCCTCTTGTCGAAGTTGGGAAAAAAAATCCCGCTCGCTGGGGAAGGCGGAGGGGACAGGGGCGTTTAGGAGCGGGGGACTGGCTGTTGAGGGCTTTGCCAGCCCCCGTTGCCGAGACGTGCCACTCTCGTCCCCCCTGCCCTTTCCACGGAGATAAGGATCTATAGAAATGTACTAAACAGGAAAAGGGGGGGGTGTGGGGTGTGTGTGTTAGGGTACGAGAGTGTGTGTGAAAAAGGAGAGCTCTCTTCTGGAGCTAAATGCGATGTATTGTTTACGATCCAGGAGGGGTGGGGGGAGCCCCCGACATTAAAATAAAATAAATACAGCCCAGCCTTCCAACTTTTTATTTCCCTTTGCGAAACGTGAAAGTCTGGAAGGTTTTAGGGAAATACATCGCCTGGGGGGAAAGTTCCTCCTCCCAAAAGCAATTTCCTCCCCCACCTCCACTCCTGAATGCTTTCTCTCCACTTTTTCTGGGTCTCGAGCAACTTCTTTTTTGCCCTGCCTGAGTAGGGCAGGTCGTGTGGCTGAAATGTCTTTGTTAGGGCAAAGTGGGGGGGCGGGTGGAAGTCAAAGAGGGTGATCGTTCACTGTGGCTTGGGCGCTTTTTGTTTGTTTATTTATTTATTAAAAATAATAACAAGAAAAATAAAAATAGAAGGCTTTCCACCTTTCTTCTTGTCTAACTTCTGGACGCATCTGTGCCTGTTTTCAGGTCCCGATAGGAAGCGAGGGCGCCAGACCTACACCCGCTACCAGACCCTGGAGCTGGAGAAGGAATTCCACTTCAATCGTTATCTGACTCGGCGGCGAAGGATAGAGATCGCCCATGCCCTCTGCCTGACAGAGAGGCAGATCAAAATCTGGTTCCAAAACCGGAGGATGAAGTGGAAGAAGGAGCACAAGGAGGAGAGCTCCAGCACCCCGGCTCCCAACGAGCCCACGTCAGCAGCAGCCTCTGTCGAGAAAGTGGAGGAAGACGAAGAGGAGGAGGACTAAGGAGTCCCACTCGAGGAAGTGATCCCTTAGAATAGTGTGTGCACATGACATTTGGAAAAGCTCCCTTTTAAGGAAAAAAAAAAAAGAGACTCATTGTTTTTATTAAAAAACAACAAAACAAAACATCCAGTTCCCTTTAATAATCATATTGCAAGCGAGTATTTGCAAACATGAAAACATTTCTTGAGATGGCTTTCCAGCCTTCTCTCCATTCTCCCGTATTCCCCAAATCTGCCCTGTGTCGAACCTTTCAGTAGTATACCCTAGGAGCATCCTACAAGCATTTGAGTTTAGTTGTTTCGTGGTTTGGGTTTTTTTGGGGGAGTTTTTTGTTTGCTTGGGGTTTTTTTGTTTGTTTTGTTTTGTTTTGTTTTTTTTTCATTTACCCAAAACTGGGTGGGTTTCTCCAGGGGACATTTCAGTGGGAGAACTGCTACTTGCACAGATAGTAAACCGTGACCTTCCGAAGTAACTACCTGACTCAATAGTCTCAATCATGTGTGAGGGGAAAAGTGCATTAGGCTCACATTAAGAAAAACTACCTAATTTTGAATAAGTAGCTCTGCACTTCTCTTTTTGTTTGTTTGGGGTTTTTTAATTGTTGTTAGGAAAGTATCTAACTAACAGCTACATTAACAAAAGGTTAAACATCAAGTGTGTGTGTGGGGAAATGTTCCACAAACCACTACAATCTACAGCAGTTATTTGTACTACCTATTTTCCAGACTACCTACCTATATATCTTGCTCTGCCTACCTATCTTCGAAAGTATACTGTATTTTAGTAGTCAAAAGGATGTTACAAGATTACTAATGTGAATCGCAAAATGCTTTTAGAAATGTAAGTGTAGTCATTTGAAAAGCACGCATCAATAGCTTTGGTATAGAATTTGGTATCGAAAAGTCTGAAAATATTTAAATTTAAAATAATATATTTATTCCTAAGCAATTTTAAATGAAAACCATATGCTGCAATATATCTTTGTTCTCGATTCTTTACTGTTCCGAGTGAGGAAACAAACACACACCAATATTGTACAAAGCGGTTTAACATCTCCCTTTGGTTTCTACCTTCGGCTGCCTCTGCTAAAGGCCATTTTCTTATTCTAGGTTGATCTTAATATAGCGGAAAGTGTTCTTTGATCCTTTAAAAACCACCTTTAAAAAAAGAAAAAACCACAAAATATTAGTCCTGATTACCCAAACATGTTAATATGTAATAACGTGAATTTTCTTAAAATAGCAGATTTTTTTTTTTTTTGTCATTTATATTTGTCTTGGAGCTCATTTGTAAGATCATGTCATAAATTTGAAAGTATGTAATTAATTTGGAAACTTTGTAGCATGATGTATTGTTAAGAACTCTGTATAAATCCGTCTTGAAGGTTTGGCTAAAGTTTATTCAAAAATTGTATGTTACAATGTGTTTCGATGTGTTCGTTGTGAACATTTGGATATGCCGTGTAAGTATTGGAAGTGGGAAAAAAAATGTCTGTGAACTCTCTTTGGAAGTGATACCGTGTTCAATTATCTCCCACGATAAATGTGTTTTATGTTACACAGAAAATAAATATGCTTGTTGACAATTAATTGTATTTCTTTATTAAGGAACCAGTTCAAAGGAAGCTGAAAAAATTTATTTACATAGACAAATAAAGAAATTAAGCCATCTAAACCTTTTTTTTTTTTTTCCTCCCGATAATCAGGAGGGGGGAAAAAATCCAAGGTGATGAATTGACACGAATTAGTCCGTTTCTCTATTTTTTTTTTTTCCCTAGCGCAGTTGATTAATAAAGCGGAAAGCCTTCTTTATGGGAGGGCTTCCTTCTACCGTGTTCCCGTGTCCTCTTGCAGTCATAACCCCAGTCCAGGCGATCGGCGATAAAGCCGAAATCGCATACAGTGAAATAATATTTCGTAATGAACAGAAAGTGCAATGCAAAACTTCCAAGCGTAAATGATCTGGCCGGGTATGTGTGTTGTTTGTTCGTGTGGCTTTCGGGGGACGGGGGGCATCACGGTGGCAAGAAAATGGGGGAAAATCCCCCTGCTTTAGGTACCACGTAATGTCAATGAGATGTAATATTTTCAATATTAAAAAAAAAAAAAAAAAAAATCTAGCCCGAAAAGTCCCTTTATTCGTCTGGATAAATACAGGTAGAAGCAGAGCATCATTTGCGCTGAAGTTCCCTTTTTTCTACTGCACTCCATTCCTGGTCAATGTACTAATTGTAATTTTAATAAAATTAGTACAAAGTCCAGGTCTTTTAAAAAACTCTAGGGCTGCCTCTTCGGTAAGATGGCGCCTCTCTAAGACCTGCCTCTTCTTAGTGATGAGGAAAAGGCCATAAATCCGTTGTTGTTTATGAAAATTTACAACTTTGCAATACAACTTTATGAGTTGTTCGGTTTTTCCATTGGTCGTTGTCGGTCATGTGGATGGTAACCGTGAACATGAACTTTTTTATAATTTCCCTTGCGAGAATAGAGCCGCATTCTTTTGCTGAGCTCTGTCCTGCTTCGGATCTCTCTGGCTTTCAATCCCCATTTCATTTGTTCTTTGTAAGGCAATAGTGAACAAAGTGTGCGGAGGTTCGGCATAAGCAGCCGCCTAGAACACAGATCCGGGATGGCAATTTCCAGTTCCCCCGCTGGAAGGTGTGGCATATTGGATTCAAAGCACTGGCGTGGCAGATTTTCAACTTGCAACCTGGCTAATTTCCTGCTTCTTCTGGCACCAAAAGGAGGGCGATTCGTCTCCTGTGCAGCCAAAGCGACAGCTGTCAAAGTCGCAGGGGCTCCTGTGAGCCAGAACCTAAAAGGTGAGAAATGCATATGACACTACTGTAAGCAGGGAAAAATGGTTTAATACGTTTAAATATTAGACATGTGTAATTAAAGCAAATGGAAATGTTACCGGCCAAAAATAGAGGTGGCTGCAGCTTAGTTGATTTTGACTTAGCCAGTGCATGCAAAAATATTCCTTAATAAAATGTCTATTTTCTATGATTTAACAAGGAAGCTGTGGATTTTTTTTTTTTTTCATGAAGTTGATTTCTGTTTGCATTAGCCAGGGGGTTTATTGTGACGTTCAGATTATTTTGCAATAATTCAGTTTACAGCATCAATGGAGGTTTTTTTTTTCCCTAATAGGAGGAAAAAAATACTAATATCCCCAAATGTTTTTTAATTAATTCGCAGCATCAAATTATTAACTTAAATTTCATTTGCGGTAGATGAACTTTAGATATTATTTATTTTTTACTATTTCAGAAAGAAAAAAAAAACACCAGTAAACACAATGTCTCCTGGCTTCCCTGCCATGTCCAGGAGAAAGGTTATTTCTAGACGTGAGGAAACAGCGCGATTGTGTCTTAGATTTTCTTTATCAGATCAAGCACTGCCTGCATAAATCCCGTGGCCCTCCGTGGGTTCGTTCCCGGTGCTTCCCGGCGCGGGCGGCTTGCGCGCCTCGGCTCCGCGGAGCGGGCTTCGCGGCAGCTAAACCCATTTCAGCGCCGGAGACGGAGCTTCCCCCCCCCCTCCTTCCTCTCCTTGTTGTGACTGTTGCGGTGCGGCGCTGGGGCGGGGGAGCGGCGGGCGGCGGGCCGGTGCCCCGCGGTGTGTGCCGGCGGGGGGGAGCGGGGACCCGGGGACTGAGCCCCGGGACCCCCGGCCGCTGCCGCCCGGCTGCACTCCCGCCTCTTCACGGCGAAGGAGCGGCTCGGAGGCCTTTAAGCGGCTGCCCCGGCTCTGCCAGTGCCGCTGGGCTGATAAAGCACTGCATTTGCATTGCATTGCGGTATCCGCCGGACTGGAGCTGCAGAGAGCGCCGGATTATTTATTGCGGGGCCGCGGGTGCTCAGTGCTGCCACGGCGTGGCGGGATGGCGGAGGCGGGCAAGGAGCGGAGCGGCCCCCGCAGCCCCTGGGAAGGGCAGAGCTGGCAGCCTGCGCTGCTCGGGAGACCCCAAATAAAAGATCAAGGGGTGTGGGGGGGAGAAACACCAAAAAAAACCCCGAATCCCCCACGGGCCTACCTTTTTCTAAGGGAGCATCGGAGCTCGCTCCCGGGCAAGATATTCCGGCAGGACCGGCTCTGCCTGCTCCCCCTCCGCTTGTACCTCGGTGTATGTCAACTGCAAGTTATCACGGTGGGAGCCGGCTGGGGAGGACCGGCCCGCGTGCCCTCGGCCAGGCTCTCCGTACCCCGCCAGTCTAAACAACGGTCCGCCTTGCCCAAACTGTTTGGATTAGGAGCTATTAGTTAAAGGTTGGTTTTGATGACGCTGGCGAGCACGAGAATGGTTTGGAAGTGGTTTTATATACGAGGAGAAGGAGGCTTTTAAGCTTAAGAGGGTAACTACCCCCGCACCTGTATCCGAGAGTGGCTGGGGTCGCGGCCGGGTTTTCGGCGGGAGGAGTACGGCGAAGTGTTCTGTGAAGGAGGTGCTGGGGGAGAGGGGAATTACGAAAACAAATAAAAGGGGGATTAAATACACGGGTGTCGCTAAGTGTGACTTTGTTGCGTTGTCAAAATGTAGCGGCTGGCTTGCCTTCTGCTTTCCAGAATGCGGATGGGAATGGTGAAGAGAAACGGCTGCGAAATGTGTCTGGGCAGGACATTTCCTCGGCAGACCTGGGGGGTAACAGATTATTGTAATTCGGGATTTTCTGGGGGTAGGGGGAGGAGCGGAAAGGACGCTTGAATGTGACTGAAGCGGAGATTGCAGTGCAGATCGTTTAGCTGTCACTGTAACTACTCTAACACGACTCAGTCAGGCAAACGTGCACATTTCATTCATTTTCATACTATGGGATCAACGGAGAAATATTTTCGCTGCCTGCAGTCCGGCTTTCACAACTTGGTTTGGACGCAAGCAATAACTTAAAAAATGGGAAAGAAACAAAAAGAAACGGGGGAGGGGGAACAGTCTGTAACCGATGTTATAAAATGTAAATATAACTAAGCCTGGAGCGATTTTTTACTTTAAAGTTTGTTTTGGTCTGTATGATGGATTTAAACAGAAGACGGTCTGGCCACAACTTTTTAGAAATAAGGCCGGCGGGTTTTGGTTGTCCTGACTGTTCTTTTTTCATGGTGGTTTCTCGTTCTGACCTAAATTGGCGAAAATCTGCTCTTTTAAAAACCTTTTCGCATTTGCCGTGTTGTGTGTGCTTGACTCCTGGTGTTTCCTCCTTTTCAAACTCTATTCTCACTGAGTAAAAAAACCTTTTTTTTTTTTTTTTTTCCTCTGGAAAAATCTGTTTGTCAGGAAATACATGTTTCTGAAATGACCTTTCAAAGCATGCAGCTAGTGAGCTGTAATTCTACCAGGTGTGTTTATGGATTGGCTGGGCTGAAGAGGTTAAGGAAGTTAAAAAAAAAATTGGAGGCAATCAACATCTGAATGTGAAAGTCCAGCTGAGACTGCAAACAATACAAACTATTGTGGAGCGATGCTTTAGCTCACTACTGTTTTATAGGTATCGTAATCTGCCCCCGGAAATGAGACAAATAGTCTCCCAACAAAAACAAAACTCTCTTTTGAAAGCTGCTGTAGGAAACGGGGCTCGTACGAATGTCACTTTCCGTGATAGAGCACGTTTAAAATTAGGCTATTCGATCTGTTGTAATGAGCACGGATTATGAGTAAACACAGCTTGGAATGAACAACCTCATGTTATCTCCAGGAACTGCACGGTTACGGCTGAATTAAATGTGCATCAGCGAATTTCATCAGCACTGTTACTGTCCGAGCCCTGGGCCAAGAATTATATTTCCGCTATGGGGTAACTGCCATGTTGAAAAATGAAGGTGGAAATGTTTGTTTCGTGTATTGTTTTTCTCCTCTTCAAGGCATACATTCACTTTTAATCAAATTATTCGGAGTAACAACTGAACCGATTGGCTTCTGCTGATTCATTGGTAGGGCTGTATTAATTAGGAGTAGTCCTACTGGCTCGGTTTTTTAATTTGAGTGTTTGATTTCCTTGGCTCAGCTCTGGCTGGAGCGGGGATAGACTTGGGAAGAAGAGACATGCAGAACTTTATCTGGGCTGCCGGGCGGCGCCGGGAGACTGCCGAGCTCTTCCCGAGGCCTCCTCGGGCACTCGGTACAAATCAAAAATCCCCCTACCCAAAAGGCCACCGCCACAACCTCCGCGTTAATTATGGTGGTGTTCATTAAAATACCAGACCTCTTCCATGCGGGACGGGTTAGCCTCTCTCACAAAAACTGGATTCGGCACTGGGGCGGTCTCCCTGGGGCGAGCTCCGAAGGGAAGCCTCAGTGGAGGGGCAATTTTCGACTGAATGGATAAATAATTACGTTTTAAAATCCCCTAAAAATTCTTGGATGTGGTTGGGGCATCGCGATGGCAAACTGGAGAGAGGCCGCCCCCATCCCCTCACCCCCCACGCTGCGTGGCGCTCCGCTCCCCCTTTCACGTGCTCCCCCCACTCCAAAGTTTCCCTCCGCAGCATCCTCCACCGCCGTCTCCTTCCTTCGCTCCCTCCTCCTTCCCTCCGCCGGAGAGCCGCGGGCGGTTCGCCCACCCTGCCTGTGGGGCTGCGCGGCTGCCTCGTCGTGGGGCCTCCAACTTTTAAGGGCGACGACCCCCTACACACACCTCCAGCGGCCTGGGGAGGACGGGGGGCGGGGGGTAGGTTTCCCCTTTAGCCGCTGTCACACTGCCCGCGCTGCCGCGAATTATCGCTATTATTGTCGTTATTATCGCTGGATTATTTTTCCCGCGGAGGGGTGGCGCCGCCCCGGGGGCGCGGCCGATGGCCGCG
>JAYRBT010000082.1:33109960-33143049 GCA_036023395.1 Myiotriccus ornatus | reverse complement strand
TCTCCTCCCTTTATTTTATTTGTTTGTTCTTAGATAAAGTCCAGACTGCTGGAGAAACACGGTTCCTGCAGGGCAATATGTAACATGAAACCTTCCCAGGTTATTTTAGACTTGGCACGTTGGCACCCTCGGAAGGGTGGCTGAGATCCCAGTTTGTAGGTTCACTTGAGAAAGTTACTGGGAATCCTTAGAAGTAGGGAAAAAAAAAAAAAAAAGAAAAGAAAAGAAAAAAAGATAAAAACGAGCAGAGCAGTTTTACCACTCTCTTAAAGCCATCCCAAAGCCTCTGCTCTGTTGCTTCATTGTCAGAGAGAGGTGAGAGGAATATGCCCTCTGTACTGAGGATCCAACGCATTTGTGGCACATTCCTCCTCGCCCCCCTCCCCCAGCTCATTAGCCTGTGAGTATTGGATATTGAGAGCACGTTTCTGGGGCCGTGGGCGCACTTCTATGGCATTGCGAATTTTTTTTCTGACTTTAAGAGTAAACTTCACATAACTGAACGATTGTGTACAGGAGTTGTTGCTGGGGGCTGGGGGTGCGTTGGGACGGTTGTGTTGGAGTGGCATGTATTTTTTATGATCCCATATGAAGACGTTTACTTCCAGTGTTTGCTAACGACTCCCCTCTTCTCCCATCCTCCCGAGTTTATGTTTGCTGAAGGGGAGATCGCATTTATTTTTTTGAAAAGTTAAACTTTTAGCAAGACCGTTCTGATGCTGCTTTGCATTCGAGAGCAATAAATTCTAGAGCAAATGGCAAAACGCTCTTCTATGATCTTTAGCTGATGTCTATAATCATGCTTAAATTAGAGACTCTCTGTAATCACAGCCGTGGCAATGGCTGCGTGTTTGTTTCAACACACCCGCATGTGCGTGCACACACACACGCACGCACAGACACATGAGGCTTCCCGGGCAGCACACGTGTGCGTGGGTCTGTGTGTGTGTGCGCGCACAGGCTGCCAGCGCGCAGGGAGCAGACGCTGCTCAGCGATTCACACGGGTGTTACCTACTGCGCTTCCCCTAGGTCTACCCTAAAGCCTCTTTGTATTCCACTTACCCCACTACCGTAAGCACACCGCACATCCGCATTTACAAATAGGCAGGCAGGAGAAAATGGAAAAGAGGGAAGAAAAAAAAAAAAAAAGCGCCTCCAGGAAACCAGATCAGCTTCGCCCCCCTCCCCGTCATTGTGCCTGCAAAAGGAGACAGAATATACTAATCGTTCTTTCTGGACTGAAATCACTGGGCCCTGTCCAATGCGATCGTTTTGTCTTTACTTCTACAGGTACAGTATATGGAACACATGGGAGACGAGGGAGGCAAACTTACACCAGATACCAAACGCTAGAGTTAGAGAAGGAATTTCATTTTAACAGATACTTAACCCGAAGACGACGTATTGAGATTGCAAACGCTCTCTGCCTTACTGAACGCCAGATTAAAATATGGTTTCAAAACAGGCGGATGAAATGGAAAAAGGAAAACAAATTCATAAATTCCACACAGCCAAGCAGCGAAGAAACAGAGGAAAAGTCAGGGGAGCAGAACCACGTTTAATAAATGCTACCAGGCCTTTCCTTAGCACTTACTACTATTATTATTTACCTTGTGTTCCTTCTGCTACTGAAATCCTATAGGTTTGTCACAGTCTATTAATCCCCAAAAGGCTTGTTCAAAAGATGTACATTTGCAATCATCTGTGACTTACTTTAATATATGTGGAAGTCCTAGCTTTTGAGCTACAGGCATGTATGTATATAATCACCTTTCCAAAGCATATATGGTGTTGCCTAAAGTATTAGAGAATTGGCCCAGAATTTTAAATATTTGAGGTGAGCATCTATGTGTGGGTGACTGTCCCTGGTGTGCTTGTGTAAAGAAAGATAAGGGTGTTTTTTTTTTTTTTTTTTTTTAGTTAGAAATTTTCTTACTATCGAAAGACAGGAGATTTTAGAAAATATCGGGTTTATGGTTTGGCTACCTCTCGCTAAGTCGGGCCATCTCGTTATGCTGCGTTTGGGAGTTTATGATCTGCGGGGGGGGGGGGGGAAGTTTTAGTTATGTATAAGATATTTAAATAGCAAAAGGAAGAAAAGTCCTTTTAAAAAATCGTTGTACAAATCCCTGTATATAAATCTGAAGTTAAAGTGAAGATTAATTGCAGGGAGATTTTTTAAAATGCCCCTAAACTGCTTAATCTGCACTTACCAGTATTAAAGCAAAAACTCGGTGTTAAACTTAAAGGGAAGCGAGGGAAGAGGTTTTGAAGCAGGAAAATATCTGTGGTTCCCGTTGAGCTTACATCGAGGTTTCAGTGAGCTCAGCTCTACATTGAGGGGGCTTTGAATTATGGACTACATTTCTTGGGCTTCGTGGGCTTAGATCCATCTGTTTTTCCTCTTTTTTTTTAAAAATCTTTCTTTCTTTCTTTCTCTCTTACTTATTTATTTAAAGAAAAAGTCTTATTAACTAGGGGATATTTTCCTCTGCTTTTGTGGTATCTTAACGCACATTCTTATTTCTTAGCACTGGAAAAAATAAATTGATACTCTGTAGAAAAATACCTGCCATAAAATGCTTCCACTTCTGTATAAGTAAAATAAGCTCAGCGAAAATATTGATTAATATATACGTTATATGTCTCTATATTATATTGCGTGTGTATGAGTATGAGTGTGAAACTGTGTCCAAATGCACTTGTATAGTCATCGAGGCTCTTTTGTTTGGAAGGCAGCACAGTTTGGGCTACTGCTCTAAATATATAAAAAGCCAGATCTGAAGAATACCAATGCACAATGGCTACCGCCCCATTTAGAGAGTTATTTTCCTTCCGAGAGGCGATAAAATAACGGCGGCCATAAAGTCGCCTGGAATTTGACCCCCTAGCTGGAAAAACGCTGCACGATATTTATCTTTCATAGGTACCTGCCATTTCACATAGGCAGAAACCGGCTGCCTCTCTAAAGCTCCGGCACGGGAGTCAGTGGGGAGGGGAAATTATATATATACCTATATATGTAGAAGAGACATAAGCGTTGTTAGCTCCCGAGGACGGATCCTACAGGATTTGTGAACTGATGTAAATAAGCCTCGCACGGAGGAGAAGGCAAGCACAAAGCTCCCTCCACTCCGAGCTCTCCGGCGGGCGGGTCGGAGGAGCAATCCCCGCCGGCCCTGCGGCCTCGCCGCCGGTTGCTGGTGCCGCTGGCGGCGGCGGCGGTGCCGGGCGCGGTGGCGGCGTGGCCCGCTCCGCTCCGCGCCTCTCCGCGCCGCTCCGCGCCTCTCCGCGCCTCTCCGCGCCGCCGTCGGGGGCCGTCACCCCGGGCCGACCCCGCGGAGCCGCCGCCATCCCCCGCGCCGCCAGCGGGTGGCGCTGGAGGCCGGCGGACGGGCGGGCGGCGGCGGCGGCGGCGCGCACGGGAGGCGCGCCCCGGGCCGCCCGCGCCCTCCCAGCTCCCCCACCAGTGCACGAGTTTACCTCTAGAGGTCATCAGGCAGGATTTACGACTGGACAACAAAAGCACGTGATGTGAAGCCGTACCCCATATTTGGGTGCCTACGTAGGAGGGAACCAAGTACATGTCCCAGTCATTTCCATAATTCATCATAAATTGTGCAAGGGTGCTATAGACGCACAAAACGACCAAGAGCCACAAATCAAGCACACATATCAAAAAACAAATGAGCTCTTATTTTGTAAACTCATTTTGCGGTCGCTATCCAAATGGCCCGGACTACCAGTTACATAATTATGGAGATCACAGCTCGGTGAGCGAGCAATACAGGGACTCCGCCAGCATGCACTCCGGCAGGTACGGATACGGCTACAATGGCATGGACCTCAGCGTCGGGCGCTCTGCTTCCACCCACTTTGGTGCCAATGAGAGACCCCGCAGTTACCCGGCCAACACCACCTCTGCCTCGACAGAGCCCAGGTACAACCAGCCCGCGACGTCTTCCCACTCGCCTCCCCCTGACCCTCTGCCCTGCACCGCCGTGGCCGGTTCGCCTGTCAGCGAGAGTCACCACGGGGTGAAAAACTCCCTCGCCAACTCCACCAGCACTTCGTCCAATTCCAGCAGCAACACGCACATCAGCAGAGACGGGGTTGGCACCTCGTCTGGGACTGAAGAAGACACTCCAGCAAGCAGCGAGCAGGCAAGTGCCCCGACCGACCAAAGCACAGCCCAGCCTTCACAGCCTCAGATCTACCCTTGGATGCGAAAACTGCACATAAGTCATGGTAAAGCAAATACCCTGTTCTTTCTTTATTTCTCTGGAGGAAAATGAGGATTTAATGTAAACCGGGTGGCTGCGCCGAGCAAGGTCGGGGAGAGGGGGAGAGGAGGGCGTGAGAGCGGGCAGCCTCCGCGCACACCACAACTCTGCTCGCAGGGAAGCACGCTCCCTTCTCTGGGCGAGTCCCCCCTAAAGGAAAAAAAGATCGCCTGGCCCCAAAAACACAGCCCGCCTGGCTCCTAACGCCGGCGGAGGAGCAGAAGGCGCCTTGCCGAAGGGGGATCGGGAGCAGAGGCTGCTCTCGGCTTTCCTCTGGATGGGGGATCTTCCAGTGGGAACAGCGCGGCTGACCCCATTTATTTTGCTGAGACATATTAAATAGAGAATAGGAGAGGGCGAGAAGGGCAGTTTTCAATGCTGGGAAGCCGGGGGGGGGGGCGTGGGGAAGGGTGAGTCGCCCCAAATTAGGGGGGAGAGGGCTTGAGGGGCGCAGGAAAGTGAGGCAACTTTCAGCCTCGGGTACCTGCCCTGCCCTCGCTGCTGGGAGAACGGCCGGGGGCTCGCTGCCTCCCAGAGCCTTCCCCAGCTCAGCCGTGGGAAAGGGCTGAAAACCTTGCTCTCCCAGCTCTGAAAACCCAGCTAGCAGCAGAGACATCTTCCAAAGCAGCTTTTCTGGGGGAGGCATGGGGGGAATTAACCTTCGGGGGAGGGGAGAAAAAAAAAAAAAAAAAGGAAAAAATTCAATTTTAAAGAATCAAACCACAAATCCAAGCGAAAACTTACCGAGACTACCAAATCCCCCTCCCCCAAGCCTTTCCTAAGAGGGGCTGCAGGGGGAAACTTGTTGAGCGTTTATCCGAAGCAGAAACAAAACCAAGCAGGACTGAGAATAACGGTCCTGGTCGCTGGGAGCTGCAATGAGATACGAAGGCTCCGAGTGGCTGCTGAGAATCTAAATCATGTACTTTTCTCTTCCAGACAACATAGGGGGACCAGAAGGGAAAAGGGCTCGGACTGCTTACACCCGCTATCAGACCTTGGAGCTCGAAAAGGAATTTCACTTCAATAGATACCTGACCCGCAGAAGAAGGATTGAAATAGCACATGCTCTTTGCCTCTCAGAGAGACAAATAAAGATCTGGTTCCAAAACAGGAGAATGAAATGGAAAAAGGATAATAAGCTGAAAAGTATGAGCATGGCAGCTGCAGGAGGGGCATTCCGTCCCTGAGCGTTTGATCAATTAAAAGTACTGAGCAGTATTAGCTGACCCTGCGTCGTCTCATGTCAGTACTAAGTTGACTTTCTAAAACTTCCTTGTGTTACTTCTGTGAAGAAACCCTGTTCTTGTCGCCCTTATTCATCTTTTAACCATGAGCCTGTTTATTACCATTCTCTCGCGTGTATAAGTAGATCTGCTTTTATCGTACATTTCTTTGTCTTGAATGGCTTTGTCTTGAAAAAAATAATAGATGTTTTAACTTATTTATATGAAGCGAGCTGTGTTACTTGAAGTAACTGTTAAAACAAAACAAAACTGAACAAAAAAGAACAAAAAGGAAAAAATGAGAAGTTTAAAAAAAAAAAAAAAAAAGGAGAGAGAGAAAGAAACCCTCCCCCGGTTTAGTACAAATGTTATGTGTTGCACTCAACCTGCTTAACTGTGCATGTGTGGTCAAGTGTTAATGTCTGTATAGCTCCAAGCTGTTAAAAGTATTTTTATTCAAACTACCTATATAATTCCTGTGTAATTAATGCTGTTGTAGAGGTGAAATGATGAAATCAACTGAATTTGTCCTGCGTGTAGTGAATAGTGAATCTGTGACGAAAACTGTGATTCCAAGCAGTATGTCCTTGCTGTGCCTTTGTATATGACTCTTTGCACGAACTCTTAGAAGTGGCTCTTATTAAGCGCAGCTTCTGTGATGTATGTTTTTTTGTGAACAAAGTTACAATTATAGTCAAAGTCTGGCTGTTTGAGCAAACTGTGATCAGCTTTTTTTTTTTTTTTTAATTATTATTATTATTATTTGTTTTTAAAAAAACCTGACTGGAAATCAACAAAAAAAAATAAACTTTCTATTGTAAAGTTTTCGTGACCTGGTTTGTGCAAAGCAAGAAGTTGTGCTTCCAGATTTGCCTCTGAAAAAAAAAAAAAAATAGCCCGTGCAGAGTTTGTAATAATATTTTACCTGACTCCTGCTGCACGTTGCAAATAGCGGATGCTGCAATTGTCCGCTATCAGTATTTTTAATTGAAAGTTTGACCGTAAGTTCTTCCTTACTGGTTTCTCGCTAGGTGGAAAGCTGCATCGTAGGATCACAATCAACACCCTTTGTGAGTGAATCAACTGTTAGCTGTTTGCTAATGGTTAAAAAAAAAAAAAGCTCAAACCGAAAAACATGTGCTTTGTTAAAACACACTGCTAATGCCAAGGCGTGTTTGTATCGCTCTAGAATTTCTCCTGTGGTTTCATTAAGTATATTTGCAGGATAGCCACGTCTAAGCCCTCTGCGTCTATCAGTAACCCTCTCTAGCCACATTCCCATTCTTCACCCTTTAAAGATTTTTGGTTTTCTTTGCTACAATTAGTTTGCTATAAACGTAATGTTACTTACCCCATCAGAGCTTGAATGGTTAACTCTTCTGAGCTTCTAAGAGCAACTAAAGATTTGCACATTTACTGACTGGTTACATTGATGCCTTCCCTTAAAAGTTATAAAACAGTAAACTTTATAAGCCCCAGTTCCGGCTATATGACATTTGGGTGCCAAATGAATAGGGTTTTGTCTATGAATTAGATCGTAAAATCATCCATAGCACAGACAGATAGGCTCACTGGCTATAAAAAGTCACGTGGTGCCATTAAAGTAAGTTTTATGGTTTTGGGGAGTTGACATCCAACATTATATACCACATAACATATAATCTCACTGACGCTGGACTTCATTTGACTCTTTTGCAGGCTACGTGTGCCTCCTGGCCATTCAAATTGTCAGGTTTAGGGACAGAAGTATCCAAACCACAAGTTCTCAGTACTATATGAAAAATGGCTCCTTGCAAGTCAAAGGTAAGTTTTGTGCACAAGTTCCTTAAAGTTTATTTGTACAGTGGGGAAGCCGAGGCTCCCGCTCGCTCTTGCTGCTTCTCGCCTTTCTTTCTTTCTCTTTCTCTTTCCCTTCCTTTCCGCCTGGAGCTTTTCAGGACGGTCCCACCGAGCCCGAGAGGCAGGATCAACCACTAATGATCCAGGTTGCGCTGCAAATTCCAACCCCCCCCCCCCCGCCCTATCCCTTCACTCTCAGCAGCTAGCTCTCTATTTTAACGATCAAATCAAAGTAAACCACAATAAGCGACTTTGGCAGAGATGGATTTTGGGGCCTAGCTTTAATCACTTTGACTACCGCAGAAGATAATTACTTCCTTTGCTCTGATAGACTCTCCAAGTTTGGAGAGGTTTTGTTTAGCAAAGAGTAGTTACTGAAGGCGATAAAAAAAAGGGGGAAACAAAATAGATAGGGCTTGATATTATCTGGGCTGTATCTTATGCAGGCATGATAGAGTTGGAGGCGTGATGATATGGTAATAATCCTTGGATTGGTGAAATATGTTGCACATCAGAGATAGTATTAAAATGGCACAGACTGTACTGGAGTGCTTAGATACATATTTTCTGCATTGGGTTGTGCAGAAAGCTTTAACTACATGTCTATGTCCATCTGTGAGTGCGTAGTGTGTTTTGTGGATGCGCATTTATAACATCACTGTAACTTTTTCCTGACCCTATATACAGTTGTATAAACATATTTAAATTACATGCATGTGTGCTTGCTTGTACCTATCGGTCTATATGTCTGTAAAGCTGTGCACATGCATATATGTGTCTAATATTGGTGTAGTTACGTATACAAAGGGTATGTACGTGTGTATACATATACATGTCCATGTGATATTTTTTTTTTAAGCAAACCAATTGACTGTAACTTGTAGCATTAATACAAGAGACTACAGGTCATTAGAGTGCTGCAAATTATGAAATACGGGTTTGGTTTATTGAAGACTGTAAATATGCCCCTAGCTCTGCTCTCTCTCTTTTTGCCTTATATTGCTGGCTGCCATTGTGGGGTAGGCCCCAGCTGCGTGTTTACTTCAACATTCTTTTTATTTAAGTGGACTGTTCTCACTAGAGTGTGATTACTCAGCAATAAACTTTATGGCCGGATTTAACTTTAGTCTTTGAATTTCCAGGACTTGAATGAAAGGGTGAAAGGAACTCTATCTTTCTCTGGGTAACATTAAGGCCTGATCCTTATCCTCAGAACTGTTACTTTGTCGAGTGATCTCAGAGGGGTGCAAACTGACTAGATTGGGGCTAGAGAATTGCCTGCAATCTCTCTCTCTCTGTGTATATATATATCTCCAAACCAACTGCGGGTATCTCTTTCTCTGCTCACTTACTCTAGTGTTTGGAGCAACACTGATTCAGCAGGTCGCATTGTTTTCCTTTATGTGTCATAAAGTTGGGTTTGCAAAAGAATAGAGTGGTTTGATGAGAGACATGGTCTTTGTTTTGTTTTGGTAGTGCTACTCCACTTGATTATTGTGGTTTAGGCTGATTTTGCTACTGCGAGCAGAAATGAGAGAAAGGCACAGAGGTACAGGAGGGAAAGGTTGTTGTGTATCTCTGCGAGGTCTGCACATTGCTGACTGATTCCTATATTTCATTTGTCTTTAACTTTAAAGAAATGGTAGTATATAAGGTAGGTTCATCTCAAAGATCTCAGTTTTACAAATATTTAATATTTAAAGTCACCCCTTGTGCAAGATAAATGGAGTCTGAAGCCTTTGTGTCTGTCGATCCTTCCTATGAACACTAAACAAACGCATCTGCATATATTTTATATTAAAAAAATGGGAAAGACTTTGAAAGAACATATCCAAATGCACATTTGAAAATCATTTCCGTTATAAACAGCTGGAGATTTTATAGTACACTAGCTGTCACATTTTCGTCAATAAGAATACCAAAAAGTTATATATGATACGTGCGCATTATACTATATGATATGCCATAAAATTTTATAGTTTGAGGCAATACATGAAAAATCTTTAAAAGTTTGGGCTTCATTTATTTGTGAGCCCTTTTGCTAGGAAAATTCTTTGCTTGTAAACGGGAATGATACTAGACACAAATAGCTCACGATTACTTGGTATTCAACAACACTGCATTATTTGAATTAACTGCTGAATATACAAACACACACGAACATCCGTTCAACTAGTGTTTTAGGATGCTAGATACCATCGTGGACTGTAACTTTTAATTGGTTAGAGTGGAAAGATTTGCTACTATGTATTTTCCACATTTCTGGTGTGGCTTCTGGAGCATATTCCAAGCAAAGCAATGTACAAAGATTCAAGAACTATGGAGAAGAAAAATATCCCCAAGCCCAGGAGCATACAAACCCACCCGTACTGCAAGAAACAGTAACAACAAAAGAAAGTTAGATAGAAATGACAACTTCACCGTATTTCTGGCCCTGCCCTGTCCTAAGAAACACAGCTGAAACCATTCGAACCCAGCAACGCATAAAGATTTCCTAATCCACTTTGAAATTTGAAATTCAAACGAGCCCAGACTGCCGAACTCTATGAAAATAGTCCCAGGTCCGAATTGTTTTCTGAGGGAAAATGTCATGGGGAATTGTTGCTGGGAATCAGGAGAGAGGTCTTAACTGCACACGTTATTTTTCTGCTGTATTTGGGGGATTAACGCGTGGGAATTTGTTCTACCTTAGGCATGGCAAGTTGCGTTCTGTGATTTGAAATATAGTTTACCTAATCCTTTGAAAGAAATACTTGCGTGTAGTGTCTCATGTCTAAGCGTAAGGCCAATTAAAGATTAGGCAGCTCTCTTAATGTGTGTAACTGGTGACTTTGCAAGACATAACTTTCTCTAAACCAGAAGTATAACAATCCAATGGAAAGTCATCCGTAAATTACAGCTCTGCAGCCTTGTCTAAACCATGCAAACACCCTAATTGCAGAACATTACAGGGAAATTATTATTCTGCCATTTCCTTACATTTAATAAGTGTGTATCTGTGGAAGGGTGACAATAGAGGGGTTTGCAAACTGCTTCATGGGAAATTACATGGAACAGATCATGAGGGGCGGATCAGGAGGTTTCGATTTCAAACCCTGGATACTGGAGCAATGTTTTTTCCCGCCCCGCAAATACAGATTTAAGGCATTAAACGCGGACAGTGAGTAAATCTCTGACCAAGTTAAGATACCACTTTGCTTTCTTAGTCCTTTCTCTTTCCTGCCCTCAAAATCTTCCCGATTTGAGACTAGAGTTGCTAGTCAGAGCACAAAACCACGGCTCCCACAGCCATCTGATCATCTCTGAAAATATTATCCCCTTCAAATTAAAGCATCCCCACCAATGTCTCTCTGGAAGGCAGATATTCATGGACCACCCCAGTCACATGTTCCTGTAGCTACACGCACGCACAAGCGATATCAAATCTGACACAGAGAGCGTGTAAAATTTGCATGGATTTTGCCTTATAGCATGCAAAAGGAATCTTTCCTATATCCCCTCCCCCCAAAAAATGTCTTTTCAATAATAATATTTGCGATGAAGGTTATTGGGTAATTATTGCAATTTTGTGGAACAGTCCTTGCTTGAGGTGAAGTCTGTCTCTGGATAATAAATGGCAGCCCGTGCAGTTCACTGCCAGGTTAAGTAAATGCAGAAAAGATAAATCTGCACACCCTAGGAATCACCAGCAGAGCTCGCTTTAGACCAAGTTCACAGTCAACTCGTTTGCCTAGACAAGGCTTCGCAAACAATTAGAGTTGTTTCTTTATGTTTAAATCAAGGAGAAATGACTAAGACCCTTCAGCAGAGAGCTGCAGCTTTCCCCCCAACGCTCGTCGCTACGTTCCTTCCAACCTCACGCCCAGAACTTACCCAGCGTTTCACCTGCAACTGTAACCATATAGCGCCTTAGAGTAACAGGCTTCCCTCCAACGCTGCCGAAAGGCTGTGCAAACTGATTTAATAGCACTTTGCAAAAATGCGAGATTAAGGAAAAAAAATTAAAAATGCAAAAGTATCCGATTTCTCAAAAGCAAGAAGAAAAAACAAAAAAGCGCCCTTAGAAAGCTGGGGAAAACAGCAGAAGTATTGAAACAAACAGTGCGACTCTCTTACTCCTAAAAGAAGCTGCATAGCTTTTGTATATCTTTGTGGTTAAGGGCGTTACAACTGCAGGTCAAAAAGTTGAGGGTCAAAAGTTTACGTTTTGCACCACTCTTAGTCATTCGCCCAGACAGAGTTTGATGTCAATGTTATAGCCGAGATCTTGACTATCAGCACAAAAGATAAAATAGCTTTGAGTTACGTGTGTATCACAGTATGGACTCCAGGTGAACCCTACTGGCTGAATGACCTCAATTACCGAGGAAAGGATAGAAAATTCCTCTTTTCAAGAGTAATACACGTTGTATTTCATCTTGAATTATTGTCCGCGTTTGTGTCTGAATATCTCGGGTTCAGTCGTGGCAGGTAAATACGCGTGTTACCCCCACAGCAGCCACTGATGCTGCCTCCTCCAAGACTCAGGTAGCAAAATGCTTCACCCTTGTTTATTATATAATAACCTGATTTAAGAGGTTTAACGTTAAGCCTTCTCACTTTGCAAAATGGCAGGAAGATAAGATAGGAGCGAAGCTATTAACGCGTATATCGATCCTAGCCGCGTCTTTGTTTTTGCTCTCATTTCTGTAGCGACCGCTAAACCGTGCTTAAACAGGACATGCTGGAGATAATACAGGTTATATGTTTGGTCCGAAGGAGCTCGTTTAAAAAGAGCGGCGGAGCCGTGTTATGATACCAATGGAAAATGTTACGGAAAAGCCGGCGCCCTGCGCCGCTCCGTGATTTGGAGGGTTCTCACAGCCTTCTGGAATTACCCGAGGCGGCAATTCCCAGCGATATGGGGAGTAGGAAGTGTTGTTAATTCTCCCTCCACCCACCCCTCTCCACTCCTTCAAGAGAAAGTTTAGTGGAATTTCTTAGCACCGAGATTTACTCCCACACTGTTGGGATTTTTTGTTCCCAGTGCCGTCTCTGTTTAAAAGCTTTGCTCCTTGGTTAGACGTGTCTGCAGGGAGAACTGGCCAATATTGCTTAGGCAACTTCACTCTGGAGGAGATCTCTGAAGACAGGACTCATCTTGAAATTTTGAGGCTAAGGGGTCGATGGAAGAGGGAAAGGATATTCCCAAATAGGCACAATCAGATATGTAAGGTGTGGAGGAGGGGACAGTGTGACGAGGAAGTCCGAGAAGGAGCGCACCTCACTCCCAACTACTCATTGCTGCCTTCCCACCCCCAAGGCAGGAGTCTACACCGGCCTCTCTGTAACTGGTACGCGTGAATTATTTGCCAGAGACAGCTGGATCGTGGCAGGCGAACGTTATTTCTTGGGAATAAGTACGCGAGAGGCTAGATATCAGATTAGCCAAAGTGATTATGGGAGATTTTGCCTAAAGTACCTGCTGAAGCCTGGAAAGTATGTAATGCAAGTATTTGATCGGCGTGGAGACGCTGCACAGAAGTTGTTGCTGCTGTTCACTTGTAGAGAGCCCTGGCACTGCACGTTTGGGGAGTCTGCCCGCGCTGGAGATAGTATATAACCTTTCACATCGAGGCTATTTATTTGGTGTAAGCGCGAAGCCTGATAACAAGCTAAAAACCGTAGCCAAATATCTATTTTGTTAGAGAATAGCAGGCGGATTGTTTCCAAGAATAACAATGCGTCTTTGATATACCCAGAATGAAAGCTGTTACTATAACCGGCTTACTCAAGAGTAGGTGACAGAAATCCATTTACTTCCTCACTAAAACAATTAGTGTCCCGGATTCCGTATTTTAAATCTGGTTTAGAATAAAAGTATCAATGATAATAATTTCAAAGAAGTTGAAACGGCGACTTCCATAAATATTGACTCTTCTAAATTGTTGTTTAAATTGTTCCCCACACACCCCAATTGGAAAAAAAAAAAATAAAAGAAAAGGCAACAGGCTAGAACAGAGCAGTTAATATTTTGAGGCGAACTCTTTCTGTCCTTTCACTCTCTACGTTTAGCACACTGCTCTCTGGCGTGGAAGGTCTGCTCAAAAGACCATTCATTTAAAATCCGTGCACAAATCACATTTTACGTGTGTTTATTTAAGCGCGCCAAGACAGAATGAGCAAATCCCGCCAACTATCCCGTTGTTAAGAGAAGCCCGCGTGCCAGAGAAGCCACCGCTTTTACCAAATGCTGAACTTGGGGCAAACCTCCCAACATTGCCCTGGCAGCGCCCATCGGAAAGGAGCGCTCCCTTCCGCGGAGGCAGGGCAGCCTCGAGACTGTATCATTCCCAGGAACAAACAAAGGAATACAGTCGATACATTCCATAACGTTTACATTTTCCCGCGATTTTTTTATTATTTTTCCTTAGAAGTAGTGACCTGGGCAAAGCACCCTGCTATCCAAAAGACACTGTTATAGACCTTTTAAAAAAACTAAGTCCAAGGCCGAGGTGAACTTCAGGTCACCGCGTCTAACAAATATGAAAATGTCGCCTGGTGAAGGGCACGCCTTGTTATTTAACAAAGACTGTCAATGTGTAAGATTAATAAGAAACAAAATGCACACGGTGTCACTTTTCGGTCACTTTGAAACTTGGGACAGCCTCGAATTCAAGAGGGGAAAGCTGGGGCTAAATATATTCAAAATGGTTCAAATCAAAGTCAAGCCAAGCTGCTAGTGTGATTCTTCCTCCTACTACCGTTCTCGGTGGAGGATGCCCGGGCACGACGAGAGGTTGACTTGAATTATTATTATTACTATTATTATTATTACTACTACCACCATTGCTATTATTGCTGCTGTTATTATTATTTTATCTTTCCTGGAAATTACGGTTTAGCCGCATATGTGGAGGGTAGCAGGAGTGCTTGTTTGTTTCACCAGAAAAAGAGGGCTCCCCCTTTTCCCCCTCTTTGGGTATGTATGAGGTTGCCTCTTCTTGGTGCATGAAAATTTACTCTCTCCCTCTCAACTCAATTCCAGTGCGTCCAGAATTAATTCCTTCTCGTCCTCGGCCAGACTCGGCCAGGAAACTCTCGCTTCTTTATTAATCGATTAAAGTCTCCTTCTTCAGTGAAATCTAGCCTTTAGTCCTTCTGGAAAAATAAGGGAGCTGGCCTATTTTATCCTATCCTTTTCTCTTTTTTTTGAGAGCTTAGGGTGATGGTACAAGTTTGTTAAAAGGAAGTACCGGGGAAAAAAAGGGTTTCTGAGATTGTTTATTACAGCCATAAATCTTGCAGTAAAATGTCGAAATGGCCGTGTGCAAGATAACACTTGGTGGTCTTGGCTGGGTTCTTGTTTATGATAACAAAACCACAAAGACATGGAACAGGCCTTTTGGAGGTCCTGCCTCAGCACATCTTCGCAGACTAATAGAGCCACACGAAAAAACAGACTTGAGCTGAACAGTTCAGGTCACCTCGCAGATTTACACTCGTATACAAAATTGAGTCCTTCTCTCTGTAGCCGAGCGCCAGAGACCCGCTGTAGAAAGAGGTGCAGTGAAACTTTGAGATCTAATCACAATAAATAATACGAAGCAGAACCCGGCCAACTCTCCCGGTATAGCGTTGAGCTTACAAACCGAGACAACATTTTTCGTTTTGCTTTACCATGGCGTGGGAACACGGCAGCCCGCTGTAGTGCTCCGGCCATAGTGCCTCAGGAGTTATGCCGAGGATAATATTTACGATACCCCAGTGTAATTCATCTGGTGCTGCCCGGCAGGTATTTGTACGTGTGCGTCTGTATGTGTGCATGTATCTCTCTTTACGCCGGGAATTGTTCGCTGGTCGTGGTGGCTTTTGGCAATCTTTTACTTTTTATAGCCATGTAGATGGACGCTTTATTCTTCTAGAACATGGGTTGCTGGTGCTTTGTTATTCTTGTCGTTTTAATATAAATAAAACGGTCTCCCCTTTTCTGTCAAATATGTGTTGTTGAACAGTTGCTGCTGTCTCTGTGTGTAACCGCGTGTGTGTAACCGCATTTCCTCTCCAAGCAGAGTAAATAGAGAAACTTATCTATTACCCCAGTTAAAGAATTCCATAGATGTGCTGTTGAAAATGAGTAAGTAAATGTGTTTTAACTCTCTTTACAAATTAGACATTCGATAGTAGGAGGAAATGAGTGATTGTTTAGATAAGTACCCCAGTATACCCAAGTGTTGGAAATGTTCTAACATATTACAAGCCGCATGCAATGTGCATGCCTGTGTGTCTGTGAATAAAATATAAATCGATACGATGTGTGTCTTGTTAGGTGGAATATATATTCAAATAGAATTTTATTGCATGTATCCATTATCTATAAAACTGCAAAAGACAATAATCTGAATTTAAACCAGGGTGACTGTTAATGTAATATCTTTAGGAGGACAAGATCTAAACTGTATCATATTTACGCTTGATATATTAGAAGTATTTTCCCATACCAGCAGATGAGATTACCCACTCAGCAATTATATTGTCTAAGAATGCGGTAAATATTTCTATGTGTTCATACGCTTTCCTGAAAAGAAGAAAAAAAAAAAAAAATCCGAAAAGTTCGCTTCTAACTCCATATGTGTCAGACTAGCTGACACAATCTCCAGTACTTCAATTAGTATTTTTTTCCCCCCTTAGAATAAGAGCATAATTAGTTTAACCATCAAATTTCAATTACCTAAGGTCAGGGCGGTTGCCTCTTTCCCCCCTGAGCTGCAAATATCGTTAACAGTCTCAGTTTTAGCAACGTAGAAGTGCCCGAGTGCCCTCTCCCTCCTACACCAGGATTTGCGTGTTACTTTTGCGAAGGTGCTAGCAATTTCTCGTGGAAGTAAAAATTAAGGGATAAACGCAAGACGAGGCATACCAAACCAACGGATTTAAAATCGTAGTTCAGAAAGAGCTCCTCCACGGGGAGAGATGCTCACACTGAGCCCTGCGATCGCCGGTAGGAAGTATTTAATTCCGTCGTGTCCGTCTTCCCCTCTCCCTTCCCCCTCTCTTCCCCGTTATTTTCAGGCTCGCGATGTCCCTCACACCCCGCAAGCCACTTCAGGACTCTCTTCGGCCTCCCCGCGACCTTCGTTCTAACTTTTGCATCTATTCGTTCAATTAGCACAGATTCAGAGGCGCAAAGGACCGGCACTGGAGCTCCCGGCCGCCCGCGCTCTGCAGCGGCGGGGCGCCGGGGGCAGACCCCGGAGGGCGGTCGGTGGCCTGAGCCCGACAGCCGCTGCCGCCCTCTGCCTGCGCGCAGCCCCGGCTCTACGCTTTTGGAGATGGGCTTGTTTAAAAGGATTGTGCAACGCCTTGTGCAGTGCCTGGCTCCCTCTGGATCACGCAGCTGGGCTGCGCTCCGCTTCCTCGCCCAGCTTCCTACTACTCTCCCGCGGGGGAACTAGGACACAAGAAGTGCTGGGGCGGGCGGGGTGGGTGGGAGACTATCAGAGCCGGATTAGTTTTATCTCGCTTGACACTGCGACTGCTGGACGCGGCCCGGGTCGGCGTGCGGGAGGAGCTGGGGATGCTGGTGAGGAGCGGACGCGGGGCGCTCCCTCGCCAAGCAGCCACCGCCTCTGGGGGAGGCGCGGCCCCCGCGGAGGGTCCGCGGGCGCGGAGCTGCCCCGCGGCCCCTCGTTCTCCTTCCATTTCCTGATCCGGGGTCCGCGGCCCCGCGCGGTAATTGGCGCTGGCGGTCAGGTGGTGCCGGGGCGGTGGGGGGTGCGGGTGTGTGTGTGCGCGGGTGTGTGTTGTGTGTGTGTTGTAGGCGCTCCAGGGGTGGGAAGAGAGGAAGGGAGGGGAGTGCGGCGGGGAAGGGGGGGAGGGAGGGCTGGAGGCCCAAACTTTGGCAGCGGCGAGCACTTGACAGCAGCGGGAGGGGGAGAGGGAGGGAAGGGGGGGGGGAAGGGGAGGGGCCTCGCCGAGCCCAGAAAAACGACAACGCGAGAAAAATTAGTATTTTTGCACTTCACAAATTAATGACCATGAGTTCGTTTTTGATAAACTCCAACTACATCGAGCCCAAATTCCCTCCCTGCGAGGAATACACGCAGCACAGCGGCAGCGCCGGCAGCTCCGCCAACTACCACCCGCACCACTCGCACCCGCACGCCCCGCCGCCGCCGCCGCCGCCGCCGCACCTGCACGCCGCGCACCCGGGCCCGGCGCTGCCCGAGTACTTCCCGCGTCCGCGCCGGGAACCGGGCTACCAGGCTCCCGCAGCGCCGCCAGGGCCGCCAGGGCCGCCTCCCGAGGCTCTCTACCCCGCGCAAGCACCCTCCTACCCCCAGGCGCCCTACAGCTACAGCAGCGCCGGCAGCGCCGCCCCGGGCCCCGAGCAGCCGCCCCCGGGCGCCTCGCCGCCGCCGCCCGCCAAGGGCCACCCCGGCCCGCCCCAGCCCCTGCTCCCAGGCCATGCCCTGCAGCGCCGCTGCGAAGCAGCCCCCGCCGCCGGGACCGGCACCGGCACCGGGCCCGGCTGTCCGCTGCTCCCCGACAAGAGCCTGCCCGGACTGAAGGGGAAGGAGCCGGTGGTCTACCCCTGGATGAAGAAGATCCATGTGAGCACGGGTGAGTTGCCCTTGCCAGGGGGAGGTGAGGATGTGCCTACAGAGGAGGGAAGGGGGGAGGGTGCTCCTGGGGACGGGATGGGTCGTTGCGTGTGTGGCTTTTTTTTTCCTCCTTCTCCCTCCGCGTTTCCTAATGATAAAAAAAAGAAAACAAAAAAAAAAAAAAGAAAAAAAAAAAAAGAAAGTGAGAAACCTTTTGTATCCGGGGTCCTTTATCAAAAGATTTACGAGACGCCAAACTGTTAGGGCAGTAATTATAGCCCCCATAAATTTAATTGCCCTGTAGTGGCTCTGGGACATGTGTCTTTGAAGCTTTTCTTCTAACCCAAATGCCCATCACCATTTTTTATTGCTCCTCGATTGTCCCCACTGTCGATAGGCTGTGAAACAATTTTTCTTGCCGTTTATGTATCTTATGTGAACCTGGTGTCAAGTTATTATATAATGATTATGTTCCATCGCTTCCCCCCCCCTCCTTTTTTCTCCTCCGCGTGTCTATGTATGTGCCTGTGTGTGCACGTTTCAGTCAACCCCAATTACAACGGAGGGGAGCCCAAGAGGTCTCGCACTGCCTACACCAGACAGCAGGTCCTGGAGCTGGAGAAGGAGTTTCACTTCAACCGCTACCTGACCAGAAGGCGACGCATCGAGATCGCGCACACCCTCTGCCTCTCGGAGCGCCAGGTCAAGATCTGGTTCCAGAACAGGCGCATGAAGTGGAAGAAAGACCATAAACTGCCTAACACAAAGATGCGCTCCTCAAACCAGTCCACACTGAGCCAGCAGTCCAAAGCACAGACACAGGGCCACCCCCATCCGCTCGATGGGGCTACACCCAATGCAGCCGCGCTATAAATACGGCTTTTGGTTTGAGGTTTTTTCTTGTTGATTTTTTTTTAAATATATATATATTTACCTATCTATTGGGGTTTTCAAACTGCCTCAAGGTGGAGGCTGGCCGTTTGGACCAAACAGTGTAAAACAAAACAGGAGCAGGAAACGAAGACGAAATGTGCCCAAGAACGGGCACATGTTTAAACCAAAACCCGGACGATTGTCTACATTGTATATAGATAACGGTTCCATGCCCAACATTTTTTTCTATTTATGGAAACGCTCTCTTGCCCTCGGTGTAAAAGAGGGCTGGATGCAGTCATGGACGAATTCTCTATATCTAAGATGGACTCTTTTTTTTTTTTTTTTTTTTTTTAAGGGAAAACCTTTAAAATAAAAGACTTTAAAACAAAGCAAAGAGCTCGTGGGACACTTGTGTAAGGCATTGACTTGAATAGTGTTGTTTCGTGGCGTGTTCGTGGATTCCTCTGTGTGTGTCTGTGTGTGAGGGTGCACAGGCACATATACACACTCACACCAACATGGGAGAGACAACGAACACGTCCACAAGAGGTTAAAGACTTACGAAAATGTCCCCTTACCCTGTCTAAAGGAAAATGTTTTATGTATCATAACAAAGGTAACTTAACTGGTTTTGAGTGTAGCCCCCGCAGTAGCTGTGATCTATTAGTTTTTCTCCACTTTCCCTATTGCATTTATTTAAAGAAATATTGCTATAAAGGCTGTTGCTGTCTTCATATTTGGCACCGTCTAAATAGTTTGGGTCCATGTACAATTTGTGGATTTTTGGTGTAATGTATAACAGTGCCAAATGCTGGTAATAAAGATTATTCTGTACAAAAGAATTAAACGCTTGAAACACAAGTCCACTAAGTGCTGTTTCATCCACCTTGTGCTTGGCTGGTATTGGAACCAGGAATGGAAAACAACGGTTTAATGTATTGTTCTAACTTGGATTCTTCTTGTCAATAAGGTAATGGTTATTTTCAATATAGTGAAAAACGTCCTGCCTCCTAATTACCTGGCTGAGAAAAAGTGTGCTATAGGACGGGGAAAGGTCTTGCTTCACTGTATAGGTGAGTGGTGTTCCTTTTAGCGGACTTAAGGCAGAGTGAGTCTGACTCATATCATTTGCTCTGTGACTGTTTTCAGCTGTGTTACAAGAGGAACTGTGCTTCTTCTGGGAGCCAGTAAGCTCCCGTGCTGTGATAACACTTTAAATCTTTAGCTAGTCATGATTTATTAATTCGTTTTCTCTGATTATGATTTCTCAGCTGGCTAGCACTGTTTAAGGGAAACACATGAACGGTAACCTATAGTTTCTTTTTAAGCTGCCTTTTCTGTTTCTGTTTCCTTTAATTTTGTTTTTAAGGTTATTTTGAAATGTGTTGAGAAAGCCTCAGCAGACACACAAATTTGGGTACAGTTCAGAAGGCTTATTTGACTGAGATTGTCACAACTGTGGCAAAAGGAGGTTCAAGCGGTTCCAGTTCAGGCTGTGCATCTCGCTGCTTCCAGGCAGCTAAGGAGTGCAGGCAAAGCAAAGCTTCTAAGGGAGAGCCTTGCTCAGGGTTTTCACAACACAGTGTAGCACTAAGCCAGGTAGGAAGAGCCTTGGAAAGGAGCTCAAATGCTCGTAAATCTTCAAGGGAAGGCCTGAAGGCCAATATTTATTTACTTACCCAAATACATCCGAGAGGGATTTTTGTAATCAGTGCTTCTCTTCTCATGAGTGAGACCGATGGGACCAGGGGCATCATCACACTCTGGCTGAGGTAGAACCAGGCCCCAAAGGTGCTACCAGCATCCCTGCCCGGCCATGGAATACAAACCATCCCAGAGAAAAATGTAACATGCCAGTGGCAGAGCACGCTCAACATCAGGAAGGTGGTGTCTTTAAATACCCTCAGCAAACACTGCTGTCTCCACACCTGACCAAAGAGCAGGCCTGAAAACCATGCTTGTACTCACATATTGCTGTCTACTAAATCCTGAATTGCCAGTTATCTCCTTATAAAGGGAGAAAAATACAGCTGTTGAGTGAGGTAACTACTATCTGCAAGCATGTAACTCTGTTTTATTTATTGCTTGAGAATCCCTTCATATATTTAGAGCCAAAATTAGCACAACCTAGCAAAATTCCAGCTGAAACGTATTAACTGGCAGTGCAGGATTTCTTTAGTGAGCAGCCTATGCGTATAAACCTGGTTTGCTCCCATTGTAAAGAGAAATGAAATCACGCTGCAAATAGCAATTTTAGCGAGAATCATTAATCACCTCCTACAATAAATACTTCTTTGTAATTCAACAGCCGTTCTGAAAGGCATTCTCTTGGAAATGTCTGTGAAGATGCAAAGGATTTTCCTGGGGGAAAAAAAAATGGTCATGTGTAAAGACACAGCATCTTGGCTGTCTGCTAAAAAAATGTACACTCTCTTGCTGGACATTCAACCACGGACTACAAAATACCCCACGGCAGATTATCATCGTTTAAGGTAAAATTTCTTTCCCCCCCTTCCCCCTCTGGCTGTGCTGGGAAGCAGGACACTGCTCCCAGTCCGATACCTCCCGTCTTTACAATAACTTTGAAAATTACATCCAGTTTAAATTCTCGCATTGTGCTCCCTTTGCTAAGGCAACCGGGAGTTCACCGAGAGGACAAATTTTCTATCCCATTAATTGTTTTTTTTAGAGGAGCAGACTGACCCTTCAAACCCTTGACCTTTAAAGACAGTATTCTTTTTAATCCGGCACTTGGACCTAAATGTCTCTTTCCCCCCTCCCTCTCTCCTGCTCTCCCGGTGTCTCTCACACACGGATTTATCTGCTCTGGCCACAAAGGCAAGCGCGGCCCAAAGCGCTGGAAGTGGAAGTTTGTCAATATTTCAAAGAAAGACCGAATCAGCTCGGAGTCAATTTGCTGGCTGCAGGGAAAGCCACGCCATTAACCCCGACACCCACCTCCCCTTCACCCACCAAGAAAAATGCTCGTCTTCCAAGATCCCCCTCCTCATTTTTCCTACGAGCTTTTGCTATACCTGGTGTTTCATTACACGAGGAGCTGAGCTGTGACAAGAGTCTTGTGGTATTTAATAACCAGAGCCATCCTGCCTTGGGAGATTACGCAATGCTGTTGGGGTTTTTTTTGTTTTGTTTTTTCTTTTTTTTTTGGTTGTTCAGGGTGCTTGCAGTTCCATGGCCTTCTTGCTCAGTGTTTGTAAACGAGGAAGGGGTGGGGGGAGTCCTCACACAGGTGGAAGTCTTGACAGGCTTGCCATGAAAATGTAACTCCCCCCAGTCCTCCTGTGCTTCCCGTCGGGGCCCTGTTCGGGCAGCGCCGGGCTCGCCTGCCGCTCCCGCACCTCCGTGAGAGCCGGCCTGGCGGCGCGGCCCTGGGATGCCCGCACGTCACGTCCCCGAGGAGGCGGAGGCTCTTGCCATGTCCGCAGCCTCACGGCAAGGCCAGGCTGGGGCGGGTGGGATCCCGCGGGGTCGCCCCAGGGCTGTCCCCTTCAGCGCGGCGCTGCGCGGGCGCCCAAGCCCGGCCCACAAGGGTCCCTGTGGGGCTGGGGCTCCCCGCGTGGGCAGGGGAAGCTCCGCGGCCTCCTCCCTTCGGTCCTGGGCAGCCCTCCTGGCTCCGCCCGGGCCCGCGGACAGGCAGCGCTGACCCGTGGCAGGCGGCCCGGGGATGCGTCCTGGTGCTTAGAGCCCCCTCCCCGCGCAGACAACGAGGATCTGGGTTCAACTGACTCGTTTGGCGGTGTGTGTGGGGGGGTAGAGCTGACCCATCTTTCTGAGCTCCACGGTACAAACCCATGTTATTAATGCCCTAGAACTCTCCCTAGAAACTGAGGAGCTGTCAAAGACACCAGAGATTAGGGGACCCAAGTACGAGCATCCCTGCTCTCGCAGATAAAGGTGTTTCGTCTGTTCTGGGGGAGATATTGAAATTTTAATCTTTATGGTCACGTGACTCATTAAATAATTAATGCAGATAGTCAGGAATGGATCTGTGGCCGTCAGTCCTCACTAGGAGTGATTCTCTCAGAAGTGAAACTCAACTCCTTATTACTGGAGTTTGTTTTTCTTTCTTTTTTTTTTTTTTCTTTGAAAAAAAATATCCACCTGATTTATCTTGAAAGATTCTAAACTTCTTAAGCAAGCAGTAGGGTCTGTGGTGGTAAGTAGGTAGTGTGTATTTCTAGCTTGATGACTTTAATTGTTTGTGCTTGCTTTGTGTGCTGAGCATTTGTTTAACAAGTTTAATATTTAGAAATGTTAAATCTTTGTTTTAACTGCCTTGTGGTCACATTACGGCTTTTGGTGATTAAGTGTTACCGAAGCAAACACATTTGATAATGTTCTAATTCACACTGTGGAAGGCTGGGTGCCACAGTGCAGGAGGACCTGCTTTGTTCAATTTTTCTGGCGTTAATAAATCACTGGCTCTTAATACAGGGCCAAAAAAGCAATGGAAAGCCAGTGAGCATTGTAAAGGAAAAGTCATGGGCGAATTTCTCTATGACTCATTAGTCTGAACGATTTATGTACAAACTTAGAGTGCCGCAATGAATATTAGAGTTTGGGACAATAACAAATTAAAAAAAAAAAAAAGTTATAGCATTTTTAAAGTGCTTTACTGCTACTTAGCAACTCTTTCAAGAAGCAGCATAGTTTAAGGGACCGTGGCAGTGTAAAATATGGTAGCGTGACCTAATACCTCTAAAATAAATAACAGAAAGTCGCTGGCACCATTTTCAGATACACGGTCCATATTTAACACGAGTGGGACAACCCAGTCACGACACGCTTGATCGATGATTATTGCTGTTTGTAACACGACTATTGATTAGGGATCAAAACGTCTAAGGTATGATTTTGAGCCTAAAATGCCAGGGGGTTCCCCCTGCACTGAAGGAGAGTGGAGAGAAAGGTAGAGCTAAGGATAACCCCAGGAAGCAGCACCCGGGCTCTGAGATTGCAGATTGGACTTTCCATTTTCTTTTGTGTTTGCCAGTAGATTTTAACAGTCAGCGCTCTCAAATTTATGACACAGCAATAAACAGTTTAGTAGGCTATTATTGCATGATTTTATGTAGACTGGAGTTCAACAGCAAATTTAAAATTATTAGCGTAATTATGGAACTACTAAATTACCAAAGCAAAGTCTCCGCTAGAAAAGTTATCCTAAGATAGACCTAATATTTCCGAGGCTCAGATAACACCCTTTCACAAGAACTATGTTATTTAATTATTAGCATTTACATTTACTGACGATTTTAAGATGCATTAGATGGGTTTTATTAGCAAGACTGAATACGGGGCTACATGATTGTATCTGACAAATTAATATATAAAAGTGATTCAGTAAGTGACATGCAAATAATCTGACTATTGTCTTCTTGGACTCTGCAGTATTGTTTATTTTAGGGGAAAAGAAGCAGCCCAGTTTCCTCCCCCCTCCCTCAGTGGCTTTCAGTGTTTTGTTTTTTGGGTTTTGTTTGTTTGGGTTTTTTTTTTAAAAAAAAAAAAAAAAAAAAGAAAAGCCAAAAAAGAAAATCATTTGGGCCCGATTCCGCTGTGAGGTTAACTGTTAGTCTCTTATTGCGCTAGTGGTGGCAGGATTGGGCCCCGAATAACCGTTTGAATAAAAGCCCAACCACAATACGCCCTGAATTTAAACTGGAACACTTTCCGCGTTTTATTCAGCAGAGATGAACACCACGACTTATGTTTAATGTCTGTTCTTGATTAAATGATCCTAAACAAAGGTTTCCCAGAGGAAAATAAAGCAGACATTCATGTAACAAGAGTTTGGAATGACAGTATTTCCAAACACTTGGAGACAGAAGGCACAGTTGTCTACGAGGAAAATAATAATAATAAAAAAAAACCAAAAAACAAAAAACAAAAAAAAAACCAACAAAAAAAACCCAACCGCACGCTTTTATTTCTCAGCTCCCTGTGCTCTTCATCCGGGTGGCAACCCACGCTCCGCCAGGGAGCCCAAGCCCGCTCCATCCCTGCCCACCCCTCTCCGGGGCTTTCCCAGCGCACCCGGCAAACCATGTACTGCCAATGAAGGAGCAAAATACCTCCCCCTGCACTCCCCGGTAAGGCACTGTTTGTTGCTTGTTTACAGGGAGCCCCGAAAAGAAACCGCTCGGCCGGGGCGGTGGAAGAAGCTGGGAGCGCCTCAGCCCAACCTTGCGCAGCTGGAGGAGGTAAGAGCCGGTCAGCGGCCGCTGCTTTCGCGCCGGTGGCTGCTGTAAGAAAGCGATTTTCCTGGTATCTGCATGAAGAACAAGCCTGCTGGAATGAGATTTTGTTGTTGTTGTGATAAATATTTAACCTAGCTGGAATTTTTTTCTGGATTGGCTCTATTCATCTTCCGTGGGTGGTGAATGCGCGTGTCTGGGCAGACAAAGAAGTGTATGGGACCTGAGTGATCGCCATCCTTATAAAGGCATTGGGAACAGGAAGGATACAAAGTCATCTGAAGAGCGAAAGAGTTAGAAAATTTCTTTGTCCATTCTTAGCTCCTTCCCAAATCAAAGACGCAAGGAGAGGGAGAGAGGGTTGGAGCCGGTTCTGTGTTGAACGGCTGCTTATCGCGGCTTGTCTGTTCGCCTCCTCCTCGAGGAGTTCCGCAGCCAGTTCTGCAAACTTGGAGTGCATGTGGGGATGTTAGAAAACCTGATTTTTGCCTGCGTGCATACACCAGAATGGTTCGCGAGTAAAGTTCAGGTACTTGTCTGTCCTGGCCTGCTTTGCACTGAACGGAGGTCGGTGTCTGGTGGTTCGGAGTTGCTGGAGTCCTTTATGTGCTTGGTCCTTTGGCAGGAGAAATGGAATGCTTTCCATAGTGACAATTTTTTCATGCCGGCTGCCGAGAGGGGAGGATTACACAGAATTAGCTCAAAATCCTGCTAGATTTACCTGTTTATTTCTGGACGTTGATGTACAATTAGTGTACTTTACTACCTTTTAAAAGCGGCCATAAATTACAGAACTACAAGGGCTCTTTGTGTTGGCTTAATGGGCTGCTTAAATCTTAACTACAAAAAGGCGCTGCAAATCTCTATTCACGCTTGTGTTCGGAAATTGAAAGCGAAAATACGGTACGAGGAAACCTTCCCCCGGTGGCATGTACCCACAGCATTGGGTGCAGAGATATTTGGGATTCCTTGACGAATCCAACACTGGCAGACTGACTCTGCTGACTCTGAGCAGAACTTCTCATACAAGGGCACAGTCGATAGCTCTACTCTTTTTATCTGTTTGGAAATGATCAAAGACCAAGTTTATCTCTGTCAGACTCACGGATGTAGGTAAACAGCTCTGCATCGCAGCAGATTTCAAATCTTTCGAGGGAGTGAGGAAATAAGTACTTGTATCATACGGTGATTCCCATTTCGTCTCCACGTGGGAGTGATAGCCACACTTCTTAACAACTACCATAAGAGTAAGCTTGAAACACAGTAAAAATCCTAAATCTAATTATTTTGAAGATAACTTTAAATAGCGTTAATGCCAGGAGTGGCTATTGATGCCAGAGTGGCCACAAAGGGTCTCTCTTAATGAAGGCACGTTATGAACTCAGATCTGTTTGTTGTTACTGAGACTGGAATTTCAGCTCAGCTCGAAGCCATGTGTATAAAGCACAGAAAAATCAGTAGCAGACCTACTGATAAACTCCACATTTTTCTCCTAGAAACAGTGTTTCGGGTCTCTAAATCATCGAGGTAATAAAACACAATGTTGAATGTCCAGGAACAGGAACAAAGCAATAAATAGGGTGGCGAGGGAAACCTAGTGCCTGCGACTCGCAAAATCATTTGAATTTGTATCAGAAACTTCGTAATCATGCTACTAGAGCAAAGAAAACTTTCTCCAAATTCGGCGGAAGAGAACAATTTTCAGCTGTGATCCAGGACAGCACGAAGTTAGGCAGACTCCCCCTTCTGCCCTCCCAAAGCACACCCTGTGGAAGGTATTCACAAGTCAAGAAGTTACTTTTCTTAAGAATTAATTAGTTTCCCCACTATATACACGAAGTTAATTGTTAAACAGTAGTTTTAGGATTAACTTGACCATTAATACTAATAAAGATGTTCATAGAAACAGGGTTTTGAAGCCAATAGCCACAGCTAGCGTTAAGGCATTTAAACTGACTTATGATGGTGATTTATTGCTTTTGTAGTTTCTATTTGCTCAGGACTGTAACTTCTAAAGCCATCTTTCTGCTTTTGACGCAAAGCAGTCGATAACTTTTTACAACAGCCCCAAGAAAGACTTGCTTTACTTTCTTCAACATCTGCCCTCAGTACTTTCAGTTTTATTGTTGCAGAATAACTTCTCTCTGTGTTTCTTCTATGGGATGTAAATGCATCATATTTATAAGGGCCGCAAATCCATCTCGAGCAAATATCGGCCTTGGTTTATGTTAAGTATGAGAGCTGTGGAGTTACCAGGCGTTCTGATAGTTACAGACTCGGGCATGTTGAGTGTACCTAATGCTCTCTCTTTTTCAAAGGTCTATAGTTTTTATTCCAGTTCTTAGGGAGGGATAATACATGTATACTCTGATACTAGCCTAATCACTTCCATGCGAAAAATTACAAATTTTTCTCCCATTGTAATTTCATGCTGACTTTGCTGCAGTGGCCACTACCATACACTGTTATGAATGGGTGTACATTCGGGTAGCCCACTTTTAGTATCCAGGCAAGAGTATGTAAAGCTTGACCATAACACTAAAAAAACACATTTAAAAAGAAAACTCCTTCCATTCTGTTAAATGAAGTGCAGGTGAAACAGTAAGAGGGGATATGTAGTTAGCTTCTTTGAACTCAGGGGAGATGGTGGAAAGATTTAGGTTAGGGTGTATACACCATGATGCACAATGCTGGAGCCACAAAACTGGACCAGGAGCACGTTAAGAGTGAACTATCTGATTTACTTTGACTCCTTCTAGAAAAGTTATGGGAGTGGAGGGTTCCTTTTGTTTGTTTAGCTTATTGTGTCAATAGAACAAGTTAAACAATCTAACAGGGAAGATGTGATGTGTTCACACACAGGCGAAGCTGCCTGGCTCAGGGGCTGCATACAACTTCGCTCTTTTCTCTTTTTTTCTTAATTTTTTCCCCTTAGGCAAAGAGCTCCCCCTCCCCAATTTTTTTTTTTTTTTCATCGTTAGCAACCTATAATTTCGTGCATCACTCAAACTAGCTGTATAGGAAATGCGTAAGCACAGGTTTAACAGCAAGGTCCCAAAAGATTTTGCAAAATTCAGAGGTACGTCAGTGAAGGAAGGTGTATTCTTCATAGGGTGTTACGAGGACAAAAATCAACTAGCTTCTTAGAAGAGACACTCTTTTGCCTTTGTCAGGTAATTAAAGGTCTTTTTAGTTTCTACAGGAGCCCTGATGTAGCGAGTGGGAGTTGAGCAAGCCCTGTACAATGGCAGGGTAGAGGCAGCTGGGGGTGGGGGGAAGGCTGGTAATCGTCCTGTTTAGAAGGGGGCTGGAAATAATAGCATTAATATTTGGTCTTTCTTCGGGGGTTGAGGAGGACATGAGACGTGGAGCAGAGTGGCAGGCCTGGGGAACAAATGCCGGTTAATTAGGCTAAGTATCAAAGTGCAGCGTAATCCCATATTATAAGAAGAATTCCTCTTACCTTCCAATGGGCTTTGTGTAAAGAAATATTGGTGTGGGAGGAAAGAGAATCAAACCAATCTCCCCCCCTCCCCCAGTCATCTGCATCTCTCAGATTTTTTTTTTTCTCTCCTCCCTTAAAACTCTTCTTTAACATATTGGGTTAAGGCTTTAAAAAGCGAAGGCTCGCGCTAAGAAAGCCAGTTCCTTCAATGATTCCCTATTTCAAATAAAAGGATTTAAGTTGACGTATGACCACGTGAGCACATAATACAGCGCATTATTGTGGCATTTGGAGTGGAGACCCGGTCTGGCTCCGTCTGCGATTACGCTTTTCCAGTTTCTGTTCAGAGCAAGCACTGCTTTCTATTATTCTTTTCTTCTCCTGCCCCCATCACCGTCCCCGCAAGAGCTGGCCATTTCGCTGACAGCTTTCGTTCCTTATGGAAAGGTTATTGTCGAGCCGAGAGGACGAAATGCTTCGTTAGAAAGGATGGATTTTATTTTAAGGTATTTCCGTTGATTGTTCATTTATGTGGTGAGTTATTGCTGTTCGAGGCAAAGGTCAGTAGCAGAGGCTGGAGCGAGTGCGTGTGTGTGCGTGCGGGTGTGTGTGCACCCGGACCCAGGCTGCTTCCCCCTTTGTTTCAATTTGCTGCGGTAAATATTCAACTCTACCCTTGCAGAGAGCAGAGCAGGGAGAGTTTGCTTCTTTATTTATTTTTCTCCATAGAGAAATGTTGATGGCCAGCTGCCTCTGCTCCAGCCCCTCGATTGCCATCTTATCATTATTTATGACCGGCTAGAGATCTGAAGCCTCCTTTATTGTCGTGTTTGAATATTTTCCCCTTAATTTTATTCTATTATTTTATTTGTGCGTTTTTGTGTTTATTTATTTATGTATTTGGGCAAGTCGGAGAAAACCATGCGGGAGGTGTGTGTGATGCTTCTCGGTCGGGGTCGTGCTCGAGTGTGCGGCGGCGGTTGTTGTTTTATGGGTGTTTGTTCGGCCGCTGCCGCTCCGTAAATCGATGACTGTGCGATCGTGCTGCCATTTTATTTATGATGCTTTAGTGGTACTTTGTTTACTGTGCGCGGAGCGCTGCATGGGCGCTCAGCAATATGGCAAAGCTTCTCCTTCCCAAATGAGCCAAGGGGCTCCTCTTTATTTCTTCACCGTGAGAAGGAACAAGCCAGCCACGGCTTCTAACAATAAATCAATCTTGGAAATGTGCGGGTTTATTCTGTCTTTCTGAAGGGGGATCTGGAAAGAGAGAATTAAAAGGAAAGGAGTGGAAAGTACCTTCTAGGAGAACCTAAATTCATATCCATTCCGTCGTTTGCATAAATGTAGATATATCTGTATATATAAATATGTGAGCATTTGCATATACTTATAAATTTGAATGCATAAATATATATGTATGGAGAATGCCCTTTAAATGAAAAAAAAAGATTATTTGGCTATCCAAGGAGGACAAAATGCTATATGAAACTATATTTCCCCGGTGTGCCCCGGTTTTGGGAAAGGTTGGAGCCCTGGGGCTGGCTGTCCTCCAGTTTGTTCCACATCTCTCGCCTATTCCCGTTTTACTCTTTTGTGTCCAGTTACCCACTGTTTTTAATTACTCGTCTTCTAAGCAGTCAGAAAGGAAAGGAAAGAAGAAAAGCGAGAGATGATAAAATCTCTGCTGAAAACAACAACAAAAAATGTTATTTCCACTCGGAACTACTCGCGGCCGTTCCGCAGAGACCTGCAGGGTGATGTTTGGGATGGTCTCAAGTTTTCCTGTTCTTTAAGGCTGCTCTCAATGAAGAACTGACCCAAATAAGTTATATTTCCCTTTCTCGCCATACTGAAGCACGATGTCCTTTCTTAGACCCGGCGTCTCTCTCTGTTTAGTGAGGGGAGACGAGCTGTTTCACTCCCAGCTGTGTCTAAAAGCCAAGGCTGGCTTTGCCGTATTTTGAAATGGGCCAAAACGCACCTCAAAAATAAAGTGCAAGCTTTAATTGCAGCTAAATTACTTGACAGCGCTTCTTCTGATTTATGGCCCAGTTCGGATGCATACTGACCCAGTTAAAACAGTCATAAATAATACAGTCCTTCTCTAGAGCAAAAGAAAGCAAGAAGAGTTCTGTGCGAGAGGGGGATTTCGGCGAGTTGTGTAAATAACTTCAGTCTGTTGAGCAAATAGCGAAGGGTGCCTTGCCTCTCTAATGTTAGAAAATATAAACAACAATTTAGGTTGACCATGGCTTGCTTCGATTGTCCAGTCCTTCTCTAAATCCGCTGAATCCCCTCCTAACTCTCTAACGACTTGGACAGGCCCCAGTTCCAGAACTGTCCCCCTTCTCCAACAACTCCCTATCTTGCTATTTCATCTCTAAGAGATCCCCCCAAAACCAGCTTTGAACTGTGGTGCTACCTGCTTCCATTTCGGGGCATCCAAGGACAAGGCGCTTTACAGGCATTATTTTATTCGGAAAATAGTAACTCCGGGGAGGGGAGGGGGAGACAGGAGGGAGTCCCGCAGAGTGAGTCTCTTCGGGGAGAAAAGGCAGTTCCTTCCTGACCCAGGAATCAGCCCCAAACACTGTCCCGTCCCTCCCCGAGCTGAGCCCTATCTCTCTCCGAGGAATGAAGCAGAAAGAAAATATTCGGCCTCTGGGAGGGAAAGATAGATAAAAGCAGCGGGGATTTGTGCGTTGGGACACTTATTCCTACATCATCGGAGACATAAAAAGAAAATAATCATCTTCTCATGTTTAAAATTACCTCTTTGGGGAGAGAGGGGGCGTGGGGAAACAGGACTAATAGGAGAATCCTCGCAAAATACTCTTTGCAGGCAGTAAGACGAATGGAGGAAACACTACAATATTCCTATGAACCGTTTCGGTTCTCACGATTAAAGTCCTTGCAAATCCTTTCAATTTTAAAAAGACCTTCCCGCCACTCCCCTTCTCCTCTGTTAAATACAGACATGTAGTCAGAATATCCCGCTGGAGATGACTTCCAAGTTGAAACGCGCTCCTAGGAAAAGCTCTCGCAGCTTTCGGAGGGGCTTCCCAAACCGACAGGCTCCCCGGTGTCCTCAGATTTCGGCAGTCCCCATCTTTCTCTCCCTGTCCAAATCCTTCTCACCAGTCCGAGGGGCTCCGACGGGGCGCAGCGCTGCCTCTCGCTATTTGGCTGGGCAAGTGAGCGAATGGCAGATCAGCAGTTTCAGAAGAAAGTGTGGGGTTGATTATTGACTAAAAAGACTTTTTTTCTTCCGATGTAACATTCACGGGATTGTTTGAAGCAAAACGCATACGCGGGATTTTTGCCTCTGCTCTCCTCCTACGCTGTCCGCTTCCCCTTTCATGTGGTGCCTTCTCACTTATGCCATAAGGAGCAAGTGTTTTCTGTTTTAGTGCTCTGTTTACAGCTTTGGTGCACGAAGTCATAAATCTTGCATAGCCATAAATGACAAAAACCATTGGTATGCGTAAGAGGCCACCCTAGCCTTATAGTGCTTTTTATTTCTCTCTTCCCCCTCGCTTTGTTTGTGTTTAAAGATGACGGCGGGCTCCCTCGTGCTTTAAACGGACTGGGTACATTTGTAATGCCTTAATTAACGAAGTAATGTCAAATTTACACCTAGGTTTTATTTGGAGGTTCCGCTTAATGCAGAACGCAGAGCCCCGTTAACGTCTGCCAGACCGGCAGGGTCTGAAACTTTGTTTAAGTTCTCGCTTGCACGGTCGCTGCTGTGTTTCTGTTGCAGGAAACTGGGGGGACACCACCACCCCCAAACCCCGTGGCGCTGAAGGAAGAGGCGAGGGCCTTCCCTACCTCTGCAGCGGCAAGAAGGCGAAGGAGAGCTGTAGGCTCCGGGCCCGCGTCCACGCGGGGCTGACGCCCACACGTCCCCACGGGGGGCTGCGGGCACCCCGACCCGTCTGTGCAGCACATGTGTGTGTGTGAGCGCCTCTGTGCCCGTCCCGGGCGCTGGGGATATTGGGGGGGGGGCGGCAGAGGGGTGTCTGGGTGTACATCTGTGTGTGTGTGTGCGCTCACGCATGCATGAGTTAATAATTAGTAACTCTAATGATTTCCAGCGTGGCTCTGAAAGCATCGCCCAGAGCGGGAATCCTGGTGGGCTTCGGTTGGCTCTCCGGACCCAGACCCGGCTCTCCGGGCTTTGCTCACCTCCCCGGGAGTCAGCCGGGGCTGTGCGGGGCTCCTGGCCGTGAGAAGCGGCAGAGGGGCTATTCTGCAGCCGCCCCTCAAGCCCACCGGTAAGAGGGACAAACTCAAGGCCCCCCAGCAGCACCCCGGAGGCCGGTGAGAGCGACCCTTTGTGAGCACCGTTTGTCTTCATTAGCATAATTTTCCTGGACTTTGGTGACGCACGGGTGCGCGGGGGGGGCCGCACTCCTTCACTGCCGCGCTCCTCCGCTCCCTCCCCAGCCCCCACCCTGCCCCAGGCTTCCCCAGGCGGCCGCCTTTCTTTCTTCCTTCCTTCCTTTTTTTAAAAATTTTTTTCTTTCTTTTTTTTTTTTTTTTTTACCCAGCAGTGGTTGTTCTTGCCTGTGCCTCTGCATGGGGCCTCTTCCCCGCGGCCGTGACCGATTCCCCC
>JAYRBT010000082.1:33099329-33109860 GCA_036023395.1 Myiotriccus ornatus | reverse complement strand
TTTGTTTTTTTTTCCCCTCCACTCCCCCCCCTCCCCTCCACCCGTTCTCCTTCCCTCTCTCTCTTTCCTTCCCCACAGCAGCCCTGGGAAACATCCCCGTCCTCCGTGTCCCACGCAGGGGGAGCCCGGTACGCCGGGGACCGGCTAGGGATAGGGTGGGCAGCCTCCAGCGCCAGGGGAACGGGGAAGGCGGGTGTTCGGAGCAACCGTCCCCATCCGTGCGGGGCAGGGCTCGTCCCTCCCGGCTGGAGGTTGCCGGGTGAGGAATAACTGAGCCGGTGCCCACCCCGCGGCCACCGGCTGAGGCATACAGCCCCGGCTCCCTGGGTTGCGTCGCCACAAAAAAAAAAAAAAAAAAAAAAAAAGAGAGAGAGAGAGAGCGAGCATGCTGGCTTCCGCCTCAGTCGTCAGAAGTTAAGGTAAGCAGGCCACAAATACGCTGCTATCAGTCGTGAATGGCGGAGTTTATGTCCCAATGATTTATGACCGTAGACTTAAATGTCGGTTCAAGAAGAGTTCACAAGCTGGGGCTTCCTTCCAGGCAGTGACTGATACCCTTACACTTCGTGTTCAGGCAGCTCTCTCTGCTCTTTTCCCCCCACCCCCCCAACCTTCTCTCAACTTCATCTTTATCTTTCAGGAAATCTTTCAGGGGGGCTGCGCGGTTTTTCGTCCTAGAGTCAGAGTTCGGGGCTCGGCTGAGAGTTACAGGGCAAAGATCTGGTGTGCTGGGGAGGAGGGGGAAACGGAGGGAAGGAGAGGATAGGAGAGAGGTGAAGTGGGGAGTGGGGGAAACCAAGCGAATTGCCTTCCCCAAGCAACTTTCATCTGCTGTCTCTGGGGCGTTTGGGTGGAGGAGAGAAGTTGGTAAATGGCAGAGCTGTGTATTGCACAAACGGAGATGAAGCCGATAAAACGGGCATTGGAAAAATCGGAGGCCCCTCTGCGTTTGTGAGACCTGGCTTTTTGTATTCTAGGGGGAGAGGAGAACTCTTCCCTTCCCAGGCACCGGCTGGGGTGGTAAATCCACTCCCACCCTTGTTCCTCTCTCCCGTTAGCACGCTATTATTATCGTGATCGTTGTCGCTCCTAATCCCGCTATTCCCCCTTTCTCCAGGAAAGACCAGTCGCTCCTCAGGTTACCCCCACTTCTCCATAACTTTGTAGTAAGTGATTAACTTGGCGAAGCCAAACACAGGAGCTGATTTTTTTTTTTTTTTTTTTTTTTTTAACTTGCTGGCAGGCAGCCGAAGCTTCAATAATATTTTTACTTCCGAGTAAAGTTGTCTATTGTCTGCGGGCCAGCGCTTCGCTCTGCCCGTCCTGCCTGCGCCTCAAAACTTCCCAGCGGCCGAGGGAAGGCGAAATATTTGATGTCGCGATCATGAAAGGCGGGTGTTTTTTGTAAAATCACCACTGGCTGATTATTTCCTCCTTCTCCTCTGGTAGTGGTGTCTATTTTCTCTCTTTCAAAGGAATTGAGAAAAATCACACCAGGCCTAGATAGCATCGGGAAGGAGAGGCGAGGAACTAAAATTGTGTGTGCGCCTCAGATCTCCATCGGCTTATTAGCTTAATAGCATCCAAAGAGCTTGATTAGTGCAATAACAGGATAGCCGCCCTGCTGTAGGTGTGTTACCTTCATTTTGTTGCGATCTAACAAAAGGAATACTGTTTTCTAAGAACCTGTATAACTTGAAAGGCGTAGAATGAGCTCGTTTGGTGCATGTGTTGTGTAAGGCTTTTCGCCCCTAAGCATTTGTCCTCGTTAGATGTTTGGGGGGGGGGGTGCGGAAAATCCAGCTGCTTAAGTACAGGGAAAGTGGTAAAAGAAAAGAGAGGCTCTTCTGATCTAAAAAGACATGGTTATTTGCCAGCAAGAGGATAGGGAACGGTGAGGAACACACTTCAGTTTCTGAGAACAATGTGAGTGCGTGTGGAAACAGCTCCTAGATCGGAGGTTACGCTCAGGTCTTCTCCCATTAATACGGGTGATTCTTTAAGTGGTTATTTTCAAGCAGGTGACCAGTAGACTTTAATCTGGGGAGGGAGGGGGGTTGTGTGGAGAGGGGGAAATCCCAGAAAGAAAAGAGGATGGGTGACCAAAAAAAAAAAAAAAAAAAAAGGGAGAGGGCGGGGGGAAGGGATTCGCCCGGGCAGGAGAAGCATTCTCTGGGTTTGTGTCCACCCTCTCCCCAGCCAAGTGACCCTCATACATCAAATTACATAGCAGTTTCCAAGACAGAACCTATTATCACTAAGTTGGAAGGAAAGTTCAAGCCGTGGTCATGGAGATGAACGCTGGTTTTTCAGGTTCCTGGTGTTTTTTCCCCCCAATCCATCATGTTTTAACAGGTAGGATCTGGCTGATTCCACGAAAAGTTAGTGTCTTGAAAATAACTGCTGGAAAAAAAAATAAAAAAAACAACCACGGGCAAAGCTCCCAACTTGCCCCTGCTGGCCTCGCAGAAAGGGCTTTGCGCGGCGGAGGGTGCAGTTGAGGCTCCAGACCCTAGAGGAGGGCTCGAGCACTCCGGGACCGAGAAGGAGCCGCTAAGGGCGTCGGTCGGGGCTCTCCCGCGTAGAAACTGCTGCTGCCGGGGTGCTTGACCTGGCCATCTCGGGTTGGGGTGCGGGCACGGAGGGGAGAAGGTGCTTTGTTTATTTTCCTATCGAACATTTCATAGACAAGCTAAAATCCATCACTTGGAATAGGGGTGTTTACATACCCCTGTCTAGGAAACCTTTCCACCCTGCTCCTGCCCCCTGCCACACGTAGACAGGAACAATCTCATGTATTTCTTTGAAGTTGTATAGAGAGCCGTAACCAGGAGAGAAAGGCTAAAAATAAAACGACATTGGTTACAGGAGAGAGTGTGATTTTAGAGTTGGAATGAAGTGAGAGCCCACCCCCTTCCCATTACAGATTCCTCGATCACCCTTATCTCAGCGACCAGTATTAAAACAGCCTCTTGGTGATAAACGATCAACCCCCTTGCTCTATTTCTTAAGAATAAATAAATAAATAAATAAACAAACCCTAGAAAGCCCATATCCCTGTGCAGCAAAGCACATATTTGTAGCTGCCAGTAAATGCTCTGCGCCTGAGGCCAAGTCATGCTGCTAAATATTGCTGACCACTTTTTCTTTTATGGCTTTCATGTCACTTAGCTATTGAAAGTAAGATGGATTTGTACCATTTCTTCACCCTGCTCTGCTCTCCCCACACCCCAGGTCTGCCTGGAGAGGCCATTGGAGGAAGAGTGCCACGTGACAGAGGGGTGCCAATGTTATTCTCCAAGGGTGTCAAGACCCTGTCAGTTTGCGAAATAAATATTGGGAAACAACGAAATGCAAAAAGCGACCTACTACGACAGCTCTGCAATCTATGGTGCCTACCCCTACCAAGGAGCAAATGGTTTCACTTATAATGCGAGTCAGCAGCAATATCCTCCATCTTCATCACTTGTGGAAACTGAGTACCACCGCCCCGCGTGCTCCCTCCAGTCCCCTGGCAGCTCTGTGTCCCACCACAAGGCCAATGACATCAGTGAGAGTTGCATGAGGACCCTCCCCAGCCAGCCTCTCCAGCCTCCTGGCCTTGCTGACCCACAGGCTCCACCGCAGCCTCCTCCAGCCCAGCAGGCACAACCTCCACCTCCATCCTCCACCTCACCATCTCAAAATGCCAGCAGCAACCCTGCCCCAGCCAACCCCACCAAGAGCCCAGCTCTTAACTCACCCACCGTGTCCAAACAGATATTCCCGTGGATGAAAGAGTCTCGGCAAAACACAAAGCAAAAAACCAGCAGTTCCAGTTCAGGTATGAAAGATGCTCTCCCTTTCCCTGAGTACCCCTGGGCTGGCTGTGCATCTGGTAGGGAGGAGGGCTGTCTTTACCCTCCTTCAGTTCAGGGAAGGGAGGGTGGGATCTTTTTTGATCTCTGAGTTGACCGCCTTAAGCTTTTGGAAAGGGGTTGCTATCACTCAGTTTATTCACTGAGGGTAGTCAGTGAACAAGTCACCCCATGCAAAACTTTTCCAGCCTTGCAGAATGGGTCCAAATTGACTTTGCTTCCTAGTGGCTGAACCACTTGTGCCCTCCTGCATCTGTTGCATTTCCTAGGTAATCCCCCCTCCAGTAAATCATGTCAGTGTGGAGCAGCCCAGGCCTTAAGCCAGAGGCTTGTCCCGAGTACTTTGTTGGCATGGTGCTGTTAGATTAATAAGACAGTGACCTATCTCTGCTGAAGTGTAACGGGAATAAAATAGCTCATAATCACATGCAGGCAGGATCAATGCCCTGCATGCAGCCAGAACCTCTTCCTATTTTAATAAGCTGATTGGCAAAGTTACAAGCCTGGTAAACAGAAATCATTCTGGAGGGCCATAAACTTCAGCCCATAAAACATTATTTGAGGGATGGAAGTGTATATCACTGCTTTTATTACTGAAGGAAACCTAAATTGATAACACCAGTGCTAGCTCCAATGCTCAGGAGTAGGGTTTATTCCGGCTTCTTCCTCTTTTTCACTTAAATGTGCCTTGGAAATAGAGTCCAAAATTTCAACAATGGTCTTTGCCAGTCTGCTTTTTAAAGTCATGGTAACACTGCTGTTTACAGCCTTCCCTATCATGTATTTATTTTATTAAAAAGCAGTAACATTTAAATACATCTGTATGCCTATCTGCAAGCCTAGCCACCGTATTATACTTCCCAATCACTACCATATGTTTATGCTATACACTAGACATGATAAAAGCACTTTACTGTCAATTCTATGGTTTTATGTTTAAATTTTAAACTGTAGATACCTAATTTTCAGGCATTTCTAGCGTATATGTGTATATATATATATCTGAAGTGGTATATTAAATGGTTTTCAGAAAAAGAGAGCTGCAGGTCTTTACAGCAATGGAGAACAGCTAGTTCTTGAAGACTCTGATCACACTATGTTAGCAGAGCCATAGGTTCACCTTCAGACTTTCTAAACCTCACTGTGTTTCCCTAAACCCTTCTTGCTCCTTTATGCCAAGTTCAAGGTACGTTGCATGCTGTCATTCTTAAAGGAAGCAAGTGTAATCATATAGTGACACTAATGAGGTGAAGGAAGTCTTCTGAAGCTTATTGCTTGGCACAACTGAGCTCATGCCATGGGAGAGTACCCACTGCACACACGGGCATACATCTTGAGCTTGAGAGCTGGACTGCCCCTGTGCTGGTGGTGTTGGCCATTTCCTCGTGTTGCCATGTTTAGGTTTGCCATGCTGATTGTGTTCTTTGTGTGATTTACATAGGTGAGAGCTGTGCTGGTGATAAAAGCCCTCCGGGGCAAGCCTCCTCTAAGCGAGCCCGTACAGCTTACACAAGTGCCCAGCTGGTAGAACTGGAAAAGGAGTTCCACTTCAATAGGTACCTTTGCAGGCCACGAAGGGTAGAAATGGCTAATTTGCTCAATCTCACAGAAAGACAGATCAAAATCTGGTTTCAAAACCGCAGAATGAAATACAAAAAGGATCAGAAGGGCAAGGGCATGATGACCTCTTCAGGAGGACAGTCCCCAAGCAGAAGCCCTGTCCCTCCAGCTGCTGGGGGATATCTAAACTCTATGCATTCTTTAGTAAACAGCGTCCCCTACGAGCCCCAGTCGCCTCCACCATTTAACAAGCCTCATCAAAACACCTATGGCATCCCTGCATCGTATACCAATCCTCTTAATAATTGTCCACCTCCTCAAAAGAGATACACGGGAACGGCAGCTGTAACACCTGAATACGATACTCATCCTCTTCAAGGCAACGGTTATGGGAATCCACATATACAGGGAAGCCCCGTCTATGTAGGGGGCAACTACGTGGAGACCATGACCAATTCTGGGCCTTCCATCTTTGGTCTAACTCATCTCCCTCATCCTCCCTCTGCCAACATGGACTACAACGGGGCTGGGCCAATGGGCAACAATCACCACCATGGACCTTGTGATCCACATCCAACATACACAGACCTTACTGCTCACCATCCTTCTCAGGGAAGAATTCAGGAAGCGCCCAAACTCACCCATCTGTAAGAGACAGGAGTCACTAAGTGGAGCACCAAGCCCCCAAGTTTTGGAAAGTACTCATCCCTTCCCTTCTCTTTCTCCTCCCCCCACCATGTGCCCCTCCTCTCCCCTTCTCGTTTCTTTTGTTCATTTTGGTTTGGTTTGTTTCCTTTCGTAAAAGCGTTTTCTAGTTTATGTGACGTAGCAATATTTGTTGCTTGAATTGCTCTATAGTTTCACTAGTGGATATTTATCTTCTTGAACTGTAGCCTTGTGTCTCACTTTGGGAGTATGCAGAGGCTTTATACTTTACCTTCTACACTTTTATCAAAACAGGGTATATGAACAAATTTTCTATAAAAGGAATTCTTAAATGTGAATTTGTTCGTACATGATTGATCCCACGGGGAAGCAATTTTTTTTTATTGCACTTCTTTTAAATAGCAAGAAAGACATCACAAGCGCTTGGACAGGGCCTCCCTGGACAGTTATTGATACGTGTAAGTCTTTCAATGTGTGTATGCTGGTGAACATTCAGATTTATTTATATTTTTTTTTTTTTTTTGCAAACATTGAATAATCTAAGTGTTTAAAATTTTATTTATCCCCATTTGTTCATATTTATATATATATAAAAAATCTGTACCCTGAATATTCAGGCGGTATTTACCTGGCCATATGTTAGATGGCATATCGGCACGTGTTGGAAATATCATTTGAAAGGAAACTAGTAACTCCTTTTATTAAAAATGGTGATAACGATGATGATGACGATGCAATAAAATCTGGGAAAAAAAGATCACGGTTTGAATACTTTATGCTTGTAACATCCAGCTAGGCGAAAAGCGTGTGAAGCTGAAAAGGCTAGATTTGTTTTGAAAGTTATACATTCCTTGCTGCTCACGTTCTGGAAGAAAAAAAAATAAAGTTTTTATTCTGAATAAGAAAGAGTTAAGAACATGTTCTTCACAGGGGAAGGGAGAGCCCTTCATGACGTGGGGAGATAGGAAACTCGCCTGTAAAATCACACGAGGATCTGATAGCCCACCCGAAGGGCCCCGCGACGCCTTTACGGCATTTCATAAGCAGGGAGAGAGAGTTTTCTTTTCCTCTCCCTTTTCCCTGTGTGTGTCTCTCTCTCTTTTTTTTTTTTTTTTTTTTTTTTACCTTTCCTCCAGCGGGGTTTCAGGGCCTGCGGCTGCTGCCTCCTCCCGCACCCGCTGCGCGGAGCCCGCCCGGCGCGGAGGGCAGGCGGGCGCGGATCGCCCCCTCCCCGCGGGGTCTGGGGGGGCACCGGCGGCGGAGCAGCCTGAGGAGGCCAGAGGGGGTGTGTGCGTGTGTGTGTGTACAAGGGTGTGTGTGAAGCACACGGGAGCAGAGCTCAGGATAAAGCTCCGCGTGGGTGCTGGCGCGGAGGGGCCGCCTGGACCCTGGGCTGGCCCGCTGTGGAAAGAGGGGAGCCGGGGCTCCGGAGCCTCGCCAGAGCTGGGGAGCAGTGGTGGTAGAGCAGGGTCCGACCGAACCGCGAATGCGGCTGGGACGTGGATGTGCCCTCTGCTGCTCCTTCCACCCGCCATCCCCGCCGTCGTTTTTTCCTGTAAGAAGTGGATTTTTCTTTTTCCTTTTTTTTTCTTTTTTTTTTTTTTTAATTAATATTTTTATTGTTTTATTTGGGGCTTATTTCATTCTTGCTGAGCTGTCTTTCCTCCCACCGCAGCCTGAAGCTGTGGGGGAGGGGAGCCTTGTGTTCCCTTTCTTCCCTCGTGGGGGTGTGGATGTGTGTGCGTGTGTGTGTTTGTATCGCAGGAGGGGGACACGGTACTGTAGAAGGGCGACTGTCCCGGCCCCAAGCGGGCACCCGTAGGGGTCTCCGGTCCGAGTCTTCTCGAGGTAGAAGGGAGAAACCCGCAAGCTTGTGTTTAAATCCGATTTTTCTTCCTTTCAGGAGAAATGTCCATAATTTTCAGATTGAAACTTGAAAGATAAATCAAAACGGACCTTAATAAAATAGGTAAAATATACCCCTGCACGTTTATAAAGACATATTCCAATGCGGTGTAGATAATAATGCACGCTGTTCACCATCTGTATCTTTTAGAGTACAGAAAAAAAATGTCGCCATTTTGGTCTCATACTGAAATATTATTAATCTTTGGGCTTTATCTTGTTCCCAGAACCATCCTTGCCTGATGCTGAAACATTGTCATGTATCCGTGAATCTATACAGAGCTTTTCTGCATAAATAGATAAAGCATGCTCAGTCAAAGAAAAGAACAGCAAATAGATTTATACCGTGCTGTTTATTGTATATGTAGACATGTAACCGTGGAAGGAAAGGCTACGTAGGCTGATATTTTTCACTTAAAACTGATTACTATCCAATTCAGACCAACGACTGATTATTATTTTTGTAGGCGAAGGAAGGATTTTTGCCTTATTGCAAGACATTGCTCGTTTCAAAGGAGCGCCCGTACAAAATTCAAGCCGCCCCCCCACCTCTCGGATCAGTTAGGTTAGATACAACAAAAGGTAACGGTACAGTCACGATACTTACTGCGTGGTTCCTTTAGCACCACGAGTTACATTAAGGAAAATGCTCAAAAAGAAGGAATTTGGTGTTTCACTCCCCTCCCACCCGAAGAAAGAAAAATACAGGCGATTTTGTCCCCTTCTTTCCATACACAGTATTAAATCAGTTCTTCGGACCCTGTAGGTTGCACATAAGAATTTGTAATTTTGCATTTAAGAGTCACCCGATTAAAAGATCCCCCTGGAGGCAGCAGTAATTGATTTCCCCAAGAATTTTGCGTCCTCTCTCCAAAGGTTTTGTTCCAGGTGGTTTTTGTATTAGACTAACCACAAGAAACAAATGTGCAGAATAGAGACACCCACACAGGTTTTACTCACAAAGCCTGGTTAAAGTCCAAACCTCTCTCTTTATTATTTGTCATCCTGCTGTTAATCCCAATATTTTCCAGAGGAGAAAAAAATTAAAGAAAAGAAAAGCCCGACCCCACCGTAGGCACCAAGAAGCAAAATAAAACTGGACTTTCCCCAGCAGCTCAGTCCTCTGCCAGCATATTTTAAAAGCAGCTTTTTGTCTTGTTTACTTGCGTTTCTTGCTCTGCCTCTTTTCTCGGCCACATTTGATCTTGGAAAGACCAAGAAGCTTTAAATGTGTTCTTAAGGGCCAGTAAGCTGTCAAACCTTTTGGCGGCCAAGATTGATCGCGCACAGACACCACCAGAGCTTTGTTTGGACTAAAAGCAAGAAAATTAAACCCCTTGCATTTTCCAACAGCATCGATATTTGTAAGTCATCCCTTTTGAGGGATTAAATGACAAGTCTCGTTCTATATTTTATTTAAACAAGCAACCACCAAAAAGCCCATTTAAAGCCTCCCGGCCCCTCCCCTCCCCCTCTCTCCAATGCCTTCGCAGATATGCTACATCTTGTGGGTACATTAACTTAAAACCGATTTTTTTAAATGCACTTCGTGCAGACTGGACGCAGACTGAACCGCTGAGTGCTTGGGGGTCTTGTTTTCTTGTGTTCTATTTCCTCTCCCCCCCCGTCCTTTTTTTTTTTTTTTTTTTTTTTTTTTTTTTTTTTTTTTTGTAATAGTAGTAGTTACGAAGACGGTTGCCGACCCGTTTGGCAACTCCGAAAATAAAGCGAGACGGCACCTCATCGCGCTGGTTATCGTTCCTGGCTCCTGGAGGACGCGAAGAGCGACTCGGAAGCGACTTCCCCTCGGCCCCCGGCGCACCCCACCCTGCTGGGCACTCTGGGCTTCGCGGGAAAGCAAGTCCCGTCCAGGCTGCCCAGGGCGGCTGCGACCATAGGATTCAGTGGGCTGGTGACTGTGGCCATCATTGTCATCGCTCTTCCTCTCGCTTCGGTTTGGTTGGAAAACTGTGCCCAAAGCATCCAAATTCGGGACTTGCCTCGACCTGGCAGAGGCGACTGGAGACGGCGGCGGCGAGAGCCAAGCGTCGGAGGCGAGTGCCGTGTCTCAAGTTATAACCCCGCAGCATTTTCGCCCTGTTTGGCCCCTTGAAAACAAACCCGCTACCAGCCCGTGTATTTCCTGATAATCGAAAATACTCACCAGACCCAGCCTACTACGGTTATTAAGCAAATTATGCCAGCAGAAGGGAGTATCGTTTGCAAGCTAAGGCACGGGATACATTTTTTCTTTTTTTAAGAGGCAACAGCCAGACACGTTTCCAGCCTCGCCATTTGGCTCACCCGGAGAGGTTCTCCTAGTGTTATGTTTTACGGTCCAATCCCGGGAAGCCAGCTGGAGAGGGAAGTCATGAAGCACCGGGGCTGCTGCCTATGTGACTCTTCCCCTAGAAGCAAGGTTGCTGAGGAAGATCCTGATAAACACTGGCTCAGCACCGGCGACGAATTGTTCTCCCTACTGCACCACCGTTAGCCACCAAAGAAGGGGGGGAAAAAAAAAAAAAAAAAGAAAAAAAAAAAAA
>JAYRBT010000082.1:33086160-33099229 GCA_036023395.1 Myiotriccus ornatus | reverse complement strand
AGGAAAGAAAAGGGGGGAGGGGGAAGAAAGAAGAAGATAATCCAGAAAACAACAAGAAAAAAAAAAAAGAAATAAGAAGAAGCCCATTGAGGCTGAGTAGGGAAGGAGAACGGGAAGGAGAAACTAGTTTTGGAGGAAGTACTATTCCTAGGAAAAAATCAGGACCCTCTGCTTCAGACTCCTGCCTGGGTGTAACTTCTTATGCGGGGGCCTGACGGTGTCAAAACTTTAAAGATTAATGGATTACTTTGTTAATGACTCAAGGCGTCAGATTGAGGTGCTTAAATGATTTGTGAGGTGCAAAGCGTTTTCCTGACAGTCCCAAACAATGAGAGAAGAGTGTGCGGGTGGATGCGAGGGAGGCTGCAGGACAAGCAGCCACACACACACACACACACACACACACTTGCGCGCACACACACTCGCAGCCTCTCACACAAACATATCCACGCACACGCACCCTCCCCCCACCCCCGATCACTTCAGATTAGGACGCCAAGGGGATAGATACTCGACATATCATTTCCCTCTTTAAAAAAAGTGTAAATAAAGCCTTTCTGGCCCCCAATGAGGCGTTCCTTCCCGACTTTTTTGGATCAATCAAACAGACAGTGGCTTCTTTTGATTAAAGCCCAAATTGTCATTGGGCAGAGGCAATCATGTGACAGCCAATTCGGTCCAATTTCAACCTTGTCTCCATGAATTCAATAGTTTAATAGTAGCACGGTCCCCATACGGCTGTAATCAGTGAATTAGAAAAAAAACACCCCACCAGCGATCTTCTATGCTATATTTTTTTCTCTCTCTCCTTTTTCTTGGGCCTTCCCCCCCCCCCGAGCCCCCTGAATCCGAGGGAACTTTTTCTCCGCGGGGGCTGCCAGTTGAAGGCCATGAATTTCGCATTTGAGCGAGAGATCGGTTTTATCAATAGCCAGCCATCGCTTGCTGAGTGCCTGACATCTTTTCCCCCTGTCGGTGATACATTTCAAAGTTCATCAATCAAGAACTCGACGCTTTCACACTCGACACTGATTCCTCCTCCTTTCGAGCAGACCATCCCCAGCCTGAACCCCGGCAGCCACCCTCGCCACAGCGGCGGCGGTCGCCCCAAGGCGAGCCCCCGCGGCCGCAGCGGCAGCCCGGGCCCCGCCGGCGCCCCGCCGCCCCCGGAGTACCCCTGGATGAAAGAGAAAAAGGCGTCCAAACGATCCGCGCTGCCGCCCGCCTCGGCCTCCGCCTCAGCCGCTGGACCTGCCTGCCTCAGCCACAAAGGTCAGTCCAAAGACATGCCGCCGGCCCCGCCGGGCCGCTTTTTCGGCTCCCCGCATCCCCCCGACTTCGAGGGGAAACGAGGAAGAGGGCGGGCGGGCGGGAAGGACGGAGCTGGCCGTGATCGCTGGAAATCCAAACTTTCCCCAAACTTGCTTAATGCGGGATGATTTATTTGAGTTGGAGCTGACCTCTCTTGTCTCGCCGTCCTAGAGTTAGGATATTTGACAGTAATGAAGAGTGATAGATTGCTCCCGCTCAGCTAAGCAGCTGATGCATTAATTATAAATTGCGGTATGGCTAATATAAAGTTTGCTCTGGTGTGGGGAGGTTGGGGAGCTGGAGGGAGCGATTTGGCAGAGGTGGCCGAGGGGCACGCAGCACAGGGCACTCAGCAGTGCAACACAATGGGTTTACTGCATCCAAAGGCGGCCATTTTGTTGCAGTTGCTATTTTATGCTATATGGACATATAGATATAGACACATACATGCAGAGAGAGCACTCCCTCCCACCCCCCCGGGGATGCGATGTGCTTTGGTGCTGAAATTCAATTCGTGCATTTATCTGTTTTGTGTGTGCGACCGTGTGTTTTTGCTTTTGCAATTCTGGCGGTGATGCTTTGGGGTGCGTGTGGTGGTGGTGTTTTTCTTTTTTTTTTTTTTTTCTTTTTTTTAACAGACCCCCTTGAAATCCCCGATAGCGGTAGCGGTGGATCTAGGCGCCTGAGGACGGCTTACACCAACACCCAGCTTTTGGAGCTAGAGAAAGAATTTCATTTCAACAAGTATCTCTGTAGACCAAGGAGGGTTGAGATTGCAGCCTTGCTGGATCTGACTGAGAGACAGGTCAAGGTCTGGTTCCAGAACAGGAGGATGAAGCACAAGAGACAAACCCAGTGCAAGGAGAATCAAAACGGCGAGGGGAAATTTAAGAGCCTAGAGGACCCCGAAAAAGCGGTGGAAGAGGAGGAGGAGGAAGAGGAGAAATCCCTCTTCGAGCAAGCCCTTAGCAACGTCTCCGGCGCTCTCTTGGAGCGGGAAGGCTATGCTTTCCAGCAGAATGCCCTCTCCCAGCAGCAGGCACAGAATGCGCACAATGGCGAATCCCAAACTTTCCCCGTTTCGCCTTTAACAAGCAATGAGAAAAATCTGAAACATTTTCAACATCAGTCACCCACTGTTCAAAACTGCCTCTCAACAATGGCCCAGAACTGTGCAGCTGGCCTGAACAATGACAGTCCTGAGGCCCTAGATGTCCCTTCTTTACAGGACTTTAACGTTTTCTCCACAGATTCCTGCCTACAGCTTTCAGATGCAGTTTCCCCCAGTTTACCAGGATCTCTGGACAGTCCCGTAGATATTTCTGCCGACAGTTTCGACTTTTTTACAGACACACTCACCACAATTGACTTGCAGCATCTGAATTACTGAGAAATTAAAGACGTCCTCTCCAAGGGTTCTGCTTTCTCCTCATTATTCTTTTTTTTCCCCCTTCAGTGAATTAATTTTATTTTTCCCCCTCCCTTTCCCTCATCCGTATTTTCTGTTTGTTACTTCCCTCTGCTATGCCATTTTTGCCGTTTCTTATGAAGTTTTAGTTGTGTTCAATTTTAACCTAGCCACATTCTAGGTCCTTCTATGAAAGCAATATATGAGGTCTGTAAGAAAGTGATCATATAGGAATGTATCTTCACTTTCTTTTTATTTTTGTATTGCATTAGGATGCGTTGTCATAAGTATTTTTGGTAGAATAAATTCTTGTTTGCTACAAGGAGCTTTCTCTTTTTTCTTTCTCTTAGTCCTCTCTTTCTCTCTTCTTTCAAGACTGATAACATGATGGGTATCTCTCCCCATTCCTTCCACTATTAATTTACTAATAATCAAAACCCAACGTTCTGACTACGAGTTCTTCCCTTTTGGCAAATTAGGACGTTTATTAGAGAGGAAAAGCACGCACAAATTCTTTATTGCAAGGATTATCACAAAGAAAAAAAAAACAACAAACCAAAAGAAATTAAAGTCGTTCACAGGTTTGGTGGAGATTTGTTCCTTTTAATGGATAAACGTAGTATCTTATCTCTGTGAGGATGCAAAGTTTGGAAAAGCGAGCTGTAACAAAAGCGTGAACGAGCACTTTCTCTGTTACAGGCAGAACACAAGAGAGACTCAGTAGGATAAGCATCTCCTGCAAAAACTAGCCAGTCACATGAACGAGTGGAAAGGCTCTTTAAAGAGAAAATAATCCAGTTTTTCTAGAAAGTAGTGCTTAGCAGCCTGCAAGATTTTTCAGGAAGCATATCACAAAAAATATCAGAGCTCACAGAGAATGTGCTTGGTTACTTCTCCCATGCTGAGCAGTCCAAGAAATCAGCTCTAGGAGGAGAGGAAATGGAGAAGTTAGTGCCTGTGGAATCAAAAGGGTGGCAGAAACATAGGGGGAAGGAAAAGCATTTAGGTAGGAACGAGCCCGTCCACTCCATCATTTGAGGGGCGATGTGGGGGCAGAACTGAAGATATTTTTCTGTTTAAACCTTGTGAGGTGAAGAACTGATAAGGCGAAGGGAAAAGTCAGTGACTTTAAAGTTACAATTTCCTCGGGCTCCCCGCTCTTCTGCTGGCTGCAGCTAAGACGTGCTTTCAGAAATCTCAGCCAAGTTGCCCGCCACCCAGCTAGCAGCGTTGCCGGAGACCCCAAGGCGGAGGGTGAGCCCCGTCCTTCGGGCTAAAACCGAGCAACAGATGCCAGCTGGGCTCTGTCGCTCCGGGGATAGGGGATCCGGGGAGGGTGCGTTCGCGGCTCCTTGCGTGCATATGAGTGCGTGTGGTTACATTACACAGGCGAGCGGGACTTGGGTGGGGGTTTGTGAACGGGACTCTGCTGTCCGTCCGTGCGAGGAGTGTTGTCTCCCAGCCCTGCAACACGCTGTGAAGCTGGGATGCGTGGATTATAGCTGTAAGGGCTGAACGCAGTTCTTCCGAAAGTCATAAATCAAACTCTTTCTATGAATGAGAATGTCATCAAAGAGATCAATTGCAGGAACACATGCACAAATAAAAATCCTCTTACGTATTTGCCGGGGCTGGGGATCCCCGTCTAAAACTATTAAGTGAGAAGGCGTTTAGTCATAATTCACTTTTATTGCCCTTTTAAAACAACAGCTTGGCTGAGCTGCGGGCGGGCGCCGTGAAAGCTCGGTCCTGGTTCTTCTTCTCTCTGCTCCAGCCATGTCCCTGCGGAAAGCGATCAGCCTCACCGGCATTTTAACTCCTTTACCACTGGGCTAAATTTGATCGAGACGTGCATATAAGGGTTTCTTTTGTGCCTGGATTTCCGGATGCTGACAACGCTTAGACCAACCCAAATCAAACCAACAACAACAAAAGAAAACGTGCTACAAGGTTTAAACTTCTCACAAACTGCACTTAAATAAATGGGGGAATTCACCGAGCAGGAGCCGCCTACGAGTCCCCCGGTGAGCCCTGGGGCCACAGGGAGGGCACACTCCCACAGAAAAGCCTTAAGTGCCGGGATCGCCCCCTCGGCCCCCGTCCCGTGGCAGGAAACGCGGAGCGAAGTGGCGGAGGGGAGCGGAGGGGCTGGGCTGGTCCGCAGGCAGGGGGAAGAGGTAGTAGCTCCCTCTCGCCGAGCCGCGGAGGAGGGAGAGTATGGTGTGTGTTCCCCCTCTGTTCCCCCGTTTCTCATGATGTTGCCCCCACGCTTAGTAACAGGCAGCAAAGCCCCAAAGCCCCACCAGAGAGACAAAGCAACAAGACACAATGGCACGAAAAAGGGTCAGAAAAAAAGGATTTCAGGATGCTGGAGACTGTAAGGAAATTGCTGTGATTCATCGGAATTCCTGGGTAAAACGGATCTCTTTATAGTAAAATATTTTCTTCTTGGCTGACTGAAAAGGTGTCAGCCCTTTCATTAGTAAACAGTCCTAATCGCCTGCCTTTTTTCTCTGCCTTATGCTGTATTTATAACAAGTGGTTTACAAGAATGAAATAAATGTGTTTACATCTGTAACCATAGCCAAAACTGGTGCAGAATAATACCATAAACGCCTCTGGAGTGTTGCTGCTCTTGTCCTCCACCCTGGCCCCCTGCAGTTTAAGAAACCGAACCTTTCCAGAGGGCCCTTAGTATCCCTGCCTCTGTAGTAAATCAGAACAAATACACATACTGAGGGAAGAGGACTGTATGCGTGGTGGAGAGAGCAACCCTTCGGTTTTGGCCGACAGTAGACAGGCCATGGAGATGGCATGGGATGAAGGCTGACCTAATAGCAGTAGGAGAGCTTTGCACCTAGGAGAGAATGTTGTAGTTCATGTGAGAGGGAGGAGCTTGAGGCTGAGTATGTGGGGGTGTGAGTGTTCGTGAGCAAGGAGAAGTGGTAGGGTGGAAGAGGCTTTTGGATTTCAAAACAAGCAAGAACTGAGCGTGAGAACAGAGGGACGTAAGAGTCGGCACCTGCAGAAACAGCGGGAGCAGCCCGTCCTGGGGCTGGTGGCATCCATCCGTCTTTTTCCAAGGTTAACATTTTGCACGATGTCTTTTGCTGCCGTCCTTTCTGCCTGCAGATTGCTGGGTGCACCGGGACGGACGGATGCCCGGCCTTTGCCTTCCCTTTCATTTTTCCGCTTACGTAAACCGAATATGAAGTCGCAACCCACATCCCACCGCCCCCCCCCCCTCCTTCTCTGGCCACAGACCCATTTTTTTACCCACCTCCCCATGGAGTTGGGAAGGGGTGGGTTTGAGTCGATGCTCAGCGCGGTTCCCAAGGGTCCCGGGCCCGCCTCTGCCACTGGCCATCTGCCACCTCTCACCACCGCCGACCCGGGTGGAGGAGCGGAGGAACAAAGGGGCCGGGGCGGCGGGCCCTGCGCCTCCCGCCGCTCCTCTGCCCCTGCCCCGGGCCACCTCCTCTGGCTGCGACCCGTGGCACCCCGGACAGCCGTCCCCACGCTCGGTCCCAGGGCGGGCGGGTGGGCGGCAGGGGCGCCGCGGGAACCCAGCAGATGGGCTGCGGAGCCCGCGGGCCCCCGCCCATTCATTCGTCCCCCTGCCCCCGGCTCCTCCTTCCCTACCCCAGCCTCGGACTGGCGTGAGTGAGCCCGGCGGACGTGCGGGGGGAGCAGGGTTGAGGGACAGGGGATGGCCGGTGATTTGGGAGAGTACAATGGCCGTCAGTCCCAAAAGAGGCTCATTTCCATACTAATGTCCAAGGCCGCCTCGTGATGCAGCTGGACAAGCCCCTTTAACTCTTGGCGTGGCGTCTCCCTGGGACTGCGGCGGTGCAGGACCAGCGAGATCCCTCGGCACCGGCACGATTCCCGTCCCCATTACATCTCCACCCGCATCCAATCCACATCCATATCCTCGACCCCAGGCTTATTCTTCACCTTATCCTTACCTTCATCCCTGTCCCTATCTCTATTCTCGTCCCCATAGCAGTCCTCAGCCGCATTCACGTCCCATTCTCAACCCTGGTTCAGGGGCTGATGTTCTCAGCGCTGTCCCTGCAGCCCTCCGCCCCATCCTTCGCCCCGAACCGCAGATCCAGTCGCCTCTCCCCTCCACCCCTCGCTGCCCCGACTGGGGGTTGAGGGGCAACAGATGTGCCCCACGCAAGACTGACAGCAAAGACAGCAGGGGTGATGCTGGGGCACCCTCGCAGCAGCACTCACCCTGAAGGGGACGGCCGGTGAGCTCCGCGGGCCGGGCGCAGCCTCCAGGTCTCTCCTGCCTTCCCCTCTCAGCTGGCGGGCGAGACCCTGGGGGCTGCCACGGCCGTGTGTGTGTGTGTGTGTGTGTGTGTGTGTGTGTGTGTACGGCCCGGCCCCTCACCCCCCTGGGGGGCTGCCGCCGCCGCCCTGCCCCGCGGTGCCGTGCCGTCGGAGCGCTCGGCGTTTAAATGCCCCCGACGCGGCGCTGTATCAGCGACAGGAGCCGGGGAAGCCCCGCGGGCGCCGCAGCCATTGGCTGCCGCCCCCCACGTGCCTGCCCGCTGCCGGCGCCTTCGTGTCATTTTCCTGCCGGCCCCATGGAGGAAGTGGGAAAGTTGGTGCGGCCCCGCCGGACGCTGAAGACCCGGTGGCGGCGTGACAGAGGGAAGCGGCGAGGATGAGCTCCTTCCTCGAGTACCCCGTTCTTGGCGGCGAGGCGGGAGGCTGCGCCGGGCGCGCCTACCACCCCGATCACGGAATTACAACTTTCCAGCCCTGCGCCGTCAGCGCCGGCAGCTGCAGCGGAGAGGACCGCTTCCTGGCGGGCCGCGGGGTGCCCATCAGCCCCCACCGCCACCACCACCACTCCCCGGCCCAGCCCGCCGCCTACCAGCACCACGGCGGCCTGGGGGTGTCCTACGCGCATCCCGGCTGCGGCCCTACCTACGGCGCTCAGGGCTTCGGACCGGCGTACAGCCCCTACCCCCTGGGGCAGGACGCAGAGCTGGGCGGCGGCTTCCCTCCTTGTGCCCCCGCCGTGTACTCCGGGAGCATCTCCTCCTCCGCCGCTGCGCAGCACCCGCACCAGGGCTACGCGGGGGGCCCCGCTCAGTACGTGCCTTCCCCTTACGGGCAGGAGCAGCAGAGTCTGCCCCTGGGCACCTACAACCATGCCCTGTCTCCCCTCCACGCTGGCCATCGGGAAAACGCCCGCTCCCCCTCGGCCGAGACCTCGTCGCCGGCGCAAACCTTCGACTGGATGAAAGTGAAAAGAAACCCACCCAAAACAGGTCAGTGGCCGGCGGGAGGGCTGGGACGGGGGCCACTCCTGTCTCTCTCTTCCGCGGGTGCGGGGAAAGCGGTGCGATGCCTCACCGGGCGTTGGACAGGTAGGGCGGCCCACACCTCTGGGAGCAGTCGCGGGTGTCTGCCCGCGGCGCTGAAAGCCAGCGCCGCTTATGCCTCACTTATTCCTGACTTCCCTTTCTCCTCCTCTCCCACGGTCATATTGCTCGTAATTCATAAACCACTTATCAAGTTTCCTCTGACACTAGAGGCTGACTCCGGTTTAGCACCTCGCACTCCATCACTCACCCTGCCGGGGTTTCCCTCTTATCCAAAGAAGTTCTTGCTCCCTATCGCTTAGTCGGTGTGGACATATTGATTACGTCGCCTATAAATCATTTGCGCTCACTTACTTACCGCTGCATATCCCCCCCGCAGGCAAGGCTGGCGAGTACGGCTTCGTGGGGCAGCCCAACACCGTCAGAACTAACTTCACCACCAAGCAGCTCACCGAGCTGGAGAAGGAGTTTCATTTCAACAAATACCTGACCAGGGCCAGGCGGGTGGAGATCGCCGCCTCGCTCCAGCTCAACGAGACGCAGGTGAAGATCTGGTTCCAGAACCGGCGAATGAAGCAGAAGAAACGGGAGAAAGAGGGGCTGCTGCCCATCTCTCCCGCCACCCCCACGGGCTGCGAGGATAAGGCGGAGGAGTCATCGGAGAAGTCCTGCTCCTCGCCCTGCAGCGCCTCGCCCGTCTCCTCCGCCTCGGACACGCTCGCTGCCTCCAACTGAGACCGGCCGCGCCCCGACGGCCGCCCGGCGCGCCGCCCCCGCCAGTGCGGCACGCGTCCCTTCACCGCCGTTCTGTCGGTCCTTCGGTCGGTCGGTCGGTCTCCCGAGAGGTCCCGGCGCGCTGCCGCTCCCACCCCCCCTACCTCCTCCGCCCCAGAGGGTGCCAGCTCCGCCGGGTGCTGGCGACTTGGTGCCAGGGGATTTTTTTCCCGGCCCCCTCTCGCTTTTCTGCCGGAGGAGCTGTGTTGGCACAGGTGTAAGGGTCTCCCTCCTCCACTGCAAGGACGTTTCTCCGAGTTTCCCTGAGTGAACGACAGGTTATTTAGGGTACATAACCTCACAAAGAGATGCACTATTGCAAGTGTTTACACGACTTATAGGACTTTCATCCCCTTAATTTAATGTATTCTTCGTTCGTGTCTATGAGTTTGTTGCTTGTAAATACTTTGTCCAAGAGATTTATCTTTTTACAGATTTTTCTAGAAATGATGTTTCGATTATCAGGTTAAGCAGGGTGAGTGCATTCGCCAAACTGGACCCACTTTTATATTAGTAAAGCCGACGACCGTATCAAGTAAACGTCTTAAGCTCAAGCAGATACCTCATAAAAAGTAGCGCTATTTCTTTAAATGTGACAAACAAGGCTTCAATTGCACTAGGTTTTGTAAACCTCACCCGGTGTGCTTGCTTCCTCTCCTTTTCCCCCTGCCCCGAAAGCTTTGTTGGATTATGCTCAACCAAAGGGTTCAACCACCCAAAATACCTCACCTCTTCCTATTTTCATATTAACCTTCCTTTAGACTCGATGTCTTTTCAACCTACTCGTGAATGTGATGAATGGCCAAATGAATGTATAATTTCTGTGGTTGGTGTCCAGACCATTGCATGATGCACCGTGCTTTGCTGTACTGCGGGTACACTGAGTTCTATCAGTTGTCGTGTGTGAGCAAAATGTCCTCCTGATTTTTCTGTACAATCATGAGAAGCTCTGGGATTCCACAAATGATGGAAACCAGGGCAGGATTTACGGGTCCTTATAATGTCTGTAATAAATATATTCCACTTTCAGGTAGCCTTTGTCTGCCTACCTCTGTGTGACGTCAGTGCTGAGTCACAGTCTGGGCTCAACAGTTTTGTTTCCTTAATTTTCTTCTACTGGAGCCTTTCCAAGGGGAAAAGGCAAGAATCTCACAATCTTACTTCTCATGTGTTGTTTTGTCAGGGTCAGAGCTCTGGTTGCCCAGTCTGACTTCTTACACAGAGCTTCTTCCTTTCCTCTGCTCAAATTTTATTTTTAGAGAATATAAGGCCTTTCTCTCCCTTCTCCATAACTGGGAGGAATTTATGATCCCAATCTATTTCTGAAGCACAAACACAAGAACTTCCTGGGTCAAGTGCTAACCTTTTCACCTCGAGGTGGATGCTGACACTTAGATAAACAGAGCACCCTTCAAAAGCAGAAACTGTCTTCAGCCAGTCTTTCCTCACACTGCAGGCCCCTCTCCAAGGACTGCACATTTAATTAGCCTGGGCACTGAGCTGGTCTGGCTTCTCTCTCCCACCCCAGGCTGCCATCCCAGCTGCTGATGGCGTGTCGAGATGGGATATGGCTGCAAGTGCTTGGCATAATATCTTTGTCGTGAACCTCAGCCTGTTGCCCCCTCGTCCTCGACTCCCAACCCCTTTTTTTTTTTTTTTTGGGGGGGGGGGGGGGGCGGGTGCGTAAAAGAGCAAGCTCCTGCACGCAAATATAACAAGTATTCCAAGAGGTGTCAAGCGGACAGCAGGGCGGGGATGGAGAGGAACCTGTGTGGGGAAAACCTGGGTGGCAGGACAGAGCAGAGAGATGCTCAGCTGGACGAGGGGTGTCTCAAGTCACTGATGTCACTGATGCCTCTTGAATTTCAACGCAAACATGAGTAACATCTCCTTCACTCGGCCCAGCTGCGGGAAGTGCTACTGGACTTCTGGGGCCGGGCTGCCCACGCAGGCTTTGCTTTACGGGATCCGCAAGAATCAACGAAATTTTCTTCACTTCAGTGTCAAAAGAGACAAGCCCTGATTTGCAAGGCGCGGCGGCCATATCAAGAGCCGAGCTATCTGCAAGGGAGCAGGGCTGTCTCCAAAGGCTCCCGCCGATTACTCTATTTCTTTCATTTCCCCGCCTGCCATATACTTTACCTTTTGTTTATTAGTGTAAAGCCACAAAGCAAAACAGATGGCCTTCTTGCAGAGACTTGGATGTGTTAAAATGGCATTTGCATGCCAATGAGGGCATTTCAATATCGAAATCTGTATCTAAACATTGCTGGAATCCGGATCTACAACTCGGTTCCCCTGGTGCTGACTTAAAGTGTTAGAAAGAGCGACCATAAATTATAGCCTAAATGCGAGAGACAAGACACTTTTACGTGTGTCAATCTGCGGTGAGCGATTCGCGGGCAAAGAATTCCGTCTCCTTCCAAGACCAAACCCCGGTTATGATCACATATACATATATATATATAAAATCTTTTTCCCGCAGTCACGAATGATGTCTAGCAAAGACACTCCAAACATCCCGATCCTGGTTTATTTTGCTAGCGCTATTATTATTTCGATACCATCAGCCTTTCGGGTCAGGGGGTGCGGGGAAGAGAAACGAAAATCTCTAGATTTAGAGTTTCTACCACAAAAATACCGCTAAAAAAAAAAAAATCACAGCATATATTCGTGCTTTGACCTGATGAAGATACTAATCTGCCCTTCAGGTCGTAAGGATCTTTTTGTTTCTACTCCTTGTAAAATGTATTTTAATTTTTCTCTCAAGGATCTCAGGGGAAAAAATAAAGAAAAAAACCCCAACTTATCAGAACCCACCAACCCTAACCGCATCCAAATGTCAAACGGAGTTTAGCATCTTCCTATCATACTTAAGGCCATTTCTGCTGTTCACCTTTAAAGTTTACTTTTGGAGGCTATTGAGATGCTTTGGTGTTTTCCTCTGGGGCAATCAGATTGAAACCGATCAATATTTACTCAGTCTGAAAGGGCTGTTGAAAAGGCAGCTAACAACAAACTGCTTAGCTGCTCTCCCCTCTTTAATCTCAGGTTCACCGAAAGTTCAAGCAGAAATGAATTCGGTGATGGGTCACTTTAGAATAAATCCCAGTAGTTAATCTCACAGCCTTGGTAAAGGCAACAATTACAGAGTCATCCCTCTCCCTCTCTCTCTCTCGCTGTCTTACCAGCAGCGTCAACTTTCCTCTCATTTTTGCCCACCAGTTTTTTACTAAATTTTATCCGCTTTCTGCTGTTTTGCAGAGACAGCGAAAATTCGGCATCTCCCTCCCGCCCGCCCTGCAGCCGACGCCGGCGTTCAAGCGGGTACCCCCGGCGAGAGGTACAAAGGTGCGGGAAAAAACCCCTCCCGCAAGAGACCCGGCATTTTCAAGCGGGGGTCCGGAGGTAGGGGTGCTTGAGACTTTCTACTCAGCAGTCACGGTGGGCGGAAGAGGGTGGCTTGAGACGCACCCGGCTGTTGAAGGCGCTGGTGGAGCCGCGCTCCCCTCTCCATCCTTTGTGGGAAAAGAGTAGAAATCTGGGCAAAAGGCGATAGACATCGCCGTTAATTGCAGAGATTCTTCAAAGGTCAAAGTCCACATAATCACTGCATAAATGTATTCTTAATAGGGATTTATTAGTAATTCTCTAATGGCACTTCACGTTTCGGTTACAGACTCGAGGGGGTTTTCACCGGCAAATAGCTTGTCAGGACAGGTGGCCCCTCCACTGAGGCATTGCCTGGAGACCCCGGGCACGAAAGGCAATGAGTTCCCGGCCAGGCCCCGGGGATGCTCCGAACCGGGCCGGCCGCCGGGGCCGCCCGTGGGAGAACCTGGGCGGCAGGGCCGCGTTGGAGAGGGAGCCCAGGGGAGGCCGCTCCCGTCCGCAGGGCTGCCGGGCCCTGGACCCGGTGGGAAGAGCGGCTGTCATTTTTCTGAGGGGGGAAAGAATAGTTTCGGAATTTTTTTTTTTTTCCGTTTAAGTTTAGGAGCAGGGTCTCTTGTTTGTTTTTCCTTAGCAATTAGCTCCAAAAGATCACAGTAAATTGGTAACCACAAAAAAAAACCCGTAAATAATTAGGTTAATAATATCTGAATAAATAGGCATATAATGTATTTTAAGTCTTTCTTTCTTTCTTTCTTTCTTTCTTTTCTTTCTTTCTTTCTTTTCTTTCTTTCTTTCTTTCTTTCTTTCTTTCTTTCTTTCTTTCTTTCTTTCTTTCTTT
>JAYRBT010000082.1:32974668-33086060 GCA_036023395.1 Myiotriccus ornatus | reverse complement strand
TTTCTTTCTTTCTTTCTTTCTTTCTTTCTTTCTTTCTTTCTTTCTTTCTTTCTTTCTTTCTTTCTTTCTTTCTTTCCCTCTTTCTTTCTTTCCCTCTTTCTTTCCCTCTTTCTTTCTTTCCTTCCTTCCCTCTTTCTCTCTTTCTTTCACTCTTTCTTTCTCTCTTTCTCTTTCCCTTTTCCTTTTCTCCTTTTTCAAGGCAAACATTCCTTTTCTCCCCCAGGCACATTACTTGGCTGACTTTCACTGTTAACATTATTCTTTATGGTTTATATGTCATAAAATATTACAGGTCACAGTTACTCCTGTTTCAAGCTCAGAAAGACGATTGAAATCAATGGGCGCTCTGGGGAAAAGAAGTCTTCTCTTATGCCTAGGAATTTGGGGACAAACTTCTTTGATTTTGATCATGCGAGGAGTCCTGTTTGCCATATAACTTCAAAAGGATTACACATCCCGTTATTGCCAACAGAAATGGGCCTGGAAAATGCATCTGTGCCACTTTTTATAGGACATATTTTAAGAATATGTTCCCCATGGAGAATGTTTCAACTATTACTTTCACAGTTATTTTGGCTTTCCAATCTACTTTCCTTGAAAGTGTATATCTCACAAAGTTAAATCGGGACTAGAGTTTCTTATAAAAATGCATTCAAATAATGATCAGACTCGACTATGATGAAATTAATAGCCAGGTCATGATTTTTGCGAGTGCCCAGTTTTTATAAATACAAACTCAACGTATTGCAAAACTTCTCCTGTTGAAGAAAGTAAAAGTAGCAAAAAGAAAAAAAAAAAAAAATAAACCCAAATACAAGACCAGAAGAGGAACAGCGGGAGGTATGAAGGCAATCTCAGTCACAAACTCTTGTGCCTATGATGTGCCTACACCTACAGATGCGGTTAGCCAGCGGGGAGCAGAGGGATTAGGAAAATACAGGGACTCATGGAGCGTTTTTCTCGCAAGAGTTGTAGGAAGTGCCCGAGAGGTCGAGAGCCGCGGGACGTGTGTGCCTGTCCCGGTGCCTGCCCCGCGCCCCGGTGCTGCGCAGCGGTTCCTGTTTGCATCCGACAAGCTTGGCTTTGCTCATAAGTACTTATGCGTTTTCTAATTCTATCCCACTCGGCGTTGTAACCCGGACGGCCTCTCGCCGCCAGTTAAAAAAAAAATAAAGAAAAAAGAAAAAATAGCAACATGCTATCGACTATTATATATACATAAATAAAAATAAATAAATCCAAGGAAATATCTACTTTGACTGAACACTTGGCTACCGCATTTTGTAGGGATCGATTGCATTCGCAGCTGTCTTCGAGTTTGATCTTCGGAAATCACTAATACGAGGAAAATCCGTTGTGTGAATTGAAACATCAGCGGAGCGTGGCCGCGGCCGCTCCGCGCCTGGCCCGGGAGCGGCGGGGGCGCTGCTCCCGCGGCCGCGCTGCTCCGCACCCAGCGCCGCGGCTCTGTCCCTCGAGACACGGCTGTGGGGCGGGCGAAAGCCAGGCTCACCCGGGGTACCCCGGAGCCCTCCGCGCTCATCTGGGGACGCTGCGGGCCGCCTGAGCGAGCCTGAGGTGGCACCGCAGCGCTGAGCCAAGGATATCTCTTCTGATGTCCTTTGTCTATTAATACAGCCATCACCAAATCCCGGATAACCTCCCTTTCCCTCTGTCAACACCCCTCAGCTCCAGCCTCTGCTGGGGGAAGAGGGATGGGACCTGCCATCGGGGTCCTGTAGCAAGGGGGTGCCCCTTTTAGGGGTAACATGGTGACAGATGTTGACGTTTCTAGGGAGCTTGGTAAACAGAAAGCTGGACTGGACTTTTTCATAGCCCATGTGGTTTTCATCATTCCCCATCAGTCTCAGACCAAAGGCAGAAGCTTCCCTCTTCACACTCATCCCCTCTCATCTTCAGCAGTCACTCAGCCCTGGTGACAAGCAATAAAGAGCAGAGAAAACACAGGGTCGCTAAGAAATGAAAAGAGATGGGGGTGAGGATGAGGCTGGTGGTGGAAATGGGGAGCAGAGAGAATCCCCCTCCACTGCATGCCAGAGAACCTTCAGGTGCAAAGCACACCTGTGTAAATCACAGACCCCCTCTGGGGACAGAGCAGTGGGGGCATATTGGAGGAGTCTCAGAGAACAACCACTTATCCAGACTTCTCACTGCCTTCATAAGAAGGTGAAGGTCATAGAAGAGGCTAAGCCACATAGGTGGGAATTTCTACACAGTTTTAAATGAAACTCCCCTGTTCCAATAGAATGAAGCTTTTCTTTAGTTTTGCAATAGGTCTCTTATCTCAACTAACTCCTCTGCAAAGCATCAGTTGCACTGGAAATGCCATCCAAGCCTCAATTTGTTTCCTTAGTATAGTCGTAAAATATTCCCAGTAGCACCCAGCAAAGATAGAGATTTTGACAAGACTACACTGTTTTGCAAGAAATAAAATCCCTGCAGCACTGCTTTACACTATCAGTGGATTTAACATCTATGCATAATTCTGTGCACAGGTGGATCATAAAACAAAATGCATTGGTTGGGGTAGTGTTGTGTTCCTCATGCTGCTCTGGGGGAAAAAAAAGTAAGTAAAAAATTATAACCCTTTAGAAACTGAAAGGTGATCCCATCTGAGCTGAGCCATCTGGGATCCATGCATATTTGACTGTGCAAAAATGTTATCTTGGAGGAACGCTCCTTACAGCAAACAGTATTAACATGACCAATATGTTTAGACACAGAAGTGGGTATTGCAGACAGGCAGGACCCCCTGGGGCTTTGCAGTTTCTTACATCTCCCTGTATGTTTTATTTTTTATATTTCTGACAGTGCCATCAGGCAAGCAGGGATTATGAAAATAGAGGGTGAGGCAAAAAGGGTCTGAGAAGACCTGTCTTCAATGACACACCTTAGATCACACTGCACAGGAAACACGCAATGTCTTTATCCATACTAACATACATGTTCCCCCAGAACTCAAATTCATGTAAAGAGGCTGCTTCTTTCTTTTTTGTCACCTCACAAACTGAAAGATTTGAATGTTAGCAGAGTGTGTACCTGACATATACACTGGCTTTGAGTGGGACCTAGTGTGGCTCATTGTCCAGGGAGATTCAGCTCACCTGAGACCCACAGGCCCACAAATCCAAAAATTAGCCTCATTGAGCCTGGTAATCCACCAGTAAAGATAACTCTTTTCCCTTCAGATCACACCTTTCTCACCTCAGGGTTTGAACAACATAGTAAAGTATATAAGGAACACAGACCACAACGCACCAAAAATTCTGCTGAGGTCCCTCTAACAGAACAGATTGGAAATCAGATGAGAGGCGCTAGAAATCCAGATAATCTCCATGTAATCCCCTTTTTTTTGAACATGGTAGTGTGTTTCGAGACTGGTCAACCATACAGGTTGACTCCTACTTTCATTGGAGCTGAAACAGAAGACACAGCTATAACCCTGGGCTCTGAGTCAGACCCTTACTGCAAACTCTGTATTCAATGAAGGGGAAAAATTTCTCTTTTGGTTTTCACTGAGAAGACAGCAGGACAGACTGTGTGCTGAAAGCAGTGGAAACCTAACAAGAAATCTTCAGGGTTTTTTTGTATAATATATGTAAGCAACTACAGAGGAGTCCTGCTTGTGAAAGGGGAAGGTGTTCTATTTAAAATATTTACTGCTACCAGAAAGAACAATTTTTCTCACCATATCCTGCAGGTATGAATCCAAATAAATTCAAATCTTTGAAGTTTGAATACAAATTTTAGCTGTAATCCGAACTATTATCCTGTTCAAAATACAGGAATAGAGGAGGTCCTTTTGTAACTGGTCTTAACCAGGATTAAATACAGAACACATAATGTCACTCTCTTCTACAGGTCTTTTTCATTAAAATCAGTGGAGTTTTGCCTTAGAAAATACATCAGACATGAATTTTTTAGCCACTAACCATTTTTCAATGTGACATTTTTCAAATTAAAATAAAAAATGAAAATTAGTTACTACAAATGCAGCATTTAAAGCAACAGTGAGCCCATGTTAACATTGATTTCTCAGTGTTTTCTTCTCTCTTTCTTTATAAAACTTATGTACTCTGTCAGTGAAATACTATCTTCCTTGATAATAAATCTGCTGTTTTAGGTTAGGATGCTACTATTTCCTTTTCCATGTAATTTATAGTTATATTGATTCTAAAGCTGTGGTTCTGTATTTCCCCCATGTTGTATTAAAAATGAGTTCTAATTGCAAGGCAAATAATCTTTGACTGAAGCACCTCACAGAGTATTTTAACTGTAGCTAAGGAGATTTAATTTGATTAATAGAGAAATAAAAGCCTTGAATATTTAAAATTATGATTTTCAGTTTAGGAAAAATGGAGAGACAGAAAGAAGGGAGGTTAATGGAGCCAGGGAAAATGTTCATAGATCAGCATGAGCAGATGTTCTTTTACTTTTCTGTCAACATTTCTGGTTTGTTGTGCATATAGAAAAACAAGGTTTTCAACTCTCACCACGATTTCAGCCTGTTGCCAGCTTTGCTTGTCTGCAGGATATCTGCTTATCTAGCATGGGGGAAGGATCATGCCTCCTCCCCTTTGGTCTAGAAGCAAAACAACCTTTCATACAGGCTACGAGGTTTGTCACACTCCCCCCTCCTTCACATGCACATTTTCAACCCTTAGATCTTTATTTCATAAAATTCCTTTCCTCTTAGAGACCAAGAAACTGGCCAGGAGATGAATGGAAGGGCTGAGCAATATTAACTGCATTCAGGTGCGTGTTGGCTGAGAGTAGAGGATAGGAACCTGGCCCCTTCCTTGAGGGCAGCATGCGTGTTCAGCCATGTGGGACAGAGATCCCCATGCAGCTGTACAGAGTTCCCTGCACCCCTGGTGTCTGCACTCAGCATATAACTTCAGAGTGAGAAGGATGCTGCTACTTCACATAGGAAATTCCAATACCCATTTTCCTTTGTGAAGCACCTTTGAGAACGACCTTACATGCAGACGTGTCTGAAGTGTCCATGTTGAAGGAAGAAACTGGTCTATGGATGCACGGGTGTGTTCTTTAGGATTCAAGAGAATGAGACACTTCTTTTCATGTTTTTAATCCTTAATGCAGGTCTTTTGCTTAGTGCAATTCCATATTAGTTCGGAGCAGCAGCACTAAAAGTTCTTCAGGGCAAGGAATATACATCAGCCTTTGGAAAAAAAAAAAATCTTTATTTAAGTTAATAATCTAAGATTTTACATTCATATCTGAGAGGGTAGGACTTTTTTTTTATTATTATTATAGTAAAATATTTAGAGTAAAAAATGCCAGTAGGCATCAGATAGAAAATTCCTTTTCATCACAAAAGGTTAACTCTTGCTGTACTTGTGCTATATAAAAAGGGCTAGTAGTTTCAGTGGGGAGTTTCTCAGAAAAAGGACTGTGGAAGTAGCCCCAAAAGTCACACTACTCTTGAGGTGAAGAGCTCAAAGAGAAGAAGGAGAAAGGAATGAAGCTTGTCAGCAGCCCTGTCTTGAGACACATCTGCTAGATTTGAGTTTGTCCAAAGGCAGGGACTGTTCTCTGCTCTAGAGATCCTGTCAGCTAGATCTGAAGGACATTCCTTGAGCTGTCACCTGTGAATATCCCTTTAACTGTGAGCAGGAGTATGTGTGCTTAGCCAGCACAGCACACCACTACTGAAAATACTGCTTTTTTTTTATCAGCAAAATTAATTCTAGATGCACTTAAAAGCTGAAGAGCTGCAAAATTTCTTTTTAGGAAAGTGAAGGGAACGAATTTCTCCTTGCATACATCTTACTCTCCTATTCAAAAGAATTTTTAAAATAAAGCTTTAGCTAGATGTTTCCCAGATTTTTATCCATAGCTGTGAGATAAGCTCTTTGGGATCTATTCACTGGTGATCCAAGCCTTTTCAGTTTTCCAAGCTTCATGAGCTTACAGTCCCCAGCCCTTGGCACAGTTCTTCCATTGCTGTAATCTAGTTAGGATGAGGCTGGTCAAAAGGGCAAGGCTTATGGGAGGAAAGAAGATGGACAACCATGCAGAGGCTCTGCTGGACATTGCTGCCACTGTTCCCAAGAATACTGTCTATATGGCAGTGGGATAGCTGGAAGGAGAGACATCTGCCTGGGCTGGGCAGGAGCAGGGCCACAGCACAGAGTGGAGAGAATTCAGTGGTGGTATCTCTCCTTTCTCAGGCACAGTGTGAAATTGTTATAATACACAGAGACATTTCAAGTTACATTTCACATGATGATCCAACAGGGTTGCTATTCCTTAATGTATTTTTTAATTCCTCTAGGGTTTTTATCTCTTGTTTCTGCACTGTTTAGCTTGGATACCATCACCCATGCTTTTATGCTTTTGGAGCATAAAAGCTTGTTTGTTTTAAGCATATGGATCAAGTGATAGAAAATGAATGACTTGAAGATTTTTTTATACATTGTTTACAAAAGCAAATATGTTCCTTCCTTCCTTCCTCCTTCCCTCCCCTTCTTCCTTCTTTCCTTCCTCCCTCCCTCTTTTCCTCCTTCTCTCCCTTCCTCCTTCTCTCCCTTCCTCCTTCCCTCCCTCCCTCCCTCTAATTTACACAGTCTGAAAATATTACCCTTGTCATCCAAGTGTGACTGTAAGATATATGTAGCTCCATTTCTCTTCTGGAATGCTTTGTGATATTTGTGCTGGGGTGTGTGGGAAGGAAAGGAGCACGTATGGTTTCCCCAGATTTCTGCCTGCCTTTCCAGCGTGAGGTTTGAAAGCAAGGCTTTGATCTGAGCATCAAGAACTCTGCTGAGGGTAAGGATGGTGTTTTACTGTCATTGGATACTTGTTTGTTGTTTGCTGTTGATTTCAAGTCTTCCTCCAATTTCTCCAGTCTGGAATTCCCAGATTCAGACCTCTGCTGTGGGGAAAACGTGGAAATTGTTTTTTCCCCTTGTTACTAAGTGTTTTCTAATAGTTGCCTCCTTTTCTGCTGTCTTTTCTTGTGCTTTAATACCTCTAATAAATGTTACCATCTGCTTGGATGCCTGGTACTACACATTGTGAACAAGGCCAAGAGTTTCTGAGGGGCTAGAACAATGTTGTTTACTATTAGGCATAATTGAGATCATTGTCTTTGCCTGGGGCAGGTGGGCTGGGGCCGGAGCACACGTAGAAATGCAGAACATGTGGTGGGGTTCAGCTATTTGCCTTTTTCTTAAAAGGAGGTTTGGCTGTTAAGCTAGCAGTGCTTACTTAATATGCAGGAACTCTTTTCTCCTGCCATTCTCTGGCCCCTAACACTCTTAACCTTAGAAAGAAAGACATAACATATTGTGATGCTGCTAACTGGTCGAAAGGCACTATCAATTTTAGTCCTGATAGGTACATGTCAGAATCAGCATAATTAACTGGAATGACAATCCTGTTAAATGTGTTCATGCCATTGCACTGGCAATAAAGCATGTGTAAATTTACAATTAAGACCTGTCTTTCTTCCATACCTTGGAGACTGGTGACAAACATTAAGAAGTTGTATAGCATCGGGAGCTGAAGAGAGGTATTTATCACAATAAAAACATCAGGTGATGCATTTCCAAGATTATCTGTCCTTCTTATGCAAATATCCGTTTTGCTGGAAGTTTCAGGCTAAGTAATACATATATTTCTGATCTGAAAGGTGATATTTCACCTTCTGAATTTTTGTTTTCATTTGCAAGATGGATGAGAACCATATTGTTAACTACCTTGCATAAAGGTATTTGAAATAGTTCCCATTTCACATTATATATCAAGCTGCATTTTCTTTATATTTGGTGCACCGCACATTGCATATCCATAGAGAAATTTTCAGAGATGGTATAAGACATTTTCCCCATTGTACGTAGATGCTACAGCTCCTACTACAGTGATGGCTGGAAACCATCAGCACAAGTAAGATAAAGGTGATTTAAAGTGTGTCTGTGAGTCAGGCAGAGAACTGACAGCCATCTTTAACCAGCCTGACCCTGGGATGACCCTGAGCTCAGCTGGTTGAGAGATAGTTGGGTCTATTATGGGACAAAGGATCATATGTCTGACAGGATGCAGAGAACACATTACAGGATCACAGCTGAGTAACAGTGCAAGACATAATGTACATTTATTTGATGAACAACACAAGCAAATCTTGCCAAGAAAATTTAATTTCAACTATTTTGTTTATTTCAAGTCAATCTCTTTCTGCTGCCTATTTCAAGAAATTAGTATTTGCTAGCTTTTTCTCTTCTAGGAATGAAACAGATGATCATGCTAGCGAAATTTATAAAGCATGTAGAATTCACACTGATAAATTCATACAATGGAGTTGCACATTCCTATTGTATTTTCTTCCTATGTGGGCTCAATCTGCATCTATTCAACATTAAATTCCAAACATCTTCACCTAAAACCACATATAATTTGGTCAAGTGAAGCTGGAAATGTCAGAACTAGTGCAGCTGTGGTTACAGAGCAAGCCATGGGCTTCAAACCACATACAGCCTTGTATGTGAGTAACTGCACTCATGAGAAAAGTGCCAGAAGACCAAAATTTGGCATGACAGGGTTCTCAAGAAGGAAGAAAAGTACTCAAGTACCTTGTCAGGCTGAACTTCCTTCACATCTAGTTTTAGGGATAACGCTGTGGCAGGGAACCTGATATCCTCAATTTCAGCACTGGGAAGAGGGCTGACAGAGATACGGAGAATCTGTGTAACCCTGTACATCAAAAATTAGATCAGCTCTAGCCTCTCCTCTACAGAGCTCATCATATGCCATGGAAAGGAATGATTGCTGAGCTGAAGGTGTGGAAGCTGAGGCTGCAGAGGGAAGGGGCTTGCCCAAGCCCCTTTGCTGTTCAGGCACTAGCCAATGTGCCGTGACCCTGATACTGACCACACCAGGCTTCTGTTGTAGAGGAAAGGGAAATGGTGTCTCATTGCTGGTGGGGCAGGCAAGAGAGATGGAGTGATGGGGAAGGTTGACAGTGCGTCTGTTAAATGACAAGTCTCTTGTCCCCCTGTGAAGGAGGCAGGACCACATCTGCCACAACTCCTCTCAGTGCTGTGCCCCTATCCCTCCGCTGCCCCAAAGCTGCCATCCAGCATCACCAGGTGAGAGGCAAAAGCTTCAATCAACAGAAGGAAAATTGTGAGTTAACCCCCTGCCCTCCCTGTGGCCCCCACCACTCATGTGGCAGGGTGATGAGAGAGGCGGGATGAAGTACTGCACCACAGGCAAAGCTGAGAGCAGCGGTTTACCTCAGCCAGCTTTCACGGGGACAGGGGGTTAATCTGCTTCCCAGGCCCTATTGTCAGTAGCCACACATCCTATTGCTCCGTGCAGGCTTGGATATGGCTCAGAGTCCTATACAAACAGCTTAGTCTTTACGGAGCTACTGCACAGGGTGACCTCTTCTAATGTATTACTGGTTTATATTTGTGCTGATTGCTTCCAAAGGGGAAATGACATGAAGTGAATCAGTGTGACCTCATTAGCGTGGCTCACACTGGTAAATGGATGACCACCATCAGGAAGGCTCTGTTGTGGCAGTGCTTCCATCGTGTTACCTGTGGATAGTATCATCATCTTGCTATAACCTGCTGCAAAGATTTATGCACTATGCTAACTTGTGTGATACAGCTGCTTTCTGTCTTATAAATATTGACTTCTGTGCCAAAAACAACAACTTGGTACAACATGAATTAATCTTCTGCTTGACTGATGCATCTTTACAGACCAGTTTGTCTTGAGAAAATAGAGCTCAAGAGAGTTTTATGATTTAGAAAAATGCTTTATAAGTTGATTTAAAATATAGGCTGTGATAAGCAGAGGCATCATTAAAGTGACATGGGGGCTATATTTTGCCTTCTAGATTTTCCTAACTGTGCCATCTGTTTGTCATCTCGACTTGCATAAAATTTTAAAGAAATTGCCAGACTCTGGCTCCTGAATCTTTTCTGTACATTGCAGTTTTTTAGATAATTTATCTATCACACTATCCAAATGGTTTCAATTCACTTTTTTTTTTTTTTAAACTAAACTGAAATAATCTTTAGGCAATCTGATTCATCAGAACACTTGCACATGTCCTCCATTGCAGAGGACAACTTTTGTCCTCAGCAATAGCATTACAATACCAGGGGAGCAAAGCACATCTCCCAGCTGATGTTAGACACTGGGATAGTCAGTGTTAGACACTGCAAATTCTGCAGTATTGCAGAATTCTGGAGTTGACAGCAAATAGCAACACACGGAGCCAGGATGCTAAAAGATTCTAAGAGAAGACATCAGCTTATCTTAACTAAGATCCTTCTAGGAAGACCTGTGCACTATAATGCCTAAACAAAGGTATTTTACAGTGCAAAGGAACCATTTAGGATATTAGATCTAAAGATGAACTTACAATATGTGGACAATCACCTTCTATTGAAGTTCTGGTGTTCAGGGCTCAATTACAGGCACTTTTTGTAAGCCTGTCCATACTATGCATGACAGTGAGGGAAAGTGAGTACTCCCTATTGTGATGGAATTTTTGATTTGATTATGCTTATAAGGACCACGTGAAAATTAGGAAGGTATTGTGGTTTAGGACAGTATTGACTCAGATATGTTACTGCATATTATGATCTTATACTCCATAGGCCAGGCCTGATGGAATTGCAACTGAATTTTTGTTCAGATGGGGACTTCAGTGTTGGTTTTTTAAGGATTTTGATAAAGCTCATTGCCATGCATCCCTGAATAAGCAGTCTGGTGGCAATAGTTTCACTCCCAGGGTGAAATTCATGCCTCCAAAATGGATGTGGTCACTGGGTTTTCTCACAGTCCTCACCTAAGTAGGTGTTTGATTTGTGCAATGCCATAGCTATGCCTTCAAAGCCACTATCTCATGATCTCCACACTAAAATTTGCCTCTAGGTCACTAAAATCTATGTTAAAATACCAATGACCATCACAGGGTGGAAGCATGCATAGAGAGTTGATCTGGTTGAGGTGGTCACTGACATGAGGTTTGAGAAATCCTAGACCACAACTCCTCAGAATTCTGAAGTAATCTGAATGGCCCACGATAGTTATTCCACACCAGTGGTTATTTTTGCCGTAAGTATAAGGGTTATAGGTCTCAGAAAAGAAAAAAGCGAAATGGAAAATGCTACAGGTGCATAATACCACCAAAATAATAACCTTTTAGAAAGCTTACTTGTTATGTAGTAAAATCAAGCATTCGGGTTTTCCATTCGATAAACCATAAGCTTTCATCTTTTATAGCTGATTCCCATGTCTGCTCAGTGTTTAAGAACTCAAGCAGGTAGATGTTTGCACTGGCTGAGCTGTTTGGCAGTCTCAGAAAGGGGATTTTTAAAATTTTCTGATATCCATTGGAGATGGATATGCCCATGCATTTAAAATTATGGTGCTGAGTGTCTTCAAACAGGAGTTGTTTTTCTCTTCAGGGGAAACAGTTAGACAAAGTAAACCAACACTGGATTTTAAGCTTCATCCCTGTATGGGTCATAGTAATGTAAATATTTTCATATGGGAAAAGAGTATTTATCTTGTGGTCAATCCTCTAAAAAAGCAACCGAACTGATTGAAATCACTTTCAGTCAATAGGAATTGTAATCGGTAGGAATTTTTATCGATAGGACTTCAAAAATGTTAACTGAGAATTCAATTTCTGTTGTGATTATAAGCTCCACATCTATTTAATTACTTCAGGTGCAATGCTGTTATTAGGAAGAAGTTCATTCATAGTAGAACAGATATAAATGAGGCATTTTTAGTGTATTGTAGCAGTGATTAGTTTACCACAAAAAAAAAAAAAAAAGGAAATTACGTGGCTGGAATCCTTAAGAGGGTCACACAGGTCACAGCCAGATACGTATCTTCTGTAACTGATGATAAACTGTGCATCTAATTACAGATATGCCAAAGTGCAGATGTGATCTTCGGTAAATACATGTTCACACAACACATTTATGGATTCATATTAAGCAGATGAAAATATTTTGAACTCTAGGAATGATTAATGCATAGAAAGTAACATAAGGCTGTAGTTTAGGTCTGCTATGGACTCCAAATCTGCATTTGGACTCCAGTGAAGGAAACCTTATGATAGCTGAGTTTGAATTCCAAATTCAAACCTACAAAGGCTTTTTAGTTCTTTATTCAACACCTTCCACAAATGGGATGCTGACCAACGGCACAGTAGTAACTGGTATTGTTTTTCATTTACAAACAAACCCAGTCACTGGCACTTGGGCAGTATTCTGGATTGTGGTGTAGAACTCATCAGCAAGAGCAGTGACTGAAGGTCGAGAACCAGCCAGGTTCAAGAGAACCTGCACCTCATTTACAAAAGCTGCCTGCTCTCTCAGTGTAGATGTCTGTGCTCCTGCGAGGTGGGTTGCCCTAACACTATATTATTTCAGAAAATTATGATTCCATTACAAGCTGGGCTCAATAATCTCTTTGTTTCTGTGAAAGTGAAAGTTTTGTGGAAAAGGTTTTTCCCTTATCCAGCTTTAATCTTGAGATCTTAATCAAACAAGCAAATCACAGTCCATGATATATGGACAATGTTTTGGGTTTTTATGGCTCTCTTGAGGCATAGTCCACTAATAGTTCAATCCCTGGAAGTATTGGTAAATAGTTTTTGGTGTGCTGCCTGGTATTACTACTTGTTCATGTTCTGACATCGTACACACTTGTGATTCTGTCCCAAGTGTATAAAGCTAAGCACAGGCATTACTCTGGACTTCTGGATCAGAGAAAAGCTATGAACAGCTATACTGCTGCTTCAGTGACAGCTGAGTCCTCAGGTGGCAGCTGAGACCAGCCCCATGACAGCACAATTGAAAAAGACTTTAGGTAGACACTGTCTGCACAGGGTGTGGTGAACCTCTCAAATTACCTGAAAAGTCCCCTTGGACTACGAGTTGTCCATCAGAGTGGATGAGGTGAGCATTTCTGAGTTGGAGGTTCAGCAGGGACATTCACTTACACTTAGGAGAAAAATGAGAGATCTTTCCTATTCCCATGTCTCCCTCCTCACTTTCTTTCTGTTGTATTAAGGTGAACATGAATGAGACAGCTAGCAGAAAGCCAGCAAAAGGTGAGTGGAAGACCTAGCCTTGAGCCCTGCTCATGTTGCTTTGAAAAAGTTGAAATTTGGTTTAACTGGAGGCCACAGAAGGGAGAGAGGCAGGAATGGAATTTCGCTGGGTGTCAGGAAGTTGCTCTTGGCATGATTGGTTTTTTCCCCCTCAATTTCAAATACTTGTAAATTCCTTTCAAGCTTCTTTAGGGGTGAAAGCTTTGATGCTTGATCTCCACCCATAAAAGACCTTTTTTTCCTGCCGAAATTTTGAGAAAAATTCTTTGATCTAACTTTCAGTCACAGAAGAGTGAGACGATGAACCTTCTTATGTGCTGCAACTTAAAAACAAGCAAGCAAGCAAGTAAACAGAAGTAACCCAGAGAAAATTACATCTAATTTTGATGTTTGAATGTTCTGTAAAGGCAGACGCAGTCCCACAAAATTCAGGAAATGCCATGCATAGAAGATTCCCATGTAAAATCCTGAGTTTGTAAAACAATGCTGAGAAACAATGTCTAAGCGTGTATGGGAAAAGTGTTCGTTTTAGAAACACAAAGGAAAACCCTCTAGTGTGACACCCTGGGAACTGGAGAAGCGCTGTCTATTCCATTTGGCTGGAATGCCACACTGGGACCAGACTGTTGTGGGGGATTTGGAAAGGCCTTCGAACTTACCCATCTCAGCCTAGTGAGGACTTGTCCATCCTATATAACTGATGGCCTTTCTGGAAAACACATCAAGCAATGAATTTTAACAACTGCACCCAAAATGATCCAAGCAATGCCTTTGCTACTAATGTTTGCTACATAGACACAGGCAGATTTGGGCTTTGCACTGGTAATCACCTCTCTCCGATCCGGTAGTGAGAGTGGATGCCTGCTTAACTGGACTATGGGATGTGCAAGCATACAGACGTGCTGTTAGCCACAGCACTCCCTTGTGTGTTATTGCCTGCAGAAATTCGGTGAGCTTTAACCTTTTTCATCTGATGGGTCATTTAGACCTGGGAGGATATTTATACGGATACACAGATTCCATTTGAAATTCAAGTACTTGTCCTTCATAAATCACCATGTTGATTTGGGGTTTTTTAAGCTATGAAGTGCTAAGCGTGTTCTGTTGGCCTGATTTTGTATGATGACAAATAAAAGCCTGTAAAAGAGCTGATGCCATGAAATAATACCAGCAGGAATATATAATGAAAGCAAAGTAATAGTGTTTACAAAATCAAGGCTTATCATGCTGTGTAAAGCAAGGCTTTTATTTCAGCTGTATTCAAATCTCGACTCTTCTCACTGGTTTTGTCTCAATAAAGAAAACACATCTCATACTGGCAAATAGAGCAATCCCTATTGAGAATAAAATGCCTGTTGTTGTCATAATGGATCTCCATTGACACATTTAACAGCTTGAATATATACACTTCAGACACTATAACTTACACTAATTAATCTTTATTACACTGTTAGTGCCTTGTAAAAAAAAAAAGAAAAAACAAAAACCAGCAGGCAGAACCTCTGCAAGAACGTGTCACTGACATTAAGGGATAAGCCTGACATCAGTGAAGTTAAACTTTATTTTGAAACAGAGATATTTTAAGAACCTTATGCAGAGAGTGGATGAACGAAGCCAAATGAAACGCCATCCCCCATCACTGTAGAGTATAAACACAGCATATTCTTATCTTACGATGAGTTACGGGTTTCTGTGTTTAGAATTCAGAGGATTACTAAAGAGATTATCTGATCTGTCAATCAAACTGATATCTTGATGACTTGGAATACTGCAACAGATTTAGCAAAGTGTCTTTGCTCTAATGCTCATTCCGGGTGTCATGGCTAACCAACATCTTAATCACATGCAATGAATAATTTCTCCAATGGCTTATTATAGTAACATAAGTGTCAGTAGCAATATATAAGCATTGTACGTAGCTGTGAGTCACTTAGAACTTCAGGGTCCCACTGAAGGACTGCTACAATAAAGAATTCAGTAATCCTTACCCGTATTAAGTTGAATGAATTTGATTGCAGCATGCTTTGGAAACTCAGCACCCTTCAGCCAGTCCAGGTGACTTAGAAGACCTTATAGAAAGTCCAGGTACAGCAAACACAAGCTTCATCATGGCTAAATACCTGGTCACAGAAACTAAATAATTGAAGTTGAAATAATCCACTCATATCCACTGCTGCTACTGTACTGATGCGGGTGGTCAAGAGGAGAAGCCATAGCACAGTTAGCTGAAAACAATTTTTCTCATTAAGTAGTGACCTGCATCCAGGTATCTAGTAGGACCTGGAGGCTTTGTCATGCCCTACTGGCCTCAGGGCCAATAGAGTAATGCACTGGCAAAGTCACCAGTTCACCTGTTTTTACCTCACCCTCTCTGCTTTCTTACATCAGCTTTTTGCTCTCATCGCTCCATCTGTCTGCTATCTCAAACAAGAGAAGGGACATTTTGGTGAAGAAAAGACAGTTTGCCTGGTAGTGACGGACACATAGCTGCATGCTACCGGATGGTGTGGAATAAGTGGCATTTTGCACACACAGCTGTGTAAGATTGTTTGGAAAAAGGGCTAGGGGTCAGGAAGATAACAATGCCATGCACCTGAGAAGGGATGTACAGATACTCCCCAAAATCCGGTAGAAAACCCCCTGATAAGTGGGAACAGTTTCACACAGCACTTCTTAATTTAGCCTTAGGTTTGTCTGGCATGTTATCTGTGCTGTTTAGGTAACCCAGGGTATACCTGCTGAATGATCTAACATGATTTAAACATGAAAGCTTATCCTGGCTGCAGCTGACAGGTCTGACTGCTCTCCATCACAGCCTAATATAGAATTGCAGCAGAATAGTGGCAGTGGACTACCACTGCCCTCTCTGCAGAGGAAGGGAATGTCACTAAAATAGGTAAATCCCTTAAAAGAGGTAATTACTGAAAGAAGTTGATTTCACTGAAAATTCTTATGCAATACAGCTACATATATAAGCTTTTGTCATTACAGAAGGCCAGGGATGATTTTCAAAGAGATGCTCTAAAATGGCTGAGTGCTCATTCTCACAACGATGCAAACTTATCTGTGCTGTGCAGTGCACCCTCATCTAAAATGTAGATTCCTAAAAATCAATGCAATTAATTCTCTGTCTGGGTAGTGAAAACAAACACAATAGTTTTGGTGGTTAATATATATTACACATTCCTCTGATCTGTATTGGACATGTTTTCTGTGACTAGCTGAACACAGACAATACAAGAAAGACCAGATTCTCAAGTGATGCAAGCTGATTTAGTGCCCCAAACTCATAGCTAGGCTACCTGATGGGAGATCAAACATTTCTTTCAAGAAGATCCAGGAAAAGAGCTCAAGGGATGAGCAAATTTGAATTCCTGTAACTGCATTTTCTTTACCTGGTTTTATTTATAGCCATTTTCCATGGAAGTTCTAGTGTTCCTGTTTCTAGATACAACTATCCACACGAAGTACATTTGGGTATTTGCTTCAGGATTGCTCACATGCTTATACCAGTAAGAAATGGAAATCATCTGAAATGATCACCTACAACATAGCTGCATGGCCTAACATGAGAATAGTCACAGCCAGGCAATTGAAAAGTTGCTAACTGATTAACAGATTAAGGTTTAGAAGGAAATATGGCCAAATGAGCCAAATTATTCATACTTGGCATTAAATTAAAGTTTTGGTTCATCGTTATAGACTACCTTAATGTTTGTTTAAGTGAACTTTAGCCAGCTGTGCCTGGTTTGTGTAACAGGTCCTCTGTAACTAAGACAGAAAGCAATGAACTGCAAATTCTAACTGTGCCCTGTAGCAGTTATGACTTAAACGTGAGGAACAGACAAGAGAGCTACAAAGTTTGTTTTACCTCATTGATGTGCCCCTGGCATAGGACAATGACTGGTGAACTCTGCATGATCCTTATGGTGGGGCGGGCCACTTTGCTTTACCATTTGCACATCAAGACAGATCCTTTGCTGCTGTAGGGTCATTGATTTTCACATAGTAAAAGACACTCCTAAACTAGAGAGTAAAAAAATCCCCTATGTTTCCTACTTTGGGCTCAATAACATCAAATGAGCAAATTGACCTTCCATAGACATTACCCAAAATGATGTGCATGCCGTGTTGTTCCCAGTTCAAAGAAACAGCACACTGCTTTAAAAATAAAATGGTAGAAACTGGTAATTTAGCGGCATGTAGCAAGCAGTTTTCAGCTTTGCCTGCTGTGAATCAAGTCTATGCTTTTCTTTCTTAATCAGAATTTTATTTAAATAAGTTTTCATTGTACCACAAGAAACAAGACTGTCAACTCATTCTCTTGCAGTGAGCTGTGTTGTCTGTAGGGCCAGCTCAAAGCTTTCAGCAGTGTTGGCAGGATTCAATTTTACAATCCCAAGGTTGGAGGACTGGGCTCGTCCTGCTGCTGGATGGGGAAGGACAAAAGAAGGGCTGGAATGGAGGTAAGTCCTGGAGAGCCAGGCTTGCTACTCCCATGCCACCGGGGTGGGACATCTGCCATATCCCCTTACTTGACTTTTCAGGGTTCTGCTGGCAGATAATGCAAAAGCTATCTTGTCCATTTCTAGCAGTCATCTGCTTGAGGTAACTGCTGACTTTGCCAGCGGCAGTGCCAGCTGTGGTTATTAGCTTGTCATGTTGAATACGATGTGGAAGGCAGAGCAAATACTGGTGCCACTCTGAGCCACAGTGGGAGAGAAATTTCAATTGGCAATATGCCTGTAAAACTGCCATTCCCCCAGTGAAAGGCTGGTTGTTCTTGTTTACTTTATGTAGGTATTATTTCCACCTCCCACAGCACTGCTGCGAAATGTGTGCCTTGCCTTTGAATTCAAAGATCAGGATAAATTCTCCCCTTCACCAGAGTTTGACTTAGGTTGGGTAGGGTGAAAGGGAGAGAAACAGCCTTAGTTTAATCCTGGATGTAATTTAGATTTACTGAGAAATGTTAAACCCTGGGTCGGTCCTACCTTCTCCTCAACAATCAGCATTCTTACTTCATCAATGCCAGCCCTGCCTCCTTTATCTCTTCTTGCCTTTAGTACTCTCCTTTCCTGAAGGGAACCCTTATTTGCCCATTGCTCACCATAAATGGTGTGGCCTGAAGGACACAATGAATTTGGATTGAGGAAGTTATCTAATTTACCCAAATTCAAGGAATATGGGATCACATAGTGTTTTACTGGTTCTAAGTGTTGCAACTTGCTGTTTTCAGACCTCAGGAGCAAAATGCAGTTCCGGGTTCTAAACTGGTTGAAGAGGCTTTGTTAGGATAGGGTTGCACTGGTTTAAAAAACAAGACAGCCTGATCTTAAATCTAATTAAAAAATTCCTAACTGAAATACAGAAACTGCAGTAACTTTGGGGCCAGGCGTACCTGTGTTACCAGAGAACAGCAACACGACTTCCTTAGGGCCAACGTAGTCTGCATATGCTGGTGCTCACCACCCGTGGGAGATGTTTTGAGTGCTCCAGGTTAATCTCTGGGCTCCAACTATCCCATCAGCCCTGCCTGGGGTGATTAGGGCAAGAAAGACTGATCTTGCACATGGATCCTTCTTATCTCTGATATCACTTGCAACCAACACAGGCAAGATGTAGGTTCCCTACCTTTTGTCCAGTGAGTGTTGTTTGTGTCTTAGAAGCGAATTGGGGATCTCAACATTTTTGGGAGCACTCTGGGATTGCTGCTACTCTGGGGGCAATCAGCTGGGAAATGCTGGTCCTTCCTCCACAAACTCTTCTCCAGCTCATAAGGTATCATGTGATGAATATTTGAAACACTCAGCTACAGCCTTAAATACTTGGGTTAAAGCAGTAATTGTAGCTAATCACTGAAGGGAATAGTGAGACACTTCTAGATATCAGATGACCTTACCACAGTAATACCTGTCTTGTCACGTTTTATTGTCTAGTGACATGATGAAGGTTTGAAAGATAATTGAATAGCAGGCATTCATGAGTGAAGCTGTGATTAAAGGAGCAAATAGCCTAACAAGCATGGTCAGGTACTGCATGTGTTTCAGCTGTTCATTTTGCTGAAGGCCAACAATTTATGCTACACCCAGTGGCTACTGGCTCTCTTCAGACCAGGTACATGCAATAAAACTGGAATGTTAATTGAGGCAGAATGCAAGGCCTTAAAGCGACAGTGTTTTTGCAGGTACTGGCGATACCTTATTCCAAGACGTTTCACTGTTGAATTTTAGTTTAAACCATGGTCATTGAAATTCTTGTGGGAAAGAATTAATAAAAGAGACAACACGTTTTGACACATATTGGACATCCTCATTTCAAAGTGAAATCCATGGCTAATTTTTTTCCTGCAGGTGAGATGACATATCAAACATTTTAAAGTAATGCCTGTGGTATATGAGAGATACACTCTGCTAATAAATGTGGAAAACTGTCAGTGTTGTGGAATTATTGACAGGTCCGACATAAAATTCAGTTTCTCCTATGCCACTCCATCTAAACAGAGTTAGTGGTGTATTAGACTCTCAAGGTCTGTGACTGCAGGTATATCACTCACTAAACAGTTTCCCAGCTATGCAGTTAGGGGGAAAAGGCCAATGTTATGCTCAAAAGTACGAGCTTGTCACTACTTTTTCTACAGCAAGTAGCTGTCCTGCTACTTGTGGGATTATTGACTCCCTGTGTAAATAGTCATAATCTGTTCCAGCTTTACAACTGTAGTAGGGGTTCTTGAAACTCTTCAAGAGATAGTTTAAATGTTAGACGTCCAGGCTCAGTTTCACAAAGGTATTTAAGGTTTAGTGCTTCAGTGACTAAAATCCCACTAAGGCCAAAGGGAACTCAAGCATCACTATAGGATTTAGGGTTTAGGATATCATAGTGAATTTGACCTCTAGCATCCACAAATGCTCTTGTTGAGTGGCATAAAATGTTTCCTGCTCTCCAGAGATTAAGCATATTGGTTAGCTACGCTAATCCCCACCTGTCACCTAAACCAAAAAAAAGGTAACTGATATCAGTAGCTGGAAAGCAAACGTCTCTCCAGTACTACACTAACTTGCTGGACCATCAAACCAAACTATGCTTGGAGGTTTGCCATATCTCCTGTTTTCTCATGAACGGGACGTTGACAGCAGTTGAGATCCTCATATTGTCTTGGCTCTCCTGACATGAGAACTGTGCAGTGATTACAGATGAAGGGTGTTGGTTACATCTGTTTCAGGGCCACTCCACTCTCTCTGCTAACAAGCTGAACTGCCTCAGGCCAGTTCCCTGTTGTTTGCAGCACTCCTACCTTTTCTCACACTTGCTCATGAGGCAGTGCACTGGTATTTGTTCTGTGTGGAGCTTGGCTGCCAAGCATGTCCTTATCAGCTCATGTCCCAGCTGGATCAGCTGGACAGCAGGCTAGAAGAGACATGGTTGTGGTGCATTTTGAATACTACTGAATGCACAAAGGCTCAGGAGGTTCTAGCTTTGCAACTCTAAGGATCATGTATCCTGTAAAGGTATAATGATTCCTTCTTGAGGAGTTTTCCACGAATTTCCTCTTTGAAGAACTGGACATATTCTATCCTGTGGAAAAGCTATATCATGTTTCGATACTTTTTGCCTAGATTTTTAGACTGTCTTGAACATGATAGGTTTATATTTTCTCTTAAATACCACTGATTCCTTATACATATCCCCCTTTCAAAATTCAAATCAGTAGAGGGATTAAAATCCCATTGAATGAGGCCATGGACCAAAAATAGAACAATAAGTGAATGCTATTTAGAAAAAATGAGAGCAGAAATAATATGTGAAAATATGGAGAAAAAGTAATTTATGGAAGATAGTCATAAGGATCTTGACTTATTCTTAAGTGATTTACTTTATCTTTTTTAATATTGCTTTTTTTTTCCTTTTTTTTTTAAATTTCAGGGAGGACAAAGATCCATCTTGTGGCACAGTGCAAAGAGCAGTGAGCCTGGGGAGGAGAACACTGAGCTGCTGGGATCTTTACTTCTTGTAAATGGCTAATCTTGGGTCTCCAGCAACGTTTTGTTGTTGTGTCAGCTTCTGTCTGCCTCCTCTTGTGTTTGGATAGAACCTCCTGCAGTGAGGGGGAAGCATGCTAGTCAAGGAGGTGCTCACATGCCTCATGTGGTGTCAGCTTCTCAGAGTACATTGTCCTTGCAGGCCATTTGTCACCTAGCCTTACATTTGGGATGAAAGAAATGAGCCTTTCAAGTGAACTTTCCCGTCTTTTCAACTCTCACTTTATTCTCAGCCATTGCAGTCAGGCAACATTTAGTCCTAGAGTCCAGAATGTAGACTGCAGCAATCTCTGGTTTGATGGCAGGGCAAGGGTATCTCAGCTGGGGCTTAGTTTTTGGAACTCACTAGGTCCTAGCTTATTTTATCCTTGTTTTCTTCTGCCTGGGATTAGAGTGCCTCTGCTGTCAAAATTACTAATAGACCCCTGAGGCAGAAAATGTTTTTTCTGTAATGATACGTACTGTGCTACTTCACATCTGCAGCGCTGCAGGGCCACTCTTTTGGCTACCTCTCACTTTGCTGGGGAGTGAGATGGAAAAATGACTGTCTTTCCTGGTACACCTTTAACATACTTTAGTTCAGTTTACATTAAATACCCAGGAGTGAGGACAGAATGACAGCTACTGTACTGTGTGAGCTGCCCAAAGGTAGATTCTGTTAATACAGAAGTTAGACAGTGTGACAGATAGATGGGAGATAAGCAAAAGGCTATTATCCCAAGGTAAAGTTATTTCAACATACTGCCAATAACCCCTATTTATAATTTGGATGAGAGGTGGGAGAGGCATGACTTCAGCTGAGATCTTTTGACTGCCATCTACACCTTTCAGTGAGGCTCTGACACTTTATCAAAGAGAGGGAAAAAAAAAGAAAGATCAGTCTTTATATTCTGGGCAGATGTCCAATAAGAAACTCCAGCAGAAGATTAAAGTATTTAACATGAAAGAGAGATCTAGTGCAATGTGTAATATCCAGCAGTTCTAAAAATAAGCATGTTTGTCAAGTCTGCAACAATCAGGCTGATTGCTAGCACTGACAGCATGACATAGAGCTTGCAATCTGGCACAGGGGAAAAATGTTATTCAAATATCTTCGCCAGACAAGATGGCCTTTGCATTTACAGGAGAGGGACTGCATAACAGCCCTGGCCTGGCATGCCTAATGTCTTTCCCCAGCTGTGACACCCCATTCCTGAGGAGCTGAGGAGGAAATGGAAAGACAGCTTCTGAGGAGGATTCAACAAATACTGCCGCCTGATCTTGGCAAGTCTGACCAGGCCCTTCTAATGGTCATAAGAGAGGGAGTCCCTGGCACATCTGTTGGAGCGTAACATGTTGGCGACTGTTCAGACTGCCCTCAGGAGAAGGGGAAAGATGAGCCAAGAGAGGTAATGACTTTTCAGCAACCAGTTGCTGAGCAGGGGGTAGGACCATTCTCCACCCCAAACCACAGAACAGATAACTGACCAGAGAAAAGGCTGTATACAGCAAATGAGTGCTTGTGTGCTGATTGATTTCACAGTGTACTTGTTTTGAATGCCAAGTCTCCCCTGGGAGCAGGAGAGGAGTATTACACCAGATCCAATAGTGGGGGTGGATTTTGAGGGAGGAATAAAACTGGGGTGGAAAAGACATGTAACTTGACCATAGCTATAAAGGGAGCTGAAGTTCAGAGTAGGATTCACATATGGAATTGCTATCTTCCCACTTCTAAGCATGCTGAAGGAGCACTAAATATAAGTTCAGGATACTGACAAACTAGCAGTCGGTGTTCAGAAAGCTTCCTGGTATTTATGGCCAGAAATCTGAACAGTGGCACTCAGAGGAATCCAATTTGCTTCCTGGGAAGGAGCTGCTGTCTTTGGGCTTCAAGTGATATCTCTGTAACAGTACTCTTCTCCTGAGCCAACACAGTGCTTCTCTGAGGGAGGCATCAACGCACAGGCAGTCCTCTTGCAGGGACTGAGCTCCAGTCAGACCTGGACCGGGGCCATGAACAAACTATATGCCCTAATAAAGAAGTCCCCAGACAGTAAGCATTTGTTCTTTCTAAGAACTATGATTGACCTGGTTTTCTCTTGAAAGGAAAAAGGTTTTAAAAGTTCAGTTCAGTTTTCAACTCTTCTTAACTGTGGGGTGAAATACTACATTATGTGAGTCTGAGACCTGCAATGAAGTCTCTGGGTATGAAACACCATGTCCCTTGTCTTTCCTGGCTAGCCTACTCATTGCTCCAAGAATTCCACATTTGTAAATCACTCCTTTCATTTCCAAGTGTTCTTCCGATCCCCTTTGATGCATAGAATTTCTTTTATTTACTTTTTCTTTCCAGAAAACCAAACACTAAAATCTAAATGTGAACATAATGTTAACCTTGCTAAACCCTGTTACAGGCCGAAATAACAGCCACATACATAACTAATGTTCTTCACCACCTCATTAAAATCCAGGACAGCTGAATGCAGATGCTCACATGGCCAGAATTGCAGACATTTGCAAACCTTCACATTAATAAAATTCCAGAGTACTTTTTTAAAACATTGCAACTCCACCCACTCCCCAAGACACCTCTGGGGTTTGTGAGCCTGAAGAAAGAAAGCATCAGGCAACAGAACTATTTCTGGTTCTGGCAGGCATCCTCTATTCACAGGTCAAGTCTTTGATTCCTGTAGCTTTTTTTCTTCTTTTAAATGCAGAACTTGTGACTTCATACTTTCTTCCTAGGGTTAAATAGTTCTGGTTCATATCCTTTACTGCACAGCACCTTCTAGAGTAAATAACTTCTCATGCTCTGTTTCTGTCAAAATAAAATACAAGCTCCTGACTTGTGTCATTTGGGGCAGGTCCATAAAACCACGGAAATGAACTATTTTTTGAAAAACACAAATATTTTAGGGAAATACAGCCACATATAGCTGGCTTAGTGTCTCACAGTGTACCCCCAGGGCTGAAAAGGATGGGGAACACCCAGTTGCTCTTACTAGAGGTCAAACAAGAGCTCATGGTTCTTAACTGTTCCTATGCCAGTCCACAAGGCTGTTGCCCTTGCTGTAGAGAACCTACTGCATCTCTTAGGGATCTGCAGGGAATTGTTCTATCGTCGCTGTAGAGAGCGGCACTGGATATACTGGGTCCATTAAACAGTTTGAAATAGTTCAGAAAGTTTAAGTAATGAGAAATGACCTTGTGGCAGTGCTTTGAGTGAGGACTTGGAAAGTGTCCCCATATACAAACATGTCCAAAATGTCTCTGTTTTCTGGGAAAGCCTTGTCCAATTTATCTTTGTAAGGTAAGCAATTAGTTAAATACTATAATTTATGTGTTCACTCACCCATAAGTGTGAATTGCATTTCCTTGCCTCCTTGACCCTAAAAAGATATGTCTGCTTTTAATGACTCTAATTCAGCTGGTATTTTACCCACAGACACTGTTGGCGATGTCAGCATTTCTTGCATGACAAGGGAATTACCCTGGGAAAGCAAATCCAAACCCATACACAGGAACAGATCCAACACTAGTCTAGCCATGCTCCAGCAACCCACTTCTGAGCATCCAATAACCTGAGTACTGCTGATCGAATCTACCATCAGCAATGTGTTTTTCAAGATCCCAGCTGTTACCTTGGGCTCACCAGGAGGACTGGCATGCAAAGCTTTCAGGAGGGACAGAAAGATCCCATTCTCTGCCAGTTTCATCATTGCTGTGTGATGTGTAGGAGGCAGCAAAGCACATCCAGAAACCAGCTAAGCTGGAAGAACAGCCAAATCTTTTGCGAGTGACGTTCCTACTTTCAGCTGAGCAAAGGCAGTAAAGTTTCCTGAATGCATTATTTCTGACATTTAAAAATGCCTGGCTTTAAAAAAGTTCAGTAAAACTTGGCTCCATTACTGTTGGTATGAACTTTGTCATTGATTTCAGCAGAGCTAGAATTTTACCTTAGACATACAGACCTAAAATTCATCTATAAAAATCTACGTATTTAAGCTTAGTCCAAAACATTTTTGTATTCACATTTTATGATGGAAGACCACACTGCCAGTTTGAGTCAGACACTGAAAGCTCTTTTATATTTAAGGCATGATACTTGGGAAGAGGATGACAGCCCTGTACTGTTTCACTCTTTAGTAGCACATAATAGAGCAAGTGCCACCTGTTACAAAAGCTGTCAGCACTCTCTCTGGTGGAAGGGTGATTGAACAATGAAAAACACTTGTTTAATACAGTCAGGATTTATGATTATATGCTGCTGAGTACATTTCAGGCTTTAACTGTGAGAAAACATACAAACATGAATGTATGTCTACATCACTGACCTTTGCCTCTGAGCTGGTAAATTTCTTTATTTCTTCTTTTACTCCATATCTCCTAACAAAGCTTCTTCCTCCATAAAATTTCTCTTGATCACCTATTTCATACACCCTATTACTGAGTTACCCCAAACCACATAGAACAAAATCTGCCCAGACTCACCAGGATGAAGTTAGATTTTTTTCCCCCCAGTTATTCCTCTTCTCCACTGTTGTTTAAGGTTAGGAGAATCAGCTTCCAGCCAGGCTGTGTGGGCAGGAGTCCTGGTAGGTAATGGAGGCCATTCCTTTTTGCAGAACTGCCTAGGAGGATCTCTCTCTGTTTAAACAGGCCTTCTCGCTATCACAGGTAGGATGGATATGATTGGCTTCCATTTTTCCACACTGCCTTAGCTAAAAAGAGAATTTTTTTTTCCAGCTCACTTATAAATACATTTTGTAAGTTCCCTGAAGGCTTTGGATGAATTGTGCTGGACAAACCTTGTTTGTTAGGATAGTTAGCACAATTACCACATAACACCTGTTTGGTTATGACAACATTTCTCATGTGTACAATCAATTCACTGTAGTTACCCAGAGCCTGAGGACTTCACTTTTTGCTTAAGGTTTGTTTCTGTTTGTTTAGATAAGAACTTAAGGCAAAGCAAAGTGGAAATCCCTGCATTTGATCAGATTCTAGCAAGTTGCTCAGAGAGTTGCATGACAAACCAAGGAGACTGCAGAGATGCATTTCTACCCTGTCATTGTCATGCTTGGAGAAACGAGGATGGCTTAAATGCACATGACAGAAGAAACTACTGCTCAAGAATTTTGAAGCAGGTGAGTTCTTAGGGTTACCTATGACCAGCCGGATGTCCTTAGTTGTCCTTATGATTGCAGGAATTGAGCCAGTAAGGTGCTTCTTGCAGGCTCAAGATTTGAAACTCCAGAGTTTGTGAAAAGCTTGGAGGAAAGGGCAGAGTTATTTATGTGCTGGAATGCTTCAGGTTCCCTTTTGCAGACCTGTCCCCCTCAGCAGGCCAACCTAAGTCTGCACTGTCACAACTCTACTCCTGATCACAGCTGAGCCGCAGCTGCTTCCATCTCTAACCCTGTCACAGCCTTCTCCAGCTCAGCACTGATGCATCCCATCCAGCTTCTTCAGGGGCAGAGTGGAGGGTAGAGAAGGTGCACAAATGTGGGCCTGTTGCAACCTTTACACCCCCGAATAGGCCAGGACACTTTGGGTGTGTGGGTGCATCTGTGGTCCCACTTCCTTGGGGAATTTCTACTGAAGGCACAACAAGGCAATTTGCCCTCACAGCTTGACCCATTGCACTTCACAATGCTACCATGTATGCATGGGAGGCAGCCAGTGTTTAGTAGGGTGACCTGATGGAGCATCTACTTTGTATAACATTCCGTTGGTACCATGGATACACATAGAATCACAGAATCATGGGAAAGCTGAGGCTGAAAGAGACCACAGGCAGGCTCCAGTCCAACCTCCTGCTTCGAGCAAAGTCAGCTGTGAAAGCGGATCAGGTGGCTCAAAGCTTTATCCACCTGGGTCTTGAAAAGTCTGCCAGAGGCACAACCTCTGTGAGCAGTGACTTCGGTATTCACTTCTCCGCATTGTAAAAAAGACTTTTTTCTGATATCCGTGCTGAACCTCTTGTTTCAGTTCACAGCCACTGCTCCTTGTACTGCTGCCACACACCTCAGTGAAGAACCTGCCTCCGTTCTCTCAGCAACTTCCCTGTAGGTACTGAGGGGCTGAGGGACTGCTCTTATGTCCTCCCAGAGGCTGAAGAAGCCCAGTTCTCGCCGGACAAGTGTTTCAGCCCTGATCTTTTCAGTGGTCCTCTGCTGAGCTCATGCTAGTTTATTGATACATTTCTCACATTAGGTAGTCCAGCATAAAGCTTCATGTGTCTGGGATGAGGACAGAAAAACATCAGCTACAATAACTCCACCTGCACTTGGTTTTGTGCCTAATCACAAGGTCAGAGAGGTTTTGCCTCACTTTCAGCTTTGTGAAAATGTCACAAAGAGAAATTTATTGCTTAAAGAAGATTGTATTTGTCGCCATCTTTTGGATTTTTAGTACTAGATTTTATACAGAGTTAAGAAGTGCATACATGTAGTTTCAAAATACATAAACCAGATAGAATACTACTGCTATTTTGTAACATTTCCTTTTGTATTAGTAGGATTTGCAATATATAGGTCAACAACATCTACTTTTTTTTTTTTTTTAAATTCAGAACTAGAAAGCTTCAAAGTTATTTTCAAGACTTATTTTTCAGAAAATTTGTTGAATCACCATGGAAAACTCTATCAAAGCGCCAGATTTCAGCACAGAGTTATTTTTCCATTATGAAAAAATGCTTACATTGAAAGACGAGTCAGTGAAAAAGTTTATGAAGCTGAAGCACTAGTTACATTAATGTTGAATTTTCTAAGGGATTTATTCTTTTTTGATAGACACCGGCATGCCAACATGCCACCAAATGCAGCTGATAATCTCATTCTGTATGCAACGTCCCAACAAAAAACTTATAAACCCATTAAAAAAGTGATTAGTAAAAAATCATGGTGAAGAGACCATTAAGGATAATTCCATAAAAAAGATGTAGGTTCATAGGGTGTCTTTATACCATGGATTTCTGGGTACTGAGGGGTTTTACTGAATAAAAATATGCTTGTCCTGTTCTGATAATATTCTCTAATCATTAAGTGCCAGACAAGACTAGACTGAGCTATGTGGGTCCTTCATCTGGCATAGTTCTGACACTGATTTTATTTTACTTCCTCAAAACTAACAGCGTGCTAGCTATGATCAGTTACCCAGTTCCCCTTTATAGAGACTACTGTACTTCTCTGATTTCCAAATGAAGACATGCTTAAGTTTATCTACACATATCTTGTTAAATATAAAATGTGCTGGGGTTAAGTTGTAAAAATATCCATTCAAGACACTCCAACTGACAACAGTCATTGAGAAAAATGCATTTAAAATATCTATGCTCTGACTTGCTTTTGCACAAGAAATCACATGCCATAGATGTACATTTTGTTTTCAACTACAAACTTCAGACTTTTTTTTCTCCCTGCGAGGCATACTGAGCCACCACTGCTGAGTGGTGCAGAGTATTTAGCAGGCACAGTTAGCAAAGAACCCCCTGGAAATCCAATCAGTATGTCAAGACTGATGTTATTGATGTATATGGGGAGACTTCTCATTCTAACCCCTGCTGCTCCTTTAGAAACCCAGAGGATTGTTAACACGGTTAGAGAGAGTTCATGAACTCTGCTCTGTATGAATGCAAAGTATCTGGAACATTGATATGGAAGTGGAGACTCTCTTGCCTTTGTTTCTATTCATATTCTTTTACATAATATTTTAATGATTAAGAACCAGATTTAGCCCCCTGATACCCCTACTGGTTCCTCTGAAGTCACTTGGTGGTTACCAAACACAGAATTTAACCCCAAATTTTGTAAAAATAAAGTAATAAAGTTCCCAGGTCTTACAACTTCATGGAACTTTCAAATAAAACCTTTCCCTTTGGGTACTGCGATCTATTGTTGATTCTAATAGAAAGAAAAAGAGAAAATGAAGCTTAGAAGACACAGCACAGCCCTGTGCATGAGACTTTTGTGCTGGAATCATAAATATGGGGTAAGTTCCTTACAAGGCATTTTTAACAGTGTTACACATACTCCACCAGGCAGGAGAAAGGCGTAATCCCTTCTAGCATCCTCAGAGTATAGTGTGTATCACTGAGGTGATCGTGAGGCATATAACACAAAGCAGGGAATTACAGCAGTTGTTCCTTAATTTACATAGCTAAGCCTCACTCAGGAAAACTTAAGTGGTTTTGCCGGACTAGGTCCAGATCCTTCCTGGATGCCAGTCTGCCACCAGCTGCCTCCTCTGCCTTCCCTCCCTGTCTGGAGAGGTTCAGAAGAGCTTAGACTGGGTCCCATTCTTCACCTGTGAAGTGCTCTCACATCATGAGCCAGCACCACGTACTACCTAAGAGCTTCTGGAAGGGTGGAAGTTCTACGCTATAACCTCAGAGATACTTCTTGGACTGCCTATTTGCAAGCATTGCTGAGACGCCTCCACCTTTTTTTTTTTTTTTAATACAGATTTCCCTTTTGGCATCTTGGACTCTTTATATTCAGTGGGCCAAATTCTAAGGAGTATAAAATTGATGTAGCTTGCATACAAAAGGTCATCTTACACTGTGTTCTTAATTTCAGTTTCTCGGTTCCTCAGAGTAATAGGATGAATTATAAAATGTACAATACTTACTAGATAATTTTAAACACCTTTTAGTGATAACTAACACAATGTTTACAGCTAGCACAGAATTAAGAAAACATACTTTCTCATTTTGCTGGCTTGCTTCATGTGTTTAGGTATCATGAGTTTAAATAAAAGGTTTTAGCCTGGCACTGTAATGAAATACAGTAATTTTAGATGTGATGGTTGATTAACTTGGTAGTTGATGTAACATGATACCACATTTTTTCTGTAGTAAAGAAAATAAATTAGAGATTTATTGACAGTGGCTTGTGGACACAGCGGTTTGTTCAAACCAAATGCTAAAACAACAAGAAGCCTACTGCTGCTGCCACCACCGAAGCCACAAACAAACAGCTCATATCTTGGAACTGAAGTCTCACTGAACATACCGCCTCTCTGCATCTACAGAGCGTGTGGCCAGAAGAATGCCAGGCAGCATTGCCATTTCTGGTTAGCTTTGCCTAATGATAGGCCACAAAACTTCTGCGTTTTTATTCTTTTTTCAGTAGACATCCAGCAACACACTCCCTTGAAGCATAAACTTACCTGTTTTCAACAGAAATAAACCACATTTCAACCAGCTACATTTTGCCACTAAACACACAATTTCTTTGCTTATACTTTCAATGATCCTGTCATTTTTTTCATAGTGTTGTATGATATTGTGCTTCTGGGTCCGGCTATAACAAGTGAAGCCAGGAATTCCCTTCTCAGAGTGAAGCCTTCATTTCTGATGGCTGTATTGACATGAAGATGATGGCTGAGAATAATATGTATTGAAGGCACAGCAGTCTGCTGAGATTGGTGATAGTCACTCCTGAAATGCTAAATATAATCTTAAATTTTACAGTATTTTGACATGCTTTATTGGGAGGTATTATAATTTCAATAGTTTAGGTCTGAATCTAGCTTTGTTTTATGTATCTTTTAGACATTAGAGCATATGTGTGGACTCCTGAATTTCTTCCTTGCATCCAGGTCTTTTTACTTGGCAAAGTGGAAAAGACATCACAGTCAGATTTGACTGCAGACTGTGGGGGATTTTGGCTCCTGGCATGCAAGTCTGCAGTAAAGTCCAAGCTCAGCTCTCCCATTATCTAAAAGGCTTTATTAGTCTCCAAGAAGGAAGAACCTACTGCTTCTGGCTACCCAGGTCCCAGGGTACACAGATAAGAAGAACAGATAAGATACCATAAGAAGGATGTAGATTCATTAAGGATGTGGTTTCATGATGTGTCTGCCAGCAGGAACATGACACAGAAACCCCAAATGTGCAGAAGGCTGTGAGTGCAGAGAGACACTGAAAACCAGCTTTGGCCTCTGTTCTTTCTTTGTCCTGAGGTGAAAGGATGACCGAGATCAGTGGCTTATGATTGATCATTTTTACTATCAATTATCATTAAGAATATGAGATCTTCATTTATATACTGTAATGTTCCCGGCTGTGTTGCAATTTTGGTGATAGGATGCAAAAAATAGTCCTTTCAGATGACACTGTTGGTTCCTATTTTTCTCTTCCCATTTGAGGGAGCAAATCTTGGATTTGTTCATCAAGGTGGAATATAAATGACCATTTCTGTTGCTGATGCATAAATCAGAACAGATCCCAGGCTGTTCATCAACTGGTTTAGTGCAATGTAGCAATGTGTTTATCCATGAACTCTTGCTTTCTGTCTGGACAGAAATCGTCCCTTTAATACACTTGATGCTAGACCTCCCAGATACATTTTTACCAGCTTCTAGGTTATTCTGTGATCAGAAAACAAAGGGTTAAAAATGCTTTAGCTGTGTTATTGATGAAAATATGATTATTAGCTTACAAAGTTAAATTGCATAAAGAAAGGTTCAGTGGTTTGGAACTTCGAAACATAACTTTTACACAAGTCTTTATTTCAATTTTTAATCAATAATTCTTAGAATATGGTTTCATTTTTATTGCCAATAGTGTTTTTATGAAGGGTATTTTATTCAAAATAACAAATGGTTCGGGTGATTTATATCTCTTTTTAAATGTAACATCTTAGTATGCACTGTACCTTATTATGGATGCCTGTCACTCATGCTTCAGTCCAGTGAAATTACTGGGGAAACTATGACTAATAAAATTGGTTGTGAACCAAAATTCAATAACAGCAAAGTTAATTACGTGTTTACAGGAGTATAAACTTACAGCTTGATCAATATGTAAATTCTGACCTTCAATGGTCTTTTCAGCCTTCTTTTAAGCTTTTAGTCTTGCAAAGATTAACTTAACTGCCTAGAACTTCCTTTTATGAAGTTACCAGAATATGAGAATGAAAAATTTCAAATGGTGACTTTATATTTTTCAGAAATTAAACAAAATACAAACTGTTGATGCTGTAAGTACTTATTTATCTTACTAAATGGCAGCATTAAACTGATATATATTTACTATAAAAAGAATAGCTACTTAACATTTTTTATATTTATTTTCATATAAATGATGCTATTAACTATATTAATGCAGTATTCTTGAAAAACACTGTTTGAGACTTCTGTTCAAAGTGAAGAGTTCTGTATAAGGGATGGTTGTTGAATCAAAGCATTTTTGAAGTTATTTGTCTCCCAGGGTCTGCTAGAGCAGTCTTTATGTATCAGTGATCATCTTTCCCTGACTGAATGCCTATCTTTTATCTACATTTTCTGAAGAGTATCTAAAGACACCAGTGCACTTGTTTTTATACTGCTTCTTTTAGGGAATACATTTCTCTTGCAGATTAAACAGGCATATCGTTCCCTGTATTTAACATTGCTGTGGATAGTAATAAGCTTGACACACACGAGCTTTATTCAGGGCAGTCAAGAAAATATGTTTTTGGACAGATAACTTTCTGGGTAAGTTCTAATCTGACTTTGGAATGACATGCTGTTTGAGTGAACAAGTTGCAGAATATTGCCAGCTGCACCACAAAAATTCACTGAGAAGGACATTGTTTCTATCTAGACATTCATCACTTGTATGTTTGCTTGGCTGGTTTTGTGTGTCACATTTCTGTCCTCAGAGCCAGCAGGGAATTGCAGTTACTGGGATGGAAACTGAAAGAAGTTGTAGCTCAGACATGAATATATCCTATTGTGCAACATAAAGCTGTTATTTTTCTGAAGGATTTGTGGTTACAAAGAAAACCACAAGACCAAAGATTGGAAGCTTTCTAGCATATTTGGACTGAATGGCTTCTAAAGTAGGACATATGTGCTCTGGTTCAGCACTTATGCAGCTCTTAGACACTGAAGTAGGTTGCTTAATGGACACAGAAAGGACTGACTTACTTTAAAATAACCTGCAGAATTTCATTCAATGTTTTAAAATGTTTATTCTCTCAGGAAGATTATATCTCTGGTAGTAACAGAGAGAACTTTATTTGGGAGGTGTGAAATCTTATGGCTTGCCTGACTGTAATTTTTGCTTCTGTAAATTTCCTCCATGTCTACCATCCCACCATTTCTAGATCTATCAAAAGTTCCAGCTGTTCCTTTTCTCCTTTGTGGCTGATTTTACCAGTCTTAGAACAGAAGTCCTAGCGCAGGAAGGTTTACTCCTTCATTTTAAATAGCCATAAAAACCCAATTTCTCTCCTGGTTTAAACTGATATCCTCTGATATTGTCAGTGTTACCTGGGAGCTCCCAATGTGTCATGCAATTAATTCCCTTATTTCCTTCTTCTTAAGGTAACAGAATTACTGAAGAGAATAAAACCCCCCAACGTTGTAATTTGCTTCAGTATCAGCAATCATTTTAGTCCTGAAAAAAGGTGGAATAATGTTGCATGGCAATAGTATTTTAAATATAGAAACCCACAACATTATACACATCACAGGATCCTAGGTGGTCAGGCTGTAACACCATGAAAAGTTTACTCTAGTGTCCAGTGCAAGAGATACCCTTTAGAAGGAGGTGTAGTTCTTCCTGATCTGGAGAGCCCCTTTCCCCAGCACTGGGGGCATAACTGGGAACCAGAGGACTCAAGAAGCTTGCATGAAGCATGTGACACCTTGCAGAACTGGCTGCAGCACTTCTGTTTATGAAAAAGCCAGACCTGTATTGTGGCTCAATCCTGGAGTACAAAGTTTAATGTATTTTGCATGGTGTTTGCTAAATAAGGCTGAAAAATGTTGTAACATAGAATGAATGTATATTTCACCCTTGTTACTGTGATTTAATTACAATACTGAAACAAAAAAAGGGAGTGTAAAGTATCAGGCAACATACAAGCGAACCTAGGGAGAATTACTTGGTCATTGAAATCTAAAAGTCAGGAAGGTTTCGATCTTTGGGCTCACCTATAATTTGTGCACCATAAATGTAGACTGAAGTCGTTAGGGACTTTGTAATGACAGTGCTGTCTATAACAGTATCATCAAGCACGACATTGGCATAAATCATTGGCACTTTGCAAAGTGTCACTTCTGTCAACCTCCCAGTGATGTGATCTTTAGTCTTTCAAATCTATAGACTGGCATTTGGATCAGCTAAGCACCTAACATCCTGTCTTGCATATTAAAGCTACTTCAGCCAATATCTAAATGCTGAAGTAATGCCTGCTTAAAAATATTTTTGAATTATTTGCATAATATAATCCCACTACTTTAAAGCTTTCCTATAGGGCATAACTGTACAGTCTATCTTCTGTTGATGGATTCACAACTACCTTATTCGATAATTAAAAAAAAGTATTAATTGAAGCAAGGAGCCCTATAAAATGACTAAATGGATGTTAAGAAAAATCAGGTACTAAAATAATCAGAGTTTATAAAATACTTTCAAAGAATGTTACGAAGACTAAAGCTTTTCAGTTTGAAATTGTTTTAGATAATATAGAGATTTCTTACAGATAGAAATTGCTTGTATGGGTTGATACAAATAGACTAAATAACATGGGTAGATTTAAAAACATCTGAAAGTGGACAGTAAGAAAAGAAAACAGTCTTCTGTCTCTACAATGAACCCCAAACTAGAACACAGTAATGTAGCACTTCACTGGATAATACTGAAATCCTATTGGAATTGTCTCGTTTTGCCTATGGATGAGTTTTTAGAGATGATGTATTGCTAGATGTGTAAACACTCCTGGGTATGTTCCTAGCCCTGGACATGTGTTAGTGTTACTGTTAAATTGTTAGACGGTCCCTGGTAGGGTCTTGTTCTGTGACTGTTGTCTCAAGGACGCTGATTGGTACAGATGTTTTTGTAATGGCTGCCTGAAGCACGTGCAGAATTTGCAGGTGTCCTTTTGACTACACTGACATGACAAAGCCTAGTCACTTCATTATACTCTTCTAATTCTTCCTTTAGATGTCACAGCTTAGGGTTGTATTTTGTATGAGATTTTAGAAGGGTTTCCTTTTGGATTATGAACGTATTTGTTGCACTTTAAGAGCCCTTGCAGCCTGTGCCAAAGCCAAACTGATTGATGAGCCTACCACGCAATTAAAAAGTTGCATTTATATACACAGATGTAGTGAAAGGCATGAAGTCATACGTGACACGAATAAAATTACATGTAGGTCTATGAAAGTCATCAATTTAATGATTATTTATACCCAAAATTAAACTAGCTTATTCACAGTCTAGAAGACACCTGTTTCTTAGGCTGTTTGGAAAAGGTTGAATTAACCAAGTGGATTTCATTGGCTTGCTCACTGGCCTCTGGAAGTTTCTGGACTACTTCTAAAGTGCCTATAAAAGGTTACTGTAAACAGACCTGTTTTCAGTACATTTAGGTACTTGTTGAAAAAATTGAAGAGGTTGAATTGAGAGCAATAAACATAGCAATTAGATTAACAGTAAGCATCTTCAAATTGAGTTTTAAGAAAGATACAGGTGTTCAGATTTTACAAAGACCTTTCAAAATTCTGGCATAAGTAGCTGTAAAATTTCATTTGTCAGTAAATAAACAAATCTGAAACTATTATTTAGAATACTGTAGTGTATATAAGCTTTGCAGTGAACCGAAGTCCTATTGTTCTATATTCTTTTTCCAAGCATAACATAATTTTGGTTTATAGTTACCATCAGAACAGAAGTGGGCAGTAGAAGAATGGCAACAATCTCACAAAAACTTTGCAACAGTGAGAATCACAGATGGATGACCTCAGAAATTGATTTTACTGTGTTTTTGATTGCCAAAGGTAATAAATGAGTAACTTAGCCAGGTTGTATCGATAAATTTGAAGCAAAATGGCTACAGCTGGACGTGATATAAACAAATGTGCTCAGAGCTGAAAGATTTATACCTCTTTTACCATAAAAGCTCCCATAGCTTTCTGGATATGTTGAAGTCTTCAGTGTCTAATTTTTAATGGAAGAGGAAAGAATAAAATTCTACATTATAAAGCCTTTAATGATCAAAAGTATAAGCAATGGATGTAATTTCTTCTTTAAAAGACTAGAAGATATTTTAAAAGTAACTTGGCAATACAGTAAGAGCATCATCCGTCATCCACCTGAAACTCGAAGGAGAAGCCTGACTTCCACCACTGTTTTTCAATGTTAACATATTCATAGCATATCTCCTAGATTTTTTTTGTGTATGTGTCTTTAAGGTGTGCAAGGGGGAAGTCATAGCTTTCTGTAAGGGCCAGGAAGGAAAGTGAACTAATATTTGCATTTTGCTTTCTGATCTTGTTTTGTCTGTAAGCTCAATACATATATGTTCATGTTTACATAACCTTTTCTACCATGAACTACATGAACTACCATGAACATTTTCTACCATGTCAAGTGATGAGGGATGAGACAATATTTGTGTATTTAAAGGCATAAAAAGAAAGAATTAAAAAATTATGTCTATCATGTGTTTAGATAGTAATTGGAAACAAAAGAAGAAACCATTAGCAGTGAAATTAATGACTGTCCTGCCATGGACTTTATGGGGTCAGAATTTTCTTCCCTGGTACGGGGACCAGAGTGAGAGAAACAATTGCATGAATTGTAATAATAAGGGAAAAGTCTGGAAAATAAGGAGATGGTCTTCCACCCCCATTTCTAGTCTATCCATAGCTACATGCTTTAGCAAACCAATCAGAAGCAAAAGGGAAGCTTCTAGATTTCATACTTACATTTCATTTGCAAGAATAAATACATTGCATCCAAGGCAGTGGGAAAAGAAGGGTCTCAACAGAAAGAAACCCTACCCTCCCTGATATTCCAGTTCTTCCTTAAAATGGACTCAGCATGAAAAGGTCTAAATCATTTCTCTAGATATTGACATCAATCAGCTAAATTCTCTGCTCTTATACAATGTCACTATAGTGTAACTCTGTTGAAGTCATTTAAGTCAGACCACTGGAAAACTGGTCTAAGTGAGAATGGATCTGTCTCAAGAAGGAGGCAAGATGCTCAGCCACTCAAGAAAATGCCTTATCTCTTATAGCATACCTTCTTGGCAGAACATCATATGGCAAAGTAATATTAAGGGAAGTTCCACTTCCTTTCTAGTTTATATGTGGTCTCTCACTTAACACAGAGCATTGTTTTTCCCATATGTATAAGCAGCAATGGTTCAGATCAAACACAGCACTTCAAGCAACAGTTCCTGCACACCTAGAAAACCCCAATTACATTAATTCAGTGCTGGAGGACCCTGAGTGACAGGGTAGCCTTATATCACTACAGACATAAATTTCTTCAGGACCAAACCTGGATCTCTTTGTAGTGCTCAAATGCACAAGCTCCCTCTGTGGTATTTCATCTGCCTGCAAAGAGCTTTACTGATGGGTGTGGGCACACATGAGAATATGGCTGCTTGCTCTCTCTCTCCAGTTTGCCTGCCTTTTGAGTTTTATATGCTTTCAAAACACACTAAGATTTCCTGCATCTTCCTTTGCACCTATTGTTCATGATATTTCCATTTTCTCAGTTGTTCTGATATAGACAATTCCTCTCTCTGTTCTTCTCTTTTGCTTCCAGGGCAAGAGTTTGTAGAAACGGCATCAGCAACTGACCCTTCCCAGCAGCAAAGATTCAGCTGGCCTGCAAGAAGAAGAAGATAGTAGTAGTAATTAGTAACTAGTAACTTCAGTAAGCTGTGGGCATAAAATCTCATAATTTGGAAGGACAGGGCTGTAGGTTTATTGCATAACTGTAGAAGATAAAAATTAAGAGGTCAGCTACCAAGGTGCTGCTTTCCCTTCTGGGACCTTCACTGAGCTCTTACTGATTTTCAGGAAATTTGGCCTGGCTTTCCCAGGATGTTTAAAAATGTCCGCTATTATTTAAGCAAGTATTTAAATTCTTGTACCAGTTCTAATAAAGGGTGTTATTCCTTCACTTGTGATTTACCAGGGAAGCTGGCTACCTGGGATACAGTAGACAGTAACTATTCATCCCTTAAAGTGCCTGGTCCTAAGTGGGACATAGCTATTGCAAAGTAATATCTTCTTATTTCCTTTCTTTCTGCCTCTATCACCATCAAAATATTCTGCCTCGTCACACTTCATAAGGAACTTTCACCTGATAAGAATTTTATACCTAGTATTATTTGAGATGCTCTGTGTTTCCCAGTCCTTTTGTACATTTTGTCAATAAAGCTGAAAATGCTTCAAGCCTGCATGTCATGATGTGTTTGTATAACAATATAACCTGTGCTGGTCAGCTGCAAGGTGTTACTGCTGTAGTTAAATGACTAGCTTGACTCTTTAGTAGTAATTTGGGTTCTGTACTAATACTGACTCATTCTCAGGATCAACACATCTGAAGGAGTGGAAAATACCTTTGATCTACCCATTGCAATCAAAATAGCACAAAAGACATATTTAAAAGTGTGTTATTTGGTTTAAAATTATAAATCATAATCTTGAACCCTGACTTTTAAAACACAGAGATGTAAGGGGCACTTGTGCTTCTTAAAGTCTTCAGGAAATTATTCTCCAGCTTTGCTTCAAGTACTACTTACCCTTTACGCCTAGTATCTGCTAAAGGAGCTTAGAAAAGTGTTTGCATCCTCAGTAACTTATCAGAAAACACGTGTAAAAATACTCAAAGACATTGTGCACAACTGTTACTTATGGACTTATGATGACAATGTGTATCAAACACTCAGCACATATCTAGGCAGCAGCTAAAGTTCAGCTACTCAACTTTAACCCCCAGGAGGAGGTCAACAGGAAAAAGGAATGCATGTTAAAGCTCACACCAATGTTAAGTGAGATTCCTTCAATGGGGCTTGAACTCCTACTCGAGATATCAGCGGCAGGGCTGAGTGCCTTGGAATGCAAATTGAGCTTGTTACTCTTCATCACAGGAGTCATAAAAGTTCTACATCAAAGATGCAGATACAGGCTGAATTTTATCCAAGGGATATTTCACCACCTACCCAACAGCCAGCTTCCAGACAATGGAAGGGAATACTTTGAACTACTACTGCTGATTAGACTCCCTCTCTCTTCACAAATACTTTATCATTGTTTGTTCCACTAAATTAACAACAGAAATGCATGATCTTGGAACACAGACTTTATGAAATGCTCTCAAAGATGAAAATCCTCACACCTTACAACCTCCCTTGTTACTGAATTATCCTTCATTTCAGGTCTTTCATGTACCAATAAAAAATTAAAAGGAATCTTGCTTCCGAGTGTTGCCAGACTAAATAATAAAATGTACAATTTTACCAATCATGAGATGACTTCAAGTTATGGTGATTGATTTACAATAATTTAGATACACTGCTTCACCTGCAAGCATGGCAAAAAAATCTCAACCAACCTTTTAAAAAAACCACCAGGGGGACGTGTAAGAGAACAGAACAGGTAACAAAAATGCTCCAGTTTTTGTTGCTTATTTTTCAAAGTTCAAAGCACATGAAAGGGCTCAGCAAAGAACCACAGGGTTCATGTTTTATTCCTCTCTTAAATTAAGGTGGTGAAGGTTGTACCAAGGAAGTGAAGAAATTCAGATAAAACGAGGGCAAATAAAATGGGGCAATAAAATTCAAAATAATGACAATTTGCATGAACTCAGGTGTTTAACTGTTGGTAGATTGAGCTGTTGAATGAAAGAGAAAATAAAACCATGCAACAAAAGGTACACAAAGGATTAAAAAAAAGAGAATAGAACAGTGCTTTTTGTGCTACTGGCCACGCAGTTTATAACTTATGAAAACAAGACTGATGGAAACAAGGCCCAGTAGTTTGGACTTTTTTTTTAAATTCTTTTGATGAAGAGGAAAGAAGAGATACATAAATCAGTTTTTCTCCTGAATTCTTGAAGGTTTTAAGGTACTGCACCGCAGAATAAGGTACAAAAATGCAGAAAACAGAGCAGGAATGTTTAAGTGGAAAGGAGATCTGTACCTTTGGTGTTCTATTTCAACCATATTTTTTTTACAGTTTCTCTCTGTGTTGTTTTTGCTGAGAGGACTTTACCCACAGTTTCCTTCCATGCCACTTTTTGTATGTCTCCCTTTAAGGTGTGAACTCGACCCTTCATGCTGATCACCCCTTGGTGAAGGCTGTCCTGCCATCACCCACGGGCAATGGCAGTGAACACCACCACGCAGCTGGCAAATAAAGCCACAGGGAGTCTGAACATGTGTCAAATCTGCTCTCACCCAAGGAAGATGTTTTATTCTGTGCAGTTGTTTCCTGGTGAATCTACGTGCTCTGCTTCCTCTGCAATATTCATTAACGCAAGTCACTTTGTACAGTAAATATTTATTTAACTTTAAGATTTATATAGTGTCTTTCCCTACAGCATCTAGGTGGTATTTGCAGAAATTAAAAACATAAGTTATATGAAGCTTTCAATAATGTTTTGCATTAAACTGCTACTGTTGTCAGAAATAAATCAGCTATATTGTCATAAAATGAAATAAACCTAACAAAACCCAAACAAGCAGAAGTACAAAATCAATCAACCAAAAGCTAACCAAATAAATGTGGCTTGCATAAATACAAGCAGGAAAGATTGACTATCAGCTGCATCAATGAAATACCTAGACATGAATGAAAGCAGGCATCGTTAATCTGCATTGATTGCATTTGTTTGCTGGGCCGTGCTTCCTCTCTGACCTGAACACTAGCTGGAAGCCATATTACTCGTGCTATTTGTAGGCAGATGTATGTTTGCAGCAAAAACCGGTGTTAAAGGCGAGTGATCGCGGTAACTGCTAAGAGTTTAGGAATGTGAAAGGGGAGCATTTTTCCTGGCAGCAAAGGCAGTTCGAAGGGTTCCAGCCTCACCGATAATTTTCTCCTTTGTCTCTCTGTTCGTCACTCCAGCAGTTGCTTAAGGGCGGCCATTAATGCAACTCTGCAATATGGTCAACTGGTGAGTTGTTTTAGATTAAATACCTCCAGAAGCACTATTAACAAAGAAAATCAGAGAGCTCCTTCAGTCATTGCAGTGATCCACTTCAGGATACAATTTCAAAACCAGCTAAACCAGCATCACTGAGAGACCAGTGATCTCTGGGAGCGAGAGGAAAAAGAGAAAGGTTTTCCTGCCAGGGAAAATGTCTGGGCAACTACAGACCAAGTTAGGGAACCATGCCGGTCTCTGTGGTAGCTGAGGAAGGAAAAAGGACCTTTCCCAAGGCCCTCAGATATCTGAAGCTGACTCTGGTCACTCACAGATACAGAGCCACGTGTGATCATCTCTTTTATATACTGCACACACCATCACGGCTTTACTTTCGCTTTTCGTGTTGGTCTACATGCTCAGGCCATACTGGGGTGAAGCGCTTACCTGACTGACTTTACTCATCCAAGTTAGGAAGCCTGCATTGTACAATTGCTTTGATGTTTCCATACATTATTGCCATAGGTTTCATTTAGCCATGGATTTCTCCCATAACAAAATACACAAAGAGAGCAAGTGAGCCTGAATTTGCCACAGTGCTTTCAGCTGAGCAGTTCCCATTGAAAGGGAGCAAATTCACCAGGTGCATATATGGAAAGCCAGGCACTCTCAAAACACAAATCCACTCTCAGAGTACCTTCTGGTCTGTGATCTACACTTCTATTTTACATTTTCACTATTTGATAATTCAAGTTCTAAAATGTGTTAGATTAAGTTTGGTTTCCATTTGTGTCCAGAACAAAAAATCATGTTATTCAGCTGTAGAAGAGAGCAAAAATGAATCCAGAGTGGTTTTACTTGCATATCAGTCCTGCAGCCATGATTCTCCCTACTTGCATTAAGTGGGATTTATTTTTTCCTTTGTGAAGAATCCAGGATTTGACTTATGATATTACTTAGCATGATGATGCTGGTGCAGAGACCAGCTCTTATTACATAAATTTGGTAACAGATCCAGATATAAACAAATATACCTTAGAACAATCTTTTCCCATCTTTCTCCTTTTAGTACCATATTTTGCTATTTAAAACATCCTTTACAACTCTTTGCTAAGGAAATCCATTTGCATCATTCACCCCTTTAAAGACCATCTTTGGTGAAATAGGTTTCAGAGGCAACGTAGTGAGGGTTTCGTAGGAAATTGGATTTTCTCCCTCACTTTGTTGTACAAGAGGTTAAAATTTATTTCTGTTTGATCGTGCTCACCTCAAAGATGTCCCCTGCAGGCTCTGTCTGTTGGCAGTTAACATGGGTTTAAAGAATGCTCTCTAGGCCATTTTGCAGCAAGAAAGTAGTAGGTCTTACATGGAAATGCAAACAAAACCTTTAAAGCTTTTGATCTTCTTGGGGACTTGATGAAATCTCTTGAGCAAATTGAAGGATTACATGCAACAGCAAATATGTACAAGTATAACAAATTAACTGTAAATGATATAAGTAATCTAAAATGGAAGTATAAGATATTACTGTCTCATGGCAGTATCTGAACTTTGTTTCACTAAAACTCTAGAATATTTTAAAAGCAATGGTAAATGACTATTGACTACAAATATTCATTCAAATGCAAAAGAGAATTGCTCTGGGGTTTCTTTCCCTTTAATCTCCTTCTGATTTGATCTAAGCACATCCTTCTAACCTTAATGCAGAGGGGTGGGAGGGACTGGAGGGGGACAAGCTGTGAAATTCATACTGCTAATCCCCTGAGGACTTCCTAATCAGACAAGAGCCACTAGGGAGATAGTTTTCTAGAGGTCTTTTGTTTCTCCTCATGTAAAGAACACAGAGAGCAGGTACTGCGGTGCATGGTACACTGAGACTTTTGCATGGTAAAACAATAACACTTTGAAAGGCAGCAGGATTACCATATCTTCTTGTACTAATTGTCATTCAGAAAGGTGACCTATAAATTTCCCCTTGCTTTGAGCAGAGGTGGTGTGGTGACCTGGTCAAGCCAGGTTCAAGTGTCATTGATTGGATGATGATGGACAAGGAAGAGTCCTTTGCCAGACATGAATCTACTTGACATTTCACTCATCAAGCACCTTGAGTTTATTTTCTAAACCAGCCTTTTCTCTTCCTTTGCTTACGGTTTAGAAACAGTGGCATGCAGAGACACATCATCATGTTTGCATCTGGTCACAGCTCTTGGGAGCAGGCACGAAGGGAGGAAAGCCTATGGATATTTTTCACTTCACATAACTTCTAAATGAATGGGTGAGCAGCAGCCAGGACTGAAGCACTGAGAAACTCACATCATTAGGAACTTCAAAAGAGGAGGACTGCAAAGCCTCTCTTGCAGCATCATCAACTAATTTGTCTTCCCTTTGGGAATGCTTCTGTTCAAAACTCTAGAAAATAATTCACAACGATGATAACAGTTGGAGAAAAAAGTCAAAGTGATCACCTTAATGAGGCTCTTTTGAAGTTAAATGTACCTCATTTCAAGACATGTAAAGTATTCTTAATACAGGCAAACATTAAACAGATGATGTGCAGAAGTCTGCATCTTTCACTACTCTTTTGTTTACACACAGGATTACAAATTCTTGTTCTCTATTGAAATCACGCAATCAAACCTTTCAAACTTGCGGTTTAATTACTACCACTGCCTGAGATGTATAACAGTTGTAGACATTAAGGGTCTCTTTAAGACACGGTTCTCATATCTGCCTTTCCAGTTAAACAGGTCTAACCTTTAGTGTGAACTGAGTAAGAATAGAGTATTGGCACTGAACTGAAGAGTAGTGTTTTGGCCCCAGAGAAAACGTGTCACTTCAACCAGATTGTTACTGAAAATACAGTACAGTTCTCCTCCCCTTCCCATGCCAACAGAGGTGTAGTTTTACCAGGATAAAAGTGCTTCATTTTGATATGAATAACTGACAAGAAAGGGAATGTACTACAATACTGCTGCTGCATCAGTTGCAGGGAGCACGTCAGCCTAGTCACTTCAGCATAAAATATTGGCAGAACGGGTACAATTGTGTGAACACGCCTGGCACACCCAGGGGAGATGAGGTGCAAGATGGCCTGCAGGAGTCAAAGAGAACAGAGCACTTCTGCTTATCAGAAGGTGGCTCTGTCCTATCAACCACTCTGAGCCCCACAGAATGCAAAGCCTCTTCAGCACTGATTTTCCCTGTCAGGATGACAGGTTTATCTGAGACCTACCCATGGCTGGCTAGGACAGATATCCAGGGTTTGGTGCATTGAGGCACCACTCCTTCCTTCACAAGCTTACCACCAGGGTTGAAGTTCCATGTGCTATCATTCTCAATAATGACAACAAGTGGTTTGGCTAACTATACCATGTTGTCAAGGCCCCACAGTCATATAGAATGAACCACTGAATACAACTGAGTCAAGTTAGCAAAGAAAATACTTGTTTGCTACAAAAAACAGCTTTGGTTCAGCTGAAAAAATGGACAAAACTCATGCCAAGTTTAATGATTTTTTTTCCTTTACCACAACAGTTAAGATATTTTATCTGTTGTTCAACAGATAAATCTTGTTTTAATTTAGTGAGGGAAGAGAAGGTCTAAACATCTCTCCTCTAAACCCTGGTGTCTAAATGAAACATCTTCATTACACAAAGTCGATTCTTCTTATGCAATTTTTATTTTTTAAGGGTGAAGGATGTAACCTCACAGTGAAAATGGTGAGTACTTTTGGGTGATGCAATATTTCCATTCAGCTTGCAGACTGTAAAATCAATTTTCTCAGCTCTACCAGTGAGAATAACTGCTCTTCTACTAAGACAACATGATAAAAAAGATCTTCTGGAAAGAAATGAACCATTCTAATACATGTAAAAATACAGAAAAAATGGTGTTTGGCAAGTACTGTTGAGTAAATAAAGACTGAATATTAGGTATGGGATGAGAGAAGAGCAATCCAGGATTCATTGACACCGCTGACTTAATTGCATAATTTAGCAGGTGAAAGAAAGATAGTATTAGTTCGCTGTCTATTTTTGCAGCTGTCTTTGGTAAAGTGCACAGGGACCACACGAACAGGAATCTGCAAACTATGGCTGAAGTAAGCTGCAATTCAAATACAACATTATGCAGTGATTTGGGAGGATCAAGCATGTTCTTGCGAAGGAGCTGCAAATGTTTTTTGTGAGGACAAGCTATGAGTCCCCATTGTGTGGATAATAAAAATTCCTTGCAGGACAGATGAGACCTCCTGCTCCACAGCCTGGTGGGTGGTGTCTGGCTTCTCAAACAGGGCCTTGAGCATGGCCCTTCCTCATGCAGATGCAGGATTTTCCTCCTTTACATGATTGATCATTTTCAGGATTATTTCAAGAACTTAACATATTTTAACCTTTATTTCTCTCCCAGACTTGGATGAAATTAGTTGGGAAGCTCAGAGAAAAAGGAAGGACAGGCAAATGGGGGCCTGACCAGTAAGCAAGCAGACAGAAAACACTGTCTGCTCCTTTCAGCTGCTTTTCATGGACATGCTAGCAACCATCTAGGATCAGTGACCACCAACCACATAGAGCAATCCCACTACTTATCCTAAAAGCCACTCACTGTTCTCCACTTGCCAGTAAGTCATGTCCACCTTCCTCAGCTTCTTTTTTTGTCACATGCTGGTATACTAAAAAATACCCCTGTCCCAATGCCAAATCTAGCTTAAGCTTCAGGCTGAATTCACTATTTTAAATCTCTACATCTCAAAAAAAAACCAGTGTGTCCTGGAGTATTGTGTTAAATACTGACCATAGCAAATGAAAACAGCAGAGCAAATCTGTCTGAAAGCAAACCAGACATTGTAAGGAACGACACTGGCTTATATTAAGCCTGTCATATTTTCTTGAGATACATTTATAAGAAATTCTGGAATGAAAAGCCGTAATTAGAAAATGAATAAAACCCAGAGTACAGGTCTCAAAGGCATACATCACCTCACAGACAGCTCTTTCTTTTTTCCCCTTTCCTCAAAGCCAACTTACGAAGTGGCATTGCAACCTGACTGCTTCTCTCTGAATTTTTGCAAGTGCAGCTAATAAAAAGCCAGGAATTTCCCATCCTCAGTTACGAAAAGGAAGTTTCCAAGATTGGAGCCATTGATAAACTGAATAACCCCTCTCAAAATTGCCTTATTACTTCCGTCTCCTTCCCCAAGCTTTGAGTAGAATAAAATATTTATATGCACTCTGGCAACAGCCCAATTCAAAAATATTATACAGCTGGTCCTATTGATTTCAATGCCTGTGGAATAAATGTCTACCCATGTGAGTAAAGGAGACAGAAAAAAGTGTCCAAATTGCAGTATGTAAAATATGTATTTTAAATATGTATAAGAATTCTTATGAGTAATGATCTTTTATCTTTTTGTTTTATTTGGCCTTAATACATGGTATTATCCTAATTTAAAATCTTCACAGAATGATCCTGCTCATGCTCAAGGACATCGCTGTGTGACAGCAGGAAGCAATCTTGCTTGGACCATTTCTACATGCATTTACACAGTAACAACTATTACAGTATTCTGGATTTGAGATGGGCTATACAGCTTTTTTCTCCCTTTGATTTTATCCTTTAGATTGTAGCATAAATGGTCTGTAAAACATTTCACTGTCTAATTTTAGAACAGGAACTGATCTCTACATAAAAAGGGATTTCTTTACTGGCTGAGAAAATTAAAAAAAATCCAACATCAAATAAACTACGAGGCCCAGGGCACTTGCTAAGTACCTTTTGATTTTTAAAAAAGGCTTATAAACAATAAACAATAACATTTCAAAGCAAGGCTACACTTAAAGTCATGTTGGGAAAATGTATATGAATCCTCATGTAAATGAAATGAAATGTTTCTCAGGACTGGTCTGTCTGAGTAAGCAGCAGCTATATGAGCTTTGAAATGGAAATTTATCTGGATGAAAAATTCTTTTTGCCAAAATGATTAAGCATTTGGGGAGATAACTGTCAAAAAAGAACTACAAACTTTCTTGGTTAAAATCTTTATTGATTAAATTCCTGTGAAAATATTCATAGGACAAAGCCATTAACGCATTTTCTATTCCACAATGCAAAAAAAAAAAAAAAAAAAAAAAAGGCAATATATCAAAATAACCTTATGGGTAACTGTAAATTTCAGTCAGGTCTGATGATACAATAAATTTCATGTATAGGAGAAATATGAGGGTATTACATTCAGAAAACACATACTTCTGAATGTTACATTTAGGAATCATGCATTCTTTTAAAGAATTTGTTCTCTGAAAGGATTCAACAGCATTTTGTAGAAATGTAAATTAAGCATAAAATGGTGAAAGGCTTTTTTAAGGCCTTTTTCAAGCAGCTGTAGATGTGTCACGAGACATAAGACATGTGCTGTTCTCCATTACTACTCAAAGTAGAACAAAGTGTAGGACAGGAGGTGTAAAGGGAAGGAAATATGAAAGATTTATCTTCGTTCTTGGTATAAAATAACAAAGCTGGTTCTTCCATCAGATTTTTGTCACTGAGCAGAGGCACAAACTCCCCTGCCTCTCCCACAGGGCAGGGTCTCGATGTCTAGTTCAATTGCACAACAGTTTTGAAAAATTCAAACAGCACTTTTATGTCACCTTTTAAAAATTACAGTGTAAATTAATTACCAGGATTATTACAGAATGAAGTGCCACCATCTAACCTTGGGTAACTATCAACCTGTCTAAGAGTTCAGATCTGATTCCCTGTGAATTCCTGAAATGCACCACTGTATTTGTATTTCCACTCTGAATCACATAACTTTCACTTGACTGGAATCAATAAATCAAAAATTTGTTATTCAACTGAGTTACTACTTAACATGCTATTTTTCAGCAAAATCAACAGTCTTATCAGTGTGTGTAAACACTCTGCGACTGCATCTCTTGAGCACTAACAGAGAATGTGATAACAAAGTGCCTGCTATTTAGATATAATTTCCTTAATAGCAAAGTTAAATGGAGAAAAGTACTCACAGCTTTGCAGTAGGTTCTTATTTTTTTATTATTAGCAAGGTTTTGTTTGATTTTCAGACCTTCTGGGAAAAAAAAAACCCAAAACACTTTCCTAAAGAAAGTCTGCTGAACAGCCACCTGGTCCTCAGCTGTTCTGATGTTAAGGTTAACACCCACCATGGCAGCCTGTGAGGGAGCTAACTCTTCTTTCATCTCAGGAAATTACTGAAGGTAGCAGGCTAGTCACAATTTGAAGACATAAGAAATTAAAATACTGGAGAATTTATGATCTTGGGGGAAATAAGGCTAAGTGCCTCATTCACATTTTCATCTGATTTAGAAAAGAACAGTTGGGAGGTTGGGAGGAGGAATATTTATTTCAATTAAGTTTCATCTTAGTTCTGTTTAATACTAGTGAATCCAACATAGAGGACAGATCATTTGTCTATACATTAGCAAAGAAAAGGTTCACCTAGTCAACACTAACTACTGTAATCATCCGCTATTTGTAAAATTAGGCTCAGCAGTTTTCAAATGATAACATTTTAAAGAACTGAAAAAGGCATTTAGAGACAACACCAATACTCCAAATTCTTGCTCAGTCCTCTTGCTTGACTAGAAAACTGCTCCATCTCTGGCACTGACACCATCACTGACTTAAAAGCTGTTAAAGGTCTCACTCAACAGAGTGCATAAATATAACCATATGGTATGAAGAAATTGAGTTACTGTAGAGAAAAGAGACTAACAGGCTATTTTCAAACTCTCCCTGGTCAGAAACTGCTGAAAAGCAAGTGTAGCATAATCCTCTCCCAGAGCCGTACCTCTTCAGGGAATTTGGGGCACAGTCGGTCTTTGCCCACAGTACAATCGTGTGAAGGGATGTCGTGACAAATGAGAGGTGAAATAAAGTCTACCGATATCCCAGCAGGCTGACAGCACATAGACTTGGTCACTCAGTAGAAAAAAGGAGGTTGCACTGCTGCACATTATTTCAGCTCAGATTAATTAATATCAGAGACATCTTTTTTAAAAAAGGGAATTTTTGACTGAATCCTACACCAATTTGTAACTAGTGTGTTGACCACTTATGGGGCAACTGAAAAAAAAAAGTTTTAGTACCGTTTGCGACACCCCAGAAACAAACACTTTTTGAGCCTAAACATTCTTAATGTAGAAAATATTTATGAAGCAGTCATGCATTGTGTCCAGTTTACTGGAGACAGTGTTCAAAAGAGTTTGTTCTAAAAATATTACCAAATTAAACTTGCAAAGATCACTGAAAGTCAGTTTATTTTGCTCACAAGCTTAGGTATGCAAACTGAAATCACTAGGAGCAGCACAAATCTCCAATGCTAAGTTATTAAAAGCACTTTCTATGTCTCCTTTTGGTTTTTAACTGTCTATAAATTACACCATTCTTCTCCTGCCATCCTGCAATTCCTGCCTGGATTGTACAGTCTCTGACCAGACAAGTACATCCAACAGTAATTTGTATATTTAAGGAGATTACAATGAACCCTGGAAGGATGTGAATTAGCAGGAGAGAAGATAGCTGCACCAACAACTGCTTCATCCCCTTTACAAGCTCACTGCAATGCCTATTTTGACTTCATAAGCCATACTAACTTCAGCACTATGCTTTTCCTCTTCTGCAGTAAGCATTTTCTCTCCTGTTCTTCGAGTGAGGAAAGAGCTCTCAGGTAAAAGATGAAGTTTGTCCTTCAGTTCCTCTTCCCCACCAAACACTTCTAATTTTCTATCTGATTGGTGGAAGATTCATGTGATTTACAATCACTCCCAAATGATCTCGTATTCCATCATAAATTTTACCTGAGCAAATGGCTTGGCTTCTTACGAAAAATCTCTTCAAAGCTTTCACTCCAAACAAAACAAAACGGGACTGCTTCCTCTTTTCAGTTTTTAAAGCTGAAATAACTGAGCAGATGGTAGACTTAAATCTAATAACCCAAGATAATGAATTGCATTTTCATGTTACATGAACAGGGGAGAAGAACCCAGCAAATGAGAGACAGTTCAATTTCTAAGAATCCGCACCCTATTCCTCTCACAGACATCCCAGTCTATAGCACTAACTAGGCAATTTCTGTTTTCTTTTTCTTCTGTTCTGATTTTATCCTTGAATACTCTTTTTTTTTGTTTGTTTGTTTGTTTGTTTTTAAGACAAAATACCTCCTGTCACTGTGCTTTCTAACAGCCAAAATAAAAATTAAGGTGATATTAAGAAAGACAAAAATGCTTGGCTATGTTTATAGACCAGTCTTGCTCTGATATTCTGTCAGTACACCAGTATCTTGGTTGATGAATCCTGACTAAGTGTTGTTTCAAGAAAATAAAAATTAAGAAATCATTAAAAATGTATTATAGCTGTTCAAATCAAGGCCCTAGTAATCAACTTCAGACCCACCCCCAAGGTCACTTGGCCAGCTTGTGATTACAACAGCAACTTCAGTGCTTGGTATTGTCCTACGGCTGTGGCAGGTCAATGGAAAAATGTTCTTTAAACACCATAAGCATCTGATTGTGCAATACCTAAATCAGTGTCATTGATTATTCACAGTGCTGGACCGCTCAAAGCTGGGGAAGTAATTAGGGCTTTTTGTGTGGATTATCCACTGAGAAAAGGTCAAATAACTACAAACAGTGCCAGAAAACAGGAGTCACCAAGGACCTCAGCCTCCGTGATCAGTTAAGAAATGCTAAAGCAGGGTTTGATAATGATGTGCTTATGCCAGGTTCTACAGGATTTGATCATTCTGTCATAGAAATCCGATGAAGCATGAGTGATGGCTACTTTTTCCCTTGAAGCTTGCCTCAGGTCCCTGATGCCCGTCAAGCAAGTTTGTCAGTGAAACTTGACTGAGAAGAATTTAAAAGGCAGTTTTTGTTCCAAGGGGAACAAATGTACATATGTATATGTATATGTATATACATGCACGTGTGTAAGTAAATGACTGACTAGTCATTTTAGACACCTACTTTCTAATTTAGATCAAAATACTTGTTTTGCTCCATATTTTGTCCTCTCTGTAGAAAAACCTGCCTCTGCCAGAGGGCCACAATGCATCCTCTCACAGATCTTTTATCAGAATATACCTCCCAGCTCTCCAAATGGGAAGTCTGTACAAAGAACAACCTTCTGCTAATGACTTTCTCCCTACTGAAATGTGAGAAGCAATAAAAGAAGTCCCTATTTTTGTAACAGCATTTCCAGCATTTGCTGAGTTTACAGGGGTATTGCTACTTAGCAACACCTTGTAAATTTAATTGCTAAGCCAGGGTGTACAAAGCATTCCAGTTCCATATGGGAGCCATTCCTTACAGACCTTTTTCCCTGGGAGTTCCCAATGTTGTAAATCTCTTCCCTTCCTCCCCTCTCTGAACTGCAGTAACACTTTGGATGATTAGGGCTGCAGCAGTGATCAACATTTTCCCCTAGTCATTCCCTTCCATTGATCATTTAAATGAGGGATTATTCTGTTTTCCCATTTTAGCCCATGGATCAATTGTTTAAAACAATAGACGGAGGTTAGTTCAGAAAACTGGTGCATCAAGAGGAACACACAAAGACAGGGAAAAGTTACTTTATATTACAAGCCAGTGAAAGAGGACGCAAAACAAAAGGAAACTTAAACAAAAAAAGAAACAATGGTAGATAACAATATGTAGATTTGGCCAAGTAAAGGCAGGATCTAGTAATGTCTGTAGGGAAAACACTGGAAGGAGGAGCAGGATAGCACTACTCAGATGGAAGTTATAGGGGCAATTCACAACCTTCTGGTTTCTGTTTCATTAGGAAAGAGCATTTCAGATGTGCAATGAACACTTGAGGGGTTTATTTTTAATGGAAATCTTAGGCCACTGGAAAGGGAAGACTGACAAACTTTTGACAGGTTGAGCAGTTGGGCCATCTTGTAGGCCTTGATGGATAAAAAGCTTGGAGAGATGAATAGTTCCCTGTAGGCTCACCACATCTAAATGTGGGTATGTAGATATTTAGTGTGGTTATAATCCTCAAACTTACGGTTTTGGTAAAAGAAAAGAACTTGTCCTGGTAGAGACAGTATGCTTAAAGCTAATAGGGTGGTCTATTTTCTTTAAAATGTCTGCTTAAATATTGTTATCTGGAAAATTTCTGTGTCATTTTTCACCTAGGATCCCCATTGAATTCAAATGCTAATGATGTGGAATAAACATTTCATTACTACAACTTAAGTTAGGCCCAGTGCTCTCAGGTCTGCAGGACTGCAACCCAATTATTATATTTATATAATAAATACCACAGCACGATTAATTTACCTTTATTGTTCTTAAATTTATTATGGTTCTATATTTGTCACAATATTAGATATCAGGCCCATGTGTTTTGCAGACCTTATTTTTTTTCCCCCCACCTCCGTGGTTTCTCCTGAGACCAAAGAGGTAGCTCAGATACAAAGCAGGAGGAATGGTGAACAGGCAAAAAGCCATAATACACAGAGTGAGCTACAGCTTCTCTTGGCCAGTGTGATATTCCAGACCTTCTGATACTTTGCAGCAGAGTTTATAATTTGACCAACTGTTACTTAGAAATATATGCTTGGAAAAAAAAGAAAGAAAGAAGACAGGAGATAAGAGGGGAGTGAAAGGGTGAAAGGTAACATTCCAATTGAAATTCAACCCAGAGTAAAATGATGTAGACACCACTTAATCCTTAGAAGAAGGATTTACTGTAGAAATCACTTATTCGTGAGATCTTACTTCCCATCCCCAAAGTCCTAGCAAAAAGCAATGCAGCATCTCTGTTGTTGAACTTATCACAAAAGGGTGCTACTATATGCTGGAGAAAGATGCCAGCACCAGTTTTTGTAAGTATCCAGCAGCAGAGTGTTACAAGAGGCCAAATGGATACAAAGCAGAGAGGGCCCTGATCCACAGCTCTTGAGGCCCTAACACCCAGTGGGAGGGTGCAGGAAGGCTGAGGTGGCAGCATTGGGCTGAGCTGCATGTTCAAATATGTGGGCAAGCAAGAATCATGGCTTAGGGCAGACTCTCCATGCTAGGGTGAATTTGGAAGCTGTTCTGTTCTGCAACTAATCCTTACTGGGATTAGCAGTTTTATCACTACTTTCCATGTAACTGTGACAGGGAGATTCCGCTATGGTCCTTTTATCATCCACATACAACAAAGAGGATTTGAGTATTGGCAGTTGCCTTTATTCCAGTCAGTAAAAACAGAAGTATTGTTTAACTATTTAATCAGAATTTTATTTCCCACTATGACTTATACAGTAAAACTTTATTGTAACATATTGCAAGTTAAGGTATATAGCTCTCCTATCAACAGCTGTATTCTGATTTGTAGTCCAATAAGTTCTCTTGCTGCAGATTTCATGTGTACAGTTGTGTTGAGGTGTAATATATCACCACAGCATTTTTAAACTCAGAGCAATAATGTATTCAATTAGGCTGGAAATAAAACATCTAGTTTTCCTTACAATAAATCTTTTAAGAAGCCCTCTACATCACATGTTCAACAAGGAAATAATACATGTCATTCAGACTAAGGGTTATTGTAGACTGCTGAGGGAAACATGAAATTCTGGAGGTTTCATCAGTCCTGTGAAATCCTGCAACATGGTAAGTGTACAAATTAGAAAAGGGTGTAATATGTGACTAATGACACCTCTTGGGATATTCTTTGAGCCCACATTTACTGTTATGATCAGTAGGCTCATTTAAGCTGCAGGAGTTGAAAAGTAATACTAAAGTCGAGTGAAAACACCTCTGAGCTCATTAGATGTGGTTGTAATTCAAACTCAGAGGGCATTTCTATTCTTCTCTGGCATTCTTCATATTACTGGAAATACAGTGCTGGAGCTCCTAATAACAGCATTATACATGATCACATATCTACAGTCCCTGCAAAACACGTTTACACCTCGACATCTGTAGCAGTGCCGCAGCCAGAGCAGCAACCTAATTCACCCCAGATGTCTCTTTAAAGGAAGTACTGTAGTGGGGCTACTGTTCATAATATTTTCTGAGCATTGCCTTTATTTCTTTGAAAGACTTTGATTTTTCAAGTGTCATAGACATTTGCAGTAATTTTTTTTTCCTGTGGAGGGAAAAGCTATATCACGTGTGTTTAAATGTGAATAGAGATTTTGGTAATATTCACCCCAGGAAACACCAACTGGAGAATACATATCTACCCCTATCCATCAGCTGTGTTATATAACAAGGATTTCATTATACACAGTCTCTGCTCAGCAGAGCACACACTCTTACGCCAGTATTGTATCGGATATTGCTTCAACCGCTCTCAGTGAGTGGTGTGCCAGAGCTCTTTACCCACACTTCAGTCAGTATTTTGCTGGCTCAGGAGCATGCCAGATGGTCTGCACTGTTTGGTGATGCTTGCTTCACAGCCAGGACTATGGTGAATGAGACTCCACGAGGACGGGTCCCCAAACAACTCTCTCTCTTTCAGATAGGGTGGTGTAGATGAGGGGCTCAGCAGCTGACCCAGCACTGCTGAGGAGGGAGACAAGCCAAAGTGAACTGTAGGGATCCACAGTACCAGAAGCATTGCAAAAAGGTCTTTCTGGAAGGGTTTTCCCAGGTCCAGAGTTCTAAAGACATGTAGGTTTCCCTAGTCAAATTTTTAGGTACACAAACTCTGAGCCATGCTATCTGTCCTTTGGAGTCTTATCCCAGAGTTGATAAGGAATATGGTCAGACTCTGGCCACCACAGAATCACAGAATGGCTGAGGTGGGGAGGAACCTCTGGGGATGATCTAATCCAACCTGCTTGCAAAAGCAGTGCACCGGCTGATTTAATGAACAGTTTAAATTTTGTGGTAAAAAAATTCAAATAATTCTTCACAGTTCATTTTTTAATTTGAAAAAACCACAGGCAGTAAAATTAAGTTTTCCATTAAGGTATAAACCCCCCAAATCTTTCTGAGTGAATAAAACGTGACCAAATATCATGAAAACAGATCTTATTTTATTCTTTTGCATTATAACACCTAGCATGTAGTTATTTTTAAATTAAGCTAAGGCACATGTTTTGAATTTCGTGGAATACATTCCAGTGGGGGGAAGACAGGGAGAAGAAACAATCAGGGAGAGAGGTTAAGCTGACAGTGCAGTTTCTTTGCAGTGACAACCACATGTATTCATAAATATTTTACAAGTGCAGCTTTCAGACTAGTAAATTTAACTGCCACGTTAATGCAGCTTGCAAGTTTATAACCTGGACATTTGTGTGTTGTGAACGTCCAGTATTCTGTCGATGATGACAGTAAAAGGTTTATATTTTGAAGGCTTTTCTCCTGTAGAGTGCTTTCCAGCTGTAAGACTCTAGTGTTATACAGCAGCTGTGCCTCTTGTATAATACTACAATTCATCAATTACTAATTCCATCGAAAGATGTCACAAATATACTCTTTATGACATATTCCACGCTGTCCGTGAATGGGGCAGAATCTTTTCATATCCAAGAACACCACAGAGTCATCTCGGGAGAGCTGCAGAAAAAGTTGTATGCTTTTTACATTCAGTGCATTTTATTATTAACACAGCAGAGGTTCTATAATGAAACTGATGAAAATAAGTGTTGTAATCAGAACCAATTATAAGCAAAATGATTGCAGCTGACATTCAGAGATGCTATCAATATCACAGATACCTCTACTCAGGACTAAGACTGCTTCCTGTAGGTCAATGTTAAAATTAGTGGTCATTTGGAGAGCTTAAATATGGTTCAGCAAAAGGTGTGGATCTTTCCACTTACTTGGATAAACCAGGGGGAGAATGACCAATGGTGTCCTAAAAGGAAGATGACATTGTTTGGGAGGCTAGGACCCAAAAAAACCTGGAGGGTCTGGAAATGTGCAAAGAGAAAAAGCCAGCTATACTGGACTTTGTGAGGGCAAATGCCAGGATCAGCCTAGAGAGCAGAGGTATTTTTTATTGAGTCTTTTCACCTTACTCCTGGATTCTGACATTATAATGAGAGAAATAAAGAAAAGGGGAAAGCAATATAAAGTAGGAAAGAATTTTCTTCTGGAATTTTCTAACATGTTATGAAATCTGATTTGCCCTGATCCTGTACTGAAACTTAATTTAATCTTTCACAAGAATTACACTCTTGGCTGCAAAACCAGACCCATCCCACTAGCTGTCATGTCAAAGGAGCATTAAGCCCATGTCAGAGGATGTGGTCTGATTCGGCTTGTCTTCCCTACAGCTTCTGCTGATGGCAGTTATGCAGAGCTTTTGATGAAAACTAAATCTTCTCATCTCTGGCATATTCCTCGTGTGAAAAGACAACGATAAACACTCCAAGCACAGAAAGCCACAGCAGGTATGTGCTATATGCATTTTCCTCTACAAGCCAAGGTGAATTTATCTCTGTGGACAAATGCTTCAAAAAAAGCTGTCTGCCAACAGAACTGATGGCTGGCTCCTCGACTGTTTTCTGCCAGAATCAAATCCTGTCGATATGTACCAATCTGATTAATTCCGCTGTGGGTAGCAAGGTGGTGCTTGTTAGGAGAAATTATACCTGGCGGTGAAATGAACTACATACTAAAAACTTCTTCTATTTTGCCCTTTGCATGCACACATCACAATACTTTGCAGCCAGTTACAGCCAAAACCACTCTGGAGCTGCTCTTCTGGATTACTTTAGTCTGTAGAATAAGACCCTCTGAACAGCAGATACTTCTTTCCATTGTTTCTAATGAACGGGATAAAAACAGTCAAGTGTTTGTTACAGTAGCTCAGGAAAACTGCTTTAAAACTGATTGAATCAATTTCCCTTTACCTTGTTACTTCTGACCAGAGCAATTTTAAAGAGTTCAAGCCAAGTAAATGCAATCCACGACTGACATTATATCCATACATCTCTCTCTTTTCCTTTCTATTCCAGAAGTTCTCCTGCACATCCCAGAGGGCTGAGCCTTCCAAGCAAGAGATGAGCCATGTGAGAGGGTATCGTGTTGGAACATGAAATTCAACTTCCATCTGCAATAATTTCCAAACTACTTCTCACACTGTACTCCATGTATCTGTGCTTAAATGTTTGTCTTCTAGGCTCAAGAAGAAAGTAATATTCAACTTATTTAGTGCCTAGTGCCTTACAAGTTGCACAAAGATGCAAGGAGGCTGTGGGTCTTTCTCTAGGTTTTCCATTTACACATGGGTATGTTGAATATTCTGTAGTGGATTGATGAGTTTAAGAAACAAAATGGCCAAAAATGAGATAACATATTCCAGTGTACCACATCATCTTACATGCCTAAAGGTTAAAAATGGAAACTTCTCAGTACTCCCAGCAAGGAAAAATTCCTTCAATTACTTAAATGAATATGATCATGTTGCATCTGTATCTTACCATCAGCCCCCAACTTTCAGAGCAGGTCTTATTTCCGTCAAATGTTCTAGGATGTGAGAAGAAAGGTTGTTCGGGACTCCCCTTGCCAAAATACAACTCTTAATTTTTTCTAAAATCTCTTTGAAAACCTTTCTGGATTTGATTTATTTTTCATCCCAGTCCCAGACAGATACAGGCAATAAGCAATATGCCCTCTGCTTGCTCCTTTCCAATCTTGTATGCACAGTTATTAATCTTCATAATGTTTCTCAGACAGGTCTTTGTTCCCTAATGACTCCAGGCACACCTTTGGGCATATTAGTAGGCAAAAACCCTGGTGTTTTTCAGGGCAGATTTCCCATAGTTTAGCTTATGAACCAAGTTCTGAATGTTTACTTAGGCATTCATTCAAATTTGGACCCAGATTTTTAAAAGTAGCAAGCAGTTGCTGCCATCAGTGTTGCATGGTCTTTTTTTTAGATGTATTTTCATCACTTAGGAGCTTAAATTTTGTTAGAAGTCAATGTCACTGAAGTTGCCTAATTCCATTTTTAAAGAGAACCTTCACTACATCAACCATTTAAGCTTAAAATGTGGAGTGAATCAATGCCTAAATCCTTTTGAAAACACTACAGAAATTGCAAGGAATTTCAATTACATGCCATGTTGACACTCTTTGGAATTCAAATTTTTTTTTTTTTTCAGAAAAATGAATGAAAGAAAAATATACTTCATATATTATAATGTCACTCTACTGAATGTGCATTATAACTAAGTCACACAATTTACAATAAGATGTGACATTAAAATCCCATGTATTAGTGGGAAAAAAAGGTCAGTATTATTTCTCAGTCTTATTAATTAGAATTAAGGAAAGAATTAGATAAATTTATGAAATTCTTAACCTCTGCAAGAAGACTTTATTATACCATGTTTCATCTAAACATTATTTATTGGACAGTATATTAAGCAAATTAATATTTGGAAATAATTTTATAATTTTCAGGCTCTCTTAACTCTTATCATTGGCAGCAATGTAATGCCCTCAGCTGAAACAAGGGAACAGCTCCTCCATGAACTTTATTTTAGAATTAATTAATTTTTTTACCTGCCCGTTCCCAGAGGTGGAATAACACTTCCCCTGTTTCTTCTCAGAGTTTATCTTACTTCTTAAGGAACTTACATTGAAAAGGCTTTTCTCTTGTGAACCAGAACACAGTCAGCTGAGCAGGTTAGGCCAAGCCAGGCTACGTTTCATTCAACAAAAGATACTCGACCAAGTATTTGAAGTTTCCTATTAATATTTATCTATCACTCATACATTTATTAACTATTAGTTACACTACCATGTTCTTCTCCTCCATCCTTTATTGCTCGTCCTTTATCTGTCTTCTCGTTGTGAGGGAGAGGATGTCCTCATGAAGAAGGCTTATATATGGAAAAATAATGTGAGCAATTTCTTGGGATGCAGTCTTTTTACGCTTACTGAAATGCCAAGCCTCCTACTGACTCAATACTTTTCAGTAGTTCACTTTATTAGGCCCCACCTGTGAAGTGAAAAGGAGTATGATTATTGAAGAAAGCTTGCTTTTACTTGACAGGTTTCAAGTACCAGATGTAATTATCATGCCATAAACTGACAATTTCACAGGATAATCTTCTGATAAATACTGTGTTAAAGCCAACACAATAAACAAATTTTCTCATCATGCCAATTGGAATGGAAACAATATTTTCCTTGCCATGGGCACATTAGAACACGGTCAGGCAGAAGCTGTAACAAAAACAGGTAGCATTTTTATTATAATTAAACAGAATATGTTCAGCTTCAAACATGGAACTGGACATCAATTCCTGCAGGCAGATACTATGACTGTTATGACTACGTGTTGGCTAACAGAGGTAGCCAAGAATATGATGTTCTTGCTGCTATGCATTTGTTCACATATGTCTATGTATCTACCCAATACTGTCTTCGAAACTTTTTGGTTTCAATCTCATTAAAAATTAGCAAATGTTTCTCAGATACTTAAATTATTTAAATTATTCAAAAGTTCATGAAAAAATAAAAATGAATGGGAGAGGAAATTCTGGACAGAAGCTGAAGTGTGAGTTCAAAAGTTGTAAGATCTAAGAGAATCCATACTGAAAACAGCAGGATCATTCATACGTGCCAGCCTGTGAACAAATCCCCATCAGAACTCCAAGACAAAACCAGCTGGTTTTAGTAGATCTGGTGATCAACTCATTTAGAAAGAAGGTGATATATTCTGTAAAAGACTAGATCAAAGGCAACTACCTGTTTGCTGTTCCACACACTCATAAGACCCACTGATCTGAAGTCCCTTACTTGGTAGCTTCTCCTGGAGGCTGCTGGGCTGTCATGTCCCTCAAAAGTGGTGTACTCCCTGGCAAGCAATACCCTGTAACAGGGATATTCCTTGCAGTGAAAACAAATCATCATTTATCTGCACAGTTCTCTTTGATTTAGGAACATGCAGAAGTAAACGTTGAGCTTGACATCATTATTTTTCTTTTATAGAAAACTTATAGATGGAGCTAGAAATCCATATGATAAAAGCACTATGCCTACCAGTACACCATGCCCACCCTTTCCAGATAAAATATATGGCATGAAATGTGACAAAACTGTGCAGATTGGGTTCTCCTCCTACCATCCTGGTTTCAGATAAGCCATCTATTGAAGGTTTTGCTTTGTTAGTGTCACAGAACTGAAAGAAAACATATATGAAGGAGACAAAGACTGAGAGAAAACGCACAATCATCTGAGTAATACAGCCTTCAGATCTGTAACCACAACATAGGAAATTAACAAATCTTGCCGCAGCCTTCCTGAGGGACAGGTGATATAGTCTGAATCTTCTCTGTTGCGGATTCCAGCACCAGCTGCTATTGTTATGTTACTGAATCTTTTAAACAAAAAGTTAGTGATGTTTTGAAGGACTACGAGTGAACATGGTTTCTCTCGCTTCATTTCCGCTCTCTAATTGACCTGATTTTGCAGAAAAAAGAGTGAAGGAACCATCCACAGGGGTTTTCACCCCAAAGTGCACGCTGTCTTGTGGGACAGTGCTGAGAAGTGTTGCTGTATCGCATTTATTCAAGATTGCAATACTACTCTAGTGCTGCTCTATCTTTGACTTTCAACATATTCACATCACTATTGGACTCATCTCTTGATGCATCTCTGTGAAAGAATATACACATTTGTGTACTGGAGTTGTCAATATGCAATTCACAAAGATATCTTCATTTAATTATACTGCTTGGCAGCAAATATTTATTGGGGAATTTTGGCAAAGCATCAATACCTGTTTAACCACACTGCACTCACATGTGTCAATTCTTACATTCAGAGCCATGTCCCATCAGGACAAGAATGTGAAAATTAATTCAGATGACATGTGGTTGGTATGGTACAAATAAACAGTGTTCTGACATATCTCAAAGGTATTTGCATAACTGCAAGGTGCAGGTGTTTCCAAGAATCCCTGGCATGGCTTATGAATGACAGAGTATTTAGCTTCAGGCTTCCTGTCCAAAATGCATTCCAAACACTATGGTAAGAAAAGAAACACATCAAAGTATGGAATAATTTCTAAATCTTACTATATCAGACAGTGATGACTTTTTGAATAAGCTTCAGATAAGTAGGAGGGAGAGACAAAAATCCCAAGAGAAAGCAATTGTATACATGGGTATGAACTGGCAGTCTTCTATACATGAGATGTTCAAACCCTTTGGATCAAGTTTCTACAGTAAGTTGGCAATGCCTTGAGATAGACAATTCTTTTCCTGTTCCTTGCAGTTGCCATGAATTTACTGGAAGCACTGACTCATGCTTAATTAGTGGTGCCTTGGGTTATTTTTATATTGGTTTTATGCGTTTATAGCATCTGCTATTTTTAAGGCAGGTATTATTTTTCAGAATATTTGTAATCTGGCAGAATGATTTTTATGTAAGATATTGAAACCTGAGAAAAAAATATTTTCAATATCTTGTTGTGACTTAATCCAAGCAGACAAATCTAGGGATAATAAGCTTTCTTCATGTAAGTCAGTTAATCAAGTAATGGATTGGTTATTAACTAATATATGGAGTTGGCTTCACACCTAAATTCCTCAGAGATAATGAAATGATACCTATTAGAATGATTGTACAGCTCTCTGTATCTGCATAGCAACACTTTTTCTATCTGTATGGAGAGCAGGAAAGTGTTAAAATTTTAAATCCCTGGCAAATCTCAGTGGAAAACATCTTTGCTCGCAGTGTCTGTGCACCACATGGTGCATGCTTCAGAAAATGCTAACTCAGCAAAGCTGCTGAATTTGAAATATCGGCAACATTCATCTGCCTCTGAGTTCAGTTATGCTATGTGTAAAGATCCTGAATAGAATCTGATAGTGTAACGGCAATGTGGAATTACATATTAAAAATACCTAACCTGTCATTAAAGACCTCTAATTATAGTCATCAGAGGAATCCCTGTCCTGCTACTTGTCGTGCTATATCCATATGTCATTTTAATAGGAGAAGATAGTATTTCTGACTATGTTGCTTAATGTACAATATCTGAAAGTTATGGGCCTGAACCTGTTCCCATGGAGGTCAATGACAGTTTTGCCATTGTCTTCAATTAGAGCAGGATGTCGTTTTATGACACTAGAGTTTCATTTGCATTAATTAATTTACTTAGTAGGTAATGAAAAACTTGAAAAAACAGCCCTCTGGCTCATGAGTTTGGCACTGTATTTAATACTTTCATTAGGAATAACTGCATTGATAAACTTTTAAGCAGAAATAGGTAAGATGGATCAGTGTATTAGGCAAAATCAAGATTTCCAGTGGTTGGTTGGGAAGATCTGAGATCTAGCCTTATTTCCCTTTTATTTGTCAGCAACTAGGCCTAGGATGTTGAATCTTTAATGCTTAGAAGTGCAAGATGGAAGCACAACTCCATACTTTATGGATGTATATGCTTTATATATCATGAAGACATTTGCTCAGCAGACACTACAGAACTGGCAGATGCCTTTCAGGTCAGCAGCCTCACTGGGAACAGCAAGGACAGATGGGTGATGAGGCTGAGGTGCTTCTTCACATCATGGCTGAAGCCAGGAGCTACCAAAGTGGGAAGACCTATATAGTTGTCACTGAAGGCAAACACAATCCTGTGGAAGGAGATTACACAGCACACTTTGATTTCTTAAATTAAATGCAATGTATCAGTCTCCTTCTAACTTTTTTAGCTGTTAAGCTGCTAACAGCATCTATAATCTTAACATCACGCTCATGCCTGCGAAAGATAAGAAGCTGCAAAAACAGTGATGGAGGCAGTTCTGCCAAGCTACAAGGATTGCACTGTGCCAGGTGCTGGGTATGTAGGATAGTCCCAAAATGCACACTCTGGAACTGCATAAATATAAGGAGTCTATACATAACACTTTTCACAGAAAGGACAGGAATTAAATAATCCACTGGTGAGTCAGAGGCAGCTGAAGGATTACGGTGGCATGCTGGAGGGATGGTATGGCCCAGAAGTGGATGTACTTGTTTGGGATTTCTGTGATTTGGATGATCTCCACATGCTGCCACATACTTACCCTGTCTGGAAGACAGAAGTCTGGCAAAGCCACTTCTCCTGGGCACTGTTTCTACAGCCTGGGGGTAGTAACTCCTCTTTACCTCTTAAGGTTTCTGTTTTGGTTGGGTTTATAAGGTGCTTAGTTACCCAAGTGTCAGGAGCTATAAAACTTCAAGATCAATTGAAAACCTGTCAGTCAGAACTTGAAAACCCATCAGTCTCTGTATTCAGAGCTTTTTATTAAATTAAGAAGAAAAAAAGGGTGAGACAATATTGGCTTGGGGTCTGCTTGTCCTCTTTAGCATATTGCTATGATCGTCTTGGAATACTTTTAGCCAGGCACTGTACTTCATGGACATTATTGCAGAAATACTTGATGAGCAAAGCTATTTTATTAATTGAGTATTCTCACTGTAAGTCATGTGATATCCCAGAAGACACTTTATTTATAAAGTGTATTTGCATCAGGAGTTTTTCAAGGTTCTCTATTTTACAGAATAATAGTTCACAGCTTAAACTAAATCCATCGAGGTGAAGTTTATCAGTTGAGCACTTTAATAAAATGAGATCAAATGCAATTTCTAGTGGAGATAACAAATGCTTCTTATTTAGCATGATATTTTACATATCTATGTATCACTTTAAGGAAGGTAATTGTTGCCTTTCCTCTTGTAGACAAAAAGAGTTTGCATGGCAAGAAATGAACCTATACATATGCCACACTTGGACCAGTCCTTTCTATATGAATTCTGAAGAAGATTTTCATCTATGTTTCCCAGAAACAATGCCGAATTCATACAAAAATAGCTATTTAATTTTAAATTTTAAGACACTTTTCACATTTATTGATGTTTGTGGTAATCACATAAGAGTAGGAATAAACCAAAAAGCTAGGAGTACTGCAAGGAAAAACACTGGGATAAGCACACCAAGACAAAAATTCATTTGAGCTTTTTTCAAATGAAAGATGGAGAGCTACTGCCCATGCATATGATTTAACATTTAGCTCTTCTTGTTAGCTAGACAGTAATCTGTCATATTCATTGCTTAGGTTGATGGAAACACTCTTCTAAAGTGCACTTTGGTTTTTTAAAAATAACACAGCAGCTTCTTTTTTTAACTCTTAGCTTACCACTTCACTATTTTAGTGGAAGGTTCTGTGTGTCCTTCTGAGAAATACCACTTGTTTAGGAAGTTCTTTATTTCAATTGAAAGACTGGCAGTTTAAAGTCTCTGAGCCTCTACTCCATAGCTCATTGCAGAAATTTAATTTAGATTTTACCCCAATTCTGATTCAGTTTCACTTTAAAACAAAGTGACTGTTTCATTTCCCCTGCAAAGTGAAATGTAGTGTTACACAGAAAAGCTTTGCAACTCTGGAAACCTCATTTTTTCCCTTTTTTGTTACTGCTTCTTCTACAATGCACAGATGAGGGAAATTTAAAAAGGGCATTGCTCTACTGCTTACAAAACACAGAAAGAAACACTTAAGCAGCCTGTGCCTCAAGGCTTTCGCTAATTATTGTCAAATTTACCTTCAAGTCTCCAAAGTAACAATTTTTGCTTGATTACACAAGGACATCTGTCTACCTACTGATTTCTCCCTAAAATCTGATTGCTGTATCTGTAGATACAGTTTCAGACATTACCTTCTTAAAAAATTCTTAAAAAGCAGCTGCTGGATGAAGGATGGAGAGCCAGGCTGATGACACCACTACGGAAAAGACTATCACCCAGTCAGCGAGTTCCTGTTCTGTTTGCCTTGTAGAGCAGTCAGTGAGCAGAAGTTTGATGACAGGCCAGAAGACACAGTAGTCCCTCCAAACTGGCCACAGAAAATGCTGCTTCTTTCTCAGTGACAGACTAAGAGGCAGGGAGGGGAAAAAATAGGGCAATGGCTCAGATGAGTGCCTTATGGCACAGGGATAGAACTATCAGATAGTTATTGGAATAGGAAAATGATATAAGATCTTCATACAGAAATGTAAGGAAAAGTATTCTTCATTAATTTCACTACCCCCGACATAATTTGTTCTCAATGCATTATACCATAGTTAATAACGGGTTAAAAGAACTAGAAAGAACACAAAATTCAGGTTAGAGATGAGATAATTTTAGTCATTATTTCTTCTACCTTTCAAAGAGTGGTGAAGTTTAGCTTTTACTTTTGGAGAATGCAACAAGATGTTCTAGCACGTTTACTCACCTCAGAGTTATTAAGAATCTTCATTGTTCCAAAATATTCATTAGATACCAAAGTTATATATGGGGTTAAGAAAAGTTTAAAAAAGTTAAGAAAAGTTTACATATGATCTAATTATTCAGTCAAATTCCCACCAAACAGAGCTTCCTTTCCCACTTCCTTCCTAAAACCATACTTTGTTGCAGAAAGACCAATAAGGGAATCTCCATACATCTTGAAGAAGAGAAATGGGGAGTGGAAGAGTCTTCATTCCTTCAGCATTTAAGATGTTGAAGGACAAAGGGCTGGATACAAACAGGAACAAATAGATTTAGTATGAGCAGAAATTTCAAAACTGCATCTTCACAACCACTCTTGTTGTCAAGTCTGGTTGTCTCCAGACACCTATGCCAAAACTAAATTTCAGGATGTTCCATTTGAATAAATCCAGCTGGAAAGTCATCTCAAAATGAAACTCTAAAGCCTTTATCTGTGTTTTCTTAATAAATTTTTTTTTAAACAAGACACTTGATGAGACACAGAATTTTTCTTTGTCTAATAAAATACTGAATAATGCGCAATCCTGTACAAACTAATGGATGCTCAGGTAAAAAGAAATGCTTATGCAAAAATGTTTCCCACAAGATGTAATCCTTAGAAAACATAATTCAAAGTTATATTTATTATCCTACAGTTTTGAAAACAGAAGCAATGATCTTTCTTTCCAAAGGTAATTGTTAGTTAGGTAAAGTTAGACATTGCTGGAAAATATTCAAGTACAAAAATTAAAAAACTATGTTCTTCTTGTTCGGTTATTTGGAAAGCTGAAGACTTTGGCATCAAAAACAATAGTTCTGAAGGCTGAATGCGTAGTTATGATACGTCACATGGCAAATGATCTAGGGGACCATTCTCACTATTTTTCAGTTCAGCACCTCTCTGTAGTTGTAGAGCTGGGAAAACAAGAAGATGGAAGGGAATGACTTGTGTTTCTTGACAAGTCTTTTCAAACCTGTTGGGAATTACTCAAGCTGAGGTCTTAAAATGATAGGAAACATCGTGAGCAAGATAGTGCCGATCTGGGAAGTACTCCATAAACGGTCGGTTACCTTCACACCAGTTTCATAACTCAGCACACGAAACAGCGACACCAAAGTCTCCAAACTGTAGAGAAAAAAGGTTGCTGTAGCAATTTTTCAGCATACAAATACAGAAACAAGCACTTGGTGTTCAAAAGTTTTACAGTCTCACTGTATACATTTTAGTTCCATTTGTGATCATCACAGCATCACATAAATTGAAGAGCGTGTTCAGCTCATGTTTGACAAGGCTGAATTCTAAATGCAAGACCATGTTTCCACATCCTAATAAAGTACACAATCCAACTGTGCAAACAATACTGAAATGCTTCAAGGTTTTTGTTTCTGTATAAAATGCCTGTAAAAGGACAGCAAAATAGCAAGCTTTCACGGAGCTGGATTCTGAATAGAAGAGGATACATGAAATCACAACGAGTTGTTATATAAAGTATTAGCTCTTCTTTAAACTTCAAAGTTAATTTGTAAACTTATTCTCAGAACAACTGTTTTTATGTCCTGAATGTATCTCTGCCTGTGAGGAACTAATCTTAACTTGAATAGTAGCAGCAAATCCTAAGAAAACATTAATGATATTTTGCCAGAGGACAAAGGGTTCAGAATCTGCTTTTCCACTGTTAGAGGCATTGCAGCTTTTCTTCAGTGCATCAAACACAGTCAAAATGCAGAAAGAGGTGCCATGTTTAGAGCACTGTCATTCCATAATTTCCTGATTTTTTTAAACCCCAAAGTATTTTCACTTGTAAAGAAAGCACTTCTGTAAAGGAAGTCAGTGCTCCTTCCGTTTAACAGCTCTGTGTGCATGCCAGAAATCTTTGCCAACTACTGTTCAATGTAATGATATAATTAAAAAATATAAATATTCTGATTACTGACTAGTTGTCTTGTTTTGAACCTGTCAAAAGAAGACAGACAGCGAACAGGACAAACAGACGAGAACACTGAGTAGCCTCAACAAGGCCGCTGCCGCCTGTATGAAATAGTGCAGGGATCAGTGCAGGGAGCATGCACTGTAATCCAATTAATTTTCTATTAAAGGACATGTAGAGAACAAGCAGCAGCTGCACACAAGCCCTGTTTCATTCATCTCCTAGAATCTAAATTTTAAAAGCATGTCTGCAGAAAAGTAGAACATATAATGGAAAAATGCCGGATTTCCCAGTACTCCAGGTATGTCACATTTTTTCAAGGAAGCAAGGCGATGAAGATGCTGCTTCTGAATAGGTAAGTTTATTCTTCCTACAGCTTCGCTGCTGTAGGTTCTCTGCAGATTCACATAGACTATTCCTCCTGAAATCCCTGTTTTCAAAGCTCTCCCTACACAGAAGGACAATAAACTTCGGTGTGTTCCCTGTGGCGTTGCTTCCCACACATCAAGAACCCCTGATCCATGGGCCTGATTAGGCAAAGTGTGTCTGGTTTCGATGAGGCACAAGCTGTGGAATCCTCAGAAACCAGGCTGAAAGAGCACTGAAGCCAGACTTATTTCTGCAAGGAGTCTGTTTTGAATTATGCTTCCTATTAGCAGCAGATTTAAAAATTAGGGAACTATGAGTAAATCTGGAACTTAACAAGGCTTAAAATAGGCCTGGGTCACAAATCTTGATGACTGTGTGATGGGCTGGTCTTCAGTGCAACAACATGGAGGTCTTTAACAAAAAACATAAGTAGAAAAAGCCAGAGTGACTAGAGTACGGGAAGGCGGGAAATAATAAAGGTAAGTTATTTCTTCCCATCTTATGTTCTGAAACTCAGGATAAGCTTACACAAATGGTAAACATATGGAATAAATTATCAGGGAAGTGGTCTCAAAACAAAGACTACAACAGAGTTCAAATGACACATTTCTGGAACAGAAATAGATGGAGCCATAAAGTCAACACAAAAAAGTAGGATTACGATTAACCTGAAAAAGGGCAAGCAAATTAGACTACAAGCCATTTTCCCATTTCTTATGTCAGCTTCCCAAGACTGCACATCTGAAATGTGTAATTTAACACAAGCCCAAAGAGCCCTCCTAGCCAACCACAGAAAAATTAATCAAACATTCTCATACTAGACAAGTAATAGATATTTATACAAATAAAGAGGCAAGATCTATTTATCCACATATGCCTGTGCATGTTTATTATTGTTGAATTGAAATTACATAAGTAACATAAAAATCATTAAGCAACATTATAAAGGTCAGTTAGTGCTTGAGTTTCAGCCAGGCTGGCCATAAAGTCAGGTAATAAAGCTGCAATGCTTTGAAAATGCCTATGTATTTGAAATGAGTTGTTCTATGTGATTAAAAGAGATGTGAGAGGTCGGGAGAACAATATAATCTAACACCATGTCTACATTGCAGACTCCAGCGAGCACAGCTACCTCAAGCAGAAGTATGAAGCTGTTTAATATATCTGACTGGTACAGCTGCACTGTCAGCTGTGCCAAAAGTGTTAATATATTTACGCTGGTGTAAAGCTTGAGTTTTATAAATGTAACTTCTTTTACTTGCTGTTTTTCCTAGGCTGGTACGATACACAGATGTGCTAACACAACGGCAGCTCTAACACACACACCTTCTGTAGCAGTAACACAGATAAGAGTCAGAACCACACCTGCTAGGAGTTTGACAGTTTCTGCACTAAATACATTACACCACTGATGTGCTCCAAACGCAAATGACCAGGGATTTGCGGGAAAAACATACCAAAGCCGCTCCACAAGCAAAACTTGAACGAAGCCTGCCATTCCAGCAGGGCAGCTGTGCTGCCGAGGAACAGCACCTCTTCCTGCCTCTGCCCACACACCTGTGCTAACGGCGCCCACACCAGCGGGGCTGTTCCCGGGGCCGCACTTCCCACTTCTTATTTCACCGCGTGCCTCGTGTGCACGTGACTTCCTCAGGTTCCATGGCTTGGCTTCGCCACCCGCGACCACCGGGACACCCGCAGGGCTGGGGCGGGGGCTGGGCTGCAGTCCGCTGTCCCAAACCTGACACTGGTAGTGCCAGAGGGCCGAGCGGGAGAGGGTCCGCACCGCGCCCCGAACGAAGCCTGCAAGCAGAACCGCCAGAGACCAAGCGGCCCAAACACGGCCCAAAACCCTCACCGCCCCCGAGACCCCGCCCCGCGAGAGAGGGCGGGGAGGCCAGCCCTAGGCCGGGAGGGCGGGAGAACGAATGGACCAATCAGAAAGCGACTTCCGGGAACTCTTACCCAATAGCCAACTTCTCCTGGGCTCCGGGGCGGAGCCGAGCAGCGGGAGTAGACGCGGAGCGCCATGTTTGGTCCTGGTGCGCGGTGCCCTCACGCACAATGGCCGCCGGCAGCGATCACGTGGCACTCAGTGCCCTCGAGGCGGGCGTATAAACATAGGGGGCGAGGTGAAGCGCATGCGCAACACTGGGGCGGGCGGGGCGAGCGAGTAGGGGCGGGGCAGCGGCGCGAAGCCCCGCCCCCTGACACGAGCCCACCCCTCCCTGGACACAACCCCCGCCCCCGCTAGGCGAAACCCCGCCCACACAGGGCCGAAGCCCCGCCCCCGTGGCGCGACGCCCCGCCCCGTGTCGCGCGGCCGTGGCGGGGGGCCGGGGGCGTGTCCTGCCGGGGGCGGGGCCGGCCCGGTGCGAGCCCCGCCCGCGCCCGGCCCCGCCGCCCGCACCATGTCCCGCGCTCCCGCCGGGCCCGCCGTGCCCGAGGACGTCTGCAGCCTCCTGGCAGGTGAGGGCAGGAGGGAGGGCTTCCCTCCCGGGGGGCGGGCGGAGGGCATGCCGAGGAGGGCGGGCCGGCGGGGGTGTGCCGAGCCGGGGCAGCCGCGGCGTGCGGGAGGAGCAGCCCCTGGAGCCGCGGCCCCGGCGGAGCGCGGCTCGGCCGCTTCCCCTCGCTGGTCACTTCCCCCCCTCGTGCCCGTCCCTGGCAGCCGCAGCGCCTCGGGTCCCTTCCGCGCAGGGGGGAAGGAGCGACCCGGAGCCCCCGGGGGGCTGCGGTGTCGGGGGGCTCCGCCGGCGCTGCCGCGGACACGCGTGTGCGGGGTGCGGCCGCCCGGGGGAAGTGACTCGTCCCGGGATGTGCGGGCAGGGCCGACTGCCCGAACCAGCTGATAAGAAGTAATGAACTTCCCCGCTGAGCAGCTGAGCAGCTCGCGGAGGCGATGGTGGATGGCTGATGCGTTGTCGTATAAGTCACACACCTCTGACCGTGACTGCCCACGCTCTTGGGAGGCGTTGGAGCGTGGGAATGCGATGATTTCTCACCATGCGAGGTTGTCAGCAGTAGTGTCAGTAGAGAATTCAGAATACGGGTGGTTGTCTTTTACCTTCAAGACTTTAATTTTTAAAATTTTGTTTGTTTTGTTGTTCATTAAAATAAATTCTATACTTAAAGTTTGGCTTTACTGTTATCTCTGTTGAAAAGTTTGCTATCCTGAGAGCATTTTAGTTTCAGGGGGACTCTCTTTTGAGGACTTCTGTTTCTGCCACAGGAACTCGTGTAGCTCTGACTTAAGCCATCAAATTACCCATGCTTTTCGAAATCTTCCTTCTGAGGTCAAGCACTCAATTACATGGCTGGGGAGCTGCTAGAATCTAGTACAGCTCGTCACCTTCGAAGATTATTCTTTTTTTAACACTTTTGATTGTAAGAGCTAATGCTTGAAACGTATTGTTCTCACCACATTTCATCGTGTGCCAGCTGTCTTAAGTGTTTCCTAAGTGCGGTTTCTAAGTATATTATTTGGAGATCATAACATTTGTAGTAAAATTTGCATGGAAAGCCACCAGAAAAAAAAAAAAAAACCAACAAACCAGGAAAGCTTTTAATCCATTTAATCGTGGAATAGATTCTAAGTCACTTAGAAAAAAACAAATATTACCCTTAGAGAGCCCTTCCAAACTTTGGTGATTTCTGAGACGTTATTGTATTCTGGACCTTGTGATCAGATGAAGTGTGTGTATGTTTGTTTCAGTGCTAGTTTCACTGGGTGAAGCTGGTCTTGAAACTCTTGAAAGTTTTAAGTGCTGTAAGAATTTTTTTTTTTGAGGGGGAGGATGTGATGCAGAGGGGATCATTCTGGACTGTGATTTGTTTTTCAGTCATGGTGCCTCATTTACACAACTTGTCCTTCTCCCTGTCTTTATCCAGTCTGCCATAGAAAGAGAGGCACAACAGTTTTTATTTTGAAGTGAAACTGAGAACACCTGGTTTTCCTCAAAAGGGTTGTGTATATGTGGTTTCAGAGTCTCTATGATCAGCAGCCTAAGTTATATACAGATATCTAGTGTTTGTACAGTGTGTACAACTTCAGCTTTTCTGGAAGAAAATGAGATGGTTTCTTTAGTGCTGTCTATAGAACTGAAATTAAGAAGACAGTGGAATGATTTACCAATGATCTTTAAATGTTTGTTTTATTAATACTGATAGTAACTAATAGTTTGTAGATTTTAATTCTTACTTTCAGAATTACCAAAGGGAAACAAATATAAGGATAATTAGGGTTATACAATGGTAAAACTAAGTAACCTGTTTAATTTAACAGAAATATGGCATTTCTTTTTACAGTTTCTGTGTGTTAGCCTCTCTTTTTTTTTTTAAGGTTATCAGTCAAGTGAGTTAGAAAGTTAGAAACTGCAGTAATCCAGGCTCTAGGAACATTTCTTTCACTGATATGTGTAGGGTCTGGTAATCTTTAATTATGTAGTCTTCTACTTCTTTTTGCTCAAATTATTCATGTAGTGAAGATGTATGGTTATTGAGGGGGGAAGGGATCTCTGTAATATCTTTACTGTTCATTGAGAAACTCTTACACAATGCAAAGACTGCAGTGAGCAGATAGTTATTAATTTTTGCGTGCTCTTCTTCAAAGGTGCTTCTTAATGTATTATTTTAATGTCTCACAGTTATTGATTCAGCATCTCTTTGAGATGAGGGAATATTGTTTTCCCGCTGGTAAAATCACTGTAATAAACAAGATGTGATTGGGGGCGCAAAAAATAGTCAATGGTAGAACAGAATTAGAATTCAAATTCACCTGCCTCCATGCTGTGCTTGTTTCTCCAGAAAATAACATGAGTTGGATGTCTATATTCAGTGGCCATTATGAGTGCCAGGCACTTCTTCATATCAGGTTCTGTTGAGAACATGCAGTTAATGGCTAGCAAGAAGTACTGTTTTTTAGGCTGATACTCACTTAGCAGTGAGGCACTCAGAGGTACAATATCATATCATAAATATGCTCTTCTATTCTTCTTCCTTTTCTTGGCCTTTTTGCCTATTTCCAACTTGTGCAACAAGTGGAGGAGTGATGGTATGGGTTTCCTTATCCCTGCTTACTTTTGATTGATGGTTGGAGTATGTCCACCCACTATGCCGATCAAGTAGGTGTCCTACTGGAAAACATGCTAAGTGCTCCTGTAGTTAAACATGGTGATAATGGGAATAAACACACCAGGGGATGAATTAAAGTTGCACAGGAAACTTTCTGACTTGTGAGTGCTTTACTTTGAACCGAAACAATATTGTATCTTTAATGCAAAACCAAATTCTGTCACACATGCTGGCAGGGTCATTGTAGTTGCATGTCAGTGGCGCTGAAATGTTCCAGGCAGAAATACAGCTTGAGCTCAGGGCTAACTGCATTAGTTGGAAACAGGAGGAAGCTGTTTCTGTAAAGTTGAAGGGGAAAGGTCAGTGTGGCAACAGGCTTATTGCAGAGGATTATTGGGATTGCACAATCCCATCCTGTCTCCTCTGACTTGTTGAAGTGGTGGGAGGGAAACACTGGAGGCAGAAACAGGGTCCGCTGGTCATGAGATGAACTTCTGGTGGGAGGATAAAGTAATTTTGTGGCTCTGTTATCTCCTCCTTTACATGTGGGAGATGTGTAGTAGTGTATGTAACTTCTCAATTCCCTACCTGAATCCCTGCACCTTCTAGATGATGCTTGAGATTTTGGAATTTGGTGAAGGAAGCCCAGGCCCACTTTGTCTTTTTTTCTTTTGAAAAGGTGTCCCTTGTTGTGTTTATGTGTTCAGGAGCATCTTTTTGTGGGTGTTTGGCAAAGTGGAATATTATTTTTTTTTTGTCGCCTTAAATTCTTATTGGTTATGTGCTCACTTTTATTTTTCCTTCCTCTTTTGTGCACACTCAAAGTTTTGTCTTGTCCATAGCTGAGGAGTTCAGAGGCTGCTTCTTCTCCAAGGGCATCTTATTTCTTCTGTCATGTAAATCAGACCAGTGGCTTCAGTCATTTTGATTGGAAAAAAATTTCTTGAGTTCTTTCTTCAATCTTTATTGAGTAATAAAGATTCAGTTGGAGGTAAGACTTCTTTATATTTAAAAAAAATTTTGATGGTGTCATGATCATTAGCTATATGTATCATTTATATCTTTTGCCCTCTTCTTTGAACTCTTGACTATAGTGTGGGTAATATTGTGTTTTTTTTGGTTTAGTTTTCCTTTCACACTTGGCAGTATTTCTTGTCTGAGTCTTCTGTATTCATATTTTAAAAGTTATAAATATTTTTTGCTATTAAAATAGAATAAATTTTTCTCTAGTTCATATGGAACCTTATATCCCATCCTAATATCTATTTTCCTTGTTCTATTAAATGACCCCCCCGAACTAAACAGAAACCAGTGTCCTTGCCCTAGAGATCATCTCTACCCAGATATTATTCAGTTTGTTTAAATGTTGAGTTGTATTGTCCAAATCGCCTTTTTCAGTGTGATTCCTCTGATTTTTTTCTTCCAATTAATATTGTTTGCCTTCTTGGTTTAGCTGCATCTTGAAATAGCATGCAGAAAAGGGCAAGGCAAGAGAAATACAAGACAGTGGATCCAGTGCATGAGTTTAATTTAGCTTACGTTTAATTTGTGGGTGCTACAGTAGTTATATTTACCCTCGATACCCAGAAAATGAACAGTCATTTCTTATCTTCCATGTCAGCTGTTCCTGGACTTGCTCCTTACATGCTTGTCATAGAAAAAGCCCCCTAGGTACAATATAGCTCTTCTTCATTGGCTGGTTCAAATTTAGAAGGATATTATTGTTTAAAACTTTACTCTTTTTTTGAAGTATCGTTTTCATGTTTCCAAGGCTTTAACAAATAACCAGTTCTTGCTGAAGAATCCATCTGTACGAGATAAACCAGGGTGATTATCGTAGACATCTTTTAAGTAGACATGTATTTACAGCTTTGGTAATATGTATGTATTTCAATAGTAATGGATTAAGAATAGAAACAGTGAGGTGAAAAAAATGCACAGAGGGATTCCTGGTAAGAAATAACCTCCAGTGATTTGAAACATAGTTCAATTGTCTCTGCCATAAATTTGGGAATAAGTGTCATATACGGGTGATAAAAATGGCATAGGCTATTTTTTATATACTCATTATTCACTTAGTTTGTCTTTTTCAATTAACATGGAGTCTATCTTTCTCATCTGACTGGGTTTACGTTTCTTTCATAATCATATGTCAACAAACCATAATAGATGCAGCATAATGTGGCATACAGTGTAAATCTTTAGGTTAATCCTTAACATTTTTTATTATAGTTCATTTGGAATCACTTTGTAACTTGATCGTGATTTGTACTGGTGGGGTTTTTTTGTGATATAGTTAATATACAGCTTTATCTTTTCTCACCTCTTTAATGTAGAGAGAGGATGCTCAACTACTCAGCCAATGAGATTAGACATATATAGTCTTTGATTATAATTTGTCTTCTTTAATCTCTTAAAAGAGATGTCGTATCTGTTTACTTCATTTGAAGACTCTTAGCAGTTTGTGTCTACTTCTGCTTTCTAAATCACTAATAAAACTGTTGACCATCAACATTTTTCATGATACTTACTTTGTGTGTGTCAACACAGCAACAAAACCTTGCTTTTGGGGATTTAGGGTACAGCACTTTCTAAAGGCAGTCTTTTCCAGGACTTTGCACTAAAAGGAATGCTCACCCTCTTGTTAGGTTGGATGAATGTGGTATTTTTAGACATCTTGGAGTTTCAGTCCAAGATTATTTTACATCATGTGTTCTGTTTCTGATCAGGTGTATATATATTTAAAAGGCAATTTAGCAAACTCTGGAGGGAGACTTGTAAGTATAATTGGGAAGGCAGGGGGAGAGCAAAAGCACAATCCTCAAATATTTCTTTATGCAAGAGAACAGGCAGTGGCAAATATTTGTCTTCAGACCTGTTCTCTATTAATAAATCGCATGAAAACTTTGAAATCACATTAATTGCTTTCTAATGCCAGCCCATGTAAAGCTGAAAAATAGATGGCAATCTGTTTAATGTTGGTCACCCTTGGACAGTGTGTGTGTAACAAATGTGCCTAGCTTGCAGCTACCTTCCAAATTTCTCTGGCCTGCCTTCCCACATTCTCTGGCTTCTGGCTCTCTCTGTCCTTGAGGTGGAGGAGAGAGATGGGAAAAGGCTGGTGGCTGGAGGAATTGTTCTGCTAACCTGTTATTGCCTTTATGTGTGACTGGTAGTACCTCTGGTGGGTTACCCCATGCAGGTGACCCTTGTCATATGATGGATGCATGTCCAGCCTTGGAACAGGGGCTTGCATTCTCCTTGGGTCGTGGAGAGGGAGCTGTGTGTGTGCCCTGCTGTATGAGTGGAAACATACCCATCTCATCACCATTTTCTGATTCTTCTCATGTCATTTGCATGGTGTGAACTCATGTGTCCATGATGAAGTGACTAACTTTTTGATAACGTGATTGGACAATGTTTTGGTTATCTGCCGGAGGAGAGGAGAAAAGAAGACCTAGCGCGCAGTGTTTGGGTGCCTCTCTGAGAATCTATTTGGCCCACCCTGACACAAAATTGAGGTAGTTCTTCCTAAGTATGTTTGTTTATTAAGTGTGACTTATAATTGCAATATTAAACCCTGTAAGCAATAATAGTGCTATGATTTGTTATGATTAGCACTCTTTAACACAGCACTTGCTTTGGGCTAAAAATTTACAATGTTCTTGAAAAATTCCATCTGTGTGTTTTCAGCCTTCATTAAAGAAAATAGCTCCAAAGACTTTAAAACAATTAAAATCTTGCAGTGTTGTCTGTTTATAATCACTGAAGTAAAGGGAACCATAAACTGTTTTAACAGTGAAATGCAAAATAAATCTTAACTTTTATCCTTGTAGAAGAAATGTAGCTGAAAATAAGATTAAAATGGCATTTTAGCTAATTCTGTGAAGTGGCACTTAAGCTTTGAACTGTATGAGCTCGTTGAAGTGGACAGAGCAACCCTGTGGTGTGACTTCCCTTTTGTGTCAGTTAGTAACCTGTACTGACAGAGCATTTTATGGATCTTTCAGTTTGGTAGTTTTTACTCATTTCTGCAGGCAAATGATTTCTCTGGGGGAGGGTGCAAAGAAATTTAACATCATGAGAGTTAAGAAACAGAGCAACAAGTAGGGGTATTCAAGCTATCAAGCAGTCTAACACAAGCTTAGGAAAAGTTAAGATGTGATAAATAGATTTCCACAGTTTATTTCTCAGGGTTTTTTAAGTGTTTGTTTATTTTAGTGTTTTCATTGGGAACAGTGGAGTGTCTGCAATGTGTGATACTAAATTAGCTGCTCAGTTTGTTAGGATGAATTTATGGAAATGTGTAGTTTGTTTTGTTTGCTCTGGGGTACTTGATTAGTTATAATGCTTTTAAATTAGAAATGTGTACAAAGGGATTTTCTTTTTGGAGTTGATCTTTTATTCCTTTTTAAATTCCTTAATGGATCAACTGCTACTGAAGCATGAACACATCTACACTCAAGTGCTTGTGACTAGTAGTTTCATTTTCTGTATAATATTAACCTAGCAGAGGAGAGATCAGGTTGTGGATCATCCTGGAGAAGGAAGGGCAAGTAAGTGACCAGACTTGTAGTGAAAAATGGGTAAATTTTGCTGCTTCTGTTTGAAGTTCACTGTATGAAGCTTGGATCTGTCATAATGAAGTCCCAAATTCTGTTCTCATTCCAAGGTAAATCACTTTGTGCAATGTCTGAGAAATTATAAGAACATTCCTTTATGTTAAGCCAGTGATATAAAGCTTTCTTTAACAGAAGGGACTGCTCCTTCCATATTCTTCCACAGTGTGGAAGTACAGGTAGTGAAGAGATAATCGTAACTTAGAATAACTTGGTGGTTTCTTGTCCAGAGGAGCTTAGGATGTTACTCATCTTGTGCATCTGGCACATCTTGGATGGATTTACAGCACTAGATCAGAACATGGCTTGAGCAAGATATGTAACATTCTGTGTAATTGTGAGTAGATAAGAAAAATCTATGATACAGTGAAGTATATTTTCAGGTAAACTGATTCTTTAGTGTCCTGTTGAAGATCATGTGTATGTCAGGTCTGTCTTCATATTTTGGTGTTGTGATGAATCAAGCCATATGGTTTCTCTGGACATATGGAAGTAATAGTGTTCCATGATGAGTACAGTGCTTTCTGACTGTGGATGCCTAACCTCTGAGAACTAGTTTTATCATCTCATGGGAGAGAGAAGCCATCCCAGTGGTGTCTTCTTTGTAACTGCTGCTATTTAGAAACAACAAACTTGTCAGGATCTTGTGCACGCCTGCTCTGTTTCTGTCTCTCTCCTTTGCCTGTCTCTTCCAACTCTATGTGTACTGAAAATAAATGCAGCATCTACTTATGCCCTGTCCCTCCATGGCTGAAAATTCTCTATTATTTCTGCTTTAGAAGTCCAAGGCTTTTTGGAAAACAGCGAATTCTGACAGCAGTGTAGTTAGTCCTCAAATTTCTGTATTTACAGTGTATTTTAAACTGGAAGTGGTAATTCTTGCTTATGATAGTCAACTGGGTTTCTCTTCCCCACATACTCCTTATTATCTGAACTTTTGTATTTGAATAAAGATTTGAGAGTGAAAACCTGAGATTCTGAGATCTGAGAATTCTCACTTGGGTTTTGAGCTTTTCCAAGAAGTAAAGAAGCCCGCTGAGTTTAAATGAAGACTTCTGAAGCCAAGTTCTGTGATTAATTAGTGTCCAAACGTTACTTTGCAAGCATTGCTCCCGATTTAAACATGACTAATTCCTCTAAATTTTCACATATTGCTGCCTAGATAGAACTTTGAAGTTGCTATATAATTTTTGAAATAAGTATGTAGAAGTATGAAGGAACAAATGTTTAATCAGGCTGTCCCTCTCGGAGTGAAACGTTGGTCTGCACTGGAAAATCCTGTTAGGTTTCATTGAGAGAAAAACTGTTGATGGTTTTTGCTCTCAGTAGCAAAAATACTGGTTTTTTTGACCTGTTTTGTAGTTGGTCAGTGTCTTTGGATTCTCTGAGTCCTCATCTGGTAGCTTGATTGGCAGTTCCAGTCACTGGAATTTAGGAAGATGTGTACTTTTTCCATGGGTTAGGACAGAATCTTTCTTAGGGTGCTTGTTGTACGGCAGGGAGGCTGTTGGGGGTGTGTCTGGAGGATTCATTAATAGACGTTAAGTGCCTTTCCTTCTGTCCTTTTAAAGAAGGAATGCCATAGAACTGAGTGAGGGTCTCCCCCATTCGGAACTTCATTGGAAAATATAATGGGGAAGATTCTCTCTCCTATGAGGAGGGGGAACGATATCATTCTTCAAAACTCTAAAATACTTTAAAAATGAATGTTTTTGCCACACTTTGTGAAGACAGAAATCTAAACATCTAAATAATAATGTGGTAAATTATTTATAAAGAACAATGTAGTAGCTATGCTTGTCTTCTCAAAGGGTAACTTTTGACTTGTTTTCTTGCAGCCTGTAATATGAAGTGTGATATGTTTCTGTTTTATGAAAAAAAGCAGGCAATTAAGTTTTTAATTTAGGAAATCTGCAGTAAATATTCATGTAAACTTTTGCGTGCAAACATTTGAGAACTTAGCTGGCTGTTTGATATTTCTGTATTAAAATGAAATATCGGATTGGAAAAGTTAGAGGATTAAAATAGTACTATCCATGTCTATTTGCATCTACATAGAGTGAGCTGAAGTGTGTGTGTATATATAGCTATGTATATCTATTTATATCTGTATCTATCTATATATATGTGTGTGTCTGTGGGGGGTAGGCAGGCACTGTGTGAGGGTGTTTTTTTACTTATGTTTGCTTGCTCTTATTCAGTGAGCAGTTATTATCTGTATTATCACTCTGTACAGGTGAGACATTTAAGTTAACAAGCAGGATTTTCTGGTTATATTTCTACTTTTCTGTTTTCAGGATAGTCACATGTTGATTGGTAACTGTAAGAAAATTTTGAAGTTGGCTATTGCCATTGTTTTTGTTAATGAAGAAAACATACTGCTGGAGGAGTTACACTCCCTCAAATTCTCAGACACTGCATTGTTTTTATCCTGTGGAATGGATATTTACCATATTAAAAGAACCATGGTAACTTTTATGGAATACTTTGTTTCTACAGGACTATATAAATCTATCATCTGTATAAGAATGAAGAATTACAGTGCAGGTTAGAGCCTTAGTTTTTGATTCTACAAGTGCACATGTGCTTAATTTCAAGTACACTGTTGAGCTTGACTCTTTTGATATGGTTATTGTGCCTACCTAGTTGTTTTCAAGATTGAGGCTTTGGATATGAATCTTTAGTCAATCAGGGAGTTCAGAGGCAATGTGAGAACACTTGAAAATACTGTAACCAGTAAGTGACCTATATGAGGAGCTGGGTAATTGTTACTGCTGAAATAGTGAATTAATCAACTATCTCTGAAACCTGAACTTTTGAAATAACATGGCAGGAATACATGAATAAAGGCTATATTGATGTTTTAGCTTTATCTCTTACTTTAGGTGATGGAAAGTAATTGTTACAGTACTGCAATTTATTAGGACTTACATAGCATAATTAAGTGAGCAAGAATCAAATGTCACCATAGGATTTGCTGTGCTCAGCATAAGTAGATAGGGAACAAATGTATCCCATTTAGACTCTGAAATGAGTGTTAACTATGCTGTGTGTAGGACTGAAAATAATTTTCTTAGTTTTTTCACAGTAGTATCAGGACAACTCATTACAGCACTATTTTATCTTTTATTTTTTTTCTTTATTAGATGTTGAAACATTTATTTCCCAAATGCTAAAAGGAGAAAATCTATCCAAGAAAGCAAAAGAAAGAAGGGAACTTCTTCTTAAGAAGATAGAGGATGTTAAGGCAAGGTAAGGAGCTTCATGGTTTTAATATGTTACAATGTCACTTAGTGATAATTTTTTTAATAATCTTTTAATAAACATTAACAATATTAACAATTAAAAAAAAATCTCTTAGTCCTGATTTTGTCAAATAATCTTTATTGAAACTGCTACAACTTTGTAAGGAATGGGATCAGGATGATTTGTCCCATTTGAATTGCTTAATATTCTGAGCCCTGATTGCAAGCTCTTTGGGTAGAGCTTGCATTCACTCCAGCTTTGCTAAGATTCATTAAAATATGAGAAATACAATGCCTCGAGAATGTGAATGAGCTTCCAAACACCATATTTGGCTGGTGTAAAACAGCATAATTCAATGCTGACTTTCCTTTACTATACATTCTGTTATTTAGCTCTGTAATAGAAAATTGAAACATAAGGTGAAAACTATTTATAGATCATAAGCTTGTTTCATCAGTGTTAAAATAGTGAAGTATTACGACAGTTAAAGCAGAGGGCTGTGGGTGTCTTGTTTGTTTTAGTGTCAAGGATGATTTGAGACTGTTCTATGGAGTTTTAATTTCTGTCAGCAATTCAGTAAGAATATTTAGCTATAGTTTCATTTGCACTACAGAATTTTCTTTGACAAATCTCTTGCAACTCTAATCAACTAGGATGTAGTTTAGTATTTGCTGTTCTTTTCACATGGTTTCTAAAGTGCTGTTGTTTCCAAAGTGTTTTTCTACTGATCACTCCTGTGTGATATCCCCTAATCGTTCCTTTGATGACATTCTTCTGCCCCTGAGGCAACTTGTTTACAATTTCAAAGACGGCACAATCATCTGGTGAGGGCATCATTCTTTGCATGGCCCTGACTGTAGGGAGATATGAGATTTGCACCAGATTCTTGTAATTGAAGGCCTGTGTGCCTTTCATTCAGGCTGTAAATGCTTAGGGAACTAGTTCTCTCCTCTAAGGAACCAGTATTTTATTTATTTATTTCTGCTTTCCTTTGTGGATTATTGAGTTAATTGGCCCTTTATAGAAGACTTGCAGATACAGCACTACTGACTTTTTTCTTCCATCTTAGGACTGAACTATGTTTTTTTGGGTGATGAAATATCAAAGGGGGGGAACCTGCAGTTATGAGCACAGTTGACACTGAATCCTTTGCTATTCACTTTTGTGACTCTAATTTCTAATTCATTCCTCATCTCCTGTAATATTGTTCACTGTTAACAGTGTTTTGCTTTTCATGCAGGCTACAAAATATTTACACCATCTAGTCATCTTTGATTTTCACATCCCACATGTTGGGCTGTATCTATTACTGCCACTTGCTATGCTCTGTTTCTTAGATCTGGCCTTTTATCTCTGTTGGCATTTCTCAGCTTCTTATCCCTAGACCCGTCATTTCTCTTCTTCTTGTTACTTGCAAGAATCTTCTTATTGACTAACCTGATACGTGCGCTATTGCTTATTGTCCATAAAAATGTTCTTGACAGCTGATTTTATTTGTCAGTTAGTTCTGATGAAATCTTCCTCTTTTCACGTAAACTGTAGTCCATGAATGCTTCTTGAATGCCATTTTACATAACTCTGTCCTTATTATTTATCTATATCATCAAAGATTATTTTTGTTTCTGAAATACCAAGCTTTAGCTCTGAAGAAACAGTGCATTTCCCCTGTAGGATGCTAGAGGTTTTTTTAGGCATTAAATAAGTTTAGATCTCCTTATTTGGAAAGGATTTTTAATTTAGGCTTTTTAATTTTTGGTTAATTATTAATACATTTTCATTTAGATTTCTGCACATTTACTGCGGCTAAAACAGCTATTTGTGATTATTTTTTTTCTTTTCCTGCTGACCCATATTTTAAAATATGCTCAGTGACTTTTACTTATGCATGAAAAGTTTTGAAACATGTTAACATTTAGAAGGTTTACTAAAATTAAAGATGCTTTTGCATGTTTATACCTTAAGATGTCTGAGTAGATGTATGTTCCTCGAAAAGACTGTTCTGAGTTTGGTTTTGTTCAAGTCTTCATTAAAGTGTCTGGGATTCTCTCAGCTGCAAAGGGAAAGGGAAAACTGAGTGAATACTTTAAGCCAAAGATAAAGACTTCAGAATTTTAAAGCAAAACTTGCCGCGCTAAGTTTCACCTATGCAGCTTGTTGAAAAGTAGTTGTTCTTCTTGTGCCATGTCCTGGCACCGTGGGCTTGCAAGTGTGCATTGCTTTATGATGTTTCTTCTCCTTCTGCTCCCTACAGTTACGCTCGGGAGTTCCCGGAGGAAGGTGAGTCTCGTGCCCCTTTCCCTGTCCGTGTCCGTGTCCGTGTCCCTGGCGCGTCCCCGGTGCCGCTCGCCGCCCGAGGCCGAGGGCGCTGGCTCCCCCTGCCGCGGGAAGCGGGGAACGGCCGCCCGCGACTCCCGCAGCCCTCGCTCCAGAGCTGCGTCCCCTTCCCGTCAGCTGCGCGCATCGGAGAGCTCTTGCTGATGGAAAGACTGGTTTAGAAATACGGTTTCAGGATTTAATACATAATGGAGCTTGCTGTGGAGGTTATCTGTTATCAATTTAATATAAGCGGAGCTTTATTAGCAGTAGTGTAGCCTTGCAAAAGACCATGTGATGCAGGTTTTTTTTTTTTTTCCTTTTTCCCCGGAGGAAGTGTATGCAAAGTAGCCTGCTTAGGAGATAAAATTTTAACAGGGATGACTTATTTCAGCCTTTTTTCTTAACGTTGCAAAAGTCTTCAATTCCATAGTGATGTTTCTTTAACCTTTTAATAGGATCATCTAGTGGCAATATAATATTGGCTTTCGATCCACACTGAATGAATGTTTTCACAGTGCAGCAGGAGCTCAGACCTTTAGCTGGAGAGGAGATGATTTAGTGTGCGAGTAATGAAAACTGAAGTGTGGGTTATCTATTGTCTTCCAGTGGAGTTAAAACAAAGCTGCAGAGTTCAGTTTAGAGAAGACCGAGGGTTTGTTGCTACAGTGTTCTGTTCTGTAACTAAACCTGGAAGGGCTCTTATTTCCATGATGCTAATTCTTGAGGTCATGACCTATAGCCTGTGGATGCTGGTATGAGGGTCACAGTGCGAGGTCAAAAAAGCCTATGCAAAGCTTCACTTTTTGCAGTGGTTGAAGTGTCTTTCTGGACAAGGAGGTTCAAACGTGGAGGCTACAGTGTGCCTGATAAAGTGCAAATATGTAAGTCGTAATAGGCAAGTAATGTTATAACAAGGCACAACAAGCTCATACATTTCTTATGCCTGTTTAAATCAAGTTATGCAGACATAACAGTTCAGCTGAAAAGGAAAATGCAACTTGAAACTTCCCAAGATTGCCAAGGTTTTCTAAGTTCAAACTATGTGATTGTTTACAAATTGTGTTAAAATAATTTGCTATTTTTTTTATATTGTACCACGGCACCCTTACAGAGGAGAAAATGTAGTTTCCCTCCTCTCCTCATTGTCTTAAGTGTGGGAAAGTGTTATTTTATTTAGGAAATTGCTAACATGAAATTAGGTGGGATGGTTGTTTCACTGCAAATGCATCTGACCTTGGGAGAGCATGTTTTTGAAGTTTGATAACTTTCTGAGGCTCTGACTCTCTAATGAGCATGAGAGTTGTCTACATAGAGTAGAATTTGCGTTTACTCATTTGCTTTATTTGAAGGTCAAGAAAATTCTAGTCTATTTACTTCAGAATTTCAGAATCAAAGTCAGAATTTCTTTTCCAATTCAACAAATTATTAATAAAAATGAGATTTCATTATATCCAGGAAAATGGGTGGTTTAATTTATATAGTCTGTAGTTGTTACTGCATAACTTGCTCTGATTTCTGTGAAATTTATATTCAGTCTTATTCTTTTTATTAGAGTACATTTGATTCTTAAGAAGGATGTATTGCTTTTTTTAAAAATTCTTGTGATGTGTCTCTAGTTCACATCATAGAATTATGTACAGATGGTGAAGCTTGCCAATGCTGACACTCTAGTTTTCTTCTGGTATTTATCAATAAAATCAAAGTTACACCATTGTTTTCTGCAAGCAAGGATAAATTTCTCCAAATTTATGTGCATTTGCATGCATAAATGTAAAAAAAAAAAAGAGCAAAAGGAGCCTTCACTTAATTGCAAAATATTTGAGGGAATGCAATTTAGTGGTATGAGTTGTTGGTATAATTTACAGAGTTCAAGAAGTGTTGCTCAACTTTATTTGGTTGTGTCATTCTTTAGGCCTGTACAAATTAGGTGTGACTTGTTTAGGTGTAGAACAAAGGACCCACGTGGAGGTACGCAGTCAGATTCTTGGCCAGCTCCTAGTGCAACAAAGCAGCAGCTGAGTGAGGTCAACTATTGTGCCTATTCATACTGCTGTGCACACCTAGACATTTGAAAAATGGAAAATTTGGAAAAGATTGAAAACTGAGAAGGCAGTGATGGTGAGTTCCACCCCCCTCCAGAGAATGAAGAAATATCCTGAAATATAAGGTGAAAAAAGAGAGTATCTTTTAGGGGAAAAAGGAGGGGTGGAATCAGATTTGTGGAAACTGTGCTGAAACAAACTATAAAAAATAAAAACTGTTGTGAATATTTCAGCTTCATATTTGCTGTTCTTGATTTTGCTGTAGCAGTTACTCCATTTTTAAAATACAAATAAAATAGTCTTTGTTGAAGCTGAAAGTAAAGGTGACGAATGGTTCATACTATGTGCCCTATTACTGTGGTATAGTAATTATCATACTACATCAGCTGTTTTCAAGAATATTCTGAGTTGTGACCTGTCATCCTTCCAGAGGCATCCAGAAGAATCTGGAAGGCTGAAAGAAGCAGACCAACACTTTCAAAATTCATAAATTTCCTGTATGACATCATGAAACTTGACTCTAGTCTCTCAAACATGGCTCCTTCAGCCTGTGAGTTGTTCCACAAGTATGGGTTGCGGGCGTACTTGACTCTCCACTCTCTTTCATCACTGAATGTTCTTGTAGTTCCACTGGCGTTGTATGTAGTTATTAGTAAGTTTGACCAAGCTCTTATATGTGGGCTCCTGTTTTATGGCTTTGGCCAATAGCATACAGTCCTGCCTTTCATAAGGATAAAGCAAGAAGGTTTAAAATAATAATAGTAATAATAATATTGAAGAACATGTGTGCAAGTAGAACCAAGCTCCTTAAAACCAAAATCATCCATGTGTGTAGCTCTCAGAAAGTACATACATACTTCTTTGCAACAAGGTTGACGAATTTGAGGACTTTCTTGCATCCTCTTAAAAAGAAACCTTCTGATGTTGTCAGGTCAGTAAATATGCTGGCAAAAGCATCTTTTGTCCCTACAGATTGAAAAAACCCCCAGCTTTCTGGGAGAAGTGAGTACACATGAAAACGAAAGACGCAAATTTAATTGTATGGGAAAATATATAATTCTTGTGTGTGATGTGTTATCTGGTTTTACATTGTGACTTTTACAGTTAAGTCTGTTGTTGATTTGTGCACAAAGAAAGTCCACGTTCTTATGACAAAAAAGGTACAATTATATTAATATCCAAACCACTAGTATTTCCTCAAATTTTATTTTTATTGTTATTAAACTTGTATCTATTTTATTCTTAAATTGAGGAACTCTGGAAATCTCTTTTTCTCTTAGACACTGCAGCTTTTTTTCCTGTTTTGAAATATTTGACTCCTTATCTAAATGTTTAGGCAAAGCTAAACACTCAGTGACCTGTTCTAGATCTTAGAATTGGGAAAGAACTTGAAAACTAAGGTTATTTGTGTACAAATTAGATTAGATTTTTTTATAAGACTAATATTCCACTAAGGATATAAAAGTCTGGACTTCTTCAGAGATTCTGACTTAATACAGTTTTTGACGTTTCTCTGTTTTGAGATTAATTGAATCAATACTGTGACTGCCAAAATGTTTAGTTAACAGAACCTTGTTTTCAGTTTATGCTAAAAATAGTGCTAAAGTTGGCAGAAGCACTGTAAGCTCTAGAAACTGTATTTGTGTTTGAAATTCACTTGCCATCTGTTCTTTGCATTTATTTTAGTAAAATATATATTTTTAATCACTTACAAAATATTTTGGCTCAGTGTTAAAAGTCAGACACCAGAAGTACTAGCCAAATAGAGTCATAATATGGGAATTTGCAGAAAAAGTTCCCCATAAAGCTCTCAGTACACCTTATATCTGATCTGCAGCACTATTTATTCAGAAAAGTATGATATGACATTTTCTAACCAGCGCTTTTCACTCTGATAAAAACTGATGAAGGTCCACTTTAGTTTTCATTTCACTGTAGTATAATAGTAGGTAAATCTGTGTCTCTAGAGCATTGGTGTTATTCTCTATGTAATTATTGGGAGCACCTGTAGGAAACCTCTGAATGACACCGATGCCTCTGGGTCTTGGCAGAGCAGAGTGCGTCTGGAGCCTGAGACATCTGCTTCCCGGAAATAGTCAAGCTGATAGAGTAGCACAATGTGCAAAGGTTTTATACTTTATATCTTTTTTCTTTTCTGTTTTCCTTCCCTCTCCCCCCCCCTCCCGTACACGCTTTGTCAAGAAATGGCAGCAGGTAGGAGTCTTTTGGACTTGAGAAAGGGAGTCAGTATCTTGCGGTTATCAGAGCCGTATGTGGACGTGGGTTCTATGTTTTAACACACTTGAACTTTCAGTCGGGATCATAAATACGTTGTTAGTATTTAACCATAAATGGGAAAGATATGGCTTAGCTGTTACCCAGTTCTTCAGGGATCATCATGATGTATTTCTGGAGAGACAATCAAATGCATTAAAAGTGTGCCAAATATCACTCTGTCCTGGAAGTCTGGAAGGTTTCACTGTAGGCGAGTCGCTGTGTTGTACCTTTCAGCTACATGCAGCTGTTATCTGTGAAGTGTCCATGCCAAGTGCAATTTCAAGCAACACAAGATACAGCCACCAGTGCAGCACAAAATGGTCTTGTCCTGATATGCATCATAATAATGAGAGGCAGCTCAGGAAGTAAAAGTTGGGTTGCTTTTCTTGCTTGAAGCACATTTGCTTGCAAACTTAATGCTGTTTCAGTATTGTTTTAAGAAATAGCTGTTAAAGAGTTTCTACTTGACCTCTACAAAACAAGCCATTAAAAACCATTATGTTGATAAGGGACTCTAGAAGGCTCTTCAGGAATGAGTATGTTGGAGCAGATTGCATGGCAAAGCATGCATTGAGAAAGTGGCTGTCAGAACTGAGTCCAGTCTTGCAAGGTGACTGCTGGATTGGGTCAGAGTATCTTCTTAAAAATATAAGCTGCCCCTATTAAGCCCGTGCCAGCTTGAAGGCAGCTTTGTCTACTTGTTCTTTTGAAAAACAGTGCAGCGAGAACCTTACTTGATCTGCTTGGTCATCCAGCACTTTCTTTGGTGGGTTCTTACCCCAGCAGAGATTGGACAGAAGGAAATGATTTCAACCTGTTGTAACGTGGGACCTTCTGAAATGGCAAGAAGCAGGGTGTTTTGACCTACATGTCTTTTTATTTTTGTGAGTTGTTTTATTTCTCTTATACTTGAGCAATTTTAATGCATCATTCTGTCTAGATGTTTTAGAAATAAATTGGAAGTGTTTAGTTATGTGAGCATGTGAGCTAGCAAGTCTCTTTCAGAGGCACTGGCTGAAGCATCTTGCTTGCTTGTTTTTAGGTTAAGTGGTGGAAGCAGTATTTTTAATGCTTAGGAGTTCATTACTATAATCTCGCTATTGCAGAAGAAAATGAATGTTTAGGGAAAAAAATGTCTGGATTTTTTTTTTAAACTGGATTCTTATAATGTAATATGCTCCTGTTCATTATATTCAGTGTGTACCAACTGAATTTATTGGAAGTTTTCAGAAAAGGGGGTAGGGACTGAACTACAGCTCTTGTTACAATGAGGAGAGTTTGTTCTATGTTCCATTCCTAATGTGGTACACTTACCCTTTGGTATGCATTATTTCCTAAATCAATAAATAAGCTGTAATGGAAAAGGTAGCATTTAATAAGGAACGACATTGTATGGGGTTTTTTTTACAGACAGCATAATATATTGATTCAGCTATCAAACCTGTAAGAGATTAGTTTAAATTGCAGAAGCTGGGGAATAGGGTCAGTTCTTATACATATTTTTGTTATTGTTGTGACTGTTAAATATCTACCATTAATTAATCCTTTTTTTCCCCCAACTTCCATATAAATCATATGGTGTTCTGGGGAAACAAGAAACTATATTAATGAGCATCAACTCCCTAATTATCCTTGTGACTACATAACAGGGACACATTCATGTCATTCCTTTGTGCAATAACTTTTGCAAAGAAGTATTTTTAAACTGGTCATTAATTTTATGACCGCAGAAATTAGATGCAAAATTTATGCTGTTGTCATTGGCACAGGTTCAAGGCACTACTGACATTATATGTGATTGGAATGGAATGGCTGCCAACTAATGAGTCTATAGACATTTGGTTTGAGCATGCTTTGCTTTTAGATGTCTGATTAGGCAGCAATGCTTTCAATTATGCCTGCAAATTGTATTGGATACATTTACCTGATGCCCATTGTTGCTTTGTAGTTCAGTGTTCTATTACATAAGTGCAAGTTGATTGCTTTTCTTTAATTTATTGATGCTTTTTGGGTGTATTTTTAGGTACTTGGCACCTGAAGAGAGTAGTGGTTTATGCTGCTCAACACTGACTCCTGTGATTGTTCAAGGAGTAACACATGGAGCTTCAAATGCAATTCTGTCTGCTCTTACTCCATAGGTGGAGTATGAACTGCAATGGAACACATCGATGGAGGAGGATGTAAAATCGAGGAAGGGCAGAGATTATTCAGAGTGGGAATGTAGGAGATTTCACAGAATCAACAAGAAGCCTCTCTGTGAACTGTGAGGAGCAAAATCTTTATATATTAATAGCATACACTCCTAATATGTCTTTTAACTCTGACAGAATTGGAGGCAAAACCCCAAAGATGATACCAGAAAGTAGTCATTCTTTTATGTAAGGACATAAACACATTGTGAGATGTTGCCTCCAGAGCACATTGAGTCAGCTTTCCTACCGAAATGTATGCAGTTATGTACAAATTAGATGATTTAAGGACTACATTTTTCAGGGTATAATACAAATTTACAAATACGTTTATTTACTCTAAAATAAGAAAAGGAAGATTTTGTTTGTTTAATCTAGTCCTGCATGACTGCAGGATGCTTATACTTCTGTTTAGTGTCTGTCACCTGTTCTCCACATTTCTCACTTAAAGTGTGGGTTCCTAAATTATATGACATATGATTTATTTATTTGTTCTGATTGTGTTTCTCAGTGAGGGCTTTTTTTCATGGAAGTCTTCAAGCCTTATGTAGGATTTAGCACCTAGAGAATGCTTTGAAGTCTATGAAGCACTGAGTGTGTAATTTCTTTTTTCATAATACCTCAACATTTTTCAGTTGTTTTAAGAGCACTTTGAATTTGGATATTGTAGAAATAGAACAGATACTTATTGTATTATAAATCTACATTCAGTGTTGTCATGTTTTTTGATGTTACAAATACAGTATATACCTGTGTTGTGGTTTAACCCCAGATGGCAACAAGCCCCACACGGGATAGAGGAGATAATGGGAAGGGTAAAAGTGAGAAGACTCATGGGTTGATATAAAGTTTAGTAGGTAAAGCAAAAGCCACACGTGCAAGAAAAGCATAACAAGGAATTCATTCATTGCTTCCCATGGATAGGCAGGTGCTCAGCCATCTCCAGAAGAGCAGGACTCCATCATGTGTAACAGTGACTTAGAGAGACAAACATCATCACTCCAAACATCCTCTCCTTCCTTCCTTCTTCTCCCAGCTTTATAGGCTGAGCATGACATCTTATGGTGTGGAATATCGCCTTGGTCAGTTGGGATCAGCTGTCCCAACTATGTCCCCTCCCAGCTTGTGCACCCCCAGCTTTTTTGCTAGTGGGGTGGAGTGAGAAGAAGAGGTCTTGACTCTGTAAGCACTGCTCAGCAGTAACTAAAACATGCCTATATTATCAACACTGTTTTCAGCACAAATCCAAACATAGGCTGATACCAGCTACTATGAGAAAAAATAACTCTTTCCTCGCCAAAACCAGCACAATCTGGGATAGGTACAAGGTGTGCCCTAAATATGTATGTTTATATGTATGTATTAAAAAGTCCTTTGTTCCTAGATCTTAGCTTTTATATGAAATTAAAGCACAAATGTTTAATGAATTTGAAATCCTAAGCATATTTGGAAAATAGTAGTGTGGTGACTTAATGGAAGAGCAAGGTAACAGTGCAGCTATGCAGACTTACATAAGAGATTATGTATTGCTGAGTGGGGCAAAATTCCCTGGAGATGTTCTTTCTACATATATACTCACCTATTTTTCATCCACTAGTGCTATTCATTCAAATATACTAAGGTTTACGATTCAACCCATGAATTTTGAGTGCTAGAGTGTGGTGTTTGTGGAAGTGTTTTCCTCTAGAAATACAGCCTAATATTTTAAATTTATACTGTCACCTTCATGAAGGTTAAATGATAGTATGTTTATGCATAGCTGATAAGAGGACATTTTTGATTGACAGCCAGGGCTTGCATATATACATATATTCTATGCATTCTAGTACGGGTGAAAGTTTGGGACAGGAAAAGAGTGGAAAAACTTTTGCTATTCTATAGGTTGTAAATATCATGTCTACTCTTTTTATATGGAGTCTCTCATCTAATAAAGGTATATATATATAGGCAGAGAGAGGCAGGCCAACTGGTTTCTGGCATCTAAGTGTGAAAGATGATCATGCTGGCTGTAAATAAGGCATAATATTTTCTGTTCATGTGCTATCTACTCTGTGGTTTTTTGTTTGGAGGAAGAGGTGAATCCTGGAGAGGGATAATTTACTTTTGATCGGTTTGACAGGTGTGATGAAATGCAAGTATTTTGATCAGATTAACACGATGACTGGCGTGCTACTGGGAGAGGGCTGTGTCAAAAATAGATTGGAGTCAGATTCAGATTCAGAGCAGTTGTTAAATGGCATGAGAGCTTGAAAGGAAGCTTTCCCAGGAAAAGCATACTAAATTAATGAAGGGAAAACCAATTTAGTATCCAACAACCTTGGCACGTTAAAGAATTCCAGCAAAGCAAGTATCAGGCTTTGTTGTCTTATCTGCATAGAAAACTTGCTGTTCTTTGCAAACAACCATCGTGCTTTCTGGACATGGACTGTGAATTTTCCATGAATTTACGTTATTGAATAGGAAGGGGTAAACTTTCAGCCATGGTTAGGCAGTCCTACTGATGAGTGCAGTTCCTGTGTCTGCAGAGAAGAGTATTTTCACTATGCAGGGGGTTTATTTTAGATTCTGAGAAATGAGTTATCCTATACAGTGCTCCAAAAAGGAACATGTGAATAAGAAAGGATATCTAGAGGTCTCTGGAAAGCTTTCTGTGTACGTGTATACAAAAAGGCAATGCCTGAACAGTTTACTGTTACATGGTTTTTAAGAAATTTGAGAGTCATTTCATCTATTGATGCATCAACTTTATGATTCTCATCTGGTGATTTTTGTCATATTTAGTTTTTCTCCTTCACCAAGACTTGATTTTTTTTTAGGAGCAATGTAGTTTATATTCTTTTTCAAACTCTTATTTGCCTAGATGTATTAAACATATCTGAGAAAATATAGTGAGTTTTGGGAGGGAGAACTTAAATTTTGTCTAATTAGATGAAAGCCTCAACTAATAATTGATTTCAGTTTATCTTTCCCAGACCTTCACACTTGTGCATGACACTGATCAGAGTGCATTAGGTCAGCTGATAATGTAGATTTTGTATCTATTGTAATGGAGCTCTCAGTTGTGTAAGAAACAACAGAATGCTGCATTAAGCCACAAGTTCTGTCAGAAGGTGATTCCACTTCTGGTGGAAGAATGGACATACAAATTTGCAAAGCAGAGCCTAATTATAGTGAAAAAAAGTGAAAGTGGGCAGAGGTTGACAAACTGCTGCCAACTATAGTTTGGCATTTCCTTGGGAGGGAAGTCGCCCGGCTCCATCCTGCACTCGGACAGGCAGATCTTTGGAGCCTGGCACTATCCTTGTTTCCTTCTGCCGGTGTTTTCCCTTGCCCACCTCTTTGCATGTTTGTTTCACCCCTGTGTGAGAAGCTGCCAGCTGTGCAGTGATGGGAGCAGCTTCATTATATGACAGCAGTTAGGGAAACCGCTCCAGCAACGTGTATGCATAAAGGTAGCCCTAGAACAGCAGCGCTCACAGCTGCGCTGGAGCCTATGACTGTCCATGAGAAATCAGAATTTTTCTATTTCAGATAGGAATTGATATCCTCCTTACTATCAAAAATACTTTTATTCTGTCTGTGTTTGCATGATACACTTTTTAACCAGCAATATATTTCTGACTTTTACAGAACCGGAAGATGAGGACAAGTCTGACAACTCTCTTTCTTCGCCTCCTGATAGTGTCTCAGTAGCATCTTACCGATATGATAAAGAGGATGAAGCACCTTCTGATGGTATGTGACACTCTTTACCTTAGAATGTACTAGATTTGCCAGTTTGCTATGAACTCATGTAATCGGATCCTTGTGATGCGAATGTTAGTGTTAGAAAACAGATAAACAGATAAGCATCACAGCTGGACAGTTTTCTTACCTTTACAAGAACCTTTAAAGGAACTGAAGAGCTCTCTCTAGTGGTCCTTGAGCATAGTGAAGCTGTCTCAAATTTACATGGTGTTTTCAAACTCATGTTTTTTGATAATAAAGCATCTTTTGTAGATACATATGTTTTTAAAGATAGATCAGTGGCTAAAACAGTGTGAATATTTGTAGTAACAAATTGTTTGTTAATTCAACATTATCAGATTCTTGCTTAATTTTATTGTGCTACTTAATGGCTTACTGTATTATTTATCTATTAAATAATGAAACAGTTTATGTGATTGATATTTTTCTGCAAACTCCATCCAGAATAGGTTCATAAAATATTAAATTAATTATTTCTACAATGTTTCCTTCCATTAAGACAGTTTTCATTATATAAATTTTAAATTTGAGTTTGCATTTAAAAAAAAAAAGCTAGGCTCCATAGCTGTTTTCCATGTTGCTTTATTTTGTATTCATTAAGTTTAATGCTAAATGCGGCTGTTCTGAAGACATGAACAATTGAATATTTCAACAGTTAACAAGCTTGCTTTAGCGTAGTGTCCATATTTTTGAGATTTGTTTATTGTATATGTAATATAAATACCTTCAATGGATAATATATGGCAATAAATTAAGTATATGTACAAATAAATTAACGATGTATATTAATTTGTGGCACTGGAAGTTAGATAGACTTACTAGTGAATGATGTTTTCTGACATGATATGATGATCAAACTGTGCAGCTCCATCTCGAAATACAATTGCTGAATGAATATATGCTTCCTGCAACATAGTACTCCACATTTTATGTTATCCAGATTATTCCCTTTGGAAACATAAATTGCTTTTATGAGGTATAAAATTATGTCTATTGCAGAACAGGGATAAGTCAAGTACATGCATAAGTGATAAACCTTCTAACCACTGATTCAGAATAACGCAATTTTTTTTATGTCCAGAAGTCTGTAAAATGTGTAACAATAATAATCACACTTTTTTTTTTTATATTGAGCTTATTGCATGTTGGCAGTGTGACCTTCTATTAAAAAAATAAAACCAGGCCTTTTTGCTCTCTGGTTGAAATGTAATTATCACTCAAATTGAATATGGCTTTTAGAAAACCCAAGCTAATTTTCAAAACTACAGATGAATGCAACTTTCCATGTATTTATTTTTGCTTACAAACATAATCTTAACATGATTTCTAATTGTAACTTAATAACATGGTACTGATTGCATAAAGGGTATGTGACAAAATTATATGACTATTTAATAGGAGATATGATTATAGAATTGTTTCAAAGCAGTTAATCAAGAAAAAAAGTGATAATGTTCAAAACCTAAATAATGAATGGCTGAAGAATGCTGATGCAAGAGTATGTGAAATACCCTATGAGTTTGTACAGATAAGTGATTCATTTTAGCCTATTTTGAAGCTATGAGAGTAGGTATAGTAGCTGCTCAACAATATCTTTGCTAACTTGTACCAGTTGAGCTAGAAATGTAGTGGGTGCAGTTCTATTGAATTTGAGGTGATATTACTGGTCTTTCTGTATTTCATGATAAATTCTCTTTAATTCCGTAGTGAGAGTGCAGCACTAGGAAAATTTGAGAGAAGGTAGTAAATTTTGATCTGTAAATACTTTCATTTACTGGAGTAGTGTTCCTGTTTTTTCTCTTGGAATGTCCAGTGTGTCATTCTAAGTCCATTTTGATTTTAACATATATATATAATCCATCATTCCAGTCTAGCCACCTAGATTATGAAAACATATGTTGGGAGAATCTTCTAAGAGGTGGATTGATCCTCAGAGGTGCCTTTGGTTCAGTCCTTATAGGCATGAATGGGTTTGTTAAAGCATAACACTGTATTTTTTTTTCTAGCAGTCTGTTTATGTTCAATATTTAAATCCTACTCGAGAAGCTGAGTTTGTAAGGTACATGTTTGATCTTACACAATTACCAGTTCAGTTCAGCAGGGCTCTGTGCAGGTCTAAAACCTGATTTGTGTAGGATCAATGCTCTTAGCGTTAACAGAGGGCCCTATTTGTAGGTAACCAAATTGAGTTTTTATTTATGTTTGAGTTCCATTCATATTTTTATGTAAAACCTGCTGTATATATTTTCTGCTAAAAAAAACCCAAAACAAAATGGGCAGTTCTCTTTATATACTTGAGTTAGACTGCAAGGTTTGTGTGACTTGTGAAAGTGTCACTATTTGACTTTGCAGCCTTACTGTCAAAACATAATTTGTGAAGGCACCGGGTTGGTAACAGATAAAGCATTAGTGTATTACGTGTATGCTACAGTCATTGTAAAATCGTGGAGTTTTTGTGTGACCTTTGTCTAATGGTGTATTAATTACAAGGGAGATAATCCATTTAACAATAAGTATGGGATAACTAAATTAGCACAGGTCACCTAAAGGCCTTTTGTCAAATCTGATTGTTATGTTGTCCTTTTGACTTTTACCTTATGGTAGGCACTAACAAAGTATCTAAACTTTGATGGATTATAAACTCTAAACATGATATGTATTTTTCATAATGCTAATGTAATTTTCTAGGTACTGAAAAGGTCAAACCCCCACATCTCTGTGTGCATTCTAAGTCTGTCTTTCCTTTTAATATTTCTTTTTCTCTGTTCCTCTGGTTCAAAAGTTCACTCAGTTCCCAAATGGCCACCTAATTTTCCAGTTATTCCCTCAAGCCATATGTGTTTTGGTTTCTTTATGGTTTATTAGGTACTGTAGGAAAGTAGCATAAGTTATATCATCTAATGAAATTCAAGCACACTTCAGTGATGCTTTGACTTGATTGCTGGCAGCAATTAAATCACAACGAAGGAGAATAATGCATAGGCTTACATATCCAGACACCCTACAGAAATTGGAAGATGGATAAAACACAACAATACCCCCAAATAAAATAACAAAATCCAAAAACAAGACAGACCAAACAAAACAGCACTGCCAGGCACTCTGGTCTTAACTTGATTTTTTTTTTTTTTTTTTTTATTGGCTAACAGCCTGATTGATAGCAAAATCATAACTTGCTGTATGCTAACAGGCAGAGTTCACTTGTAGGTTATTGTGAGCTGATAAAGGGTTAGATGGAGTTTTGATTTTCGCATTGGTCCTTGGTGCACCAGATTAATGGAATTTCAATGAGAGACTGGAGTAGTCACAGCTTTGTCAGAAAAACAGATGGAGATTCTATAGCCATGTCTGCTCATTAATACCAGTTGCCTGAAAGGTGTACTACTTCTCTATACAAAAGACTCAACATAATTGATTTTTGAGCGGGGTATTTTTTCACTTATTGATGACTAGGTTTCTTGCAACTTAAATGACAGGTTTTTGTATAGTACATTGTATAACAATGTTATGCCTGGTAATTTCTTACTCCCATCTGTTTTTTGAAGAATATGTGTAGTGGGAAATATGTATGTCTTGATTAGTTAAAAAATGGAGTATACCAAAACACTTATAAATTGAAATACTAGGACTTTCAAGTTGGTTACAAACTTGCTTTTGGTTGAGATGTCAGTGGGGGAAAAGTTACAGTTTTTCATTTACTTTCCACATTTCTTAGGATGGTATTAAATATAGATTCAATGGTAGGCTGAAACTTTCCTATTTAACAGTGTAATCTTCTGCTATAATATAAAGGTATTTTTTTAACCATAAAGTTTTTTTTGGTTTATGGTATGGTAACTTCATTCTGTGAGTAGGAAATGCCATTAGTATTTAAGGAACAAACTTCCTGACTTTGTAAGTACTGAGTGAGAGAGAACCTCTGAAGAAGACATGTCTGTTTAGCTCTACAGAGAGTATGCCATTTGATAATAACTGGATCTAAAAATGCAGTGAGCGCTGTGATAAAATAATTTAGATCATCACCACTTCTACGGAAGGTCAGAAATGTTGCCTTGAGTATGTAAGGATGAAAATGTGTCTGGGGACTTGTATGCTCTTCAAACTATTATATTAGGCTATAGCTTATGAATAAAATGTGGTTTTTAGTAGAAAATTCTTAAACAGTGTGAGAATTTCATATTAGATCTTCCCATAGTTGAAGTGGAGGAAGGTAGGGCTAAAGCAAGCTAAACAGGGCATTTGGAGAACTTTGAGCTAACAGAATAAATGAAAGAGTTGTGCTTAAACTATTTGTTATCACAGTGCAGTCTTGAATATGAGCAAAATTTATTGCTCCTGCAGTGTGCGTTTCTTGCTATAATTTTTGGATGAAGCAACAGGCCTTGGCACTTTGTTTTCATGCAGCTCCTTTGGAAAAGTTCTATGCAAGTCTTTGCAGGCTTGAGTCAACTATTTTACATGATCTATAGTATTTACTTTGTATGAAGGTCACGTTTTGCATTTTGATTGATCAAGTGAGAATGAAAAATTTTTTGACTGAGTTTTGCATGCTGCTTCTTTTGACATTTTAAGCCTCAAATACAAATACTGATTAAGCTTCCCCCCCCCTTATTTTTTCTGTTTGTTAGGCACAGAGGTTTGAATATTGTCACTGAAGAAGGGAGGGGTAGAGTTCAGTGTAAGACTTTATGCCCACTTTCTTCAACTACCTTCCTACTGAGTTTATTTTTGAGGCACTATATTAAAGCAAAAACTGTGTTCCATCACAGAGCCAGTTAAGCAGTGTTAGCAAGTAAGCAAGGTAGTAAAGGTTGGAGAATGGAAAATGCAACTAGGATTTTCTGTCTTTTTTTGTCCTTCTTACGTCTCCACTCTTGTATTGGTTTACCACTATTTTAGTAATACAGTCATGTATATGTTTGCTTGTATTGGGGATAACAGTATTGGAAATTTACCTGAGTTATTCTAGATTAGTTATTTGCCTTTCAGTATTGGAGAGAGAGCTACAAACTTAAGTGCATGACAGCCATTCAGAGGAGTGGGAAACTTCTTTATTTGTCTTGTTTTTGCCATATATAGATCTCATTGAAGGCAGAAAACCAGGTATTTTATTATTTCTTATAGCTCTTTAAATATTCAAGCTTGAATAAAAAAAGTCATATTGAGGGGAAGCAAGATCTAGGTTTACTAGGACATTTGATCTTTGGTAAGAAAAGGTGGCTTCTACTTTCTGCTCTTCCTAGGAACTGGCAGAGGGCAGTAGCCCATCATATGGAAAATGGGTAAAGATGGGACTTTGGCATGCTAACTTTGTTCTGAGGGCATGCTAGTTTTTTTTCAGAATTGTGAATGGGAAATAATGTAATTTATTATTTCGGTATAAGTGGGTAATTTTAGGTTTTCATTGATGTTTAGTAGACTCTTTTGCTGTCTGAACACATTTTGTATGGCAGAGGAAATACTGTGTCTTGCAATGTGTTATGATTCTGCATTTCTGGCTGAAAAGGTAATATGATGATCAGAAGTGTTGCTTTCAGAATTCTAAATAATTGCAATTAGCAACTCAGTCTTAAGCAGGAAGACTGAAGCCTAGAATTCCCAACGTGGTATGCTGGTGCTCTCAGAGGAAGGATGTGTCACTAGGAAATTTGTCTGAGACACTTATGGACAGTTTAGATGTCATCCAGAATACAATCTTTTACAAGCTGGCTGAACACAATGAAAAGTATAATGTACTGAAGAGGACCTTAAAATATGAAGCATTTTTTGAAACTCAGTTTATGAGGATATTGGTGCATGTTGGACCACATGTGCATAAATTACCAGATAAAAATCTGTTTGTTTAACAGATGAGAAGCGGGTGCTAACTGTTGAATTGTTAAAAGAAGATCAGCTCCTTGTTGGATAGGAGAGGTCTTAAGAGTAAAATCAGTGTATTCAACCTTAATCTGCCTGAGATGTTTCTTGGCAGGCACCTGCCTCATCTTTCCTAGAAATCTCTACTGGTGCAGTTTCAATCTCCCTTGGACAGCTTGCCCCAGTGCTGCACTGTTTGCTGTAAGAGGATACACACTCTAAGCTCTTTGTCAGTCTTTTGACTTTTGACTCTCTTTTGTCTGTAAAAAACATGACAATGGCATATATTTTTTTCCCCTCTGTCATGAATATATTTGCAGACTGAATAGAATCTTTATAACTCTCCACGTGCAGCTGCTGTTTAAACCTTATGAAAAGAACAAACAACTGAACTGCTTGCTTGCTTGCTGGTTTGTTTTTAGGAACCATAGAAATGCATATAGCAGCAGTGACTTACTTGGACAAGCAAAAAGTTTTAAAAAAAGAAAAGAGCATGTGAAATACGCAAAGCTAACCTAATTAATTTTGATTTAAACCATTTGTACAGAACATAAGGGAATAATATCTGATAGGAAGCAGAAATTTTAAGTGAAATTTTGTTCCTATTAAAGTCAGCAGTCAAGTTAAAAATGGCATCATGTAGGTTAACAGTGTGTACAAATTGATGATACTAAAATGTTTGAACTTCTAATTATCATAATGAAAAACTTCCTATTAAACAATAAACCCCTGTGTTCTTTTAGCATTTACCTTTCTCCCATGGGAGAGATGACATGGTTTGTTGCTCATTTTATTTCATCTATGTTGCTTCAGTGACTGAGCAGTAACAAAACAGCCATGTATGCTCCACTACTAAGAAAGACAATATCCACAATAAAAGACTAATAATGACCTGCTTAACCCATTTCTTTTTCATATTAGATCATAATTCAAGGTATGTAACAACGTTATGGAAAAAAAACCAAGCCCAGAAAGCTGAATAGATTCTTCTGTTTACATTATCTTGCTTGTTGGCCTAATGTCCTTCTAGACTGGTTCTTATACATCACAAATAGCTGACATAAAAAGGAAGAGGAAAGGTTTTCCTTCAGCCTCTTGGGTATATGATAAGCTTTTCTAGTGTGTTTTGGAGGCTGCTCCTTACTCCTTTCCTTCGAGAACCGGGCGGATGCATCAGTTGTAGATGATAGCACTCATTCACACCATTCCAGTGGCACCTTGAGGTGGGTGGGTACCCTTCTGGTACCAGAGGTGAGCAAGTCCAATGGATTGGTGCTGCTTGGCTTTCAAGGCACAGAGGCATCTTTTCTTTCCTGGCATCTACCACGTATGGCAGGAAAATGGTTCCGCCTTCAACATATACTGTGCAGTAGCCCCAAACATTTTAAGGAGAAACTCTACATAACCATAGTGTTTTCTTGGTTTTAGACTAGATCAGAAATATAACTATGCTTGTGTGGTACTTCGTGTTTTGTCTCAAGGATGAGGCTTTCAAGGTCCTACTAGGGGAAAAAAAAAGAAGTGTAGACTTGCAATGCAAGTACAAACTAAGTTTGGCATGTGTATCCATCCTAGTGAACAGAAGATTTTCCCCATACTCCTGGTTTTGTGTTTTAACTGATAAGTAGTTTCTGTAAAGATGCAAAGTGAATCTGTGCAGTTTAAGCAAGAATGAAATAGGCCTGTTTTCTCTCAGGCATCATGCAGTCCAGGCATTAATTTAGTGGATTTGGGTTCGTTTCCTTTTTAAATAAAAGCAAAGTTGCAGTGAAGTAATATATTTGTCAATTTTCAGATTAAATTTGAGTGGAAAAGTAAAAACTATGTCACAAAAAGGTTTATTGAAGTGTTTTGCAAGGAGAAAACATTGTAGATAAAATCTTTATGGTATCCTCTGTATGGACAAGTTCATTATTGCCCTTCTCAAGAAGATGTTGCAGATAATTGTTCACGGCTTAAAAGTTTTCAGCAAGAACCATACTTCTTTGGACATCTGTCACTAGGCAGTATTAGTTTGATTGGTAGTTTTCTCAGTAATTCTTCACAGATGTTTACTTCGTATACTTACAATAGTAGGACTTAAGAGTAGCAGACTAATACGGGTGAATGCTGTATTTTCTCCAGACTAAGATTACTAGTACAGTTTCTTAACTAATATTTGGCAGAGCCTGTTCACCACTGTCACTATAATGACAGGTATTATCCCACGGGAATCTTAGTTTTGTCTTCTCTACTACTGATAGTCAAAAATAGTTTTGAGCCCCTTTTGGGCAAGGAATTATGGATGACCCTGTACTACAAAATTGAGGAAAACCTTTTCTGGTATAAACAAGATTTTCCTGTCCTTCTGAATGTTTCCTCTGTCTACCTGAACACAGGTTCCTTAATGGAAAGTATGTCACAGCCTGATAATAACTTTTCAGAGATATCCTATTCTTCATATGAAACATCTTTTTGCTTGTTCCTCAATAGTCAGATTTTATATTTCTGTATATTGTAGAATCATACAATTGTTTGAGTTGAAAGCAACCTTAAAGATCATCTAGTTTCAACCCCCCTGCCACATGCAGGGGCACCTTCCACTAGACTGGGTTCTCAAAGCCTCATCCAACCTGGCCTTGAATGCTCCAGGGCTGCAACTTCCACAACTTGGACATGGGTTATGTATAAATGCTCACTGTACATATTCAAAGATGCAGTTATTTTGTTATGTGCTTCACGTATCTGCACTTGTGCATCACTGCTTTGCACTGAGGAGGTAAGGGGAAAGGATTAGTGTTGAGATAATGTGAATGGGGGCAGAAGGATGTTTGGATTGTGTACGTGACTGTGTTGCAAGATGGAAATGGAATGGAAATGAGAAGTGAAGGTGGTGCAAGTCTTTTTGGTAGGTAATAGATGAATTGTTCTTTTCAAAGTATAGGTACAGGAAATGGGCCTTATTATTACCGTTGCCTGGAAAATAAGTTAATGGAAGCGTTATTGTCTTCCAGTGGAAAAAAAAAATTAACTGTGCCTGTTTTCACATGGACACTCTAACATATTCTTATAATTCTGTCAATTTTGTGTGTATTAATTTGAATAGTGTGAATATAAAGTGGTGGGGAAAAGCTTGTCTTTTGGTTTTCTAGAACTGCTTTCCTTCTATGATAGTAGGAGTGGACTGATTTTTCTGACATCTTTTTCAGAAGCTAGATTTAATGCTGTATTTTAACAGAAAAATAGTTGGTGAGACTACCACAAATTTGTTTGATCAAAGCTTTTTGGAATAGTTTAGCAAAATGTCCATTTGGTATTTGTGTGTGAAAAATAAGTGCCTGCTAAGAGTTGAAAATACATGAAAGAATGTAGTCATAACATAGAGAAGTACAGAGATATTTTTTCCTCTGTAATCTGTATAGCTAACGCTTGGAATTTCAGGTCAAAAATAAACCCAGCAAAATAAAAACTTGTAAACCACAATATATCTGGAAATTTAATTTAGAAATATGGACTATGTGATGCAGTTGACAGAGGTAGATTTAAGTACTTTTTTTTTTTTTTAATGTATGGCATACCTTTTTTACTGTCTCAGGTCACTGGAATCTTCCAGGGCTCTCATTCATTTGTGTGATATTTAGAATGTGGTATAAAAATAATGTGAAAATGCCATAGTGAGCTGGTGATAATTGATTTGCTCCATCACACAGAAATACCTCTTGTTTTCCTCTTCCTCCTCCCTTGGGCAATAATCATGGGATCAAGCTGCCAGTCTGTAGATATAATTTTTCCAGCAGTGCCATCTGGCTCCTTGGCACTGGAAGTTGTATTGGCTTCTTTGCCGTTTCCACTGATTTTTGTCAAATGTTAGTCCGTTGATCAGATGTCTTTTGCTAGTGGGTGCTGATTTCTTCCCCCCTCCCCCCCCCCCGTGAATATTGTTTTTTATTGGTATTGTAAAGGACTGCATATTTTTAATTTTTTATTATTAATGGCATTTAGGACTTAATATGGCATCTCTTTGAGGAAAAATTAGGATTTATGTATAAATTGGTTTCCTTTACCCACGGTGAAAATAGTTTTGCAGGACTTTTGTGTGTTTTGAATAGTCCTAGCTTCATGTCCTCTCAGAGATTTTTATAGATCTTCAACATTAATATAGAATTGTTTCCTTTTTATTTTGGAAACTCACTTTTAAAAGAAATTATGAATAAACAATAAGAATCTGTAGGGTCTGTGTAACAGATGTACCAAGCTATAGGATTTGGAATAACCAGGCAACCAAGCTATCCTTTTTATGACAGAACTGCAGTTTTATTTTTGCTGTCACCTTTTCTTAAAGAAATATTAAAAAATCTAGAAATGGTGGTTTAGTAGGACAAACACATCTGCATTGCTTTATTCTATTCAGGCCTTAGATGCATTTCACTACCATACAAGAAGTAATGACAGTATTGATAAAGAGTTAGAAAAGAATACTCGGTAAATAGTATTTTAATAGGCATGGGAGGTGGGAGGAAAATCCTGTTGATATAAATTATTTTTGTAATTATTATTATTACTAGTTTCTTGATTTTTTTCTTTAATTTTTATTTCCTCTACTGGTTAGAGACAGTGATTTAGAGGAGAAAAAAGCTTGAGGAGCTGAGGATCCCAACCAAATATGAAGAACAGAGTTTCAGATGACACATTTGTATTCTGCTTTGAAAAAAAAAAAAAAAGCCTTGAATATTTTATGTGAATTTAAAAAAAATAAAACTGAAGCTCTTTCTGTTATTATGCAAGTGAACCCCTATTAATCAGGGCAAGGCTAACTAATTTAGATCTTTTATATATTTTTCAATTTATATTTTAACCTCCATTTTTAGGCGCTGTGTCACAGATGAGTGACTTATATTCATCCCTGGGTGTAAATCTAAATTTTCTTCTGTGTTGAAAATATTTCCTGAAAGTTATTCAAGGTAACCTTGTAAACTCTCAAACACGAACAAATGTGTTTAGTTGGCCTATAGGAATATTTTTATATTATTATCTCTAAAAGTAGAAAATAATGAGCACTATTTCTTTATCATAGTCTTATTACTACTCTAGTGTAATGCCTTTGTTAATAAAATGCTATTAGACTGGTATGTAAATCAATATTCATGTGTTTTCCCAGCATTGCAGAAATTGTCCAGTACTGGAAATTATAGAACTAAAAATCTTACATGGGGCAAGGAGGGCCTTGATTGAGAATTTTGTAGCAGTTGTTTTGAATTAAATTTTAAGGATCTCTTGGTGTCTCTTTCTAGTAGTTTTTTAAAGAAAACAAGTACAACAGACAGAGTGTCTGAATGCAGGTCTCCTTATCAGTAACTTGACTCTGACACAAAGTATTTTTAACCTATGAGTTCAGTTGAAAGAATCTGTAGAAAGAGCTATAATACCAAAGTATGGCAAGCATAACTAAATATGCGCGATCTATTGTTAATAGTAAAAGTCTTTAGGCTCACAGAATATATTCTCTCATGAAAGATTTTAAGGGCGTAAGTATATCATGATTTTCTAGAATAGCATCAAATCTTCTTTTTGTTCGTAACTAAAATGTGAAGATAGAACGTTGCTGCTAATCAGTTGTCTGGGATGCCACCTCATTAAGATTTACACGATCATCAAAAATGCCCAGAATTGTTTGTTGGCTATATCCTAACTCAAATATATAAAGGGGATACCACAGCATTTTTCTTTAGAATCGCAGGGAGTTCAGTGACCTTTTGTGGCAAATTATGTAGAAAGAAAATATTTATATTCATTTAAAATAACCTCCATGAAGAAATAGTCTCATTACCCTGTTTGATCAATTCCTTGCAGCCTGAGCTGTAGCATGCTGCTATTGCCATTGGTTGATGGAATACACTGAGAAGTGGCTAATGGTGATGGTGCTCATCAGGACAGGGTTCAGCCAGCGGTCAGCAACAAATAATTCAAGACTGTTTCTAAGTTTGTGGCTGGTGGAATTTGCTTCTTGCCCCAAGCCAGCAGCATTGCTGAGCTGGGCTATTTGATTAGAGGAGAAGCATATTTGCTTCTTAGCAACTGCACATTTGCACAACACACAGACCTATACTGCCTCCAAAGGTTTGTCTTTTGTGATGGTGGAATAATACTTTTCTGTTGATTGACAGACAAAAGAGATCTTTGCAATGCAGAGGAGTTTACAACCAATTTTTTCTTTGTCTTCCGTAAACTTATCAGAGGTGCTTCGTAATTTAGCATTGCATGGTGCAGATTTTGTAGCTGCAGCAAGACTGGCCAGGATTTGAACTGCATTTGAGATATTACTGCTATGCATATTTAAAGGACAGATGCACACTTACGCTTAATCATTGGTGTGTGCAGCTTTCTCCCCAACAGGTGTACTTAATGGAAATTATTTTCTACTGTATTTTGACATAAATTTTAATACGTATATTGCTATTTCCCATGCAAGAGTGCTATTCCTTGTTTAGAAGGCAATTGTAAAGTGAAAGCTGCTCTATTCTTAGTGCTTTTTTTTAATATATTGCAGCAGTGATCACGATTTTAATAGTGCGTGCGTGTTTGTAATTTTTGATGTAACAGGAGTGTACAGGAGAAAATGTGTCTAGTCAGTAGAAGGCAAAGGTATTTATAACACTGGTAAACCTTGAAAGAAGACAATTTAGGAAAAAGAAAGGTTGAGATTTACAGTCCTAGGAGGCCAGGGCAAGAAAAGAACAAACTTTTTTTTTTTTTTAATGGTTTTACAGCTCTTTTCACTCCTGGTCTGTATTTTATTGTGGAAGTTTCCATACTACCATAGTAGAACAATAAATCGCTGATGTGGTTACTGAAATGTTGCATGAAATAGTAAGTACAGTTAACGTTAATGTGGATTTCTGCAGATATCGGCTTGTATATTTTTCTAAATAAAAGATATCTTTTAACTTTCATAACTGCAACCAGTGAGTACCTTTCTAAGTGGATTTTATAGTCTATTAAAACTGTATCTTTTAAGGAACAGGGAGAGTTAGAGCAGGAGTGCACAATAAAAGGAGTGCGGGCTGTATTAGCATGGTTAATAGAAGCATACAGGAGTTTACTTACTAATAACCTTTTCAATGGCAGTTCAGAGCCAAAAGAGGAGAACAAGAAAGCACTCTGATGTGGTGAGGCAATAATAAGCCCCAGATGTCCCTGTCTAAATCAACATTAGACCTACCAAAGTTTTAAATCCTTTTTCATTTAGGAATTTTTTTTTTTTTTGGTAAATGAACAATTTAAAATGAATGATAACCCAAATTTTAGGCTTTTTAGAGAATTTTAGGGATTATGAGGGGGTGAGTCCAAAATGAAAGCATTGGGGGGAATTGGTGGCTGTTCTGGTATTTGGGGTATGCATGCTGCTGAGCAGGAAGCAAGGTGTAGAAATAGGTACAGCTGTTGTTTTTGGGGCCCTGGAAGGGCTGGTTGGTAACTAACTTCTTTCTCGTCCATGTTAAATTTGATGTACATATATATGAGCTTTTAGAAGGGTGTTTTAATGTACTGGTAGGATTTCACAGTTAGCAGGGAGAGGGGTTAGCTTTGGCTAGTTTCTGAGACATAAAGCTGTGCTAGTGTGACAAGGCGTCTGCTTGTTATGCTGCTGAATTGCCAAAGAGATGCTTATGCCTGATAGGCTTATTTTTATACCTCAATAGCTGTTAAGGTGTTACTTGTGTTCTACATAGATTTTATGCTTCTTTCATTAATATATGCACAATAAATTAGTGGAGAGTTTTTTGTGTTTTTTGGTTGGTTGGTTTGTTTGGGTTATTCTTGTTTTGGTATCGGAGAGCCTTTTGCAAAACTAGGTTTTATGAACATAGTAACTAGAAGTAGGAATTGCCACATTACTGCTGTTAAAATGCAACTGCATCCATGGTACAATGCAGCAGCTTTTACAATGGCACTATAAACAATACCCAGCAATATAAGACCAGGATGTGAGGAATATTTCACCTAATTGAAATGACAAGGGGGATTTTGCATAGGTAGAAGCAATTATTCATATTGGAGGTGCGCCAGAATGCTGGGGTTATTCCACTCATTTTGCTAATTAGGCTTTCAGTTTCATTAACAGTCATTGAGATAGTGGGTGACTGACTTGTATATGAATTTAGCCATGATGCATATAAAGAATATTTTATTGAATTATTGTGGATAACTTTTGTCTGTATAGCTCAAGGTAGGTAGAAATAAGGAATGTTTTAAGATGTGCAGAACACCAAATAGTATGAAGACTGGAGGCAGCATGGCTATGACTATTTTTGGGTAGACTGCCATAACTAGGACACTACCATGTTTAAATTAGTGACATTTTATTACCTCTTTTAAGATAGAGTTTACAAGGGTCTCTACGTTTACAAATGTGTATGTTGAGAAGAGAAATTAATCCAGCTTTGTTGTGCTCCCAGGATGTTTTCAGCCTGGGTAAATTTGACTTTGAAGAGGTTTGAGGAATCTACAGTTCTTGTCTTTAAGCTTTAATTTAGGAAACACAACTTAATGCACATGACATCTTTAAATTCCCTTGCCACTCTAATACACTGTCATTGGTGTGGGTTTTTTTCCCCTCCCCCTGTTAATTGCCTTTGTCTTTCAGAAACAGACATTTTGAGGGAGGTTTTTGTTTGGTTTTGTTGTCCTTTTCAAGGACCAATAATGAGGTGCAGTGATTCATAACATATTATCGTGATACCAAATAGCTGCGTTCTGTATTTTGGAAAGGGCCTTGAGTGTCCAAACCTTAATTAAATCTCTAGGTCAGTCTTTTTTTCAACTGACTTTTCCTTTTCCAAGTTCTGTGATTAGGAATGTCAGGTAGAGAATTTCTTCACTATATATGCAGTTAGTGATGATTTGGGTCTTTAATTTAAAATAGACCTCAATGAAGAAAATTTACAAGTAGAAACCAAGAGGGTGAAAATATTGTACAAAAAGCAAATTTACTGATTAAAAATGTTAAAAAAATCATGCGTGTGAAACTGAACAAGCTAAACTGATGAAAATCACCTTAAAACTGAGAAATAAATCGTTTCATTCAGAACTGGAGTTGTTTAGGTGGTTGGTTGTTTTCCCCTTGCCTTATACCAATCAAAACAGGACAATGCTCTTGTAAAGTTACGTTATAATAAAGAAAAGTGTGGTAACAATATAACTACTTACTCTGGTTCGCACTGCTGTATAGATGTGGCCTTAATTTGTCCTTTTGGTTTGATAGTTACATGGATGATCCTCCTATAATTCTTTGTGATTTCTTTGGGACTGAGAGTCAGTTGTCTAGCTCTGATGGCTTTTTCATGTTAGTTTCTTCACACATAGGATTGTTTTAAGTAATATACCAGTGATTCGTAAATATTTTGAACCAAGTTATCTTTGTGTGTTTTATTTCCCTTCCATACCCAGAAGTAACTTCTTTTGTTGGTGTGCTTTATTGGCTAATACATATACTGTTGGATAAAATTATTTTAATGAAATTAGAACAAGTAGAAGAGCAATTAGTCACTCTATTTGTTTGGTATGCCTCTGATCTTGCACATAAACAGGCTTTGGTAGTGATATAAGACACGTAATGGTATAGATAATGCATGGAAAGTTGATTCCGGAGTCTTGTCCTTTGGTACTTCTGTGTCACTGACCCTGTGTGGTGTTCTCTACAACAATTTTGTCAAGAGTTTTTGAGAATTTGTTGTCAAAGTATATTATTTTTAGAGGATTACAAGTTTATGCAAGGAAATCTGTCAGTGCAGTAGCATAACTGTTGTAGATGCAAATACTTTTGTGGGAAACAATGTAAAAATGAACCTCTGTAATGACGAGTGGTTTATTTTTGTACAGTTTTGTGGCTAGTTGTAGATTCATTGGCTGATTTGGGGAGTTCAGTTTGCATACAAACTGAAGCTGAATGGAAAAAAGCCATGAAAATTGGCTAAGTACCAATAAATGAAGTAATGTATTTTGCATGTGTCATCTTATTTTCACTGGATCAAGGCATTTTTAGAATCCTCTACTATATGTATGAATTGGAATAAATACATGCTCCAGAGAACCTAATCAGGGTAAGACCAAAAAATGGGAAAGTTTGGAAACAGATGTGTAAATATCCTAGGGGAAGACCTATGTTGTGCAGAAGGTGTGGAACAGGGGCTGGAATTAAGTCTGTCATGGCTGCTGAAGTCCACGGAAATCTCTTCCTCTTTTACTAGAAATGTAACTGTCAACTAAGACAAAGCCCAGGTGGTTAGGAATACAGCAGTATTATTCTGTGCATTGCCACTTCCTTATTATTACTATATTTACTATTACTACTATATTCAGGCTTTAGTAGTCAGCTTTTGATGTGCTACTTGTTCACCACTGCAGGGATACCCATGTTCTTGATGTGGAGAAAGAGGAAGAGTGTCAGAAGCACAGTTAAGTCCTTAAACTAAAATCACTTAATTTTTACAGTTGTTCCTTTGTTTTTTGTGTGACAGTGAGAGTTGAAAAAGTGCATTTTCAAACTGAGGGAAGATTTTGGCTTTGGTGGGCTGAACTCCCACAATTTTCAGTGAGCTTTTTGTATGTTAGAAAACAGCATTTCCACGTGACATGATTTTATATTTAAAAAGGAAGAAAGGAGAAAACAACATTATTAGAAACAAAAGTTGTTTTTCTTGGAAAACCATTTAATTAAATAATCGGAGTCATCTTGTTGCTTACGATAAGGATCCTCTTTCATGTGTTTTCCGTGCTTTTTTCCCATGTCAATCTGAAGTACGCTATAGCAGCCACAGAAGAAAGTATGCAGTTTTCTGAAATGCATGAATCAGTACATATGTGACATCCCAGACTTATACATGCTGTAACCTCCGCTCCGCCCCTTCTTCTCCCTCCCTCCAACTGCTTACATTACTTGGAAAAAGCGTGTGGGTGCGGCACGGGACAATCGCTGAAGTGGCACAGCAGGCCTGAAAATGAAATGTTTTTCCCTGTAAATATATCTTTTAAGAAAACCAGTGAAACCAACAACATTTCACAGGATTTCTAGAAAGACGTGAATACTGTTTCTCTGTTATGAGGAGCAACAGTGGAGACAAAGTAGCTCTGACTTGTCCAAGGTTGCGAAAGGAATCTGGTTAAGAGCCAGGACTAGTTCTACGTTTTCTAGCTCCTGCTTACATGGTAAGATCTCTTCGTTATGTCTCACACTTTCCAGCTTTCTGAAGTTTTTGACAATTTGAAATGGATATTAAAGGGACGTAGGGTAAACTTTTTCCCCCCTGTCCTCAGAACCACATCATTTATTAAGAGATGTCATCCTAATGTGTATACAACTTCCATGGCTTTGAGTGTTATTGTAAATGGTAAAAAGACTCTTTGGTTGGGTTTAGACTGATGCCGCCTTCTGAAGTACAAGAGGTGTTTGTAGTTTTGTATAATGTCTTAGTTTTAATAATATTTTAATATGAAAATGTTGGTGTTCCTTTAGCTGTTTAAAAAGACCATATTTTTCTCCGATTTTTCAATATCAGAAAAGTCATTTAGGTATAGGATCCCATTACCACCTCCCCCTCCTCAGAAGTTACAGAAATGCATTCAACTGCTGATACAGACACTAAAACTGTGAGTTTTCCCTTACTGGCTCGTTTGAAAGCTGCCTTTTTAATTAATTAATTTATTTATTTTATGAAAAAGGTGGTGGTACAATTTAAAGGCTGGTATATAGACTATACCAAAAGTAATACAGTACATTCTGGAAGCAAGAGTATGATGCTTTCTGTCGAAAAGATCACAGCTAACTTACAGAAACGAGTGGAAAAGTTTGTGGAAGTTACTCTTTAACTTGCACTTTAGAAACAGAAGCCTAAAACTCAGCTGCCTGAGTATTATCATTACTCCAAATCAGCATAATTATCATTTGGAGAGAATTGGTTCCTTTAAAGGAAAAAATAATGAAGGGAAAACTTCTTAAAATGAGTTTTATTACATTTTTCTTATAAAATTAGTCTTTCATTTTGTTGATTAATGCTTGAGTTTAAGATTTTGATGTAGGCATTTCGCCATTATAATTCTGAAATATGGGAAGTCCTTGAAAACATTCCGGGATTGCCTTCTGTCTGTCTGCCTTGTAAAAGATCCTTTCAGTTAAATGGACCATCCTCCTTAAATGATGTCATTAGCTTGGATTGAAAAGACATTGCCTGCAGGGAAATCATTTAATTGTCTTAAAGTGCTCTACTTCTGTAGATCTTGAAGCAGCACCCTCACTTCCATCTTTGTATCAGATAATTCATCTAAAATTCTGTTTTTAATCTCTGACGAAATATTGAGATGTAATTTCCACTTTTATTGGCGAAATTTGAGACCTTTTATAGTCTTGTCTCTGTCAAATGGATGGAAAAGTTTCACTTGTTGAAATGCAAATGGGTACTGTCTTTTTTTGACTTAAAGAATTAATTTAACTTGTATTCGTGCACTGC
>JAYRBT010000082.1:32904668-32969668 GCA_036023395.1 Myiotriccus ornatus | reverse complement strand
CCCTTCTTAACATTAAAACAAAACTATTTTTGTTGTTTTCTTCAAAAAGCTTTCAATATGATGAATCTCCAATAAAACCAAATGCAGCTTCTGATGATTTAAACTGATCTTTTAACAGATAAATCAGATTCCATGGTTAGCACTGTAATCATCTTGTCATGCTTAGTGTGATTATTCACCTTTTAAAAGTAATAGCAAAGTTTTTCAGGTTTTGCAATCTTCTGCAGGTTCCTGGAATGAAAGAACTGTACACATGCTGGATGAAGCTTTATATTTATAGGAAATTATATATTGACCTCATATTTAATCCAATGTACTTTAAAACAGAACAGGTTTTTCGAGACTTAAATGAATTTCGTGAAAGTTTCATTAAGAAATACTGACAGTGTGTCCCTCAATTTGCTAGGAAAATAGTTGTGTCATTTTCTGTCACCTTGCTAATAAACAGTTCAGAGTTAGGTGTGTGCATTTTAGAACTCCAGCTATGATAGTCTGCTCTGTATTTTAAATTAAAAGTGTATGTCTTAGTCCCTGTTGATCTGAACTTAACACCAAGTTTTCAGTAAAGAAAATGATTTAAAAAAAAAAAATTCATTGCAATTAAAAATCATTTCTCTTGGAAGAAAGTAGAGGAAAAAGATTAATGATTTTTGTGCATCAAACTTTTGTCTGGTGTTGCATTTGGAGGGTATGTTGGCTATATGAGTGCATGCATCTTAAATGGACTAAAATTTTATTTTTAAACTTCCTCCTTTGGTTTGGACAGTGCTGAATGGTAAGAATTTCTGTAAAATTGGATATGTCCTGTTTTTGTGTTAACAGAGCATAGGCAACACAGTAGTTAACATCTTCTGAAACACAGTTCTAATAAATACAACTAATGTTATTTTAATGGACATTTTTATGTCCACAGTGATCAGTGTAAGCTTTCATAGTGAAGTACAGTTAGTACATGTGGTATTGCTACAGTACTAATTACATTTATTGCAATGGCTTTTGCTCTGTGTTTCAGCCATGCTTTTGTGAGGTGGACTGTTTCACAGAGGCATGCTGATAATATATATGCTGTGAACACAGCAGATGATACTAGAATAAATAAATGTTGAAGTTGGTTATGGCTGTCTGAAGGCCTCTTAGTTTTGAAATATGTATCAGGGTTGGTCCCAAGGGTTTAGAGGATAACTGTGGCAAGAGGGTATGTGCTCAAAGAAGAGTCTGTTCTCTGGAGCTTTCCACATCTGTTGATACAAGCCCTGTCACGTACACCACTTCTTATTTTTACTATTGTCATTCCTAAGTTGCTCAAAGGTTGCAAACAGAAATAGGCTCCTGTTGTGGTGGGGATTCTGCAAATATATAAGGCAGGGGTTTACAATCCAACATGGTGCCTAAGCTACCTCTACAGCAGTGCTTATAATATTAGTCTTGGAATGAGAAATAGTGGGGTGCTGTTATTTTGCAGCAATGCCCTGGGCTAAATACTGTTCTTAGAAGTGGGGCCAGAGACCATGGGCAAGGTGAGTGCACAGCCTTGCAGTTACAGCTTTTGAGGATGGAGCTTGTGTCTGTCATTGGATGCTAGTGCAGGAGTATCTGTGTCTTGGTTCAGAACTGCAGGAAGGTAACTGATAACATCACCACACCATACTCAGTAGCTTACTACTTCTGCATAGGTAGCTGTGCTGTCCATTAAGCAGTTATCACACCTGTGCCAGATGTTTAACTTAGGTAACTCCATCCCTGATGGAATAAGAGCAGGTATATGAAGCGAACGACTCTCTCAGGCCTGGTTTGCTGATTATTTATTTATGTTTTTTCCAGTCATCATGCAATCCCTCTCATGCTGGCGTCTGCTGGGGTAGAAAGACTGATTCTTTTTAATTGCTGATATGCTTTGGGACCCAAAGCATTTATTAGATTTTTAATGCTAGAAGACTGTACCTGTGGTAGGGTATAATACTGAAGACTGGAGTCACAGTGGAGAAAAGGATATTAAAAATAGAAAAGTAATAGGATACTTTCTGTTGCACTTCTAATGAGATGTTCAAAACTGATCAAAGAGAGCACTGAAAGGAGACGGTAAAGCCAACAAATCTCTTCATGTTTACTTCATTCCCTGGAATGCCATAACCCAAGGGAAAGGTGATTTCTGATTTATGGGCTAGATGTGGCTCCCCCTGAAACAGCTGACCTGTCTTAACAGCACAGTCCCTGACACCCGTGCAACCCTTTTGCCTTAGCTTTCCTGGGCAGATGGCTTGGGGATTCTATTTCTGTGAGTTCAGCTGGCAACAGGACCTGTGCCCAGTGGAGGTGGCACACTTGCCCAGTTACAAGGGCTGTGGTAGGAGAGTGGGCACGTGTAGGAATAGAGTTCACTTAGCTAAGAATCTCCCTGATGTGGAGCAGTGCCAGTGAGTAAAGTGAGTGTACAACGTGATCTGGCTAATGCAGGGAGGTCAGTCTTTCATAAATGGAGGAGACCATTAAATAGAGCATGTTCTCAGGAAGCTGGCACTGAAAATATGGAGAAAGAGGAGATAAAGAAGAAGGGGACGTGAGTCTCAAACCAGGAAGCAGCCTGGAAAGTGATACTACTGGACATAAGAAAGGCTCCGAGGGAAAAAGACAATAAGACTTAGTGCAGAAAAAAGGGTCTTTCCAGAGACAGGCACTGGTGTCAGTATAGGGAGTGGCTGGAATAGAAAGAAGTAGGGTGGGGAATGTGGTTTTTCTGTAAATTTTTCTTTGAGCTTCTGTGTAAAATGTTACTGCATTTCCCTTAGAGATCTCTGTTTGGCAAATCCAGGTGATTATGGGAGGAAACTGACAGTGTTTTGCTAAGCTGAGTAGGGAGATATTAATCTTTTCTACAATTATGTCCAGAAGACTCTGTTATCACATGAAGGGAAATATCTGTTAAAAATATACTTCAGGTTCTCTTTAATGGTGAAAGAGAGGATGATTCTGAGCAGCCCACTTCTTGATGTGGTGTTGATAGATATTCAGGTGTGGTTGTGGACATCCAAATGGTCAAGTCAGGCTCTAACAAGAGTACTCTAGGGTTGTTGGCTTTGAAGCTATTGTTTAAAAAGAAAATGTCTTTTGTCCGGAAGGCTACACACTAGCCATTTGGATTTAAGTTTGGAAGATACAGTTCTTCTGTGAAAATGTATTTATACCATAGACATTATGGCAGCAATGGGTTTCATGAATTTTATACTTCTGTTTCACGTGCTTTCCTTCACCTGTGCTAGGCAGAGATCTTTCTAGTTCTCTCATATATGCCTGCTAGCTTGGTGGTATCTTCTGTAGTCAGTGTATACTGATTTATAGCACTGCCAGGCCCAGCTCCTAGCTTTGGGTAAGAGCCTCATTTTCTGTGTCTTGTATCTCCTCTCACAAGCTGACATTGCAGTTTAGTGCTCTTTCCCAGCTTGAAGATGAAAACAGGATTAGGAAATGAGGAGGGATGGGTGCTGGAAGTCAGGCAAACTAAGGGAAGTCCCACAAGATCCTGAATGTTATCACTGCTGCTCTGGGTTTGGAAATTCTCTCATGTCTCAAGAGAGAGGGGAAAAACTGATTGTCATCTTATTACAATACTTTCACATGTTTCATTCCCAAATGAAAACTCTGGGTTAGTTTATTTGGAAAGTTATCCACAGAAATGCATGAAAAAATACATGCAGTATTTAGGAGAACCCACTGCAGAAATGTCTGGGAGTACACTTGTTTTCGCGTGCTTTTATTATTTTCTGCTGTTCTTATGACAGCTTTTGGGGAAAGAAAGCCTGCATTTTGCGTTGTAGTTTTTAATGCTTCAGCAGCTGGTGTTCCTGTGTCTGTTGGGATACTTGATCTTGAAAGCAGGCCTTCAAGCAGACCCTGTTTACTCTATGGCACATGCAGCAAGTGTGACACAGCATCGAAAATGTCCGTATTGTATGTGTGGTGCAGAGCTGATGTAGCAAATGTAGTAACTCTTAGACTGGAAGCTTGGGGAGTCTGGCAGCTTAGCCTCATTATCTGTGAAGAAGTCTCATGGCTTAGCACCAGAAACAGTAAGGGGGTAGATGATGGTCAAAATTGTAGTTCACCGCCCAAAGTAGCCGACCTGTCAAGTCTAGTAAAGATCAGTATAAACAGGAAGCCCAGTGCCACTAACAATATAACTGTTTTTATTTTTTGAAATTAATTTTGTTGAACAATCTGGTAAAAGAATAATGCAAAAGATTCTGAACTTTAAAGTTTGGTCTTGTGTTGCTCACAGGCTCCTTCAGTGACAAGGATGTTCTCTGTAGATGATCCTTGAGGGTAGTGGGTGAATTATTTCAGTATAGATTTCTCTCTTTTTCTTAAACTGTATCTAACATTTTATTTGTAGAGCAGCAGCTGTGTTGGCCTTAAGCACATACCAGTTAGGTGAGGTCAAGGTGTGACACTCAATGCTGTTGCAAAAGACATATTGTCAAAGGACTTTATGGATTGTGAATTCAAGGCATGTGTATTATTACCAAAATCCTTTTGGGGTTATGGTGGCAGCTTTTTATGGTAAGGGATTATAGCTGATCAGTATAGAGAACTGTGCGGTTTAATCTGTGGCTTGTGTGGTTTTGGTTTGATAAATTATTATTCTTGTTGTCTGTGTACTTGCTAGTGTAAGCTGCATGGTTTGTACTAAACTTCACTAGTGAATGCCAGTCACAAGCTCTGAATGATTTTAGTGTTGCTTGTTGCTTAACCAACAAGGAAATGTGAACCATTCTTCTTCCTCCTGTATCACTGATGCAGCTTCTCTCTTCAATATTGAATAAACGGTCCCCTGTTAGAACAATTGACATCTGGAAGACTCTTCACAGAACTTCACATAGCAATGTTCTGACTCAGCCATTAGTTGTCGGAGCTCAAATCGGGGTCATCTCAAGAAATCCTTTTACTTCTAGCAAGAGCTGGCCTGAAAATCTGCTTAATGTTGTCATTCAAAATTTACATGGTTTCATTACGCTTATTAAAAGCAATGAAAAATGCAGCAGTACGTAGCACTGATAAAGCCCTTTCACCTTGCTATTTCAAATCACGTTTATGGACGATGAATTTAGCTTCCCAGTAGCCCTGGGCAGAGGTATTATCTCCATTTTATGGACAGGAAAACTGAGTTAGATTCAATGACTTGTCCAAGGTCATACGTAAGACTGATAGTATCGAGGAGAAAAAAATGTCCAGACTTCTGTCTTAATTACATGATAATTTTTTAGAATAAACTCAGTGTCTTAGACAAGAGGCACCTATGTCTTTGTCTTTAGGGTTTTAAAAATAATTTTGAGGAATAATTTTGCGAGAAATAAATTGGTATTTTCCTCATATGCATGATTTTCACGACTGAGAATATTAACGAGAATACATATCCTTTTTTGTAGACTTCAGTTCATTGCTGCTTACAAAAACTTTGTTGTAGTCCACTTTGGCTCTCTTGTTGTCTGCTTTTGTGAAATAAAGCTGCCCTCATTATTTAGCATTCTTACATTTGCATATGTACAAGAGGGAACAGCTGCTTTCTGCAGGGATTTTATGTACTCATTCATATTCCCACAGTGGTGGCCTTGTTCTGAAACACACTGCTACCCTGTGGAAAAGCAGAATAATACATGGACAATATAGTAATCAGCCTGTTATTAAACATTTGGAAGTACAGCCATAAAGGGAATAATATAACTGTATAGTTATATTTTTAAATCTGAAGCAAGTGCCATGTAATGATGATATATAAAAGTCTCTTCCTCTTAGAGCTTCTGCAAAGCTATGGGGAAAAATTCTTTTGAAAAGAAATTTTGCAGTCCCCTTCAGTTTTTGGAAAACAAATCTAATTTTATTACTAAGAATGTTTTGTGTTTAAAACGGGAAAAAAACGGTAGTGCTTATTTCTCATTTGAAGGTGATCTTGGACATTTCATCGTAGCTATTGCCATATCCATGAACAGAAAATTATATGCATCTATATTGATATAAACTTGAGATTCCCAAGCATGGTCCCGACAACAGTTCAGTTCCCAAAAATTTGTGAATAGCAAGGCAGTCACAGGAGTTTGGCCCTTCCTTATTTTTTTAAAATTTTTTAAATAAATTTTGACTGTGTATTTTCTAATGCCTAAACTTAGACTTAAGGAGAACTAAAGCTCCAGCCAGACGTGTAAGAACACATTGTGTTCTTACATGTTGTGAGAAAAATGTAACATCATAGTGATGTTTTTCTTAGTTGTGAGAACTTTGCTTTTGAAGAAAAGCAAATAGATTCACTTTGCATTTGTCTTTAAAATTTTGAAGAATTAAAGTGACTCTGAAGAAGCATATGCAATTTTATCCCAAAGCATTGAGACATGCATATACATGAAGTTGTGGGAACCTGTGTGGTTAGAATGGAAAGTCTTAGAATGTGATAGTTATAACTGGACCAATCATTTAAAATAATACAATACAAGTAATAATTCTGAAACAAATGCTTCCTTGCTGGAATTTTTTCTTGCTATTTTGCCACCTTCTACTATTGGGCTTGTTTTAGTAGTGGCAGAGAGTATTAAAATATTTTAAAAGGGGAGGAAAGCACTTACAGAATTATTAATATTCTGCTTATGGATATCTGAAAAAAATGGAAGGTTGTAGTCTGACCTAGAGACCTTGGCAGTGTCCTTTAAACAAGCATTAATCATATGTAGTGCATCAAATCATCATGTGCAAGATAACATTAGTGACCTCTCCAACTGAGGATAACAAATGACTCTTAATTTTCCTTTCTGTACATGACAGAAGTGTTGACAAGCTCTGTGTATATTTTTTTGCCTTGTACCTAATCAGCTGATCATTTTCAACACAAAATTTTCCTTGAAGTACATCTTTTCACTCCTATAGCTGCATGATAGGGACATGTAGAGAAACATGTAATGGATTAGTCATCATATATACATGTTTATTTCAGTTGGGATGTCAAAAAGTGAAGTACTTTCTGCATCTTCTATGCTGATGAAATGACATACTGAACACAGGGAATTGTACTACATCGACTAGTTAAAATAAAATTTATAAAGCTGTGCTTCAAAATGTGGGTAAAAGTACACCATACTACAGCATTCTTGGGGAAAATGCATTTTGCTTGAAACATATTTTTGATAGTCATGTACAAAACATGAAATAGTTATGCATCTTCTACATCACCTGTATGAAAGTTACTTTGAAATCCTAAAAAGGGGACATTACTCTTTGTAACTGAAGTGATGATGTGCTCAGAGACGTTTTCATATGCAGTTAGACAGTCTGAATAAATATTTTAGAGCTAAACTGAAGACTTAATTGCCTGTCAGCTGCTGAAAAGATCTTGTTAAACCAATTATAACCGTCTGATGCCTTAGTCTTTATTCTGCAGTGGTCAAATCTGCAGCTACGCAGTACTGGAGGAGTCCACTGGAGCAGTTTGTGTTAAAGGGTTAACAGGCACCTTAGACAGTACTTCGTGACTGTTGCTGCCTTTACAGGAATTGCTTCAGGTTTTCAACATTCTGCCCTGTCAGTCTTGCCACCTGCAGTCTGATCTCTCCAGCTGGTTTCCTTCTCCCATTTTTGCAGCCTGGCCTTAAGCATGAGCTGTGGCTGCTTGGCTGAGCCCTGCAGAGACTTGCAGCTTGTCGCTATCCTGATGTTCCTTCAGCCCTTTGCTATGGATTTGGAGGCAAAAGTAGTGTGCCATTTGGTGGCACCTTGGGGTGCTGTACATCAGGAGTCTGACCTTCCTTTGTCTCTCACTGGTGGTGCCAACTGTTACTCTGGCTCCCCAGTCATTTTTCCTGTCTGAATTTCACTGAATGGCAGTGGGACAGAGTTCGCAGAAGTCTAATATATTTTTGGATTTTGCTGCAGCTGCAAACTTTCCTGCTGGCTTTTGTTTACTCGTTTGTTCTTTTTGGCACTTGTATCATTTAGATGAGATTAGCAGCCTCTCCTGCTAGTTGCTAAAACCGAATGGTTTATAGGAAAATGCATAAGAGAAGGATACTGGATTAAATCTCGAAGGACTGACTTCTCTGAAGTACCATGTAACATATTTTTAAAAATTCATAATGAGTGGCTAAATAAACTCTCTGTGTTTTAGCCATGTTGCTGGAAGCTTTCAGGAAGACATTCTGAGTGGTGGTTTCAACCCTCATCCACTGGTCAGTCAAGACCAAGTACAGTTGGGCTTTTTCAATGAGTCAGCTAGTAGTACTGTCAGTAGGGTAAAGTGAAACCCTCTTATTTGATCATGTAGGCAATGTCTAGGGTACTCATCGTGCTCACATCAATTGCAGGAGGTGGTGTCTTTGTCATCCTTGCTCTTTCCATCGATTGGTTGGGGTATTGCAAATTAGAGAAGATTAGACACTCTTGCCATAATCCAACTAAATACTGAAGCTGTGTTTGAGCTGTAACATTACTGCTTTCCTGAAGTCCCTGTGAGAGTTTTGCCAGAGGTTTAAAATTCCTAAGTCAGATCATATTCTGTATTACAGGAATATTTTAAAAAAATATTTTATGCAACAGCTTCCAGCTCAGTGAGCTTCGATTTATGTACATCTGAATAACAGAGGAAAGATAATAAATCTGAGCCACTGTGTAATTTATAATCTTTCACATACCGACAAAGTGCCTTTTTCCCTAATAGGCTTACATTCTAGTATGTGTTTAACCAGTAAGATTCAGATTTCTTCCTTTTTAAATGACTTGCCTCTAAAGAAGATCTAGAATTTTAGTTCTAAAAAATAATTTCAATTCTCAGTTTGAGTTTCTGTTTGGCCAGAATTCTCGCAGAACTTGCAGAGAGAACGTTTTATGTATGGCACTGTACTATACTGTGCCTAAATCTCTTCTTCTACTTGAAAAGGACACCACAAATGGCATAGGTGTGAAATTCAGTATTTCCCTCTGAGTCTGTGTCATCATGGGTAGCTGCAGGTCATTAGTCTTATTTTTGGAAGGCTAATTGCTTCTTGTGGAGGAAGAAAGACAGTAGATTGGTGTGTCTTTTTTTCTTTTCTTTTTCTTGCAATATGCTGACTTGTTTTGTGCTGCAGCTCACCTCTTTCACCCTTTAAGTGATATTGTTCAACAGTGACACCTTTCTGGGTTTAATAACTAAGTGATAAACTTTAGGTTGTTCTATATTATAGCATGCCTTCAGTCATATTTTTTTGTTTTTTTTAAGACTAACAGCAAACAGTGAAACAAAGGGAACAGATATGTGCTGATTTTTGGCTTTTTCATCTGTTTAAGAAGGTTCTGTTGGTCTTTAATGGCTTTCAGTGTTGAGGTTCATCATTGCCCTTTCAAGTTAGTGTTCCTACTATAGGTTTTTATTTGTTCCTGTAGATATATTTCAGATTAAAATAGTCAAGTGTGCCGAGTTTCTGGTGTATGCTGTGACTGTACCTGATCACTAAGTCAGTGCTCTGCCAGTTTTGTTTACATGCATTTCTGAATCCCCCCCATCAAACTGGTCTGCTTAGCAATTTTTTTATGCTGTCTTTCCACAGATCAAGAACTGATGTCAGAAAAATTCAAGAATTAAGCAGTTGTGCTATTCTAACACTGAGATTTAGTGTATGGACATTAAAGTTCATATGCCCAGTACAGGTGATACAGTATCATGCTCCTCTGAAATAAGTTACCAAGAACCTAAGAACTATGACATGATTGATCATACAAATTAGCTCCTTAAGGGTTTCTGCTTCGTTTGTCCTTAAACATGAATTCTGAGATTTATACTTTATAAAATATTTTTCAGATTTACTCCTTTAAGTTGTCAGTTTGGTTGCATAATCTAACTTCTGCTGTTGTATTCAGTGGTGAATTATGCATTGGCAAATTAAGCATGAATAGTTTCATAGATATGAAAGATTAGTATGAATTTTGGGTGTAGCCAAGACTAGTATCTACACTAATTCTCCTTGGTTGTTTAGAAAAATATGCTTTGATTAATATTTGCCTTTTGTAGGGGTAGAAATCTCAAAAGGAAAAAAAATCTTGTACTACCAGTCCAGTCTTTGTTGGAAATTTCACTTCAGAGCTGCAGAGGTATATGTAGATGAAACTAAATATTTTTGTCTCTCTTTTAATTAAAAATTATTTTTTCCCCCTTTCTCACTATAGGCTTCATGGTGACCTTTCTTCTTTTTGTGTAATCTTAATTTAGTGCTACTGCTTCAGCTCATTTTTTTTGGATAAAGGATGCTAATTTACTTGTATTTACACAGATGGCCATCTCATTTTTTCACTGAGCAATATGCTACAACACATTATTTTCCTGCTGATTTTTCTGTTTCCGTAGAAATTTCTTGATTAAAAAACCTCACTCTATGTGACTTCATAATTATAGTAATTTTTAACCTTAGTAATAAAAAAAAAAAGTCAGGATGGTACTTTTTGGGGCCATAAAATATGACAGTAGATGCTGTCTCCAAGAAATAATTAAATGGAGAAGTGATAATATGTGTGAGGGGATCTTTCTGAGAGTATTTGTAAACTTTTGATTTCTAAATGTTGCCTTCAGGCTTGGTAAGAAAAGCTCAGTGTTTGTAAAGATTATCCTGACAGCAATATGCTGGGTCAATTGTCAAGACATGTTTAGCATGGGGGGACATATTAATCTGCTATAGCTACCCCTGTAAGTGGCTGGAATAAATAGAGGGCTCAAGCAGATGAAGAGGGATTAACTGTGTAAATTGAGCAAACTCTTCAATCACTAAACCAGTGATTTTGCAAAGGATTAGTCTGCTTTTACAAATATTGATTACTGATTTGTTACTTGGAATGAAGATGATATAACTCGTGCAGTTGCTTTGTGGGATGCTCTGTGAAGTGTACATCATTCATATTAATGGGGTTGTCATAGGCATTACAGAAACTGACAGATTTATTAGAGCAGTGCTGTTAGCATTGTCATAGCTAAGGTTGTGTCAGCATTTCCATTAGAAGTTCCATTTTCTTTTTTTTTTGGTGTTTATAGATCAACTTTAAAATTTGCTCTGTTGAAATCTGGCAATATCACTTTACAGCTTTGACACAATTATTATTTTTGCTTACTTTTAAAGAGAACGGAATGAATACATTTTTAAATTAGAAAAATATACTGTTTATTATTAAAAAAAATGTTTGCAGGTTTGAATTCTTTGTTTTTAGTGTAGCTTTTGAGTGATACTGTTCATGTTGTGTATTATGCACAGGTGTTTAAAGGAGTGATATGTGTTAGCCGGTTGCTGTAAAGTGAAAGTAACCGAGGAATTTTTGTATAAATGAGCTCTTTTGCCTGTATAAAAGGCTCGTCTGGCTGTTTTCCAATAGTGCTAGTTATCTGATAAAGATTATTACATTTCTTACAAATTCTGTCCTATTGGTGTCCAGAGACCATAATACTATCACTGGGTACTGTCCACAGACCAAGCAATGCTACTGCGTTAGCAGGTTCAGTTAATTCATTGATGTTACAACTGGTTCAAGTTTCAACAGTGGTTGCATTCACTGGGTGTTTTACCTGTCTAATCCTTAATTAGATTTATGTGCAGAGGTAAGTTTAAAGAAAACTCAGGTGTGTTGTGAGAATAAAGGGACACAAAATGAGTTTGGAAAAATCTTACTGACATTTATTCAGCTACTTCATCATTGTAAAAGTCTTAAGTTGTAAAAAACGCCCATTTCTCATATTATGTCATCTTTTTCTTCTCATACAGATATTACAAAACTCAATCATAGCTCTTGTCTTGATTCTCTTTTCCCAAATTTTGACCTCTGTTGCAGAATATGATGGTAACTGTAGTTTATGAGCTTCCAATCCCTTAACATTTGGGATTTCCTGTGGTAGATGCTGAAAGTATGGAAACCTATATGTGTTTATAATAGGAAAAGACAAGCTGGCATTTAGCATGTTAGTATAAGTGATCTTCTTTCATTTTTGGATTTCAATCCCATAGATCGTTTCCAGAATAAAAATAATTGTTGCTAACTGCAAATAAATAATATTATTTCAGATATTTCTTACTTGATACTGAAAGCAGTAGGAACCCCATAGGGTGACTTGAAAAAGATAATAGGTATGTGTGGAAAAAGGAAATACATTCATTCTGTAGCTTGGCATAACTTAGATCATTGAAAAATTAAAGTGGGTATCTTGATTGACTAGATGTAACAAAATGGGACTTACAGGAGAATTGAAGCAGTTAGTCGGATCTCCTCTCTCTTGTTCAGAGAAAAACAGCTTCTGCCAGAGTTCTTGTTGCTTGCGTCTTCAACTGTATGATTTCTCCTGGAGCCTTCAAATGGAGTGGAAAATGTTAGTGCAGTCATTCAGAAAACTTGGGAGTTGATATTGGAAGGTGGTTCTTCCTGTCATTCTCAGTACTTGAAGGTGAATGGCAACTGAAATTTACATCTGGAAATCTTTCAGGAAACACAGGAGTGTTCTGCTGGCTTCCTGCAGTGTGCTCTGCTGGCTTCTTACAGTGTTCCCTTGTTCTTTTCAGTTTGGTCCCATGCAATTACAGCAAAACAGGAGAATATTTTATCTTTGTGGTAGCAACCTTCTTGTGAGAGGAGGTATGAAAATAGCAATGTGTTTTTTCAACCATAAAACCTTTGGATTTTTATTACCTCTTTCAGAGTGCTTGAAAATAAAGGCAGTGTGTTAGTCACTTTTGATTTTTTTCTCATGGTCTTGCTCTGTAGATTGATTTTTGTAAGTGCAATGTTATCATTGCAGGAGACTGTAATTCTACCAGAACTTCCTACTTCTACATGCTGAATGATATTTGATCTGCATTTTGTGTACTGCAGAAGGAAAACTTGAAAGGCTTGTATGAGACTTTCTTCTTTTGTTATTATTTTCAAAAGGCTTGTCTGTACATGCCGATTGCAGTGTAAAGTCATACGTCCATCTTAAACCTAATTTGCTTTTAAATGCAGAGAAGCTTTGAGTGTGATAGTTCACTGATCACTGAGCATAGCTTTTTACTGAAATGATCAGTAGTAGAAGAAATGTTTCAAAAATGTGGCACTGAGGCAGAACATTCAAACCATTTTGTATTTGCAGGAATACATAAAATGTGGAAAATGAAAACTGGCTTTCAAGGACCTCGTCATTGAAATCTGCAACTGCCACTTTTAAAGATGTGTTTTTAGCTGAGCAAAGGAATTCAAATCTCTTCCTTTGTACAGATGAAAGATTTTTCAGCTCCCACCAGTAATGTTAAAACTTTTTCTGATTAAGGATATGGGCTGTTGGAGCATTTGAAATGCTCAAAGTGTGTACGTATGTTTCCTTTCAAGAGCTTAGCAGGCCAGGCCTTTGGCCAGGAGTCAGAACAGTTGGAACTTTGCAGACTACACAGCTAATTTGAGAGGGCTGCCAGTTGGCATAAGTGACTTCCATATATAAAACTTCGTGCAATTTACATTGGGGGTTTTTGTTTGTGTTTTGTGGTAGTCTGAGAATTTCCTTCTTTCCCCGAATTTCTTTGGTATTGCTTAGCATATTTACGGTGTGTTAGCGCTTCTGATCAGAGCAGTAGTTAAAATGCTCCCCTGCTCAAATATCCCTCTCACAGATTGCAATTCACATTGGATGAATTTTTCTCTTCAGCTATGTCTGGCACTTCCCAAACTGTGCTGTTTTGGTTTCTTATTTCTTTCTTTTTTTTTTTTTTTTAATAAGACTTTTTAAAAGGGGCTTAAACTAGCTTCTGGGACTAGAAACAGAATAATTTAGAAAACAATGTATGCACAATATAACATACTCAGGGGAGGAGACAGGGCAAAAATTTGGGAACTTATAAAATTAAGAGGAAGAACATTTATATGCTTCTTGTTTAATGGATGTGTGATTTTTGGAAAATCTAGCTTGCATGGCATTACCAAAATTTGGGTGAGTCACAGAGTTCACTCTGTACTGAGCTTTGTAGATCTGTCAAAATATTAAGTAATAAATACTTTGATTTCTAGGACACTGAAACTAAAAGAACATATACGACTAACTTTGAAATATAAATTGAAATATCATTGTTTGGCTTTGCAATAAATGACATTCGACAATTTTTCTGCCTAAACGTATTAAATCATTCTCACATTCAGTTAAATAGTTGTCATTGCTTGGTCTCAGTTTAGGCTTATTTACTGAACAAAATGTGCCAGTTGCCCAAAGATGGAATTGAGAAGTGCTAATTCAAAACATTGTGACAAAATCAGGAAAGTAATAGGGAACTTCTAATTCTGATTACTGTAGGTTTTTCTTAAGGTGCTGTGGATATATGGGTACTTCCAAGGGATTCTTATGCCTACCAGGTGGCTATTTAAAAATAGTAGTAAATTACAGTGTACAATTGCAGTGTACAATTTTAGTGTACAATTTCCAGATGTTTTATATGTTAAGCTAAAAATTGTATTTTTCACCTGGACATATTAATTGCTAACTTCTATCCTGCATTTGGTAAACCTGTAGGACTTTCTTCCTAATAGTCATCTGGGAATCCAAGAATCATGATGTGCTTAAAGATGCTATCCATATGCAATTTGACATCATGCTGGTCGTACTCCAGCTGTAGACTCTTTATTCTTGGCCTTTTAATTTTCTTTGAATAGCTAACAGCACCTTCTGTGGTTCAAGCTATCATGTAGATATTCTGAGTCTTTACTTAGGGTTTCTAATCAAAATTGGATGTGTGTGCTTGTCTGTGAGACGATGCTGGGAAATTTCAGCTTGCCTGCATCACTTCTTGAGAATTCCCAGTGCCTCTAATTGATCCATGATGGTCTGTTTTGACTTGGTTCTATCTGCAAAGCAGAGACGTTGTTTTTATCTCTGTGTTTTCCTGCCTATTTTATTTCTCATAATAAAGTAGAAAGCTGAGCTTCTTGTTGCATAGGCAAAATTTGTATTGTCAGTCTCTGCCACTGATGTACTTTCCTCATATCTGTAGTGTGAGCTTCTGGGTGACTGAAACCTTTCTCTCTTGCACTGAAATGATTAAGTAAACTTTAATGATCCTTAGAGGGATTTAAGCAAAACTTTTACATTTTTATGCCCTGTATTACAGTGGTATGAGAGACTTTGTACAAGAGACCTTTGCTTTACTTTTGTGTTGTATCTTCTTTCTGTCTTCTTGTCTCAGAATCTTTGAGAAACAGCAGAAGCGGGAAGGCTGCTCCTGTGAAGCTTGCAGTGGCCCCTTTTATAACCCTGGGGGATAATGCCTGCTCGCAGCAGAAATCACCCCCCCGACCTCCATGTGCCATTTGTGAAATTTTAAAAAATACCTGTGTGGAAATCAAATCTGGACCAAGGGGTGAAAGCCATGAATTCCTCTGTACATTAAGATGCTCTGCAAAATGTAACAGTGGGTGTTTTGTAACCAATTTGAAAGCCAGCAAAAGAATGCATAAATCCAGGAACCATATTGGTTTATAAATTCAGAGTTAGGTTTGTTGGATGAGGAGTACGTGATCCAGGATAATTCCATTAGGCTGTGGATCCTGGTGAATGGAGTCTAACTGGCTGACTACTATAATTTGTTAAAAAAAAAAAAAAAGTGTCAAATGAAATATATTGCAACTACTTAAAAAACTGCTCAGAAAACAGATGAGGATTGAGAAGCCATAGATGTAAGATTTTTAAAATTTAACATAACTAAATACACAGTTATATAATTAGAGGCTTAATGAAAATGACAAAAAGAGATCTCAAGCATGCTAACTGATTAAAAGAACTAGATGTTTCTGTAAAAAATCCATTGCAGTGGTTTTTAGGCTGCCTGGCCCACTGCCTTCTCCTCTGCTTACAGGAACAAAGGGAAGAGAAAGGCTCATACCGCTGTCCTTCCAAGGGAGGAGTCCAGAAGAAATACTCAGTATTTAGGCCTTTGAGGGCGTGGTATTAGTGTTTGTAACCCAAACTTCATATCCCAAATTAGAAAGAATTAAAAGTAGAAACAGATGACACTGCTTTGAGTATTCTTTAATGAAATACACTGCTGGCTCTTCTTAGAGGAATATATCAAGGCAAATTATTCTGTGAAAATCATTGTAAACTATTAGAGAGCACAATGTATAATGCTGGGGATGGCTCCAGAGCAAAACTTCATAGACTAGGCAGTCTTGGGAATGAGCGCTTTGAAGACTAAAAAGCTAACTTTTTGTGAACCAATGTTTCAAAAGCTAAATATTTTCATTATATTTATTCCCCTGAATGAAATGTGTTTTCTCTAAAATTTAACTTTTGATTCTTGCATTTTAAACTAATTCAGAGCTACCAGCCTTCAACATTTGCAAAACACTGAAGTAGTCTTCGTGAAAATGTTAATGAAGCTAATGAAATTCTATGTGATCTTCCTACTGATAACTTTTCTTTAATCAGAAGACTCTAGGAAATAGGATTTTTTTTTTTTTATTCACTAAACAATAATCTTCTCTTTAATAAAAAAAGTAAATGTAGGGAGAAGATATGCATATGAAAATAAACCACCTCCTCTTTAGCCTAGATTCACGGTGCTTGTGCAACAGATGTGACCCCAGTGTATTGCTATGTACACATTCAAAGATAATTGAATCCCTCTGTAGTAGCTATTAAAAGTGGGTAAATGCTGTATTTCCAGATCAAAATGAAATGGCAAGATATGAAGAATTTCTGGAGAAGTGTGTGAGAAGTGGCGTAGGAGGGAGGGAAAGAAGATGAAATTACTTTTTTGTGTTGCTGGAAACATTACTCCTTCATTGCTCAACTTTAACACAAATATTTTCAGAATATCTCTGCCAATTTCGAATTTCATCGTGAGAGATAGCATAAAAGAACTGAGCTTGAAGGCAAAATGCCCTATTTTCTGTATTTCCTGGAGGAGCAGGCTGTCCCTACGTGCCAAAAGATGAGCTGGTGGGGAAGACCAGCCTAGCTGAACAGCTTTCTCTGGAACTCAGGGCAAAAAAGGAGTGTATGTCCTTTGGAAGAAGGGACAGGCAACTCAGAGTACAAAGATGTCATTAGACCATGTAGAGAGAAAATTAGAAAGTCAGAAGGGCCAGGAGGAGGAGGCCTGTCAGCCTAACCTCGGTGCCGAGGAAAGTTATGGAACAGATCATCTTGGGTGCCATCATGCAGCACATGCAGGACAACCGGGGGATCAGGTGCAGCCAGCACGGATTTAGGAAAGGCAGATCCTGCTTGACCAACCTGATCTCCTTTTATGACCAGATGACCCATCTAGTGGATGAGGGAAAGCCTGTGGATGTTGCCTACTTGGACTTCAGTAAAGGCTGAGATGCTGTCTCCTACTCCACTCTCCTGGAGCAGCTGGCAGCCCATGGCCTGTACAGGTGCACTCCTTGCTGGGTAAAAAACTGGCTGGATGGCTGGGATCTGAGAGTGGTGGTGAATGGAGTTACATCCAGTTGGCTCAGTACTGGGGCTAGTCCTATTCAGTGTCTTTACTGATGATTTGGATGAGGGGATCAGGTGCACCCCTCAGTACACTTGCAGATGACACTAAGGGTCTTCAGTGCAATAGAAAGGAAGCTGAAAGAATAATTTTTCAACACTAGTGTTCATATTATTATTTTTTTTAGTTAGAAGAAGATAAAGAAATAGCAACCACTGTTTCCTCCATATAATCAAACTAATGTATTTTTTCCTGGCAGCTTTGTTTTACTGAAGAAAATAAAATTATTCTTATTTGAGCAAGAAGTCTTTACCATTATAGTGGTTAAATCACTGGTCCTCTACTAGGAAAGCAAGCTGTAATCAACCACTTAGCTCTTACTGAATTACACTTATTTCCACTTTGCTTGTTTAACTTCCCATAAGCATGCTAAGCACTTCTTCAGAATGCATTGACCTCTAATGATTTCTTGCTTTATGTGTTCCTTAACCCACATTTGCAGAAGTAAAAAAATATTCCTATTGGTAAATAGTGCAGAATAATACAACCTGATTTTGTTTTATTTATTTTGTATACAGAATGAAAATTTAACACCTTTGGGTCCTCCAAAAATCAAAATTCCAGGTGCGGTGACTGAATTTCATGCTGTGAAGTGACACTGATGAAACTGTTTTTAAGTAATGGACCAAATTCACTGTTGCAGTAGAGTGAAAAAAGAAAGATTGCATCATTGAAACTTTTGACTGTTAGACTACCAAGTTGCAAAAATTGTAGTCATGCCATAAGCTGTCGTCTGAGGTCTTTCTGAAGTCACAAGGTACTCTGTGTTTGTGGGATTTGTGCAGTGGAACTTGTACATTAGTACACCTGCATTAATAACATTAATGTTTTTCTGAAGTCAAAGCATGACTAGTAGAAAGTCTGGCTTTATGCTTGAATGAGATCATTTCACTTTCTTTTCACTGGAGGAATTTTTAACCTGGCAGAAATAGTATTATAATAACTGCCAGCTGCTCACTTGGCGCAAGAGTGCCTAGAACCAAGAGGAAGAGCCCAGTGTATTATACATATAATGTACTTTTCTCTAAGACATGAAGGTTTAGGACTCATAAATATTTTGATGTGGTCTTTGATGGCTTTTTTACACATCATGCATGTGGAGCATAACTTGCAGATTTTAGTTTGGAGTACACTGGAGTAATTCCCACCAGGATAGGAAAAGAAATTATTATGGGAGATTCTTATGTGAGTGGGTGGTCAAGAATGAAGGAAAACCTTTAACATAAAGCAGGTGGACCTCTCTTATTTTATACTGTGTATTGGGATGCAAGATAATAATCTCCCAAAGTATAGGATAGTATTGATCTGTTCTTCACATCAAAGGAATAAGGTTCAAAATATTATTTGTGAGGTAGAAACTCAGGAATGGAAATCAGACCTTTTTTGTATCCTTAAATCTGTGCATGCCCACTACTGTCTGGGCAATGACACGAAAGAAATTAGGTCCAGAAGAGTACACAAAAGCAATCGTTGTGCCTTTCTCCATATGTAAACTCACACAGGTGCAAGCCACAGAACGCTTCTTGACTCAGAGTGCTGCTTTTCTCTTTGGTATTTAAAATTGACTTCAAAAACTACAGTGTACCAGAGGAGAAACCAGGGAAGACTATGGGCATTTTAATGTCCTTGTTTCTAAATCCTCGAGTCATATCTGGAAACACACCATACAGGGCTAGGAAGTAGATGGGAAGACGTGGTGATCTCTGCTGGTCTGATTTTTGGAGAGAAATTTTGCTCTGATCTGGTAGCCAGCTTGAATAAGTTTCTCAGCAACAAACACCAACACACCCAAGAAAGATAGTACCAGTAGGTGCTATTTTGCATCCCCAGGATGCAAGCTCCTTGCATTTCTACATTTAATTTCTTATGTTGGACAATCTCCAGTGAAGTTACAGAAAACTGGAATTCAGGCCATTTCACCTGCATCCATGAGCGAAGGGGAAAATTCTCCTTGTCATGAAGACATACTGGTGCATACATGGGAGTATAAGATGGGAAATTCAGAGCTCTGAACTCTAAAGGAGTATGTGATTTAAAGCTTGTTGTTTAATTTGCTTCACGGTTCTTTATTTAAATAAAATAGTAACGCCATCTTTTTTGGCAGTATTTCTCTGTCTTAAACAGATTCTTGATAGAAGGAGCTGTCTTATTCCAAGTCCCATGCAGCAGTCAACTAATGAGTCTCTGATCTCAGCTGATGGTATAATGTAAACAAATGTTTCTTTACTATAACAAAGCATTGTTTTAGTGATACTTTTTACGAGATTTGTGTCAAACCTGATCTATTTCAAATGAATGGGGAAGTAATTCTCATTGAAAGCAACTGCAAAACCCAACTTGCTACATAAATTCCAAGATTTCAGCTGGGAGTTCCCACATCTCGGGGTTGCAGTTCACTCTAAATCATGTTTGAGACGTGGACAAGACAGCAAAGGAATGAAAAAAATGGAAGAAAGGTAGACAGATGACACAGTGTAGAATTCGAGGCATAGCTGTAAGGAAGATGTCATTCTCTGTTCTTTCTTCCCAGTGTTGTTTTTGTTGCAGTACAGGGGCAGGGGTATCCATGTTCGTGCTTTCTTCCCACCACATATGCACAACACCTGTGGTTCATGGGAACGTGGGAGGAGGTGGTTCTTTCTCTTTCCTTTATCCTTTTCATACTACTTATTCTTCCTCCCCTTCCTTCTGGACATACAGGGCAATGAAAGGAGGAATTTAAGCAGATTTATGCTTTTTCTCTCTTATACAGCTGTATGTGTCTTGGGATATTACTATTGGGTCTGTTTCTCTTGCCCTTCGACTAAAGTTCCATCATATTTTTTGGCTCCCAGGCTTCTCTGACAGAAGGATGATAATATGCATGTGTTCTATTTCTGCTTCAGGTACTTACAGATTGTGAGTGGCGGTGGGGCTGTACAGCTTCAGCTTCTTTTGTGGAGTTACTGCCTCAGTTCCTTTGAAGAACAGAAAAATAAACTGGTTTCTTTACAGGTGGGAGGAGGACTTCTTTCCATCAGACAGTGGAAGGCTGCATGTTGCTTTCCTCACAAACTTTTAGTGCCCTATGCAGAAGAAATGTAGTTTCATAAAATACGATCATCAAATTTATCCTGACTTGTCTCAGCAGAAGTCGCAAAACTGAGAGTTGAATTTTTCCACTATGAAGTAGCCAGTTCAGATGACAGAATAACATTAGGGAGTCCCCAGATTATGTGGTTCTCTGGGACTATATTGTCCCATTTGATTTGACGCTTAACTAAATGGTCACTGGCCAAGCTTCCTCATTAAAACCCAAACTGATACAAACGATATTGGATAAAATTAGATCAAACTAGCAGTTGAAATTCTTAAATTTAAGAGTGAACTGCTTTTGTTTGTTTGCTTAATTAGGTTCTATGTCTTCCTCATCTGTGAGGTTGCAGTGTTCTAAAATGAGCCCTACTGGGTGAGGTAAAGCTGTAAGTGTTGCACACTGATGCCTCCCAATGACCAATATAAAGCAGCACATGATGTATATTTGTAAAACTCTTCACCTCCCCCACTCATAGAACCATCATTAGATCATCTTTTTAAGTAGCTATCGAACCTATCACATACCAGCCCGTGATTGTCTTTGTGTTAAATTCTCGTTTAATGTTCCGCAGTGATTGCATATTATCAAGAAAGGGGGGACAGCTGCATCATTTTACAGTGCATGTACATGCAGCCATAACTCTTGTATTTTTAACACAATATTCCACAGAAGCTGAAATAGAAGTTAGTGTACTCCTAATCTTAAAAGTAATAATAAAAAAAATGGAAATATCAAATTATGTCTATATAAAATTCCATCTACTGTCTTATGGTATCCAACAAAATATAGTTTGTTGTCTAAAGAGCCAGTTGTATTATTTAAAGAATGCCTTTTTATTTTAAGTATTTTCGTACTTTAAAAAATAGCATTCTCTGTGTGCTCCTATCTCTTGTCTTTTTGCTGTTACAACTGTATTTAAATAAGACCACCATAAAGAAATTAATTTGTGGACACTGATTAAAAAAAAACCTAAAACAACCTAAATATAAAGGAAATTGACCTTCCAGAGATGGTGTTCATGGTTTGAGGTCAGACAGTTGATCTTTAACCCAAACTGCATAGTTTAAATTTGTGTTTTTAGCACGAGGTTTATCTGCTGATACCAGTCCTTTTTTTGTATGTTTATATTGGTAGAATGTAACAAGATTACATATATTTTGATGAATAATTGCTGCCTTGTAAACTTGCCACCTACCTACAGTGACTGTTATGAATATTTAATGATAATAAGTAGTAGGAACTTCACTGTGTTGCTCACATGCACTTAAAAAACCCAACAGCACAGGAATATCTTTTATTCTGCCTTTTTTTGCTTGGGGTAAGCAGTATGGTATTTATATACATGTTAAATATTAGCCACATTTAACATATTCCTGTTCTTAATACCAAGAGTTCCATTTAAATCATGATTCTGCTGTTTCAGGAAGGAAAGGATGTAGGATGGAAGACACAAATTTTTGACATTTGAATTTTTATTTTAAGTTGAGGCAGGGTCGACTGGCCAGAAAATTTGTAATTTTCTGGTTACAAATTAGCAGTTGAGAAAAAGGAAAAAATACAGGTAAGCCATATTCACCATTTTGCAGATGCAGGCATATTCTACAAAGTCTAAAATTAGTGTCTGTAGGTCAGCAATTTCGTAGACCTCTGTGCGAGGTCTTTGGATTATCCACTATCACCTTACAGATCAGTAAAAGGCAGTACTTTTGTGTCATATTGCAAATTAGAGGGTTCTCACCTTATATGTTGCTTTCAGATATTTTTGTACAAAGCTGGTATTGAAAGCCACATTTCTGATTTAATCCTGTTGAATTGTGACTGTTGGTTTTGTTTGTACTTTTGAAAACTTAGTGCTTTTATTATCCAACTTGCTTTACAGACCATGTTTCAAAATAAAGTTGCTGTATCATGTTTAATTTTTCCTTCTGAGACTTGCAGGGCCTGCTACACAGCTGTATTTTTTTCTTTACTAAAGCAGTGAGGACAGTAGCAACAGCTCTGACACTGATAGCTAGAGTGTTTTTTTACATAAAATAATCTGGCATAGTAGTTATTAGAATATTTTGTTTTCCTTTCTATGTAGCTCCTGCATATTGAGAGAGTAAAATCTGTAATTTTATTGATGCTACAATAGCATTTTTCTTGAAAAGCAGTGCTTTACAGAATTTGTTTTTCTTTCAGGGAATCAGTTTCCTCCTGTTGCAGCTCAGGATCTTCAGTTTGTTCTGAAGGCTGGATACTTGGAAAAACGTAGAAAAGGTAAGTCTAGCTATCTTTGTGAAAGTTAGTGCATATTTCATTTCTGGGAAGTCTGTATGCCTGTTTTTAATGTTATACACATGAATAACTTTATAAAGGAGTGATAAATAAAATGAGTAGAAGCTGAAATGTTGAAGCATTGTTACACAAAAGAAGCATAACATAATTGCTCCCATAGTATTAAAAGAAAATCCTGGTTTTTTATTGACTAACAAAATCATGCAGTGAAAGTCCACTGTCAGCCATAATTCAGAGACTTTCACATATTTTTGAAGAAAACATTAGGAACCTATGTGAAAGTACCATATGCTGACTTCATGTTTCAATGAGCATCAAGATTTATTTTCCTTCAAGAGGGCAAATATTGATCTCAGTTTTGGTTCAGTCAATATTTACCTTGATTCAATAAATCTTATATTGTCACTTTAATACCCACTTAATGCTGCAATAACTCTAGGAAATATTTAGGAAATTTTTCATTATTTTCTTATATTTAATGTTACACATGACTTCTCTCTTTATATGATTTCAAATTCCCATTTGTTTTCTTAGCACCAATTTTTATTTCTAATTTCCTTCTCAGTGCCATACGTTTCTCTTCTTCATGTCCAGATTTTGTTTCCTTTCCTTAGTGTCTTTCCTGGCTCCTCTTCCCTCTTACCTCACCCTTGAAAAGAAGTAGCATATTTGTGTTCAATAATGACATAAATCGATATAACAGATTATCTTAATTTCAGATCACAGTTTTCTTGGCTTTGAATGGCAAAAGCGTTGGTGTGCTATCAGTAAGACAGTCTTCTACTATTATGGAAGCGACAAAGGTACTTATTTATTATAAAAATTATGTTTTAATGCACAAAAGAATATGAAGACTTTAGTGGAATTGGAAACTGCAAATCAAAGGTCATTTTAAGAAATGAAATGAAACTTCTAAAAGAAAGTTGTCTTCTTTTAAACAGTTCTTGAACAGTGCTGTGAATGTTCAAAATGTGTAAATATTCTTCAGAACCTGTAAGTGATGTACTTGTTTTCTGAAGCAGGGAAACTGAGGAAAAAAAAAAAGAGTAAGTTTCTTGTAAAGCTACTTTGTGTGCCTGTAACAGCTGGCTTGATAGTATGATAGTACGGCACTCAACTGTTTTACTAGACATAAAATGTTCCTTCTCTCCAAAGTATATTAATTTTAAAACATCCTGTAACAATTAAACCTTCTGAGTTCTTAAGAGATGGTTCTATCCAGGAAAATATTAGTTCAAAAGCTGCATAGTGGAGTTTCTTACTTCTTTTTAAATAGTTCTGCAAAAGCTAGAAATTAAGTAATGTATTTAATTAGTAGCCAACTGTGGAAGATAAAGCTAAGTTCTGAAGGTGGCTTTTAATGGCCAGTTTAGAAAGAATCTGGAATCTGGTATGAACATTGGGCTATCACTTTGAATTTTTAAAATGACAGTCAAGACATCCTTTAAACTGTTTGCCATGTGTATTTGGTGTTTAAGGGTAGAGCAAATGTACAGAAATATTTCTGAGTAAATTTTAGAAATACAACTGTCTTTTTTTTTATCCCCTCCAAAAATTCCTGGGCAAACTTTCCATTGAAGTTTTTTTCTTCTTCTTCTGTTTGTCTTCTTATGTTTGAATTATTTTGTGGGTTTTTTTTTCTTCAAAGAGTAATTTAATTTGCTCCAGTTTGTTTCATTCCTTAGTATATTAACTCATTTAAAATCATCCTCTCTTTAAAAATAAAAGAAATAAAGTAAGAGTCTAATTCTAAGTCCTGTTTTCATTTTGCTACCATTTTCCGTCATATTCTGTTTTCAGAGTTTTGTTAGTATATCTCTGAAATGGAACTTTACTCTTTCCTTGGGATTTACAGATTGATCAAGCTTCAAAAACATAAACAATATGTATTGGAAGATTTTTTGGAGGTGTGGCATAACACTGATTTGTCAGTACTGATTTATTTCTTTCACTGGAAAATTATCATGTTCTGTTTATTTATATATATACTTATACATTGCCTAGTACTTTAAAAACAGCAATTTTTTTTTCAGAATATATTGCTAGTTCATAAAGATTGTTCTGCATTTTAAAATCTTTGTATTTTTATCTGCTATTTTTTTAGAAAAAAAGAAAGATTGTGTTTTTTTAAGATAATTTCCTTGTCGCTATGCTCATTAGTTTATTTATGCGTTCTAGCATATGGACTTTGAATTAAGGCAGGAAAGTTGCCCACCTGCTCTGTTTCCATATTTTTTTTTTCTTTTGCAACAACCTGATTATCAAGTCTGTGTTGAATCTTCTAATACCTGTGGTGAAAGTTAAGATACATGGAAGTATGTTCCCTAGCACTCAAAAAATTAGTGTCATGTTAGGAATTGACTGTGGTATTCTGTGGGATCTCTTTCCTTTATGAATCTGTGTAAAAATGTTTGGCTTATACATGTACAGCTTTTGTAGGCTGCAGGGTTTTTGAGGAAGGTTCTCCTAACCATAAAGTAAGGATGTGGGAGGGGCACATAGTCCATGGAAATTGTATAGAACCATAGAATCATTTAGGTTGGAAAAGACTTCTAAGATCATTGAGTCCAAACATTAACCTGGCACTGCCAAGCCCACCACTAAACCATGTCCCAGAAAGTCACATTTACATGTCTTTTAAACACCTCCCGGGACAGTAACTCCACCACTTCCTTGAGCAGCCTGTTATTTGACAACCCTTTCAGTGAAAAAATTGTTCCTAATATCCAACCTAAACCGGGTGCAACTTGAGGCCATTTCCTGTTGTCCTATCACTTGTTTCTTGGGAAAAGAGAACTGGTCCCCACCTCATTACAATGTCCTTTCAGGTAGGTGTAGAGAGCATAGCATGGCTGGACTCCAAACAGTAGTTCATGGAGGAAGCAAACAAATCACATGCATGAATTTCTGTCTTACCTCCATGTGAGTGGTGCTGTTAGTGCATCATGGTGTAATGATTTAATCTTGCAGATATTGGATGCCTAAATCACTCCTGAACTTGCCTTTGAATAAAAAAAGGGTTTTTTTTTCTAGACTGGTCAGAGGTACTTTCTTCAGCACTGTGATGCGATCTTATATAAAGGTTCCAGTGCAGAAGCAACTTTGCCATCGTTGTGCAGAAACTGGATACCAGCCATGAGAAACTAGTTTACTGTTGAAACTGAGCTGTCATCCTAGTGGTTTTGAACGTATGTGCTGCAGTTTATCATGCTGTTTAGCTGCCGATTGTCAGCATGGACGATGTGTTCAATGAGGCAGTCGTGAGGAGGTCTGGCATTTAGTCTCTTGAAGAACCTGAAACTGTTTTCACTCGCACAATTATGGCCAGCAGTGGTACCTGCCATAGTACACTATTGTGTTGGGTTACTGTGAGCCTTGATGCTGTGCCAGATAACTTAGAAAATCAGTCTGTGTTCTTACCAACTATAGTTCTTACCAACAGTGTTGAATTGTGCATTTGGGTGGCTTCGTGCAGATTGCTGCCAATCCCTGGGATGGTGTCCGTAAACAATGCTAATCTGCCCTAACCTGTGCAGTGACTGGGGAGGTTTCCTGTAAGCTGGGCCCTGGTTTCTGACAGGTCCCAGGGCTGATTCACACAACAGGTGAATTCGCCCTTGTCAAGGTGAACCTTGTTTCTGAGTAACGGGGATTCTGTGTGTACTCAGTCCTGCTGCCTGTGTCACTTTTAATGGGTGCTAATGCCCCTGTGTTGTGGGACGTAAAGCTGAAAGGCAGCAGGGATTTCTAGGTCCATCTTGTCTTGTTTTGAATTGTGTCTGCTTTTATAACCAGACTGATAGGTGAATAATCTGCAAAGGCTATTTTGTGTCTGGTGCAGTGTGTAATTTGTTGTCCAAGGTTTGATTTTTGCACTTCAATATCAGTGGAGATGTAACTGAGTGGTAAATGTGAGGCTATATGATGCCTTTTTATTATTTATGTAGATTTGTTGTTTCCACAATGCTTTTAATTCTTCTAACAGTCTCCTTTTTGTATTGGGAAAGCAAGAAGTGTGGAAGTGTATAAAGCTCATAAACCCACGTAAGGAAGAGTTTCAGGATGAATGATGAAAAATATAAGACCTAGTCCAGGAGAATACAGTACAAGCTAAAGCCTGTGAAAATACAGTAAATTGCTGTGTGTTTGTTCGCCTAAGAGACTACAAGCATTCTTTTAACAGTTGTGATGCCTGCAGGCTGGTGTTACGTCTTGTTTCCCTGTTTTTTCCTCTATTTTCTCCTACATTTGGTGCAGCCTTGGGTGGTGAAACAATGTTATTTATCCATGCTTAGACAGGTCTAAGCGACTCACCTGCATTTTTTCCCTGGATGAATGGTATGTGGAGTAGATGGAGGAACAAGGCTTAAAGGTTTGACCTAATCACATGTCAGGAATAGGTATTGCGGGAAGTGCATGTGTGTTTGTGCCTGTGCCTCAGTATCTGTTGCTGGCTTGTAGCCCACAACATTGCAGAGGAGTGTGTTCAAATGTCAAGGCTGGGTGGGATTTCCAGAAGCTTGCCTGGTCCTCCTTTTCGTAGTCTATCCTTCCATAAACATTTTATAGTCCTCTCTTTTCTTTTCTTCCATGCAGTTGCACCCTGAGTAGAGTACCCTAATTGCCTGTCGTTTTCCTATATGATCTCTGGCTGTTCCTGTGTCCTCAGACACCGCCATGGTATGGATAACCTTTCAGACCTCAAAGTGCATGTGAAGAAGGAAAGTTAATTTGTTGCTTTATAAATGAATGAATTAATGGCTTCATTACTTCTTCCTCACTAGGCCACGATGTTATATGCCCTTCTGTCTCAGCAAACTGGAAAGATCAGCTAAATGTTTAGCAAGACAGTAATTGATAACATTATGGTAATTTTTCCCCTGTTAATGGGCACTAAAAATTTATTTTCATTTTTATAACTTGAAAATGGTATCTGCCTGCCTGCCAGTAATATGATGTTGAAGAGGAGTGCGATTCAGAGGCTTTTAGAAAAGTCTTAGTTTATTTTTTAAAAATTCTTTACTTTTAACATGGACGTGATAATTTTGGATTTCTCTGAATAGTAAGATAGTGACGGCCAGGCCAGTAGTGGACTACTGCTATTTGTGCAAAAGAGGAAATTGTGCATGCTCAACAGGACTTTGTTGTAGCAGAGTGTTGGCAATCAAAGGCATCTATCTAATGTGTACCGGATCTTCTGTTACGAGACTGTTAAATTCAGACCTCGAGAGGCTCACTTATGGTTAATAGTGTGTTATTTAAAAAATGGCTACTTGGTATAAGCAAAATGAATATAAACAAATTGGTGCCCTGAATAGTGTGTTTCAATCATTGCATCCATTTCTTAATTTTTTTTTTTTTAAATTTTCATTTCTCAGAGGGCTAGATTAAAGGAAAGAAGAAGAAAAAAAGGCGATTACATTTCAGATCTGCTATCTAAAAGGAAAGAACTTCTGTGCATGCATTTGGGAAGGACTGTTCCAAATGCTGGAAAAGGAATTACCATTTTGGAGATACTGACACTTAACTATTTTTAGAAAGCAGACATCCTGCACATGGAAAAGTATGTGAAACTACATTTAGCGTGAAGCCATGTAAACCATAAAATCTTACAGGCTCCTAATTTCGAGATGAAGAGAGTTAAATTATAGATTCTAATGGTATCTATAAATACTTTATCACTCTCTGAAATCTATCTGTTTGCCTTTGTTCCCTGTGCCTTCCTCTGCAACTTCTTTCCTTTCTGCTATCCGAGTACTCTTCTGTTCTTCAGAATGCACTAATTCTTTTTACATGTGCTAATAATATGGACACAGTGCCTTGGGCCTCAAATTCACAACCCAGTCATTTCAAGATCTCATTGAAGGTTTACCCTTCTTTGTTTTAAAACTTAGTTACACAGGGTTTCTTCAAAACCCTTTTTCTCTGCCTCCCTTGAGACTCTCTTTCCCCAATATAATATTGGCCCTGTTTCCATTGTTAACATCATTTAACCATTTTTAGGATGAATGAAGTTTATATGTAAGAAAAACATTTCAATTGGCTCTTAAATGTAATTAAAATCTGATTTTTTGCTATTTTAAACAGCATCCCCTCATATTTATTTCTCTAAATACCTTAGTTTTGACTTTTTTCATGAGTAGTTTCTGACTTTCCACTCTGCTATACTACCTCTTTATGGTTCTAAATTCCTGTTGCAAAATGATCAACACAGACTTAGATTTATTTTTCTGTTGTGTGCCTGACATGGGAAGAAGGAGAGAGGAGGAGGATGAGGGGTGAGACCAAAGAACAACTTACTCTGAAATGAGATTTGGCTTCATTGTGGAACAGCTTATGCGTGACGATATTTGTGATCCTTTTTGGTTTTACAGGACTGATATTATTACACTTTTTGCATCTCTGTTCTATGTTGTTCTGAGACAACTTAAGGGTTTCCTGTTGTTGAACTGAAAAGCCCTATCTTGAGAAAATAAGAGGCAGCAAAATTGTTGTCATTCTTCAGAGGAGCGTGTTCCATTAGCACGTGTCTTCCAATTTCAGCCTAAGTATGCTGTTGTGTTACTGCCTAAGCAAAACTCTGGCTCTGATTTGGGGGTTCAGAATGAAAATTAAATCTCTGTAATGTAAATGTGCTTCTTGAAGCTACTTCTAAGGCTCCTGCCATAAACCCCAATTATATCTAATTTTAAGTCTCCAAGTAAAATCTTTTAGTCTTCAAAGTTTTTAAACATCAAAAACTGTTTAATTCTCCCTAAGGCACAGTCTCCAGAAAGTATTTCTGATATAAACAATTTAACTCTGCATGTGAAAGTTCACAGAAGTCACTGTGGCACTCACTTCACAGGGCAGCTTTGAACTGAAAGCCCGAGTCTGTCTGCAGGAGTACTTAGCTGCAAGCCTTTGCCAATAAACAAAGTTGAGATGATTGTTGAGTCTGATGATCCCAAGATGGCCCTGCCTTCAAGCCTGCACCTGACTACTGTGCCTGGCCAAACAGCTACCCTGGGTTGTGGTTTGCTCCATGGCAATCGGCTGATGGCGTTGGTCTCCCATCCTAACTGGAAAGGTGTATTCTGCAAGAACAACTGGGATTCGCAGACCTTCATTGCTTGTCACCATCAGAGCATGCAGCTGAGCTACAGCTGGCCTGTATTTGTGGAGCCGTTTCTCAGGACATACTAGGTCTTATCTCTGGCTTGCTGCCACAGAGAGTGTGAATGCATATTGAGAATCTTTCTCTCAACTTTAGTGGGTTCTGAGTCAGAGCTGTGAAGTGTCTCGTTGTCTTAGAATTTCTGCATTTTTAACATTTTAAGTATATGTATGATAGTACACTGGACTTGAATCAGAGGTTACTGCTAAGACAATAAGTAAAAGTAGCAATGCTATGACTAGCCTATTGGTATAAAGGTCAGTGAAAAAATTTAATAGCAGAGGAGAGACATATGCATATGTATTTGGTGGTGCGTACTGGTAATTTTCATTAGCACTGAAATGGGATGTTCAGAGAGATAAGACAAAACCAGTTTAAATGCCAGAACAATCAAATAGAATATGTGTACCATGCACCATCCCCTTCCAAAGTACAGCATCTTTGTGTTTTAACTGCAGTGCTCTTTGAAAGAATGAGCGCCAGTGCAGAGATCATCTGAGATTCACTGTGCAAAAGTGTATTACCATAAAAGGGATCATCCATGTCACAGAGAAGCAGTCTCAGAAATAATCCAAGAGACTAAATTTGAATATTTGCCTCATTTTTATCTTGACAAAATGTTTTTACCTTTTGAACCTGGTGTTTGTTTATTTTGCCTGCGTGTTCCTGTCTTCCGGGGTTTTGATAAACCTCCAGCATGGGAGAGTGAGAAATTAATGTGTTTCACTTGGTCTTCTCCCTGAGGTCACAAGTGAGGGAACAATACAATTCCTAGGCAAAAATGAATGGCATTAAAATGGAACCTAGTTAACCTATTGCAAGTTATTATTTCTAATATCTGCCTTGGTGTGATTTCATGAGTTTTGCCTTTGTGTGCTGTTTGATATAGGGATGGAGAATTGGGAAAATATAAAATATTAGGACTAATTTAAGACATAATAGAAACTACTGTGGGGGAAGGGACTAGGAATGAAAATAGAACAGTGCCCTGGATTTTCTCATATAATTGTGTTATTTGGAATTTACTTGCCCTGGGTGAGAGTTCATAAAAAGGTGGAAGGACAAAGAATTTGTGTCTGTGTGCATCTAAGATTACTAGCAAGAGTGTTTGACTGGTGACTGCCCTTACATCCACTAATGTTCATGTTGCCATGTTAGTCAATTTTTGCCCTCTTAGGAGTGGAAAAAGATTTTTTTTCCTATTACATTTCCAGAAATATGACAAAATTATGTCAAAAAATGTAGTTATTCCTGTTTTGTCTACTGTAGAATTTTCTCCTTTTGTTGACAAGCATAAGGAATGGATGCTCAATTTGCACTTAAGTTCTATTCAGTAATACTTAGAGCAGTTTTGCTCTTGTGCCTGATGCTTATTGTTAGTAAATGCTTTTCTCTACTATGTAAAAAACCCCCCACACTGAATGGCATTTTCTTCCATATGCAACTGTACTTTGTTCTTTGTTTGCCTGCACAAAATGTGACTCATGATGCCCATCTTCACTTGAATGCTGCACTGTGATCTGCAGAAATTGCAAAACTTAATCACTTTACATTTTTGGTTTATTTTTAATATTCACCAAAATACGCCAGAGCACATAAAATCCAATGTAGAGTTTGGTGTGAAGAGCTCAAAAGGAGTACACAGGTGCTGCTTGCCCAACATGCGGTATAAACTCAGATCTGTTGTAAGTGATACTTTTATAAACCAGAGCCTTTGAAAAGTAGAATTGTCTTTAAAACAACCACATGGCTGTACATAATAAACTGTGGTAGGGCTCAGTACTTTTATTAGGTAATTAAACATTTGCTGTTTTGAGAGAAATGCTTTTGGAACCAACACACATGCACACACCTGAATTTATAACAAAATTCATTCTGTATTTCTACCATATGGAAAGGAGGCACATCTGGGAGTGGGTGGGAGAATGTGAAAAGAAGCTTTTCCAATTGCTTAAAAAAGGAGTTTGAAGTTTATTTTTTGAGTGAAGTGGTTAGTTTAGGAGGGAGCTCAGCAAGTTCTGAGTTAGACAGGTTTTCCCTTTGGTTTACTGAACCTGAAAGAGACACTGATTTATAGGAAACGTGTCTTGCAAGTTCCAGTTCTTGGCTTTCCCTAGACACAAGTGCCATAACATGCACTTCTTACTAAATAAGACCACCATCTGCAAACATCCCCCTGTGGAATTCCTTAGGCATCCTACAGGAAAATGTACTTTTGTGTACATCTTCTTTTAAAATAAAGCTTTATCTCCAGAAGCATCACGTAATCATTTTGCTAAAAACCTTCCTGCTCTTTGTAAAATTCATGAAATAGAAAACAAAATCTGAATAAACGATAACCTGCTGAGCCACTTACGTTTACTGTTGTAAATGAAGCTCTAACTTTGTTTTTTATCTCCAACAGACAAACAACAGAAAGGTGAATTTGCCTTAGAGGGCTACACCATCAGAATGAATAATAGCCTTCGGAAGGATGCAAAGAAAGATTGCTGTTTTGAAATCTCTGCTCCTGATAAGCGCATTTATCAGGTTGGACTTTTTTATGTTGACTTGAAATTAAATTGATAAAGCCGTTACAATTCCAGTTACTGAATTAACATTTCAGTAAAACAACCTTCACTGACATAGTAATGAAAAAAGGAAACCCTCACTTGCTTATATTATATATTCATATATTAGGAAAAAAAAATCTGATTAAACACATGTATGTACATGTTAAAATATTATCTTTTTGGTCAAGAGTGAGGTAATCTATCATCTTTATCTATTGGTCATTTCAATATTAGCATTTTAATATCTATTGTATAGTGTGTCGGTGTGATTTTTTGGAGGAATTAAATAGTAAAAAGAAAAGAAGTTAAAATATGTATCAGTGTTAAATACATATTGTACTGGTCATGACTTTTAAAGAAAAATCTACGTAAAGGCACATATCAGCTGTGCAATTCAGAGATCTATCAGCTAGACATCAATATAGAATGTAAGTTTAATAAGTTTTAAATATCTGAGATTGCGGTTGAAAGCCAGTTAATTAAGCTGTCAGGTAGTGTGTTGGAGTCTGACAAGAACATTTTTAAGAAAACTGTACCCAGCAGTCTAAAGAAATTCATGGGTGTCTTCTAATTGTCAAGGGCAAATTTTGTTCATCAGTTCTGGCTTTGACATTGATGAAGAGAAGCAGCTTTTTTCTGCACAGCTGCCAGCTGCTGATCAGAGTTTCAAATCCATCATCCTCTCCTTCAATTACGTAAATTTGTCAAAATTAGCTGTACATTATAAGAAGCATCCTTGCAAGAAAAGTACCAGAAAACATGAAAAGAATTACTAATGGTTTCTTGAGGAAGTGACGAGAATGTTACAGTCCCTCTTTTTTATTGCTAATGAAATTGTAGTTGGGTTTATTGTCATTACTGCTAGTAGTTATTAATAAATGTTTAATAGTTCACAGCTGCCACTCCCAAAGAAGCAGAGGAATGGGTACAGCAAGTCAAATTTGTAATTCAAGGTAAGCCAGCCAGTAGAGCAGTAGCCTTTATTGCCAATAGTGCTTAGTGATGGTAGTTCTGGTTGTTAACTTCTCTGTCATGTCAGTACATGTAGTATTCCCACATGTGAAAGTTTGGAATAGCAAGTCCTAGTTTTCAATTGTGTTGTAGCTTTTATATGACTTTTCTAATTTTGCAAGAGTTTTAATTTTCTCCAAGAACGCTAGAAATACTAGAGAGCTTGAAGGCTCTCCCTTATATAAGCTCCTTTATATAAACTGTCCCTTATCCCTTGAACAGTATAAGAAAATAAGCAGAATATACTGTAAGGAGCGGGTCATAGAAGAATTGTTTTCATATTGCATAAATGTCTGCTTAGGCATTCTTTTCTACTAAGTGTTAACCTTTTAAATTGCTGCCACATAGATACAAAACTTAATATTATTCCTGTGGAGGAGGAGTACGATGATGTTGGACAAGAGAACAGTGAACTTACAGATGATAGCATTTATGAAGAACTTAAAGGTACTGTTGAAATTTTTTACTTTGTGACTTGTGACCACTTTGTCTTCTCTACTTGTAGTTTGATAACTCTGAGTTGTTTAAAGTAAGTAAAGTAACACAGTAAGATACTTTAAGATTTTAGATTTTGCTATGACATTGAAAGAAGAATGTCTTCAGTTGTGAGTGCGAACAATTCAGTTTTCTTTAGCAGGAGCATCAAAATAGCGCAGAATGTGTAAAAGTGAACTCAGGGGACTTTTGGCTCATTAACATTTTCTGGTATGCAATTTTTTTTAATTAAAAAATTGACTTGCCTTACAGCTTTTCCCAGCAACTTGCCCATTATTTTTTCTTTATTCTTTTTGGCATTTGTATTAAGCAAAAGTTCACTATCGCTCCAAATGTTACTAGAAGTTTCTGTTTTCTGCCTAATATATGATATTATAATCCTTCAAGAAAGCATTGTGTGTGTTTGAAAGGGCTCTGGAAATGAACTGTAAATAAAGCAACATGAGTATCGAAACTGTTTTGTTTTACATCTTCCAGCATGACTATGATTGGATGGAAACTTTTTGCTGTGGAGTTTTTAATATGGTCAAATGATTAAGGCTCTAAATCTCCACCTGTATCTATCAGAGGGCAAAACAAAAAAAAAAAGAGCTTGTGAAAGTTCTTGGAGTTGAGTGTAAGCATTCAAGTACCAGGGGAAAGTTGGTAAATTTTTATTATATTTTGAGAAGCGATGAAAAAAAAAGTAATTATCATTAGTTAACAAATGATATTTTAAAGTGATGTGACAATTAATAATCACTTTGTATGAAATAATGTTCTGCATGCCTTGCTGTTTGGAGCACTGCAATTATCAGCAATAACTTGAGAGGAAAAATTAGTTGTGTCATGTGATGCTGACTAACTTCCTGTATCTATTAGGTTGAATTTTCTGACCAGTGGGGAAAGGAACATTTTACACTATGTCATGCTTTTCATTTTAAGGTTGTTTCAGTGGAAGGAAACAACGAGGGAGCAGAGAACATAAGTGTCTCATGAAAATGATTATCATAAAATTCTAAAATTGTAGCAGCACCCAATTCTTTAAGAGCTAGGGTTTTTTTTTGATTGTACCTAGACTACTTCAACACAGAATGCATGTTCTGCTGAAATGATGTGCAGTGTGTCACGCATGCTGAAACACTCTTCTGTGGTGAATATAAAAACTACATTACAGGGCTTAATCTTCTAACTAGAAGATACAGCCAAGCCATGTTAGAGTGCTTTTTGGATGCTCAGGTTCTTATAGAAGATGATCTTATATGCTTGCTTACGTTTTTGTTAAAGAAGCTCTAGATATATTCTGGCATAAATTACTCTTTTTTTTGAGCTTCACTTACCTGTTACTGGAATCTCAAACAGCAAGTAGATCTGGAGCGGTAATACATACAATACTGGGAGAGGGCCATTAGTTAATATATACTTTGATTTCTTTGCTCTGAGCTCTGTCTTCAGGTTTGCTGCCTTGGTGTGATTCTGCAGCAGTTTAGAGTATTTTCACTTTTGTCCCATTTTTATGTCAGTTTTCCGGAAACTGTTGTCCCATAATGTGGCTAATAAACCTGAAATGCAACAATGTCACAAAGAAGGGATAGTTCAAGGAATCTGGTTTCAGTTTTTAGTTAAATTAATTTATTTCTCCATGGTCTTGGAGTGGTGCTTCATTTTCATGTTATCAAGAAGGGGTTGTCTTTCTTTATGCTATTTCCATCTCATCTATTTGAATTGTAAACTCTTCAGAAAAGACTATCTTACCTTTTACAGTGGAGCTCTTAATTTGAACTCTGATGTGTTGACATAACTAAGTAAAAACAAAACATAAGTTTGCAATAGGTTTTAGATGATTCTTTAATCTTTTTATCTTCCACAAATGTGCTTTAATAATTATATGCTTAAATGAAATTAGAAACCTATGGTTCCAATGCCTTAGAGCAGTCTTTCTCTTTTTAATCCGTATCATATTGAAGAGTGTTAGGTGAAATGCCAGTTGACAAACCTCACAGGAGTTGGCCTTGTATGTGTCTTGTATAGCTGTTCATCTAAACTTGATGGTAAAAGAGCACACTCCGGTTTGGTCTAGTCTCCTTTAATTAGGCCTGATTGGTTGCATTTAATTACAGTTGGCTATCCTTTCTATTTTCCCAGGTAAGTGAATTACTCTTTTTTCCTTTCATGGCCGAAGGCTGCAGCGTCATTATCCCTGCTGTTACCTGGCCTAATAATATAGAACAAATAAGGAATTCAGAATGCCTGTTAAGAAAACAGAAAAAAATTATTTGTACAGCTGCAAAGCTATGGTAAGCTCTGGAATGCAGAAGGCAAATATGCTAGATCCTTGTGAAGAGGGAGGAGAAATTAATCTGCACTTTGTTTTTGTCCTCAGAACATTTTCACGTCAGAGGCTTCTAATCATCCGTTTTCACAGATCCTCTAGCTTTATAAATACTGAATTTCAGGTACACAGCTCGTTGTACCTTGTTATTATTTATTTGGCTATACTTTGCATATTCTCAAGTAAGTAAAATTTTGCATTTCTGTATTTCTCCAGTGGCTTTTATGTCAGCATTTCAGAAGAAACTTAACCCAGTTCATTTAGTAATATTGGGTTTGGTATTTGAATAAAGAGTGTTTGGATTAAAAAGAGGATATGGAAATTTTTGTGCAAGGTTGAAAATTGGGCCATTTGGAGAACTGTTGCAGTAATCAGGACTAACTGATGCTGTATTCTCTAGCTGTCTCATTGCTTAGCTATTTTTTTTTCCTGCTTCTGACAGGAGACAGTGTAGATGAATTTTCCAGGCTGAAGCTGGACAGCTTCAAACCAGTCTCTAGAATGGTAACAGTCTATTAGCCTATTAAAAGCATAGATTTCAGTTAGTTGGAGGGTGTACAAAGAGATGTGAGAAATTTAGTCTTTTGATTTGTTAAGTCACTTTCTTCTTTAATAGCACATACAAAATCATACTTACCATAGAAGCACCATTTTCCTGGTTCTCAGTATTAGTGTTTTACTGTGGTTATTCAGGTAAAATCAAAAACATCGGAACTGCCAAAGAATTACCAACTTGTAAAACTTCCCCTGCAAGATTCTTCAGGAAAAGAAACCTTTATACTGTCTTCAGCAAACTGGGCTTTAGTATTTTTGATGTTTAATAAAATCATGGACGAAAACTTGGCTAAGCAAAATTAAAAATACTGTCAATAAAGGTCCATTTTTGCTTAATTAGCTATTTATTTTCTACCTTAGTGCACTCTGTATGATTTTGCAGTTCACACCTGAATATTATAAGCTGTAACATAAAACAACCTCTGAAACTGTAGTATTAAATAACTCTGTGTGTGGGTAGAGTTACCTAGATGCGCAGAGTTTCTAGTTTAGTGGTGTTTTAAACAATGGGCTTGTCCTTGTCGTAAAAGAGAACACGTGCCAGCTTTGAAGTTGTTACCATCTGTTACAGCCCTTGAAGACAGAATTTTTTTAATAACTTGAGGTTTCAGTGACATAATTTTAAGGGCTCTGGGTATTGTCTTTGTGGTGTCATGTCTGTGTGGAGCACATACTCAAAACTGCAATGCTAACTATTGCCTGCCACCTTAATGCTTTCTACAACCTCAACTCAGTTTGTGCACTGTCTACCACACTCTTGCGCAATAGGAGAAAATAGGTGTTAATCTGAGCTAACATACTTAAATTTCAATCTTGTGTTGGCTTTTTTCTTCTGTTCTTCTCCTCATAACCTTGCATTATAGCAGTAGTTTCCAAGGTATACAGTATAATTTCCATTAAAATTATCCTAAAGATAAGTTTTGGTTCTTATTTTAATGGTGCTTATTTGGTGCATGGAGGTAAAAACTGCCCTTACAGAACAAGTAATCCTGAAGCAGTGTAATGTGACACAAGATTTGTGACACAAGATTGTGGCTTTGTGCCGTCACGCCATCCCTTCTCAGCCTGTCCATAGCACAAAGAACTTATGGGTGAGAGAAGATAAGCGTGGTGAAAGTCAATGCTTTTGTGATCTTCAGGCAGTACAATTTGCATCAGTTCTTAGTTTTCTGTAAATTGAATTTGAGGATTGATTCAGTCTCTGATCGGGTGAAGGATGAAGGGAATGGCAGGTTTGCTTTTGTCTTTTGATTACTGCTGTCAATCCTCTGCCAGTTTGGTCAAGCCCAGGTATCTGGCCAGTAATTCTGTTTTGCAGTGTAATTGGAAGCTTAGGTTGGGAAACTCTGTAACTGAGGTAAAGCCCAGGGAAAGGTAGAAAATGTCTTAACTTCCATGCCATAAGAAGTGTGCTGCGCAAAATACACTTTGTTTACTTATTTTAAACAAATTATTTTAAGTAGTTTTAAAATTATGTTGATGTTGTTTCAGAACTGATTTCTCACAGTGAATATGAACATAGAGAGTGATTATCCTGCTTCTTTCTTATGGTTGTTGCTCTAAGCAGCTTTGTTGCTTTATTTTTTTTCTAACAGTAAACCCTGGCAGTTAGGAAGCATAACTTAATAGCATCCTCATTCTGGACTGCTTGAGTTTTGAAGAAGCAAATTGTTTTTATGATGTTATGTTCCTTTCCTGAGCATGAAGATAGGGGAAAAAAAAGAACATATCTCTGACTTACCTCTTTTTGGGAAGAAGGAAGTAATGATTACATAGTGGAGTTTGAGTGTAAGTTTGATGTGTCACTCATGAACACCAACTCATGGCAAATATTTGTGTTCTCAAAATGTAATGTAAAAAATACTGACTTTTTGTCACTAGAAGTGAAGATTTCACAGGACTGTGTTAATGAAAATTCTTCTTCTCGACAACTTTGCTTATTTTAGAGTTTTCAATGTATCACAGTCCGGGTATCTGGTTTGGGTATCAGTGTTTGGTCTCAAGCAGTCCCAGTTGTGCATTACAGCTGTGTCTCAGTTCCTAAAACCAGTAGCCTAAAAGGAAGAAATTACTAATTGGTCATTACAAACCAGAGAAGTAGGTTTAAGTCAGCAGAGACGTGGGTGATTATGGAATCTGTGATCATTGCTGTTAAGTCATATATCTTGGTATATGGTCCAAATTCCTCCCAGCAAGTGTTGCTTGCTTTAAGTAGTTATGGAATTCTTTACTTCTTGTCCACAGGATAATATATATATACAGGATTGTATATAATGCTGTTGTGCTGAAATCTTTTTTTCCCCATGGAAAGAATTCTAAATGCTTTTCATTAGTAAATGATTTCAAAGTGTAAAATATAAGTAGGGTCTGGAATAAATGAATTTCAAAGGGTTGGATGTAAGATTTTTGAGGACAGTACTGAAGAAAGGTCTCCAAACTAATTACTGAAAGTTTTTTGAATAATTTCCATGAGAACACCTTTTAGATTCAAGAACACAGCAAGGGAATTTTTTTTCTTTTAAAACGGTGACAATTCTTCAAAACAGTTTTTTTCGTTAATTGTATCTCAGTATTTTTAAGAAATTAATATTTTTAATTTGCTTAGCCATTGTATTATTTACATATATGGAGTATTTTTGTATATACTATCTTGCTGATAGGTGGAATACCAGAATAAGGACAAGGGGGTGCTACAGGGCTTACTCAGTTTGCTGTATTTCAAAAGTAATTAAAATAATCAAAAAACAGTGAAAAGCAGACTACCTTTTAGTGTCAGGGAGTAGTAAAGAAAAGTATTTTTTTTAGATTCAGTGTGTGTTGTTTTGCTGTCTTGATCACTGGGATTTGGGATCTACTAATAGTCTTTGATGATACGCCAGACATGGAAATGATTGAAAAACAATCTCTTTTAACTGGATGTTGTTGAATCCCAACAACCATGATGAAATGGAGCCGTGCCTGAATTCTCTGTCAGTCTGGGTTCTGAGGCAGTGTGCTTATGGGATTTATGTATACCTTGAAGTGTCCTTCAGCTCAAGAGATATGAGTTATGAATCCAGACAAATATTTAAAGACATTGATCCACAAGGTGGTTAGAAATGTGATATCTGGACCTCAGCTTTTTTTTTGGCACAAGAACGTGGGCATTATCTTCAACTAATGTAATCCTACATCTAAAGAGGGAAGCCTTCTTTCTATTGATGTTGGGTGTCAGTGATGGAAGAGGAAGTAAGACAATCTAGTGTAGCTGAAAAGGATGAGATGTCCATTGAGGGGGAAGTGGCAAGTCTTTGTTAGGAAAAATAAGGTTTGTAGGCTCTTCTGCATTTCTTATAAAGTGAATATAAAGTGGCAGTCTGTGAACAACAGGTGGCCCGTAGCTGTCAGAAAGCCTACTGTCCGTGATACAATTCAGACCTTGCTCCCTCATCACACACACATTCACAACGTGCAAGCGAGGAGGCCATTAAAAGTGGAGTAATAACTGAGTATTCATATTTAGTCTGATTTGCATGTGAGAGGTATATTGACTGATGGGACTTTGGCTGGGTTTGTTTACGCATAAATACCCTTAGAAAACCTAAGAGTGTTCTTTATTTAGTGATATACGTCTGCTACATAAAGCTGGGTCAGTTGTGAGAAATCAGTTAATTACGGTATCTGTAGTAAATGGAAAATGTGTGCTATTAAGTTTAGGTATTACTTCTCTTCTCTTTGAACTCCATGCAAGACATCATAGTGTTCAGATGTTTCAGGCTTCATAGATTTCAAAGTGGAGAAAATAGAAGTGACCTTCCTGACATTGTGACCAACTGTTATAACAAATTGAAGGAGTCTATGTTGGAAAGGCTGTGTTTATCAAAGTCTCAGGTTAGAATTTTATGTCTGTATTTCAGAGATTAAAAAAAAACAAAACAAACTCTAAAACCTAATCAGAGAAAAAGAAAACAAACAAAAAAACCAGAAAACCAACCAAAAATCCACCACCAAATAATCCAGAGGCTTACTGTCTATTGTCTGTTGGCATTTTAAAGCTTATTTACTTGAAATTAGAAGATACAACTTAATAATATCTAAAAAAGAAGTATATTAATCATGCTTTTCTATGTTTAAAGAACTCTTTCAAAAGCTAATTAGCACACAACTCCTTGAAATGAATTGACTTACCAGAATAAGATATTGTGTAGCAAGTACTGATCAGTCATTTTTATAATGTTTTCTGTGCACCAGTGCTAAACAACATTTGACACTATTGATTTGTAAAACCAATCTGATGTGGACAGTATGTGACAGAAACTATTATTAAGAAATAGAATCCGGTCTCAGAAAAACTTGTCATCCTGGCAAGACAAAATCACACAAAGTAATTTTACTTGTATTATGCTTTTTTCGGTGTTGACTCTCTCACTGGCATCTGGCTTCATATTAAATGTGAACAAAGCTTTGTTTATACTTACATGTCTTCAATAGATTATGGACCCAAAGTTTTTTCTTTTGAAAGCAAAATAGTTTTCTATGGTAGCACTCTTTTTTTATCTAATTAAGGAGCAGTGCAATAATTCTAATGCAAAGCATTCAGAAGAAATGTCTTGGTATGTGAGATAGTTTATTAACCATAACTTTGAGGAATTGCTGCAGTTTAGCAAGTTCAAAGCAAAATGTCAGTTGTATTATGTATATTTATGAAAATAAAAATACTGGGTCTGCTCTACTGCTTGGGTATAAACGTGATAAATATTGTATAGATAGATCAAGGAACCTTTACTTTTTAAATTTGTGACGGAATGACTGCATATCAGGCTAATAAAACCATTAGAGTTTTTTGAGAAACAAGAGCAACCAGAGGTTATGTGGTGCCTCAGGCTATCACTTCTCAACTTGTCTGGTTTCCACAAGGTAGCTATTAAAGAACCATAATTTGTACAACTGAATTCTCAAATAAGACCCAGCAAGGTGAGTTTTAAAGGCTGAATTAATCATTCTGTTCTGTAGATACAAATCTCTCATTTGAATTTTTCAGCTTTAAGAAAGGCATCAGCACAGATCCTTCTGTATATATCTTTTCCTCTCAGTGTGCTACTCACTTTTCTTTCCACTCTCCTCAAAATGGAGGAATTAGCCAAACAAAATACTACTAATTAACCAGTGCTTCATGAATTCTTCTAGCTGTATGCATGTATATCTGATTTTTTTTGTGTGTGTTACAGTGTAGTGTGTTTGCAGTGGGTGTCTTGTTTAGTTTACACAGGTATAAGGAAGGTAGCACAGGAAAAGGCTGCTTGTTCATTTATCTCGGATACCGCTCCCTGGGCTGGGTAGGAGTCTTTGAAAGAAGCAGGGTGGTTGATCCTAAGAAAGGAAAAGTGTCAGTAGGGTCCAGCTCCTAGACCACACAGTGGACGAGGCAGAGAGGGCAAGATGCAGCGGTCTGCCATGGTCTAGAGTAGAGAGAAGGATGGATGCTCCAGGGAAGCACAGGGTAAAGGCACACAGATAAGCTTCAGCAGCAAAGGGAAGAATGTTTTCTTAAGAAGCCAGAAGAGACTGAGGAAAGTTTTTTGGCAAGTCTGTGAGATGTGGATTAGACAGCAAGCTAGGAGGAAAATTTTTTCTCCCAGAAAGGGGATGTTTGTCACGGGGGGTATTTTATTTCAGTCTTTTTTTAAGGAAGAGGTTCCAGTAGTTCCATCTTTGGTTTGTGGAAGCATATTTCTTAGCAGGCTGTAACAATTATTCTTCTGTCCTTGAATCTTGAAGAAAACTGCGAATAAAACTAGGAATTAAAGGAAGGAATCGTATTTTCAAAACAAAGCATTATCTACAGGAAAGCCTGTGGATCCTAGCATGAGGGTCGTGCTTACGTTGTCCCAAAATATGCTAACAGAATTTATACTTGTTTGCATACCTCTCTCAAATTTTATTTCCTTAAGAATTAAGAATAGATGTTAGAAAGAAATCCTTTGTTTTGAGAGTGGTGAGGCTCTGGAACAGCTTGCCCAGAGAAGTTGTGGATAACCTACATCGCTGGAAGTGATCAAGGCCAGGTTGGATGGGGTTTTGTGCAGCCTGATGTAGTGGAAGGTGTCCCTGCCCATAGCAGGGGCGCTGGAACTAGATGATATTTGAAGACTCTCCAAACCCAAACAATTCTACAATTCTGCGATAAGAAGCGACACATTTCCATTACTAAATGTTGAACAGTAGTTTTAGGTAATTCAGTAAGTTCAAGATGGACATGATTTTGTCACAACATTTTTATGGGTCATAAGACTCAATTTTCGGTTGAACTGCCTAACTCAGGCCTACAAGTAGTGCTCTTACAGGGCAACTGGGAATGTGTTGTGTCTGGCATGAGAGCTGGGGTAATCCTAAAGTACTGTCTGTGAATGAATTCAAGTAATATGGACTGTAGAAGCCCTGGGTTTTTCTGAGATACAACTTCATGCCAATTCCACATTAACCTGGGGAGCAGTTTTAATCTCCTGCTTATGAACTGTTGCTGTATCCCGGTGTCCTACCTCATCGGAGGTGCATCGTGGTGTGTGGCGTGTAGGGCTAGTAAGATCTGACATCCAGAGTTGCTGGTCCCAGTCTTGATGTTATGTTTTGAGAATCAAGGAACGTGTTAGTATTTGTAGAAATGAAGATGGGAATGTTACCCAAAATATGATATGTGTAAACAGTCTGCATTGCAGCTATAACTTTCTGTGTATTTCTGATTTACTCGATACTAGTGAATCATAACAAGAATATTTTCACTTTATTTCATCATTTTAGTTGGAGGAAGGATTTGGCATAGTAATTTCATTTAATGGCCTGGGCCATAAACAGTGCAAAGTGGCTGTGGTGTAGGTTTGTTACTTTAAATGAAAATACCCAAAGGGTGAAAGGTGCTGAATTTTTTGTTGTTGTTGTTAGTGTGCAGTTAGTGATCAACACAGGGAATGCAAAAATGCCTTGGTAGAAGAATTTTAAAAGGAGTGGTGAGAGAAGCATCTGGGAGCCAGACTTTTCTTGTGGAAACATGCCAACAACTGCATTGTGTTTCCTTTCACTAAAGTGAACTATGCCTTGTGTTTTGTCCCTTTTTTGAGTAAATTAGTTTCTGGAATCAGACTAGAAATTCGAATGCATTAACCATGCAGATTATTAAAGGATATTATATGATTTAAGCAAGATGCTTTCTTTATGAATTCTATGTATGTAAATATTATCTTAAGTCACATTTGTCATTATTAAGGATATGTAGTTTTCAGAAATGGCTTTTAAATTTACATCTTGCTGCTGATCAATGAGTATAAGAAACTTTACTTGACATTTACAGACTTTTTCTGCCTATCATAAATTTAAGTCTGAGAAATATAACCAAAGTACATGATTGTCAAATAACACTCTAGTACAGTTATGCAGTATAGATGAGTTAATTGAATATTTGATTGCTAGATATATTTACATAGGAAAATATTTATATTTTCTATGTAGATTTTAATGGCCACCACATTTATTTTAGCAAAACATTTTAATAATAAGGTTTATAACATGTCATGTTGAACACTTAAACTATTTACATAACTAAGAGCTATTATGGGTTGAGAGAACAAACAAATTTATTTTAGTTACAGTAAATTCACATAAATCTTTATTATGTTTATATATAAGAATGTACTTATGTGCATGCCTCGTGTTTAGGCAAGCAAAGCACAAATTCCTGTGAACCTACGATAGAACCATAAACTGATCTTAAAAATTGTTGTTTGTTTTGTCCCTTCACTAATTTGCATTCTGCCCAGTAATTACAACTGCTTTTTTGTGAGGGTGAGGGGGCACAGAGAAGGAAGCATTTTTTGTTAATCACCTAAATAATTAAATGTGCCCGTAGAAGCATTAAACCCAGAAGCTTTCCTCTACACTGGGGAGGACGCACGAGCAGTATCTTAAAATATTTTATTCCTTCTTTAAATGTTTAGATGTGGATTTAGGTAAGATACCTGTTGCCTCAATTTTGTATGCCAAATTTGAAGCTTTAGGAACACTTTTAGAAGTGGAGCCAAAACTGCTGATTTTGTTGAAACTTGACATGAAACTTTAAATTCAGAGATGCTTCTGTTCAGGTGAAGTTGTTGTTATCTAATATCTTGATCAAAAAAGAACAGGTAACATTTAAAAAACTACTAATCAAACGTAGGGAATTTGTAAGGAGCTGGATTCTGAAGTAACTTAAGAAATTTTCACCTGGTTTGATGGCCCATCAAATATTTTTTTTTTGTTTTCTGAGTGGAATATGTTCTGACCCATTCACTTAGCATACTAAGACAGTTGATTTCTGAAAAACAACCCATGAAATAGTGACTTTATTTGTAAATACAAAAAAATGTTTGTGAATATAAAAATGGGATGTGAATGAATGAGTTTCTGGAAGTGGATCTCTCTGTAATTTCTTTTGTTCTTCATTATAATAATTGTGTGCATATCCACAATTGAACTTGCTTATGATGACCTTTATCTTTTCTCTTGAGAAGAATTATTATTATGGGGTCTTTCTTCATGAGGAAATAAAAAGGTCAGCGCAAAACCCATCTCTTATTTCTATTCAGTGCACATTGCATTTTGGCATATTTGTATTGAATTTTATTAATAATAATTAGATCATTTTGTCAAAGAAATTTTAGTATTCCAAAATTAGGCATTCTGAATGGTCTTCCCTGGTAGGTACTCCTGCTTTTCCTGCCTTTTTTTTCACCTCTTCTCCTCCCAAGCTTGCTATTGGTGTAACTGAGATTTTACATACTTCTGTTCCTCCTAATTCTGTCAGACTAGCAATTTCTTCCTCTTTTAAACTTTTTCTCCAAGGACAGAGATGTGTTTTTTGATCACTTAGTCTTCATATTGTCTGCCCTAAGACATTACAAAAAAAAATACTTTCTGTAGAAGAATATTTTGTTGCTTGTGTTTTTTTGCCAGTAAACTAGGGAGAGGTCATAAAGTATCTTGTGGCTTTTAAAAAATGACTTTTTAATCCATTGTGCTGGTGTAGATCATGTGGATGGCTATGTGTGTAGTAATATAGGAGAAATACGGTGTCCTTTTCACAGATGTATTTAGAAAGAGACTTTTTTTTTCCTCAAACAGTTCTCCAAATGTACTCATTTCTCTCTACTTCTTCACTCTGTTGCTATTCTTCATAGCAATAGCTGTATGATCCAAACAAGGTTATTTTGTTCAGCACTAGAGAACTGCAGCCTTGAAGTGTGTTTGCTATTTGTCCCTATTGGGACTGAGAATTTTTTTGTTTACTTTACTCTTTAGTTTGACAAATGCTGTAACTCCAAAATGCTTTTGTTAGGAAGAGAGTGTTATATCTGCTTTTTGGTTTTGATTAAGCCAAACCATTAACATGTGCTTAGATTCACTGGGTGGTGTCACAGAAAGGTTGTTTCGAGAGTGTTTTTTTTTCTCTCCAGAAAACGGCTAAGTGACATTCCAGTACTCCAGTATCACTGCTCCTTCTCACCTCCTCTTCCTGAAGCACCGCTCCAGAGTTAATTTATAACAAAATTCTGTGTGGATGATGAGGTAGCTTTCCCAAGGTCTTCTCAGTAGGCAGCAGTGCTTCACTTTTAGCTGAGATGGCTGGTTTAGTTATTCAGATTGCTTAGACAGTTGGGAATAGTGGTGGTGTACAGTAGCACTTTTCAAGATACAAGAAGTGCAGCTGAGGGGGAAAAAAAGTGCAGGATTTCTCAAGGAATACAGGAAATCTCACATCTGGAGACTTGGTAAGATCTGGACAAAACTGAGTAATTTGAGCTAATCCTGTTTTATAAAGTCATTAGTTTCAGCTGTCTCATACATAAGCTATTAAAATGCACAGACACTTAAAAACTGCTGCCGAACAGCTTAGTGTGAAGTACTAAAAGAAGCTAAATGCTGTTTCCTAGAAACCTGATCTAAGTATGTAACTTTCTGAGTTAGAGCAGGGTGTTAGACTGAGCAATGTCCACTGGTCCCTTCTATCTCTAAGTATTTAATGATTTTAGCTTTTTCACATTGTACAGCCAGTGCTATTTATTCAAGGCCATTGGGAGATAAGGACATTGTTAATATTAATAGCAGACTTCTGTTATTTTCTACTAGTTGAACACAGAGTGGTGCATATACTCCACTTCAGAATTTAAATAATCGTTGTTTTCAAAGAATTGGTTAAAACTTGTGCAAAAGTGTTAGTTGTAAGTCCCATCCAGTTTAGCTGGTTAAGTATATTTGAACGAAACCTTTTTCCTCCTTATTGGAATCAGACTTGGATCACGTGTTGGGAGAAATTTGTGCTAGGGATTGGCATGGGTTGTTCTCAAATAAAACTGAAACATCTTAGTATGCATAATATTTTTCATTAAAATGTATTTTTATATTGTTCGTAACTCAGAGATCTCTTTCTGGAGTTCTTGGAATACAATTCTGTATTGCTTTTTTTCCTTCCCATCATATTTTTGAGCGCAGTGGTGACCATTTATTCAGATGCAACTTATGCTTCTGCTCATATACTGATGTCACCTCATCTGTAATCCCAGTGTTTAGCCTGTGTTTGGATGCCCCATTTCTATCACTAGCATCTCCTCTGCTTGTGTTGTGGAAATGTGTTGGGGTTTTTTTGGGGTTGTTTTTTTTTTTTCCCCCACTCAAGTTTGCTGTGCCCTTCTCTGTTTGAGCTGTTGGGTGGTAACTAGCTAACCCATGGAAGTAGGAATAAAATAAGAATTGTCCTCTCTTCTGTCATGGTAAGAAATTCTTACATTTATCTGTTCTCTAAATAGCAACCAGTTTGTTTCCCACTTCTGTCGTTGTCCTGGAGGCATTTTCATTCTCAAACCATGCACTCTAGTACAGTCAGATGGAGCTTTAATAAAACAGTAGTCTGTCTCCCCCTCTCTACTGCCCCCAAGATCTCACACTATGGCTAAAGAATAGCATCTTCAGCAGCCTTTTCTAAGCTATTTCATTGTTTACAGAGTACACTAGGCTGCTAATGGGAATGCAGGGTGAAATGTCAAGAAGCTGTGTGTAAATCTTCTAGTAATCTGCCATGTCCAAGAGGAGCTGGGGGAAAGGGGCAGATCTCTGGGAATATTGCAGGATTATCAAAGCTAGAGTTTTGCTAATTGAATTTGGAGATCTCTCCATACAGAGTGAGTGGATCTGGAGTCTAAAAGAAGACACCAGAAACGAAAATCCCTGCCATTATAAATACACATCAAGGCAAGAAAGCAATACATGGAGGATTTCTGGGCTATCAAGCTGCTTAGGCTAAAACACTGTAAAAGTCTGGGTGAAGTGTACAGGCATGTATGGTGACAATACTGCAGAGGACCCCATCCATCCCAAAGGTAGGAGAGCACTGTCCTCAGCTAAGGCAACTTGCTGGCCCTGCATAAACCAGGGCGTTAATACTCATTCCTTTGACCTGAGATGATCACTAGACCTCACTACTAATGCTAGCAGAAGGTGTCAGTTGGGCCAAATTATACAAACAATCTTGTTCTTAAATTTTGTGTGTTTATTGCTCCTTCTCTGGAAATATTAAATGTTTCTCCAAACAAATACTCGTTTGTAAAAAAAACAGTTCTTGCTAATTTAAAAAGAATTATATAGCTGGGTTGAGTTATGTTTCTTATTAGAGAAATATCCCATCTGTTATGGTGGTGGGTCAATTCATAAAATTATAAATCTGTGAGAGAAAAGGTCTTGACTCTTTTCCACGGTAAGCACTTATTTGGGTTCAAAAGTTCTTGTTTGCATTTGTGCAGAATCATTATTTGGTAGCAAAAAAGGAGTGTGTAGGAGTAATACTCTTGGTGTTAACATGCCATTGTATCTTTTACTTTTTCATGTGCAAAGCAGTGTAGACCCGTGATACTCAGTGTCAGCAGAGTTCATATACACACCTGTTTTTTTTCATGCATCTGTCTTCCCTTCCAAGTACAATAGTAAAGACACTACCAGAGGTTTTTTGAGTTGATTGTTTACTAATACAAGTGTTTTTGTGAGGGGTCTGTCTTACAAGACTTATTTGTATACTTATGACCTTCTGACACCACAGTGAGATTTCAAATGAATGTGAAGGTAATGAATGTGCATTACAAGTGTGTGATTGCTCACATCATTATGAAAGAGATGAAAAATTAGTTCACTGCAGTAGTTTTTATCTGAACTGCTCAAAACATCTTCCAGTGATTTTTCTAACAATATGTGATCGGAATAATAACTGCACATGTTGTTGTGTTCCATGTTGCAGCCCAAGGGCTTGTAAATACAAGCTGCTTATTTGCAAGTAGCTTCCAGATTTGCAATATGATTGCTATGGAAACCACACAATGAAAAGCTTATAACCATCTGTGTGGTTTGGTACATTTTGCTGCATAGCTGAGCTGGTTTTGTTTACTGTTTTTGAAGTGTTGAATAGAATATATTAACCCACAAACTGGGATTATCCAAGGTGTAAACTAGTATTGTGCAATAACAATGTGTCACAAACTAGAAGACAATAAAATGCCTAATAATAATGGCGTTAAATTAGAGTCTAATATAAAAAGATGGTTGTTAGTAGAGGAAACTGCTAAGTTTATACATATTTATCACAGAGCTACCACATTCCTTTGGAGGAATGCGCTGTTCAAGCCAAACTCTTATCCCTTTTACAGTCAATAGTCTGATTTTTTTCCCCCTCCCCCTTTAAGAAAAAGAAATTGGAAGAAAAAAAGGATTAACATAAAAAACCTCAGCAAGTGTAGAATTCATTGTTCACTTCTAAAATTTTGTGGATGGTAGAATTATCTGTGGTTGGGTGATTATTTTTCTTTTTTTTTTTTCTTCAGATTGGAAATTGAATAAGTAAATTATTTTCAACAACTTTCATGGACTAAATGAAAAAACCTTCAACAAATATAGTTAGTTCCTTCTTGCATTGTCACAAGAATTTTGTAGGTTGTTTGCTATTACTGTCTCTAAGTATCAGCAGAGTATGGAACATAATCTATATCTTAAGAGTTCTTCGAATCTACAGCTCTGGAAGAGTTCACTGGTTTGGTTAGTGTAGATTAGTCTCATTTCAACATATTGAAAAGGGAAAGAATGTTTTGTCACTGCAGTGTAGTGATGGTGTGAAGAAGAGATACAGAGGATTAAAAATTGGACCAGATTATTTTATAGGGATGCATGGGTCTTTATACACAGTATCTTAAAAAAAACCAGAAGGACTTCTACTGTATTTTTCAATTTAATTTTTCACCTTTTGACTCTTCCATGTTGCAACACAAACTTTAGCATGTTGCATCAGACTGTAGCTGCAATTCCTGAGGTCATTGAGGTTTCTGTGTTTAAAGGATACCTCCTGCACATAGTTACTGCTTCAGGACATAATACTAGAAAACACTAGAAAGAACCGCAGGTTCTTTTTTACTACCCTAAGCCAAGCCTATTACAGCTGCTCCGTGATCGTGGCAGCAAGTAGTGTGGGCCATTTGCACAGTTTTGTGCCAAGGACCTGAGGATTTTAATGCATGTTTCAGAGAAGTTTCCTATGGAGTCACTTCAGCCTGGTACCATGGACTGAATGCCTCTTAGCAGCTGGACCATGTCCGGTGTGCTTCTGAAGTGCCTCTTCCAGCCTCATTGCACCTCAGAGTTTGTCCTCTCTGTGACAACTTTGAAGTGTAAAGCAAAGTGGAATAAGTGTGGATGGCTATGGTCCAAACCCATATGTGAATATGGACAGTCTTTGTTTGAATTTAGGACCTTTTCAGTATTCAAAAAGCTTTGATTCAGATATTTCCACATTTCAGATGTGGATCTGGTGAGCTCTTGTTTCTAGGAAATACATTTTTCAGGGGAATGCATATATTCTAAATTTTTCCATGAAGCCACAATGCAATCTCCACGTCTTCGCTGGACCTTAGGAAAAAATCTCTTCCAACCTCTGCTGCTGTTTTACTTTAGTTGAGATACCCTCTACTGGAGTTAGTCCTCAGTTTAAGCTAATCTGATGACCATGACAAGTGATAGAGTTAAAATCCACAGTACATTCAATGCATCAACTGATTTGGGTCCAAACATTCAGTAACATGTAACATCAACATTTATTTAATCAAAGTATAATATAATACAGTATGTGTTGGATGAAGCTGAGATGTTCATCATGTGGAATGGGAGCAATCCTAGAAATTGTGACTGATACTGGGATACTACTCCCTGTGAGTGGTGTAAGCGTGGCAGGGAAGCCACAGAATGACAGTGCCTCCTAGTGCTCTGGACAGCACATAGGGATGCATTTTTGCCGTTTATGCTCCATTTGGGAGTTCTTAAAATAAAAAAAAAGAGCATACTTGGAAATGTGCAACAAGTGTTAATACCAAGTAGGGGAATACATCTGAATGCGGTAAATGGTTTAGAGTGTTTTGTGAGTACTGCAGCTTCAGATTTCTCATGTTCTATTGTTAGGGGTTTTTTCCTGGTTCTGCGCCCCCCACCCCCATGCCCCCCAGTCATTGGCTTAAATAATAGCTTATATTCATCTTGACCAGACTTTTAACTAGTCAAGACTCAGAGAGCAAAAACTCTTGCTGGCTTAGTAGGGTAGAATTTCAAAGCTCTTTGTGGAGTGAATCTTATGATGTAACTGTAATATTTGTAGGACTGTGTATAGAGGTTAGCAGCAATTATGCGTACTCATTCCAACAGGTCTACTCTCGTGCTTTAAACATCTGCTTTAATGTTTGCAAGAACAGTCTTGTGGATAGATTAAATTTTTACAAGGCTAAAAATCCTTTGAACTTTTCATATAAAATTCACTCTTTGTCAAAGTAAATGGGCAATTACATAAAAGTTGCACAATAAGGAACATTTTAAAAGCTGTGAGTTCTTTGTTGTCTGTCATTAGTAAAATATCAAAATTAGTTGCTGAAATGTGTGCTTAAAAAAAAGCATAACTGTATAAGATGTGATGACTAGCAAAGGCAAATAATTTAAACGTATTAAAAGTCCAATTCTTGTTTGAGAATTGGGTTTATCAATATACTATTTCCGTATTCATACAGCAGCCTTGTCAGTTTTGATATACTGTAAATGCAAAGATAAATTTGTTTCTACTACCTTATGAACCTAAAGACAGAATACAGCTCATAGTTTTTTCCCTTTTTTGCCTCATCAACAGAATTGTTGACTGTGAAATGTGAGAAGCAGATCTGACGTCCCCGTACTGAGTGGAGTGTGGATTTACTTAGGTGAGGGTCTGGGCATGAGAGAGTTCCCTGTCTGTGCTGGACAGGAAGTATGGAGCACATCTTCTGAAATTGCCTGTGGGGATTTCAGCGTGTTCCAAGCCTGCTAGCCAGAAAACATGCTTCAGAGCCAATCACTGCCAGGCTTTCTCTTTTCTTGCCCCTAAACTTGCACTAAATTTTTTGATACGGTCTGGCTTGCTTAAAACTATGTTCAGGCACAGTGGGCAGGAGCAGTGAAGGCATGGCATCTATAGTGGCTGTGTTCCCATCATGCAGGTGTCAAGCTAGTGTGTCTGTAGGACAGTGCTGAAGGTGAGATGTCTTCTGCCTTCTCTGCATGCTGCTCTTAAGAACTGAGTTCTTTCATGGGCTGGGGATACTTTTTCAATCCTTAGTTTCATTTTCTTTATCCTGGCAAGAAGTGCATGTAGTAGAAGATGACCCTCATTCTAATTGTCTCAGAATGACTGAAAAACAGCAGAACTGCAGCTCTCTATATCATTGCCTTCAGACCAGAGTGAAAAGGGAAACAGATGTTTGCAATTGGGATTTTGAAGGAAAACTCTTGGAGTGTTTGGATGGGTGGGGGAAACCACAGAAATAACAGTGTTCCAACTTCTGTATGAATGTAAAATAGTAAACAGGGTTTACAATCTGGAAATGTAGAATGTGGCTTTCGGACTGATGGGGGCTGTAATTCCTGTCAGCTGAGGTGTCCCTTCAGAGTTTCATCTGCAGTTAATTTGTTTTGCAGAAGAACAGATTCCTTCAAAAGCTGAAGTGCCAAGAAAAGAGAGCCAGGAGGATGTTACCGCTGATTCAGGTATTTAAAACCTTTCTTCTTTATTTTGCATATGCTCTTTACCTTTATTTTATTGTCTCTTCCATTTGCTGTTTTAAAATAATATTTTTATAGCTCTGTAAAGCTGTCTTTTTACCCAAGTATGTGATGGCAGCAAAACTGCTTAGCACCACTTAGGATGCATGAAAACCACTTGAGAAGGATTTATAAAGTAAGCCAATTTATACAAGGTATTCCTTCCTGAATTACTTTGTAATGACTCAATTAGCTTTCATTTCTGCACAAAGGAGATTTAGTTGCATAAATTAGCTTATCATCATTGAGGAAGTGTCACTGCTAAAGGACAGTTTATAGATACAACATGCAGTTGCTGTCAAACCTATAAGAATGTAATATAGACATCTGTGTATACTTTGTGCTTGAGCAGAACAGACTTCTGCCATTCAGAGACTAACAGGGGACAACAAGTTGCCCAAGGGACTGGCAATGTAGACATCTCTGAAAAGGTCAACTTGACACAGGCTCTGACAATCGACCCAAAGCTCTGTCTTCTTTGATAAAAATCAGATAAACTTAAGACCACTAATTGATCTGCAGCCTGTTTAAATGTTGGCCATGCATATCTTCATTGCATATGATTACCACAGAAAGCAAATGAATTGGGTAAGAAATGCCAGAGTCCAGTGACAGCAGCATAAAAATTGGAAAAGGACACAAATGCCCAGAAAGGCTGTGAAGGATATTCTCTCAGCTTTAGCTTGGCAAACTGCCCTTGTGCTAATTATCTCTGGGACTGGAAAAATAAATGCATAGACCATGTAAAGTCATATGGCCAGACAACTTTTCTTGACAGAAAGGTATTTCCAGTTATGCTTAAAAACAAGATATATTTGTGTTTCAAGGGCACAGACCTTCAGATAAACTGTTGGTGATTTGACACAGCAAGTAGAGAAGACTGCTCCTTATCAGACCTTACACCTTTTTGAGATCTGCTGCATTGTAACTGTGACCTGCACTGACATGCAATCTGGCTCTCCTTCCCCCATCGTACATAATACACATAATTCTTTCAGGGCTGTCAAGGAAGGGGTGGGCAAGAAAAGTTCCTTTAGGAAGTAGCTCTGCAGTGCTCTTCCTGTTGCAACATGTGGAGAGGAAACAGAGGCCTTATTTCCTGACCCATACAGGAAAGCAGGAACAGGTTGCTGTGAGGAGTTTTGGGTTGCTTTTCTTGGAAAGGAAACAAGAACCAAGTCATCAGATGCTGTTAGCATTGTGCTGTGCTAAAAACATGTGTAAAACAACATGACTCATTACAGCCTTAATATTTAGTACTCATTTAGACATTACTGTAATTGTAAGAGTGTGTTGTCATAATGGAGCGTGGGGTCAATCCAATTATAAAGTTGCCAACAGCATTGGTTTTTTTCACTAATATATCTTCCTGAAGTTCTAATTGGTCATACTTTTAAGAAATCAAAACCTTAACATCTACAGTTTTGAAAAGTTTTAACTGCTATGAGAACAGCGCTGTCAATCTTACTAGTATTTATGTAATGTATTTGGAAATCCCAGAGCAGTTCTCCCCAGATATCAGATTCATTCCAAGCAATAACTTTCTCATCTGATCTTACCTAGTTCACTATTTAATACTAGTAATTTGTTTGACTATAGGGCTGAGTTGACGTGACTGTTTCTGATGGGCATCACAGCATAAGTATCTGATTTGACTCAAGAATATTTCATCATTGCCCACACAAACAGTGCATACATTCTTAAATTCATTTTATTGCCTAACTTTACTAAACCTGAACTTTACAGAAAATATTCTGTAAATTGTCTGTGAGCTCAGGCTGAAAAGTACAAAAAAGGTTTCTCTTTTTCCTACTCTTTTCTTGCCCTAACACATCTCTGTTTCAATTAACTGGCAGACTTGAGTTCTTCTTATTCTGTTGGTCTTGATGCAGACTGTTGCTGATGGGTAGCTTTACATTAATTGCTAGTGACCTAATTATTTAAAAAATACCAAAGCATTGAAGAGTTTCAGTTATGGCTTGCTTGGTCTTTCTTGCTATGACTATCTACCCATTATCTTTTCCACAATCACTGTTATGTAAGTATTGTTATATATTGTTATATGTTATGTAAGTTATGTAAGTGTTATGTTTTGTGCTCTATCAGTGTAAATATGCTGATTTTAGAGTAACTAAGGAGCAGTAAGAGAAAGATAATACTGAACAGTTTGGGCTAGATTAGAGTTTGAGTTCAATAAATACACTATAATGATTTTTCCCTTATTTCCTAACTTTTCTGGCCTGTGGGATAAAGGGCAAGTAAGGCATTTTTTGCAGTTTAGGACATCATCAGAACTAACAAATACCAGTGTTCCTTAACAGGGTTTGTCTTGTCTGGGCATTGAGACTCAACACTGAGAGTCACTTACGGAAGACACTCATTCTAGTAGCATTAATTCTGAACTTCACCTGTATCTCCATCTTTAAACCTTCAGTTTGGTAAATATTGAGCACATCATTAATAAAAGGGGATACAATTTGTATTTTTCAAATATTGTTAAGTAATCCTCAAATCTGGTGCTATTAACTTTTGAAGAGTCTTATTAATGATTTGAAGAATATGAGTCAGAATGGCCAGCTGTTTAATATACTAGGCAGTGGACCATGGTTGTGAAAGGAAAGCGTACGTATGTATTCCTTCATTCCACAAGTGATGCGTAGGCAAATAATATAATTACTAGCTCTAAATCACTACCATAGTAGGGTTTGCTAACTTAGATGCCATCAGTGTTGAAATGGAAGACTAATGGAAATTAGGCACAATCAAATTTATTCTGATGTTTTAGGTAGTGCGTTTTCATATTTTTTAAATATTTTTTTTCTCCCCATGTCTATTGTGGTTTTTAGAATAGTAGTATAATTTTTTCCCCTTGGAGAATCCATGGGCATTCTTACGTTTTAAACAGTAGTATTTGTGTTGCATGCTTGAGTGATATATTTGTCAGATTTTTTTAACCTGAACTGTTCACCTTTCTTTCTTCAAGGATGTGTTGTCAGATGCCAGTGTTTTTCAGTGAAATAAGCAGTCTGAGACTACTGTCAAAGAGACTGGCAGCCATTGTCTTTTGATCTGTCAAACTCTGAAGTGTTTTCATCAGTATATTGGACAAAAATATCTATTGTTCCTAATACTGTTACTGGAAAAACAGAGATGGCAGAAGAAAACCATGAGGAATTCTTTTTGGAAGAGTATTGGAAACGATTGGATAGTAGTTCATCCAGATAGCTGTCCTAGAATAAAAGTATTTTTGGAAGGAAAAACCTATCCAAAATCTCGCTCACCCATTTCTTGTCACTGGTAATCTTAAAAGCAGTGGGTAGGTAAATACAAACTGCTTTCTGCCCTCTGCCACACACCTAACTTTTTTTTAATCATGTCTTACTTGTATTTGTGGCCTAAGTGACAGAAACTTTAAAATATGTCAGTCTTTAGTTTAGCCATTATGTCATCATAGTATTTTTAAGGCACGTGACATTTCATAGTATATGAGAATAGAGTGTAATTGTGACAGAGTAATGCCAGAAAATCAATACCTTTTGAATTTGAACTCTAATGAGCACATAAGTTCTTGATGCTAAATCCATCTGTTTTCAGGTATTACATGTGTTTAAGAAGCTCCACATTATTTCATTACCATATAAATAACAAATTCCTTTACGCAGGCCCCCTGGTTTTGTTTTATACCATTCTTCAGAGGCAATAAAATGAGATTTGTCAGAGTCTTCTCAAACTGAAAGAGGGACTGAAGTAAGAAAGAATGGGCTTCTGTTTTGCAGAGGTTTTTGCAACTTTTTTCATTCTACACCTCTGTTTGTGAGGCATTATGAATCACATTATGAAGCATTATTCACTTAAGATGTATAAAATCTGAAGTTACATTTACGATTATCTTTTATGTGTATGTAGTTGCCCTTACACAATTTGGAAAAATTTGTGCTGGTGGGCATGAGAGAGGTTTTTAAATTTGAAATTAACACTTCTTGGAAGACCAGCAGAGTTGTTTGCAAACTTACACTGCCACTTTCTTTCCCTGTTTTTTGTTTCTGTGCTCCTGGTATACTGGTATATGTTTTGAAAAATGGGGCTTTCTGATTTAAATGACTCTAACTTATGTTGAATTCACAGATGAGGCCACAGAGCCCTGGTTAGTCTGTGGTCAATATCTTCATTGTTGCAATAAGCTTATTTTAAAATGCATCTTTTCCGGTGTTGCCATGCTCTTAGCTGATTTGCTTTCCCACTTTAAGAGTCAATTAAATCCTCATGATGAACATATAGGGAGAGATGTGTCTCACTCTCTGTAGTGTCTCTTCTGCTGCACCTCCCATTAGTGTTAACAGGAGTTAATTCAGGCACACAAAGGTAAGAACAGAGCTCAAAGCGGTGAAGGGCAGCATGAAAAGTCTTGATTTCTTTCAGTGCAGTTCTGAAGAAGTAAAAATCCTGATTAACGTATTTTAAACCAAATCGATGAGCTAACTGCTGAAAGATTTGAAAGGCAGGATATACTGAAATAGCTTTTTTAGTTTATACTCATGTGGGCTTATGTTATCTTTTACAAGATAAGGGATGGGAACTGTGATCAGTATGATATCAAAAGATGGAGGAGAGATTGTGATTTAGTATTTATCATAAAATAATTTCTCTCTAACCTGTGTTACTGTTTGTAATTGTCTAATGCTAAATTGGTAAATAATGGACTAAAAATTAGGAAGGGCCAAAATTTGGAGGAGCAGCATTTCAAACTTATTCTGCCTTCCTCTTGAAATGATAATGTCTAGGCATTTTAGAGTAACCAAAGCTCATATTTCTGAGTGGTTGGGAGCTTTATACGTGTATCTAGTTGCTGCTTTTGGGGTGAGGACAGAAGAATTCGGGCACTGGCCAGAACGCCCCCTAGTGCTACATAGGAAGTTGTAGCTCCTAATCACCAGTTTGTGGAAAATTAAATGGTGGGTAATTGGCATTGCAGCTTTAAATTCAAGGTTGTGAATATTTAGCCTTATGACAGTATTACCATCCAAATAAAATAGCACAGAACACAGACTGAAATAGAGAAATAGAAAACAAGTTCTTCTTGCTCATACAGAGTGTATTAAAATTCAAATCTAAGTATTTGCCAAAATAGGGAAGAGCACAAGTTGAATACCGCTGTTTTTTTTATAGCATGACACTTTCTATCACTTGATACTTTAACAGGATTTTTTCGGTAATAAAGTGAACCAATCATGATTAAATTGTAAACTATAAATAATGGTGTAGAGTGCTAACGACATGCAAATGTAACTGGTATATGTTGGAATACCCAGCAAGCCTGCTGTTCAAGGATCATATAACAAAACTAAGATGACAGCACTGATCCAGCCAGTTCAGTGATATTTATGTTATCAGAATTAGAAGATAGCTTTCCAGTGATGTAAATTATTAGTACATATACATTCTGTCTGGTTAGTGTATACATAATGTAACTGGTCATCTTAGTGGTACTGCTTACATTCTTTTTGCATTAACTCATCACACTCCATTCTCATGGAATTAAAAACAGGAAATAGTTTGCAGTGTAACAGAAGCACCCAGTGTATTTAACTGTGTGTGAGCGCTGTGTTTCAATAGATGTACTCTGTATTGTAAATGTATGACAAAGCATTTATTACTGTGTTATTGCCGTATTACAGAGCAAAGAGTGCTAAATAATCAATCAGTTAATGGTCTGTATGGCAGCTTGAACACAGCACATCCATTGTGCTTATGCTGTTAGAAGGATGAGTTTATGACTGTAGTGTAGTTGCACGTTTAGCCAGACCTTAATGTCCTAAACTGGAGCTGACACAAATATTTTTGAAATGCAACTTCAGCAACAGTTTCCAAGTTCTCTAATATTTCACAAGGAACAATCAAGGATTATCTCAAAGGTTCTCAGAGAAGCTCTTTAATTTTGTTGGAACAGGAGAAGGAGGGGGAGCGTATCACAAAATACTTACTTTGGCTTCCTTTCACAGATTATTATTAATTATATTCTAACAATTTTATCAGTTTCAAGTTGAGATACATATGTGGCTTGCTAGAAATGTACTAGTAGAGGAAAACTAGGTGCTTTAAGTTGCAGCTGGAAAATGCTTTGAAAACCTGTAGCTACATGTTCCTCAGTGATGCAACTTGCCAGTGAAGGGCTTGCACATTAAACTTGTTTTCTACTTGCTTTTGTGGTATGAAGGAGATGTTTCTAAAAAAAAAGGAGTAAGAAATGTGTGCTAATAAATTGCATTGTACTATCTGGAGATTTAAAGTGTAACTTTAGTCCCACAGTCTTTATCCTTTTCTAATTAGATGCTGTTTTCTTTGCAGATAGCGAAAATATCGATTATGCCAATTTCTATCTAGGTTTGTGGGACTGCACAGGAGATGTACCTGATGAGTTGACATTTAAACGGGGTGACGTTATCTACATTCTCAGCAAGGTAGGAGGTACTACAGGGACTACATAGTTATAAAAAGAGAGCCGTGGCAGAAGGACACATTCCCACAGTTCTATGGGGGGAAATTGGCACTCCCTTTCAGATCCTTTGTTTGCAATCAGATATTCACTGCAATTAATTATTTTGTCAAATGAATCATAACCACATTTAAAACATAGCTGTGTAACAGGAATTAACTTAAAAGCATGTTTATTTACTTGTTAAATCTTGGCTACCATTTGTTAGCTGATTTAATAGGAGACAATGTGCTTTCTGCTTGCAAAAGTTAACCTTGTAGAATTCTAAGTTATCTTGTATGTTATGCTTTTTGTTTCCTGTTTTATATTCCTGACTGTGCTAATTCTGACTTTTTGGGGATCTTGCTGCAGAAGATGTGCTTTTTCGAACTATGCTTTCATCTTTGTATGTATACTGTAATTGTTCTGACAGCTCAGATTCCAAATTTGTTTGCTCTGACAGAATTGGGCAATTTTTAATTGCAAACTTTCCTGTTTGCAAAGCAAATGAGAAATATAATTCCTTTAATCTGAATTGACACTAAGCATGAAATACCAGCATGAAGTATAAGCATGAAATTTTATTCTACATTAATGTTGGTTAATTTTCTTGTTTTTCCTTAACCTCTCTAACAAAAACAAAACCTCTCCTAAAATAAATATCTCATAGTCCATTGAAGTCTACTTCTGAAAAATTAATCAAAGGAAATTTCTGTTCCCCACATATTAGAAAAAGCCCTGAGCTTTTAAAGTTCTCATTGAAAAAAACAGCCTTAAAAAATATGTGTAGAATATAGATCTAATTGCTCTTCAGGGTAATTAGTGCCAAAAATATTGTAGGCCATTGAGATATACAAGTAGGTGCATGAAAGCTAAAGACTTAATTTGTCTTAGTTTCAAACTCCTAAGTTTTGTCACAATTGCTTTAAATCTTCTGTGATACTTTTTTTTCTGGATAATAAATGTAACAGCTTCTGTTTTAAATAAATTTAAGATTTATGGATAGAAGGATAGTCCTATATAAGAATATAGAAGATATATTACTAATAGTAATTTGACCATTTATGTCTTTTGAGGTATTTCATCATCACTTAAACTAATAAGTGAATTGCATTACTAAAGGCTGAATAACGTTCTTGGATTGGGCAAACTTTCCATCAGTTATTCAGCACTAAAGAATTGTTCTAATTTAAAATAACCACCTCTTACCTCTCTTCCTCCCCCCAAAAAAGCCCATGAGCTAATGGATTCCACTGCATGGGTTTGGCCTCTTTGTGGGTTGTGCTCTCTGGGTACACTATGGGGACTAAAAAATCTTAAACTTCATCTTGTAGGTGAAAAAAATTGTTTGCTACTCTTCCCCCAAAAAAGTGAGGAATTTAATTTAAAAAATGGAGCAGAATAAAAAAAACAATAGCTTAAGCTGTCGTGTGTATATCAACTGACTTGTTGCCATGCCGTGATTAATCCGTAATCGGTCCTTGAAACAGGCTTGTTGCTGCTCCAGATATATAGATTTTCTCTCTCTGGATTGATTTCCACTCCAAAATATAGCCCAGAAAATTTGGCCCTGTTTCGCTTAAAGATTGTTACAGCTTTTTTGGAAAAATGAGTGTTGGCCACTGCTGTCAGCTCGGAATTTAAGGTCCTTGGAGGGCAAAGTGCCAGAGAATTATCCATCTTAACCTTCCACTTGATTCAGTTTCAAGGTCTGATCATTTATGAGCTCTTTGTTTGGTAAGTGAAAATATAACCAAAGGAAATGTGAGCCTAGCCACCCTGAAGCAGGTCAAGACTTTTCTTTTAAAATATTTCTTAATCCACTACATTAATACTTGGATTTTGTGGCAGTCGGCAGGCATCCTAGGCAATTTTTTTATTTTTTCACACCATCTAGTGGTTGAAAATGAGAGATGCAGGTACTGACAGAGGGTTATGTGTATGGATCCAAAATGGTGTCATAAATTCAGCTTCAGCTGAACCTAGCTATGGCTTTATTGCCTTTCTATCATATGTCAGCCAGGTATGAACATTGCTCTTGAAAATCACATTTTGCTGATAAGGAATTAAGTACGGGTATAGTAGTGTTATAGTAGGAAGGGTGAAGCATTAGCAAAATATCGAGCATATTTGTGCAACATGTAATAGTTCTTTGTTTTACAGTGAAATGTAAATGCTCTGATGAATGTGATAAAATAGATATTCATCTCTCCCAGAAATAGTTATGCCAAAGCTATATATTTTTACCAGCTTTTAACGTACCTTTATAGAAATTAGGGGAGAAGTGACTATTTTGTTTCCAAGAAGAGAGATCATTAGTGCAACAGAAATAATTATGAATTGGTTTAGCAAATTTTGGCATTTATAGAGTTTAAATAAAGCAAGAGGAGCAATATGCTACATGTAAGTTTCTAGGTGAATGCCTTTTAGAAAAATGAGCATGGTTTCAATTTGGCAGTGTTTACTTCTTAAAATAGCAAAGCATTCTGCAAAGACAAGTCCCCCATAATTTGCTTTAAACTGAGCATCAAAATTCAATGTTAGTTGAATGCGCATGAGCTCATACTCTGACAACAGAGATACCTGTGCCCGGTTAGTGTAATTACTGTAGAAAAGCATGTTTTTCTTGTTTTAAAGGTGCATTCAAAAACTACCTTTTTTTTACCAAAAAAAACCCAAACAAAAAACCACAACAAAAACAAACAAAAAAAACACTCCCAACTTTTGTCTAGGTTTTCCTACCTTTGGGAGTTTCTCTCAAAAGGTGAGTTTTTAATCTGAGCAGAATTAACAGTACTATCTCAGTTAACTACTGGTTAACTTTTCTTTATTTAAAAAAGTAGTTAACTTTTCAGATTAATTGATCATTGTATCTGTACAGATATATTATTATTATTAATTTATAGTATCTTGAATATTCAAGTGTCTTTTATCACTTATGCTATGAATGATGTGAACTTTCAGAAAACTATATACCCCTATTCCATTACGCAGTAAAAAAATACTTTATAGTTCTAATGATAAAGGGACTCTTTAATAACATTTTTTAGTTAATATTGACTGTTAGACATGTAACACTTTGGAGTCCTGTTTGCTAAAAGCATGATTGCTCTTAACTCCTGCTCAATTATGGGCTTGCCTTTGCTTTCAAGCCCATGTGATAAATGGGAAAACAGACCATGATATAGCAATCATTTTTATAAATCTTCCATAGCTCTACTCAAGAAATCAATTTCCAGAAACAAAGATAACTGTGAATGGAGACAGCTCTAATCTTTTTCCTAAGTTTCATATGCACAATTTATGCAAGTGCAGCACTAGCAGTAAGAGTTTGTTTGCTTTAGGTGTATGTTTTGTGTTGTGAAATTCCATAATTTCATTGGCCAAAAGCAAGTAATAATGAAAATTTGTCTAGATGTTAGCAGGCACCTGCTTAGTAAAATTACAGACATTTCTTTACTTTAAAGCTAATTTAATACCCATCTTATTTATACTTTTATTAAAATAGCAAATAATTTTAAAATCAGAAATTATATCTCAAACTGGAGTTCTCCTTACCTGTTATTATTTCATTACGTTCCAGTGCTGTTCACTCTGATATTTATGAATCATGGAAATCTCATCTGTGACTTAACCTTTTGCTCTAGAATTTTTTATGAAAGTAGAGCATTAATTTGGTGTTTAGATTACCTTTTATTCAGTGATTGTAGGTTTCCAGCATGGCAGATTTCTGTTCTTTCAATACAATAAATGTCTGTTAAAATGCTCACATCTCAACCTGTATTTTTTACTTATTGAAAAGACAAACAAAGAATCTCAATAACTCAGGTTACTGCTTATGAAATGAAGTGCAACTTAATAATGCAACTGTTTCAGAATCACTGTGAGCATTTTGTACACTATCTGTATAAGCTTAATAAAATTTATTTATTCAGTATTTTTTTCAAAAAGATATCAAAGGCATACTAAAATCCTGGGTGTTTCTTTAGTCACGCTGTTTTCTGGCTGAGCATACTAAGATCTGTATTTAAGAGTAATTTCTGTTTCCATGACCATACTGCCTGTGACTCCCCTAGCAAATAGGGTGTACCAATAGGAGCAGATTTGCAGAGTGAAACACTTAGTGCTTGAGGCCCTGGTGTCCACAAAACGCTTTGTGAAAGCTGCTTGATGTCTGAAGAGGTCTAGCATGGTTTTGTGGAATGAGAACAAATTAATGGTTAGAGTACGTTCAATTGTGTCTTCCATTTTAGTCTGAAATAAATGTAGTGTGTGTGCTCTGCAAAGTTAGCCAGTGTGGGGAAAGTGGGAGCATTGGGAGATTCACTTGAGTGGGATGCTTCTGATCAAAACTCAAATGCTACACTGAAGTTGTGTATTACCCTTTCTCTGGCTTGTTTAGGTATATTCCTCATGGGAGGGGAGGTGAATAAATACATGTCTAAACACAAGATAAAACTGAAGGCCTTTAGAGTGAAGGTTAGTTAAGACTAATGCAAAGTGGCTCTAGGTCTGCTGGATTGCATACTGATAATATTTAAGCCTTTACCTACCTGATTAGAAAAAAATTTGGCCTTGTATCATCTAATGGAAAATAAAATGGCTTTTTTATTGTTCCAGGGTGTTTTCTGGGGACACTTTTGGTTCAGAATTCAGTCTGCTTACCATGATTTATATTGGAAATCTTTAATTGGTGTCTATTTTGTCTCATGTTATTGTGGGAAATAAAACTTAATAATGCAACCATACAATAAATCTGAGGCTTATATTTTTAAAGATGACCATTTTATTGCTGTCTTAAAACAACTCTACTACCTGTGAAGAAGTCTCATTCACTTATCTAAAGCATTTGTCATTCTCTGCTTTTTAGAGAAAATGCTGTTCTGTGCCAAAACTGCTCCCTGGTTGATAGTGTATCATTCAACAATTACACCAAAGGAAGTTCTAAAACTTTTTGCTAGTATGAATCTCCTGGATGAATTAGAGATGTTTTAAAATATTTTCTTGCCAAAATTGCCCCCCAGGATATTCTTTGAAATTTATCTCTGCTTCCCACACATATTTAGCTTGATAGTAAGGGCTACTTATTTTAACCCCAAAGAAGGCTATAGATATCTTTTGCTTTTGAGTTTTAAGGTTTGCAGGTATTCAGTGAGTATTACTCACAGCGCCACTGGAAGAGGGAAGGAGAAAAATTTTGAATTCACCCACTTCAGCTGTGTTTTTTAAAAAAATATCACTGCATTGTTTTCTTCAAGGCACTGAAACACAATGATGATTTTCAGCAACTCTTTAAAAAAAAAAAAACCAAACCCACTCCACAAACATGAAAAACCATACCATATGTATTTAACAATGGAGACTAATTTTGCAAAGCCCCTGGTGGTCTAGTGGTAAAGACGCGGCGCTGTCACCGCCGAGACCCAGGTTCGATTCCTGGTCAGGGCCACT